>CM039136.1:7694606-8431143 GCA_022036555.1 Microstegium vimineum
TTGATAAATTTACCCGCAACCGCCCCACAAATATCTGTACAACAGATGCACCAGCTTGTGCTGCCGCTGCTGCTTGTGCGAAACTGGGCAAGAATGGTCAACCACAAAACAAAAGATGTATATAAGCTCCACGTTATTTTTTCATCTTACATAAATAAGTAAATGCAAAACTAAGCAATTGAACCTGCACTATTGCAGGTAGTTTAGTGCCAAACTTGTTATTTTTCATCTTAGCAGTAAGCATGATGAATAACTACTATCCACTAGACAGACTCAATAGAATACCTCTCCATGTACTAATGTAAAAGCATAATATGATAATCTAAGAAGATTGTCCATAGCTTGTTTTCATGCTGCACTTTAAAGAAGGGGGTAGCACTAAGAACCAAAATATTGCAACATAAAAATGTTGCAAAGTGGTAAAATAACATCCATACAGTTCCCTGCTCTAGCCGTTAAGCAATAGGATCAGGAGCAAACGATACAAAATGTTTTGTATATTACCTGTAAACAAATGTTAAATGTGTTTGCACTCCTTCAGATTCAAGCAACCTTGAGGCTTCTATGCCCTAATGGTAAACAAGATGGAAACGAAGATTTATAAAGACAGCAGGTACAGCCAGGCAGAACTAAGATTAGTGTGTTGGATACTTACTTGCCAAGTAGCAGGAATTTTGAATAGCAGGCGGTCAGTCGAGACATCATGTTGGTTGTACAGATTCAACAGTTCATGCACCTAAATATACAAAGATACCAGTTTGAAGGAAACTGCGACTAAGAAGCACAGATGCTTTTCTCAAAGGATATACAACCATGCTTAGTCAAAAGCATCAGCAACAAGGACGTGAAGACCAATCTTAGGATGCGATTACTCAGATAACACATATCTTAACATGCCTGTATCCTCGTACTGAGGTTTAGGGACAATTACTTTAAACATTAAGTCACCATTTCAGTCAAACTGTAACACCATGACTGAAGTATGATTTCAATGATAATTGGAACGTGAAAAAAAAATGTGTGAAACTGATAAAAATCAGTAATATTGATCACCACAACAATAGCACAGAGGTGCATCTTTTCAAGATCAAGCAGAGTCTCCATCCATCCATTCAGCAGTGGCTCAATGCCTTGTAATTTTGTATAGCTTTGTTTTTAGTCTTCGGCTTAGTTTTAGTTTTGCTTTCTCCTTCTCCTTTGCCAGTCTGGTGTCTAACTACTGGTTAGGCCTTTGCTGCTTTTGCCTCTTGTAAGTTGTACTTCGATTCTTCCCTTTTAATTTAAAAGTCTCCAGTGGGTTTTACCCCACGGTTTCAGGTCAATATAGCATAGAGATGTTGACAATCTGAGCATGGCAGCAATGAAAGGGATGCAGAGAAATTGAGGATCAATGACATGATTCTAAAGTGTGTTCATGGTCACTCAAGAGGTAAAAAATAAATATTTTAAGTATCAGAATAATTGTTCCCCCAATATGGTCTCAAGTCTCATTAATCTGTGACAAGTCACAGCTCTATATTGCACTGTACAATAGTAAATCCAGCTAACATACAAGTAACAAGTGCTTGTTCCATGAAAAGATATTGATCAAATTTACTGGTACAGTAATTTGATCAAAGTAAGGTAATAACTTAGAGGTGTTCAACAGATATCTAAACAATTTAGTAATAGTACTAATCCACATGCTCATACTAGTACCATGATGCTAATATATCCCCACACTTCCCCCACTATCTTAAATCTATTCGGACCAATTTGGAAGCTATGCCACAAATAAGCATTCTTTTTATCTTGAAGTACTGAGCTATCCTTGCACATATTTGCGCATGAAACACTAAAATTGGTAACATAAAATAATTTGCTGGAACAAAAGAATCTTGTTATCACTATTATGTTTTGTTACATTGAGTGTCACATTGCAGGTTGTTAACTAGGCCAGACGCCAAGAAATCTGACATACAAACACTGCTAGAGGGAACTTCTTAACTGCTTTGAGATAACAAACTATAATGGTAACAGAAGGTCCATATAATTATTAATCGTTGATGATATGCATCAACTTCAATTCAAGCAACACAAGCAGAAAAAAAAAACTCATACCCTCTGGATAATGCCCTGGGTGTCATAAGCCAACCGAGCATCTATTTCAGTCGAAACACGTCCAGGGACTTGATGAGCCAGTTCAGCGCCAACGTTTGCCAGAGCCTGCGAAAGTTCTTCTCGATTCAGCCACTCAGAGCCCCACATTGCCTAGCTATCACAGATTCACAGTGGTAATAGCGATATCGAGATGAAACATGCAGACCTTGGTGAGGTAACAGGACATCCTGCCCTCAGGCTTCTCCAATGCGTTGCACTCACCATCTGCCAGCGCAGTATCTATCGCACTCTGCAGAAAACCAAATAGCCACAACACAAACCGTGTCACTCTTGCGCTGCAGGATTGATTGAATAGCTGAACATTCCAATCGCTCACCTTGAACTTGGTGTCTGGGAGCCCAGCGATCCCAAGCAGCAGCGACGAGCTCACCGTGGCCGCCGTGGGTGCGAACCTGCGATTGTTCACGACAGCACAGTGTGGCAGCCAGTCTCGGTCAACCCACCCACCACCCACCAAATGTCCAAATCCAATGGGGGCAACGTACAAGACACCCCAAAAACAAGGCAGGAAGACTGTCACCTCTCGAAATCATCGAACACGACGGTGTCCGGCACGATCTCGCTGAAGCCAGCCACCGCGTCGAGCTCAGTGACGACCTCTGCGCCCAAACAGAGCGGAATCGGGAGTCAGGAAGGGTACACCGTACACGTCACGAGAAGCCGCAGGACAGGACACGAGCGGGGGCCAGGGCAAGAGGATCAGTACCGCTGACCGGGGACGTGGGTGCGTTGCCAGCGGCGGCCGGCGCGGCGAGAGGCGGCGGCCTCCGGAGGCTGGAAGTCGCGGGCTTAGCCGACCGCGAAGTCAACCTGACCACCTGAAGCAACGACTAAGAACAGGTGAAACAGGGGGGAGATTACAAGGTGGCGACGGCGGCAGTGCGCGGCCGAACTGCTCGAATGGGAGCTTGCTCGAGAGGAGGGGAGACGGGTAGAGAGGATGCGTGTGGTACCTGACGGGAGGCCGGGACGAGGGAGGAGGAGGTGGGCGTGGAGATGGTGGAGAGCGCCATGGGAGTTGGGATCGGAGCCCGTGGACTGTGGAAGTGAAGAGGGATGGGGAGTGGAACAAGAGAATAATTAGCGATGCTAGGATCTGGACTGTGGAGATATCAGGAATTAATTAATTTTATGTGCAATGACCGGTTTGCCCTTTAGAGCTAAAGAAACTCTCGCCCATTCGGTCGCCCCAACTGCAAATAGAATTTTGATTTCCACTGTGTTTGCGTCCGAATTTTGTTCAAAATTTCTGTAGGTTGAGTCACATTACACAAGGATCGTCAGTAATGCAGGATTTTACTTGGTTCAGTTAACTTCACATGAAAAATATATAAAATAAAGATAAAACTCACGTTTTAAATGTCTCTTTCACATACTTCGATTAGAAGTTTATTTAAAAATTGCACCACATGCCTCTCATGGTTTACACATCTAGCCATGTCATTCTTTGGTGCATCGAAGTTATTTAAGCCTTTTTTTCTATAAAAATGCAATTGGTAGAAAGCAGTGGGCAGATTGGTAATTTAAACCTTGTTTCTCGCTGGAGCCCGCCATGCGCCTAGGCCGTTCGATAACACCGAGGGGGGACGATGAGAGTGACATGTGCCTGCTAGTGCACGGAATTTTTAAAAAAAGAGATTTGGATAACCACGACTCTTCGCTCATGGATTGGGTTTGGGTATTTGGTATCGGTGTGCTTGGGTTCCATTCCTACTTTGGGATACATGATCAATGATTTGACTCTATTGCGACCGAGCCTGATTTGGCACACACGTATCTGAGTAAACAACTCACTTCAGTCGAAAGGTGTAGATGGATATGTATATACTTATCTCAAAGGGTTTGCTATTTTTAGTTTGTTCTAAGTTAAAATTTTACATTTTTATTTGATTTAGGACACGTTTGAATCCTTAGAATTAAGTTCATTCTAACAATTATAATTTATGTGTAAATTAATTAAGCTAATTTATTTGAAAATTATTGTTAGACATATAAGAGAGATACTTATACGTTACAGAGTACGTTGCATTTATACTTTTATACTTTAGAAAAGAGAGTTGAAAAGCTATAAGTTGAGTAGAAATGAGCTATAAAATCTCACATTCTAAGACAAATAGCTTCATTTCCAACCAAACCTACAAAAAATCTCTACTCTCTCTACACTACTGTATATGTATATGTTAAAACTTGGTCGCATCTGGAGAACATTATTTAGGGGCTGCAACTCTCGCTCTGACTCTTTTGTTTTTCGCTGGAAAATGGCTCCTTCTGCGAAAAGTTTGGTGGTTACAGTCACAAAGGAGTCGTACCAAATAAACCCTTAGAACAAAGATAGAATAAACTATTTTTTAAGGTGGATAAAATATATTTATCGTGATTGAAATGTTTTAAAACTAGAGACACATTAGGTTTTCAAAGGATGATTTTTGGATGTTTGTTTGCTTTGTTGGACACTCAAAAGGGTCATTTGAAATTTCAGGAACAATATTATCTTGAATATTGTTACATATAATGCTTTATAAGGGACCAAAAATTGAAAAAATGGGCTTCCATGAACTAACCCTATATGGCTGAATACATAAGTTATGTCGTAGGTTAGAGTCCAACTTAGCATATGGTTTTGAAAACTACTTTCTCTGATTTCTCACGTGTCATATTAGTTTTCTCTCAAGCCAAATATTTCTATATTTGACCTTTGATTTTTTTTTAAAAATATATTAGTCAACAATATAAGATTTATGTTTCTAGATCATCGTGAGAAATAATTTTAATACAAGATATAGTTCATAAGTTGTGAAAACTACAAAAAAAAAATTAAATTGATGGTTAATATAACACGTAAGAAAACAAAGTACATATGGATTATGCTATCCGACGTATTGGCCAGATGATGAAGCTTTCTTTACTTTACTTCAGTTAGTTATTATTATTATCCACCAATGAAGCAAGGGATAACTTGCGTTCACAAGCTTCTCATTTCGGATTATAAAAACAACAAGCTTCTCACTTTGATTGGGGATACAACGTAAGCTATCTTTCTCAAAGATCATGAGCTTCGTCCATATATACGAGACTTTGGCTATTTATTTGGCGATGAAGATAGTTTGTCTAATATGTAATATTAATAATAAATCAACTTGTCACCCTAAAAGAAAAAAAAACATTCTAAGAAAAAACTCACTAACATCTAAACCAGATTAGGTTAGTTGAATTATTATAAGAAATATGTATTAAAAGGTGTATTGTTTGGATCAGTAGATGTTAGAACAATTTTATAAAATAAACTTGCCTCTCTGGCCAAAACCAAAAGTAAGCTATACCATATTAGCAATGGATAAAGTATAGGACACAATTAAACCCGTCCTTGTCTTACTGAAAGTAAGTAACAAACTAAGAACATATGTACGTGTACACGATGTAGCTAACCTCGACCATTTGATGATAATAACTTTCCACTTAGGATATGTTTGAATCATTGAACTAAATTTCTGTAAGACGTGCAGACTAAAAAAAAGATAGATTAATTTCTAGCCCGACCCAAATATTCGTTAGTCGTCACTCTAAATAGTTCATGTATTAATCAACTATTTAAACATCACAAAACTAAACTTTAGTCACCTTACTTTTTTATTGAACTAACCATTTGTCCCATTAATCAAATATAAGCTCTCATATTAGAGATGTAAGCAGCAGCCGGCGAACTCACATATAGGCTTAATTTTATGGGTTGTCGCTTGAAACCGCAAAAATTAAGCTTATATGTTGGTTCACGGGCTAGCCCACTTGCATCTCTATCTCATATCTATATCTATATCTATATACATAATAATAAATAGGCAAAATTTCCGATCATTTTTTTATCCGTCTTTCTATAACTATCGGACAATGGAGAGTTTGTTCCATAACGCATTCTCATACGAGTTAGTAAGGAGACTTTGATGGCTAGAGTCCTAATCCAGATAGATCCCAGTTCGATTCTAAGTGAGTTGAATATAAATCCTAATTCTCATAAAATAGAAAGGGGTCTACATAGAAAAATAGACAAATCCACCTGTCTAACGTAGAATTTTGGACTTGACTTTGGCTAGCAAGGAAGCACGTGAGGTGTTTCTATGTTGGAGATTCTAGAAATTAAGCAGTAAAAATTATCTCAAACTCTCTGAGATCCCATATGTAAAGAAATAAATGAAGCTAAGTATATGATCCCATGAGCCATGACATGATCATAGGAATTTTGAACGATCACGGCAAAAAAAAAACATTGAACCAGAGTCTGTTTGCAAGCAAGTTTGGTCGCCGATAATTTAACTATGCATGGTATAATCTAATCATGAATGCAGGATGAGAAAGTCCACAATAATTTAATATTGTCTAAATTTATTAGGTAAGTTTAGTATGTAAAATTATTATTTATATATTATACGTAAATGCTCTCTTTACAATATTCAAAATTCTCTTAGTTAATAGCATTTATTTTATATAAAAACAAAACCCACAAAATTGGTACACAAGTTCCACATACGAGACTTATATACATGGCTTGAAAAAAGAGATCTCTTGCTAGCTCATGGAATGTTGAAGAGTCAAAATTTTATTCATTTTACATACCACCTCTCCTAACTACCTGCACAGTGAGGAGTTTATTTTGTTTCGCTTTTTTATTTAACTCAAATGTATGATCCAATAATCATACAAGTTACAACAACTAGCATCTAACGATATTGGATATAAAGTTCGATTTCAATACATATTGATTGTACTCTCCGTATCTCCGACTTTAATTAGTGATCCATACTCCTACAAATAGAATAGCTTGATGACATAGAATCAATTCATATACATATTAATTCATAGTTTGCTAGTATACTCCCTAACTTCCAAATTATTCCCTCTATTCTAAATTATAAATCATTTTGATTTTTTTAACACGTAGAATTTGCTCATGAATGGAAGGTGAAGACCAAAGAGATTGTCGTGCCAAAAAAGGGTTTGTGCCCGATGAAGCGACCACGGATTTGAACCCACTGTAGCAGTCGTTGATAAACACAACACGGGCGTCGCGCACCTTTCAGATCCCGGAAAACGTACTTTCCTGATGGAGAAACGTAATCCCGGTATCGCGCGTCCCACGCAAACCCCGCTGCTGTCCCCGTAATCCAAAACAGCCCACTGACACGCGGGCCCGTGCCGGGCTCGGGTCGGTCCGCCGAACAGCTCCACGAGCCGCGCGCCACGCACCGCGCACGCCACCTCCGTGTCCCTGCGCGCGGGGCCCACGCTAGTCTATACTACCAGATTTACCAGTATATCCTCCCGCCGCTCCGTCTCTCTGCCGGTGGGCCCGTCATCCTCCCTCCTCTACCTCCCTCCCTCCCTCCCGTGGTAGTGCGGGTCGGAGCCCCACGCCCACCCCGAGGGCAGGGCAGGAGAAAGGCAAGCGGTGGGAAAAAACACGAGGCGGAAAGACGACGCGAGGCCGAAGCTGAGGCGGGGGATAGAAATACGAGAGCGAGCCGAGGGCAGCACAGCACAGCGAGAGAAGAGGGACGAGAGAGGTGAGAGAGAGATAAGCAAGGGGGGCAAGCGGCGCGCGCCCTAACCCTAGTCCCGTCTCCGTCCCCGTCACGTCCCGCGCGCCGCCTCGCTCGCCCGCCCGCCCGCCGGAGGAGAGCTTGCCCGCCGCGGGGATCCGTACGCGCGCCGGGCCTGCCCTGCCCTTCGCGCCACCTTCGCGCCTCGGTCGGTGCGTCCCTCGGAACTCTCGCTCCCTCTGCGTTCGTTTTCCGGAACTCTTGGGGTGCCATGTCTGGGATTGGTCGGTGGGGGGCGGGAACGACGACGGGGTCGCGGCCGCTGGATCGGCCGCGGGTTCCGTCCCTTCGGATGTGGTCGCGTCGTCATTGGGGGAGGCGCAGGTGGCGATCTGGAGGGGAAGGTGCGGGGGAGGCGGTGGTTACGCTGCTCCCCCTGTGTTGCTCGACTTAATCTGGCGTCAGCCCCGTTGGGGGAAGGATGGATGTTTCCCAAAATCCAGAATTGGCCGGGGGTGCAACTCGATTGTGCTACCGTCTGTCCTGATTCAGGAGACGGTAGTTGGTGGGAACATTGGGATTTGGGGTGGGGTGGGTTCTCCAATGAATAGATGGTTCAATTCGTGGACTGGATGCTCAGCTTGACTATCTGAATTTCCTATGCTGCTCTTCTATGTCTGTTGATCTGCTTACGTGGACATGTGTCTGTGCTCTTCTTTTGCAGGCGTGGCTGACTTGCTCCTCCTGATCCGGTGGTGGTGACGGGCCACCACGACGGGGCGATGGCACTTGTCAACACTAGCAGCCCTGCTATGTTGGATGACGATGACGATCTTCCCCTTTCGTTCAAGAAGGCGAACAACTCTTTGAAGAGCGCCAGGCCCACCCCCTCCAAGCAGGAGGGGTCGTCAGGAGGTGCTGGGGTGCCTGTTAGGAGCCCCAAACCCGTCGCTCCCAATCTGCAGAAGAACGGTGTGACTGGGGCTTCGAGGCCGTTGCATGTGAAGCCACCCTTGTCTAGTCCAAACCATCGGCCTTCGGGGTCTGGCCAGCCGAACAGTTCCGCACAACATAGTTCGAAGGTTAATAGCATTGACAAGAGTAAACTGAAGAGACCTCTTGTGAAAGATGAGAGGTCTGATGATTCGGATGATGAGGTTCCGATTGGGTTGAGGAGAAAGGTTGAGGAGAAGAAGTTGAAGAGAGTTGATACTGGGGTTCAGAAGGCAGATGACTCAGATGACGATGATAAGCCATTGAGTTTCAAGATCAACTCATCTAAACTGTCGTCCAACAGCGTGAGCAAGCCTGTTCCGCAGAGGATTGCACCAAAGGTTGAGCAGCCTGATGAAGATTCGGAGGATGATAAACCATTGGCAATCAGGTTGCCCAATATTTTTGTTCCAAAAAGTGGAGGTAATGACTCTGATTCAGAGGACGAGAAGCCATTGGCAGCCAGATTTTCAAAAGTTGCTGGCAGTGGAAACTTAAAAACAGCTTCTTCCAGCAAAGGGTTAAACAGTGACACAAATGGCCAACGAAATTTGGGCAAAAGGCCTCTAGACAGTAGTAATCAAACAAGTTCAGCTATTAAGAAGGTAAAGCCTTCAAATGTTCCACCTTCTGCAAGCATTAAAAGAGAAATCAAGACAGATGACAATGACAACACACCACTTGCACAAAGGCTGAAAACTGGAGAGTCTTCGAAAGGCAAGCCATCTGCAAAGAGTATCGTCAAGAAGAGTCCTGCTTCTGCAAAGAAGGGCATCATGAAAATGAAAGGGAAAGTGAAATTAAAGAAGAACATGAAAAATTCTCATTTCTCAAAGACAACGAAGGTCCCTCCTGGATCTGGTGGAGGAAAGAAATGGACTACCTTGGAGCACAATGGCGTTATTTTCCCTCCTCCATACAAGCCTCATGGTGTCAAAATGCTTTACAATGGGCAACCTGTTGATCTGACACCAGAACAAGAGGAGGTGATTTTTATTGTTCTTTGTTGCTTTGTTTCCAAATTTTTATATTTAAGCAACAAGGATTGGTCATGAAGTAGCTCTGAAATCCAAACAGTTATTCATTTAATTTCCTACCATTTTTAATTCTTTCTGTTGCAGGTTGCAACCATGTTTGCTGTTATGAAAGACACAGACTTTGCGGGCAGGCCAACATTCATTGATAACTTTTTCGCTGACTGGAGAAAAATTCTTGGTAAAAATCATATTATTAAGAAGTTCGAGCTTTGTGATTTCACACCAATATATGAGTGGCACCTCAGAGAGAAGGAGAAGAAGAAGCAGATGACAACAGAGGCAAGTGTTTTTTTTTGTTGAAACAAAGCTGCATGTTTGACTTACTCTGCAGAATGCCTCTCATTGTGATTAAATTGATGTTATTTTCAGGAGAAAAAAGCATTGAAGGAAGAGAAATTGGAACAAGAGGAGAAGTACATGTGGGCTGTTGTAAATGGTGTTAAAGAAAAGGTATTTTTTTTATACACTGAAACAGTTTTTATAATATGTGAGCTGATAATGTGTGCCTTAATCTATAGATAGTTCTCTTGGCCCCTTTTCTGCTGTTGTACTAGATTGATACTTACTTTTATAAGGTAGGGCTTTTTTTTTTTTTGCCATGTTAAGATTCTTGCACTAGATGCGAAGAATGGTGTGATGATGTATGATAAACAGTTTCCTCAGTAATAAATAACTGTGTGTATGACATCATTATTATACGTGCATATAAGCTACTGTTTCTGTGGACTATTTCAAAATCATTTTGCCATGAAAAAAAGATCATTTTGCCAATATTTTTACTTGATTAAATTGTTTGTTTGTTCCAGGTTGGTAATTTCAGAGTAGAACCACCTGGCTTGTTCAGGGGACGTGGAGAGCATCCAAAGGTGCAGATTTAATGTCTTGTAAGATACACATGCCTTTCTGTGTCAAGTGAGTGCCATCGTTTTAGGCTTTTTTTTTACATTGTTTCAGATGGGAAAACTAAAGCGACGCATTCGACCAAGCGATATCACGATAAATATTGGAAAAGGAGCTCCAGTCCCAGAGTGTCCGATACCTGGAGAAAAGTACCATTTTCCCTGATCTGTTGTGTATTATCTGTATTTGCAAATTGCATGCAAGCAGTGTTTGATTGTTCATGTGTCCTGCAGTTGGAAAGAAGTCAAACATGACAATACTGTTACATGGTTGGCTTTTTGGAATGATCCAATTAGCCAAAAGGATTTCAAGTATGTTTTCCTGGCAGCAAGCAGCTCACTGAAAGGGCAAAGTGACAAAGAGAAGTATGAGAAGTCCAGAAAGTTGAAGGTGGGGGGAAGTTCAGTTTGTATATATGGAGATTTTGAGTCTGCACATACTGACGGACATATAACTTTCTTGTGTGCCATTGGCAGGGTCACATACAAAGAATTCGTGAGAATTATACAAAAGATTTTAAAAACAAAGATGTGACGAGGAGGCAAATTGCTGTGGCAACATACCTTATAGATAAACTAGCCCTTAGGGCAGGCAATGAAAAGGTACATCCAGTTTATTCTAGTGTTATTATCTATCTGTGATGATCTGGCGGCAATTTGATTTCCTGCATTTGGAGTTTGCACATAGCTTCTTTTATTTATGCAAGCCTGGACATGTATGCTTGCTTTTATATGATATCTCATTGGCATCAGCAACACTAGAATTTTTGAAAAAAAAACACTTCTGCACCAAGACCACTATAGGAAGGGTTAGCTGAAGCACTGGTCACCACATATTTACATGCTGAGTTACTTTGAAGAAAATGTTTTCTGATATATTTAGTTACTAGCTTCTTTGGAATATATGTGCCAACATAACTTATTCATAAATAATATTTTAAATCATTTTCAGGATGATGATGAAGCTGATACTGTTGGTTGCTGTACGCTGAAGGTTGATAATGTTACGTGTATGCCCCCAAATAAGATTCAGGTATTGATTTTCAACTTCTATTCACCATATTCACTCAATATGACTAAGTTAATTATGAGGCCTTCTGAGTATATGACTTTTAATCAACGTTGCAGTTTGACTTTCTGGGTAAAGATTCAATAAGATACTTTAACACTGTAGAGGTCGAAGAGCTTGTGTACAAGGCAATTGAGGGTTTCCGTGCTGGTATCTCTCACACATAATTCTTATTTTTACTTTTGTTTTAAATCTCTTCTATATCTTCCCTAATCATTCACTTCTGGTCTTATATAGGAAAGAAGGCGGGAGAAGATCTCTTTGACAAGATTGATACAACTAGGGTAAATGCTCACTTGAAGGATCTAATGCCTGGGCTTACTGCAAAAGTGTTCCGTACATATAATGCTTCAATCACATTGGACGGAATTGTAAGTTTAAAAGAATCTTGTCTTACTGGGTTTCAGTTGTCCATTCTTTCAAACATCTTGTTAGAATGGTCTAAGTGTATATGTACTTGTGCCGATATTACAGTTGCATGAAGAAACAGAAGATGGAACTCTTCTAGAAAAAATCGCTGTCTATCAACGAGCAAACAAAGAGGTACTATCTTTTACTATGGGGGGAAAACTAACTACTTCTATCATCATTCATCCTGACTTTGGGCTGTCCTTTCTCGTATACTCAGGTTGCCATAATCTGTAACCATCAGCGTAGTGTCCCAAAAACACATGAATCCCAGATGATTAAAATGAACGAAAAGATTGATGATTTGAAGGTTTGGTTTCTGCTGCAAGTCATCAGCTCAAGTTTCTGCTAATAGCTTTGTGGTTTCTTTAACTGTCTGACAACACTTGCCTTTTCTTCTCCAGTCCCAAATGGAGGAGCTGAAAGCAGACTTGAGCAAAGCGAAGAAAGGGAAGCCTCTAGGATATGATAAAGAGGGGAAGCCAAAGAGGAACTTGGCTCCTGAAGCGTAACACCTCAATCACACATTTTGTTGTATTTTGTATATATTATTATTAAAACAAAGAGCAAGGTGTAGGCAACCTCACAAAACCCACTTGCAGGATTGAAAAGAAGATGGCAACGCTTGAAGGCAGGATAGAGAAGATGGAGATGGATAAGACATCTAAAGAGGATCTGAAGACTGTTGCACTTGGAACGTCAAAGATCAACTACCTTGATCCTAGAATAACCGTGGCATGGTGCAAACGCCATGAGGTCCCTATTGAGAAGGTACATAGTTTCTTGTTCTGACAACATTTCCAAGTTTCCCTGTTGCAAAGGCCTGCAGTTACTGAACCTGTTCTACTGGCAGATTTTCACCAAATTTCTTCTCGGGAAATTTGGATGGGCAATGGACGTCGACCCGGACTTCAGATTCTAGGAGAGCATTGGCTGCCATGTGCTAGTCAGTCTGATCCAGTTTACAGCCCTTGTCCCCGGACACTAATTGCAGCTAGGAAAGGAAAGAGCTCGGTGTTGGTTTTTTCAAAGTCTCCCTGCTCCTGGAACGAAGGAAGCACCCGGCATTCTCTCTTTGTAGGCCTTTCTTCTTTTTTGTTCCCCCCGGTTCCTAGTGTACTTGCCACCGTTCGAATGCGTTAAGTTCTGTATGCATTTTGCTGAGGAATCTGAGCTCGTTTGAGAACGGTCGGACATTCAATTCATACTGAGTTAATCTCAAATATAAATGACTTGTTGCAGTGATGATCCCCGTGGTCATTGTGGGACTGGAATCGTGTTTGGTCGATAAGTGAACTTGCCTTGTCAGTTATGTTGTTGTTGTCTTTACGTCTCCAGCTTAGTAGCATGCAGGTTGCAGGGCATAGTCTAGTTTATAGAGATCAAATGCCCGTCCAAACGATGGCGACAAGGAATTTTGGTAGCATAAGTATGGATTGTATGTAGATGATGAACCCCTCTCTTGGCCACTCCTTAGAGACCACACCCAAGCAAGCAGAACGGAAGCATCTCCAGTGGATGGAGCCTTCACCGGCGTGTCAGTTCAACGAAGAAGAGGCGACAGACGGGCCCACCTGTTGGCAAGCTTGCTCCGCAGTAGAGCATGACTTTGCGGCTGGTGATGAACAGATGACCGAGACCAAGCCCCAGCTTTGGATCTATTTGGCGGTTGGCGCTGTTACAAATACAATTGATTTCATCTTTATTCTTTCTTGAAACATCTATTTCAATAGAGGTAAATGCTCTTTTAAATCTAACTTTATGGCTAACATAATCTTCAATGTATTATGTGACCTTGTCTATATATACATGTAAATAAATCAAAGGAATGAATAGAGAACACTATTCTCTCTTGCCATTTTTTCGCTTACTCGCATTGTTCACAACACTCTATTCGAAACATGTTATCGGCACGTTGCTCTTCGTTCATCGAGGTAGGATGCCGTCATCACCCTTGCCTTTGTCCTACCTCATCCTACAAGCTGTGATGCTGCAATTTCATCATGCCTGATCTTGACCTTACCCATCCGCTAGTGCAAAGTGATCTCCTACGAATGATCGCTAACCTCGGAGATGAGCCTCATGACACCCACATGGTTGAAAATGAGGCGATCTCGGAAGCGGCTGCGTCGCTAACTCCAGGACTGACATCTCCAATGACGGCACCAACGCCATGTCCCGTTCATGGGTATGCCCCGTGTCCACCACACGAGGAGTGCCCCATGAACCCGGACTTGGCGCCGGTGCCAGCATTGGAGATGTCAGTCCTAGAGTTAGCGGCGCAGCCGCTTCCGGGATCGCCTCATTTACAACCATGTGGGTGTCATGAAGCTCATCTCCGAGGAGGTTAGCGATCATCCGTAGGAGATCACTTTGCACTGGCGGATGAGTAAGGTCAAAACCACATATAAGGGCATGATGAAATTGCAGCATCACAGTTTGTAGGATGACGTAGGACAAAGACATGGGTGATGGCGGTATCCTACCTCGATGAACAGAGAGCATCGTGCTGATAACGTGTTTCGAATGGAGTGTTAGGAACAATGCGAGTAAGCGGAACAAACGCGTCGCTTCGCCGAGGTCGTCCGTCGCCCCGCCGCATCCGCAGCGCGAGGCAGAGACAGAGCAAAGGCTAATCGCAGAGGCACCCACATATCATCTTCAACATTCATAACTTTATATACGAGCTAGGACGACGAGGGGACTTATGACTTGGTAGTTCATGGCTTTTCGATAAAGTTATTTTAATACCAAAATAATTGATATAATGTTTATACTTGTAGTTTTAGATCTAAGCTCTATATCAATTGTTTCGGCACTAAGATGGTTCCAAATGAAAATCTTGTAATTCTACCAATTCAAATAGCGGTAACTGAAATTCCACCTACTCAACACGCGTAATTCTCTTTCCACCATTTCATACGACGGTAGTAATATAATTTTGCAATTTTGTTAACCAAACAATTTTTTTTTTGGAAAACAAATTTAATGAAAAATATAAAAATTCAATTTTTTTTTTGATGAATTGAAGGTTTGGTTTCTGCTGCAAGTTATCAGCTCAGGTGGAAGCAACTTCTGAAGATGAAGGGAAAGATGCAGATGGAGAACTCTCTGGAGAAGCTCCAGGAAACTCTTCGTGCTTGATGATTTCTGGTTCGGATTTTCTGTTATAGAGCTGGTTTTGATAGGAGATAAGAGGTGTTGGAATAGGTTGGTTTTCAGTTGTAAGGCTCTTGGAGCTGTTTTTTGGTGGTGACGTCCCTAAGTATCCTGTGAGGCGCTTCAGGCTCAAGCAGTAGTTGTTTTTGTTTCCGCTTTTTCTGTTTCTGCTTAAGTCTGTAAGCAAACTTTCTACTGTTAGGGGGTTAACTAACTTTCTCGCAGTACTGTATCTTGTAAGCTGGTAACCCCAGCAGAATTCTGTGTTGCTTTCAATATAAGCAGGGCAAGTGCCTTTGGTCTAAAAAAGTTGAAACCATCATAGCGGATGTCTTCTGTGCTTCTATCGAAAACGCTACCAATGTGAGCTAGTCTCCTCGGCAGATAATGCTTTCAATACAAGCAGGGCCAAGTGGCTTTGGTCTAAGAAATACCAAAATCAGAGTAGACAGAGGAGGCCATAAACTTTTATTTTATTATTTCAGAATGAAACTAGCTGATTTTGACCGAAATCAATGTTGAATCACGTGGTTTAAAGCCGGACCTCGGAAAACATATAAAATAAAACTATAATAAATAAGAGCCTGTTAATTTCGAAGAAAGTTAATCTGGAACATTAATTATACACCCATACATATAAACTAAAAGCAATCACCCGTGTAACATTTTGAAATCCCAGTTCTTTTTTGAGTTTGATTGACACTCGAAATTCTAACATTACAGAATTGATGACTTGTAAAAGGATCACGGAAAATGCACTCGTCTTTTGGGCCGTTTCCAGGCTCCCATCTACTCTCGGCGGTGGCATGGGCCTGGTGGGCTGGCCTGTTGAGCTCCAAGAGGCCGGCGTCCCCTACTTCTTCCTCCCGTTTACACTCCGCGGCCCTCAAGTCACGTGACTTTTCGCACCCCGTTTACACTCCCCTACTTCTTTCCTGGCGGCGACGGCTGGTCGAACGCTTGCCGCCCTTGGCTAGGTTTTCGTCGGGCTCTTCGCCGGCGACGAGGATCCACCACCAGGTACCCTCCGTCCCATCCCTTCCCTTCCCCTCACCTCGCAGTCCCTTCCCATCCTATCGCTTCATGCTCTGCGAGTCAAACCGAGTACCCCCAAAGCCCTAGGGCAAGATATTTGCGTTCGGATCTGACCCAATTCACATGTCCACATTATATATGCATTATTCACTAGCTTTAGCGCGCGCCCGTCGTGAATTTGGGTGCTAACTCTGTTGTGCTGTTTGCGGATTATCAGAGGCCGACTGAGCTGAGCTGAGAGTTGTCAAGGCACTATGGTAATTTTTCTCCCTTCCTGTTAATTTCTTCTCTTTTTTGGGTGCCTCCGCCATGTTGTTGTTAGGGTGGCGGTGGAGTTGGATTGACGCGCGCCTCCTTGTGCCTGTAGTTGTTCTTCTCTTACTTTAAGGAGCTCGTGGGGAAGGAGGTGACAGTGGAGCTCAAGAATGACCTGGCGATCCGCGGGACGCTCCACTCGGTTGACCAGTACCTCAACATCAAGTTGGAGAACACCCCGCGTTGTTGACCAAGACAAGTATCCCCACATGGTATGTCTTGGTATCCACCTTGGTATAGCAGTTAACTCCCCTTTTCCTGCTGCATTCTTTGGTAGTGTGGTGGAGGGGTTCCTATCTTGTCACAAATATAGGCCAGAAGGGATGTGTTACTTTCATTCTTGCGGTAGACCTTACAATAATTGCATAACTGTGCACTTGATTTGTAGCGGACTTATACCCTTAAAATAAAATTGACTGTCAGATCTTAGTGCTTGGTTGATTTGATGGTGCCCATATCCACATATACAGAACAGCAACACAAATTTCTTGTTGTAATCTTATTTAGGTAGTGTTTGGTTTCTAGGACAAGGTGGGATGGGAGGGGACGGTCCTTTTCGTGGTGTTTGGTTGGGAGACAAGAGGGGACAGAGTCATCCCACTAGCTAATATTCCACATATATGTGGGGCGACCTGTCCCTCGGAAAAAGCAAACGAGCTCGTCCTTGCTCATCTGTGACTGCACGGGTGTTGGGCATGCAGCGCGGTCGAGCAAGGGCTGAATGGGGGCACGGACAGGAGGAGGCACAACCGAGCAGGGGTTGTATGGTGCGCTGACCCCATGGCACGGACAGGTAGGGACGCAACAAGCAGTGGCCGTATCCGGTTAACGGCGGCCATGCCGCCAGGGCGAGAGCCGCAGAAGCGGCGTGGTTGGGTGGTAGACGAAAGGATGAGCGGGGCCAGGCTAGTCGGCCAGATGGGGTGCAGACGGGCGGGTGCGGCCAAGCAAGGCCTGACAGGGCACCGGGCCATGGCACGGATGGGCGGAGCTGGTCGAGAGTGGAGGCAGTGCCAAGCAGAGGAGTTGGCTGGGCACACACCGAACGGGCAGCGCGGGGATGGAGCCCGCGATGGGAGGTGGGGGGTCGGGGGTGGGTGGCCTTCTCTGAGCTCTGGTGGGGAGGAAGAGGATTAGTAAGGAAAACTGATAGTTAGGGCACGGCATAACAGTCGAAGATGGACAAATATCTGCTATCCATGTAATCCCTTCTTATTCCCATCCCTCTGAACCAAACGCAGCCTAAATGCATAGTTGTGCCGTTAATGGTAGAAGATTTACCCTGATACTGACTGGCAGAACACAGTGCTTGGGTTAATTCAATGGTGTTCATGTCCATGAATACAGAACAAAACCACGGATTTATCCTTGAAGAATTCATATATAGTTCACTTTTGCATTGTGTACTAGACCTTCATATTCTCATCTGTTAAGTGTGTCTTAATGAGTCCTAGCATGTGCCTGATGTGCGTTCTGATCAATATTGTATTGTATTGTAAATTTATTAAATGCTGTTAGTTTGTGAATGAAAGTTCTGTTCCTAAATCATTGCCAGAAGTTGCATAAGTTAAATCAATATAATTGATCCAATCGCTGCCTCCACTCCTATTTATGAATGAACTCAGTTCTGTAGAAGGATGCTTTGATTGATGCAAGGTTGTGGGGGCATGCCAGCTGTGTCTGTTGCGGATCTAGTTCTGGTTGTCTAAACTTCTGAATTCATTGTCTATTTCAAAAGGATGTTCATCTAATTCTGAATGTATTGATCATTGATCAATGAACCTTCATGAATAAACGCTCAAATATGCTAATATGTTCTTGAAGTGTTACTGATGTTTGCACATGAAATTTTAAAGCCTTTTTAATTCCCTGGCAACATATAGATAGACAAGTCACTAGTGCAAGATATAGGCTTCCTTTCTATTGTTCTTGATAAAGGAAGTAATCTGATGATCTCAACTAAATAAGAAAATAAAGGCAAAAAGATTGATAATAGGAAGTTGACATATCTGGATTTTCCTTCTCACGAGATTTGTGGGTCGATCTAATCAATCTGCACTGATCTAGCATTTGTGTGGCAGCCTTGCACTAGTTAGTTGTGCTCTTGACTCTGTAGCAGTCTTACCTTGCAAATTTATGTTGGAACTCAGTGCATGGGTAATGGATGTTGTCCACAGTCCACACACACAGAACAGAACCATAGATGTAGCAAATGAATGGAACATTCATGTCCACTGGTCTTGTGCATGAACTCCACATCAATCAGAGTAGCTTGAAGAAGTCTAATGAGCCCCTCTAGCATGGCTCTGATGTGTTTGGTGTGTCATTACTGCTGTACTTTGAATTCATGAGATCTTTTCAGGCGATGCATATATATGCATGTTATATTTGGAATGCTCACTTCCTGTAGTTGCATGAGTGAAATGAATAAGAGAGATCCAGCGGTTCTGCTCCTTCACAACATGACATTTCAGGTCTTCTTAGTGCTTGCACCGCACTTGATGACTTTTTATCAGGCGTTAATTCCAGCACAAGCTGCTATGGAACTACATTTTGTTACTCCCCTGATCCCAAATGTAGAGTTTCAGATTTGTGCTAAGTGAAACACCTTTTTAATCCTTGACCACCAATGGCTAAAATTCTAAATAGTTTTTCAACATAAGGTTCAGGCTACTAGTTTCACCATGAAAATTCATTTCATAATATGTATTTATCTTGATTTGAAATATTATATCTATTTCCTTTGAATTTTCTTGTCAGAGTTTCGCTTTGTAAACCTATGCCCAAAGTGATTTGCATTTGAGATATTATGAGAACCATGCTGATGTGGGTTACTGCTCAATTGGCTTGGGCTTGCTACTTTCTAAACAGACGGTGATTGAAGTTGATATATGTGCTGGATTCTCCTTTTGACGTGCTACTCATGGGTGTGTTTTTTGGGACCTTATTTTTTTGAAATGAAATTTGAGACCTTATTAATTAGTGCTGCTGGCAGGTAGGGTGCTGATATCTAGTTTTAGTTGGCATTTAGCTTAGTTAGCATTTTGCTTTGGGCTACTGTAGTTGATTGTATTGTATTGTATTTCTGCAGGTGGGTGGGTGTTGGGAACAGTACTGTTTTGTCATAAATACGTACTATGTATATTGCTGAAGTGTGGTTTTCATACGTACAAGATGCTTGAAGTATTCCCAAAGTAAAGCAATGCTTATATATTCCTATCATGTACTCTATTTTTTGGGTAGCATAGCTGTCTGTTGTCTGGCGTACAAGTATATCCCCTATTTTGTGGTCTGCTTGGTGAATGCACTATAATGCTTAGTAGGCTCCTTTACACTAGTGCCACATCCTTTTCTGAGTAGGCTATTGGAAGCGTCACATCCATTGCATTTCTTTTGAAAATACACAAGAAAAAGAAAATAGGTGCACTAGCCAAGCTGTAGGAAGTGATAGTGATGAATTATTGATGCTGAACATGCTGTTAACAGTCAAATCATTTTCCTGTGGCAGCTGTCAGTGCGGAACTGCTTCATCAGGGGTTCAGTGGTGCGGTACGTGCTGCTCCCGCAGGACGGCGTGGACATCGACATCCTCCACGACGCCACCAGGAGGGAGGCGCGTGGAGGCTGATGCTGATCATCACCGCCGCCCCCACCACCGGCCCTCACCTGCTGCTTCACCGGGGAGGAGATTTGCCTTGCCCTGATCTGATTGTATGGCGGGTGTGTTAGACAGATGGTGATCTGAGTGGCCGAACACCACCCCACTTAATCCACCAGTTAGTTCCCTGGTACTTGCCGTGACATACATTCCAGGTTGGGTGATGACCTGCTTCCTGCTATATAACATATCATATGCCATGGCCCCTGCATGTTCCTTTGTGAGTTGCTGTCTGTCTCTCTGCCTGTCAGTAATGCTGTTTGAGTTTGACCAAGAGGGCCCCTACTGATTAGCTGTGATGTTCCGCCCGCACTGTCTGTGTCTGGTCATGCTTTCCTTTGAGACAAGATATTTATCATGCCCTGCAAAAAGTATTGTTAATGACTGGTCGGAGATCGGCGGTGATGCTGAATCATTAGCACAGGGATTAGGAGGTGAGTGTGCCCTGAAGTTAAAGGGATGCCACACCACCGGTCCATGTCCATGTTGGAATGGCGTCGCTGATCATAACGGATGCAGCGGTTGTTGAAACGTAGGGCACCCAAGCAGGGGCGACGTCACGTTCATTTACCCTGGTGCACGGGCACCAGGGTAAATTTATTTTTGTCCTTTAATAATTTTATTTTTATCATGTATTTTAATATAGTTATGTAAGTTATTGAAGCAGTGCACCAGGGTAAATTTCTTATTTTTATCATGTATTTTAATATAGTTATGTAAGTTATTGAAGTAGTGCACCAGGGTAAATTTGTGAGTAGCTTCGCCACTGCACCCAAGGTAAGTAGGATTAGAGGTTGGTCTGTGCTTGTTCATTGTAGAACATGTTTGCTCTGCTGTTCTTTTGAACTATAAACCGGCTGGTTTTGGCTAATTCAGCAGCGTTCGGAAAGAATAAGCTGAAACACAACTCATAAACTAGTATACCAGTAAAACTCTTTGCTAGAAAGCTGCTAACAATCACTAGTTCCATTAGCTACCAGGTTTAGAACTGCTAACATGTAGTCAAACAAGATGATTTTACCTCGCAAACCTTTATATGATTCTAATTTTAGTAGTTATCCATCTCATCTTATTCGCTCTCTATCTTTAGATAGTCTACTTCACTAGTCATCTGAACATCTTCGTTTTATAGGGTTGGTTGGAGTATTCTACTATTATCTATTTTAAAGAGTAATTAAATCAATAAATTTAGTTAATCTTTTTTTTTTCTGGGAGATACTCATTTATGCGCAAAAAAAAGGACACGAAGGGTAGCTGGGTAATTTTTACCTCCAACAAACTTTCCATCCACCTAGTATTATCAACCTATTAGTAGGATGATCTTAGGTTGATATATGGTCTGTTCGTTTGGCAGGATTATGTACTGTTTCGGTAGGATTATTCACTGCTGACTGATTTTTTGTGAAAGAAAAACACTGTTCCGACTGAATTTAAGCCGACTGAAAAGCCAAGCGAACACGCTGATAATTAGATATCACATAGGTTGATCTAAATAGGCCCATCAACCTAGGAGTATTAGTACTAGCTAGTTGATTTGATATAGTATATAAATATTATTATATATATCCTAAACACTGGAACGGGATGCTATAACGTGGCTACCCTATACTCCACAGGTGAGGCCGCAGGCGGCGGTGGGACAAGACCGGTCCTTGCGGCAGAAACTAGTGGGAAAGCTCTACTACTACTAGCCGCTAGCACAAGAGAGAGACGCTACCGTCCATGCTCACGTGCACGCTCGGTTTTCGCTGCAGGACATCGCAGTGCCTACCTTTCTTTTTCTTTTTTCTCTGATGAAGGACTGCATATTTAACTGGTCCACTAACCAACAGCCGTGGCTTGCCCCCTAATCTAATCTTAGCTAATTAATCTTGCATCAGGATCGCCACTGCGTGCACCTAGTCGTAGAGATGATATGCATGCTGATGCTTAGGATGTGTTTGGTTAGTAGACTTCATATATATCTTGATTGAGGAACCGTATTTCAGAAAAGATGCTTAATGACATACTATGACCGGATAAATAAAATTGAGATACTTTTTAGTTACCTTCATGAGCGAATACAACCCATTTAATTAATCTGTGAGACTGACATGTGGACATATCAACCAATTTTGTATTCACTCATCCCGGCCCCAACAATGAAGCTCAATCTGGGTGTGTATGTCACCAACATACATCCACTTATACAGGCATGCATCTAACTAAACATACTTATAGCTCAGTTTTATATGGCTCCACACATAGAAAGATGAGTAGAACAAACCAACAAAACACACCTTTAATTTCTGATGCATACTATATGTCTAAGGCTTAGGGTATATTTAGGCCTTGTTTGGATCATCTTCTCTAAATTTTAGAGCTAAATCTCTAAACATGTAATCTAAAATTAGCTCTAAATTTTAGCCCCTCTTAGATTAGAGATTTAGACATTAAAAATGAATTAAAATGCTCTAAAATTTAGAGACCTACTCCCTCCATCCCAAATTAACTGTCGTTTTGGGTTTTCGTGTCACAACTTTGACTAGATTTATATAAAATACGTGCAACATTTGTGTCTCCAAATAAATTTATTGAAAAACTAGATCAAAAGATCTATCTAATGATATCAATTATGTATTATAACTATTAATATTTTTTTATATAAAATTAATACAAGTTTTTTCTCGGTAAGTGAGAAAGACACAAATATTTTGAGACGAATGAGTATATAGTTTAGAGGTAGAAATCTAAACAGCTAGGCTAACTAAACTCTATTCACCTGCCGAGACATCAAACAGGTAAACTACAAGTTTAAAGGCCGTGTTTGGTGGCAACCGAGAGAATTGCCGTACACCTTGGAGACTGTCATCCGTACTACCACTGCCACTAGGGCTTAGGGTTTGGTTTCCAAGACGAATGAAGTACTTGCTCGAGAGGGATTTTTGAGTAATTCTACAAGAATCTGGGCATTCAAGATGTGCCGCGTGTCAGTCAAACTTTCTCAACTTTGACTAAGTTTATAGAAAATATGTGTAACATTTATATCTCTAAATAAATTTATTAAAAAACTAGACTTAAAGATTTTTTCGATGATACTAATTACTTAACATAATTATTTATATATATTTTAATATATAATTACCGGTATTTTAAAAACATTGACTTTTCGAGAAGCGAGAATGACATCTATTTAGGGACAGAGGGAGTATGCATCTTCTCTCTCTAGCTCCTGTTGGTTGGTTCATGCAGTATAATCTCACACATTCTCTAGTTTTAGCCATTTACGGCACTTTTCATCCGTGACATGTTTTCTTCTGAGTACAATTTTTTTTTCTACTGTACATTGATGGACAACAACACCTTGCACTATGATTGGCACTGTACACCTCGAGATACACGCTAGTTAAGTGCCTCGGAAAAATTGAGCGCATGTCCGGCTCACTCCCATGCATGTACTCGTATGTACCTTTTTGCCGAGCCGCTAGTGCACCAAAGATTTGATAAGGGCAGTCCAATGAAGAATTAATTGTGATTTCTATCTCTATTAAATAACTTACTAATTAAGTAAAATAGTGACGTGGCAGTGTAACGAATGAAGAAAGAGAGGAAGCAGAGAAGAAACCGTTTCTGTGAAGGAAACGGAGTCGGCTCTTGACACGAGGCAACAAGAAACTGCGTTTTCAGCATTGGGAAGAAACCAGTGGTTTCTATTGCCCGTGAACCAGCAGGTCGTCGTGTGCGCTTGTCCCTGCTGCTATACGCGCTTGCCGCACCGCCGCCGCGCGCTCGTTCCGCGGCACTGCTGGCCACCCGCTCACCGGCGCTTGTGCCGCCGCTACGCGTGCGCACCGGCCGCCCGCTCGCCGGCTCGCTTGTGCTGTCGCTGCACGTGCTCGTCGGCCACTACAGCGCAGGAGCCCTGCTCGGCGCCGCCGCGCTGGCCGGTGCGCCGTCACGTACAGCAGCTCGCCCAAGCCACCGCGCGGACCTCTGCTCGCGCACCTCCGTGCTGGCCGTGCGGGTCCGCACATGCTGCGGCCAGGCGCCAGGCTCCATGAGTTCACATTGAGGGCGAGCACTAGCTAATGCCCGGTGGCAGGGACAAGCTCGCCGACGACCAGGCAGGCCTTGCCGCAGCCAGTTGGCCGGTCCCTTGGTTTGCTGGCGTCCAACGGACTCCCTCCACTACAGCTCTCACGTATTTTCTGCTTGTACTTGTTCTTGAATCTTGAGGAAGAAGAGACTGTCGACAGAAAGATGGGCTAGGGAGAGAAAAAAGAATACTCCCTTCGTCCCTTTATATACGTCGTCCGGGAAGCGTATGAAAATACGGTTTTCTAGAGACAGACATTAAGAGACAGAGGGAATAGTATTTATTACGTGAAGATTGATGCATTGGGGAGGATAGTTTTTATAGACGATTTCTTGATGACATGGCTGCTATGGAAACCACGAGTAGTTTCAACCATTGGGATTGCCCTAAAGATACGATCTGAGTACTCCCTCAGTTAAAAAAGAACGACGCTATGCGATGTACGTAGGTCAAATTTTATCAACTTTAACTAAATTTATAGAAAATATGTGCAATATTTATATCTCTAAATAAATTTGTTAAAAAAATAGATCTAAAGATCTTTTTTTATTAATACATAATTGTCGGCATTTTAAAAACGTTGTCTTCTCGGGAAGCGAGAATGACATTTATTGGGATGGAGGGAGTAGGTACATGAGAGCAAGGCTAATAATACAACTAACTAAGTGCTGACTATATAGATGCTTGAGCCACCAGCCCACTGATATAATGATTTCATCTTCACAACTAATATATGACTCACTTGTTTATCTCACAATATTTTTTTTGTTATTATGCCCAAGCTAGCTGTAAGCTTATAGTCCGTCTCTCTTTTCCTCTTTTCTCCACCTCAACATTTAGCCTGCTTACGGCCCATTACTATACTTATTCTGAGCCGGGGTGGAAAGGATACTTTGTCACTAGTACCGTAAACTCTTTTTCAAGTCCGGCAAAATTGATTAACCGTGCCTCAAACTTAAGCAATGGTAAATCACTTTTTTATCTACGCGGTTGAAATATATGTCGGTCTCCGTAAATTAAATAAAGAAGAAAAAGAAAACATGAAGACAAGGCTAGCAAGCTCATCATGGGCTGATGCTCGTTTGAGCCGGATTCGGCCTCCCTACCGCTGATACACCGTTGTCGGATCTAGAGCCGCCGTGACAGGAGAAGGACCTTGGCTGCGATTTCGACATGTTAACGGAGGCGGTCTGCCTTTGAAAATGGAGATATTTTAGAAGGTGGCCTTCCCTTCAATAGATTGTAGGAGGCAGTCATTTTTCAAATTCCCTCCAAATGCTCTTGTAACCCATATGGCTGATTAAGAGCCACCAATCATCAATGAAATCAGGTGGGGGACCCTCTCCCCCCTCGAATTATCAAAAAAAAAATTGCTTTTGAAAATCGATTTTCTGGGGCGGTTAACTATGATCGCCTTGATTAGTGAAAACGTCCGTCTCGATTAATGGAAATAACCATCTCTGTTAATCTCAAAAATTAACCGAGACGGTTGGATCATTTTATAAAGACCTTAGTTGGTGTTTAGGCGTCTGGCATTAAAAGAATATGAGTTGTATTTGCAGTTTCATTTCCTTGTAAAACAAATACTTTACTCCTACTGGTAGGGTAAATAGGAAAGGTAATGATGACGTCGTCCGTCGTACGGCTACGCCTTTTATCACGCGGCTCCAAGCGCCGCGGTGCTGCGTGCTGACGGTGCCGGAGGGAACATCCGGTGCGCCGATCCAAGGTCTCACTCACATGACTGCTATAAAAAAAAGAGGGTCTCACATGAACACAACCACGCATTGCCCCCTCCTAGTACAACTTGTTCAGCAACTCTTCTTTTTATCAAACGAGTTAAATTAGAACAATTTTTAAAGTAGAGTTTCCTAAAATCTAGTCTCACAAAAGATGGATGCCAGCTTCTTAAGGGCATGTTTGATTGGAGGGCAAATGTTTTGCCCCTGTCACATCGAATCTCCCGTCCCTAATTTGGTCTATTTAAAATATACTAATTAAAAAAATAATTTGTCAGCCGAAGACAACTTCGTGAGACGAATCTTTTAATATAAATTAGTTTATATTTTGACAATGCTGTGCTACAGTAAATATTTGTTAATTATAAATTAACTTAGCTTAATAGAATCGTCTTGTTAAGTCACGCAGAGGCATGTAATTAGTTTTATAAGTAGTCTATTTTTAATACACTAAACAAGTGCCGAAAGATTCGATGTGACACGGCAAATAAATTTCCCCCGGAACCAAACAGGCCCTAAGTGGAGCTAAAAATACCAGCTTCTTTTAGCTTCTTTTCATAGATCTATTAGGAGGAGCTGTTTTACAAAATGTTTTTTTTCTTCTTCTTAAAAACAGCTTGGGCTTCACTAATAAAGCTAGCTTAAAAAAAGTACATCAATGAAGCATACGGCTATGCTGTTTACTCTATCTCTCCACGTACACTGACACGCACAAACGCGTTCCTCACATAGTCACATCGAATGAGTTTGAACGAAGAACAGACAAAATCATGAGGGTCGTCTTGGCTAGCAGCAGTGGAAAAAAGACCACTGATCGTGAGCCAGCAACGAGGTTGGTTGGTGTGTATTCCTAGAGTTTTTTTTGTTTTTGACCTAATTTACAAATTCTGTAAAACGATGAGAGATGGTTGGATTTCAGCCCGTCTCTAAAATTAATCTCTAAAGTCATCTAGATTCTAATCGGCCTCTAGAAATCATTTTTTTAGAGACGGTTAGGTAATCATCTCTAAAAGACCATCTTAAAAATATAAAGCTTTCCGTGGCAGTGAATCATGAGGCCCAAGCGGACTCGTCTGTTAACTTGAGCATCTACTGTCGTCAGGTCAGGCTCAACACCTCCACTCTGGGGGTGCACCCACATCAATCTCGTTGCCGCCACCGATAGTTGAACGTCTGCTGGCCACCGGAGCGTTGCATTCAGGATATCCGTCCGCTGTCCCGCCGACCTGACCAGATAAACCTTGCCTCACTCACTGCCTTTCCTCTTCTTTGCCCAATGATTTGTGTTGATCTAAATACTAGCGATAATATAGGGGTATTCCAAGATGATCTGACGATTTTGTGAGCCACCGCTGGCTAACAAATAAGAAAACAACCCAACAAGAATTGCAATTTAAATTTAAGATAAAGTTTCCATGTGTATCCAAACAAAAACAAGAATCTAATTGCTAGTGTTGTTCTTAGAATGAGATTCGGTTGCAGGGATCCAAACAACCTCGAAGTGGATTTTTCATATACTAAAGGATTAGAGCCTATCTAGAAGACTACCTAAATGTATCCCTACTCTATATTTGAGTAGTAGAATAAAAAAATAGCCTCCAGCATATTACCTACCTAACCCCTATATTTGTTGGCTACCTATAAATCTTCTCCTCCACCGCCCAAATCTATGGGTGAGTAGGGGTCTCTACTTTTTAGTTAGGTCGGTTTCTTCCCTCGCCATGCTCGATCTCTGCCACTTCATGGCTAATCTCACCTTCTCCCTGTGGCCTGTGCACCCTACTTCGGCTCCTCCTTGTCCGCTTTATGCCCACTCTATCCCATCTCTTCCCTGCCCAACCCCGCCTTCTCTCCCGACGCCTCCCCTTCGTCGGTCAGCGCCACCACACTCGGCGACGACGACCCACCTCCATTCTCGACTTTGGCTCCTTCCCGCCTGATCTTGCTTTTTCCTACCTGACTCTTCCTCACCCAATCCAACAACCACCCGGCCAACTCCGGTTTTCTTGACCCTAACTCGTCCCTACTGATCCCGCCGCCACCCTACTAGGCCCTAGCTTATTGCCACCCGACCCAACTCCTCCACAATGCGTCGCCACTGCCTCTACGCTTGACATAGGATCATCCCCTTCCCCTTGTTCGCTGCCGCCTCCTTCCCACCCCACACCCATCCTTGTAGGTTGGTATTTGGTATGCATGTCATGGTGGAATTTTTGTTCTATAAGTCACTAGAATTAATATGAAAATTGATTCCTATGTCATTCTAAAAAAATATGTTCTATCCTTTCAAAATAAGGTGCAATGGATTGTGAAGGCACCTACATGATGTCGGAAAACACTAATGTTGATTTGATTACATTATCACAGCTATTCGATCTAATCAATCAATGCCAACCACACAATTACTCCCTCTATCCCTGAATAAATAGCTTTCTAGCTTAATAAATTGCTTACATATAAATCAATCTTTAGGAGGCTTAACGGTCCATTATTCCATTTATTTTTCTCGAAGTCTTGCACCTACTACACCTCCTCTCATCTCCCAATTTAGTGTTGAGTTTTTGTAGTAAATGCTATAATTAGTATGCTATTAGAACAATCACCGATTAGTGTACAACTACTTCAGTTAATTAATGAAGAACGATATGTTTTTTTCATGTCATTCTAATTTGTTCTAAACTTACTAAAAGTCTATTTAATATTTAGAGTCAGAGGGAATAAATACTTATAAAATCCTCATCTAGAGTGGCATAAGTAAGCACGGGGTTTACCTTTATCTCTAACAATTCTTCTGAAACCCAAATATAAGAACATCCTGATGTGTACTGGTTTCAAGAGTTTCTGGTTATTTTATAAGAATATTATAGGTGCGTTTTTCTTTTTTTTTAAGAGAAGTTATAGTTGACATATTCCAAGTGTGCCAGATTATTTCCAGCGTACGATACTAACTGCTCTGTCACGAATAGCACGATCTAACACCGACTAGCTAGTGGCATCTGTAAACATTGATCCACATTGTCAGTGAGAGCGAGTTTCATAAAGCTTGGTAGTGGTAGGAGAGAGTGAATAAGAAAATAGGCCTAGGAAAGAGGCTTGCTGGTCAGGCGGGGCACATCAGACACGCACACGTGCCACCACTAGTGGACCTGACATTTTGATTTGACTAATTAAAAGCGTAAAGATCTCTTCTAAGCAAAACTATCAAAGACTCGTCCTATTCATTTGACTTATCAGCCATCGAAAATCCGAAATAGTGTTTTTTTTTTCACAGAAAAACAGTAAAAAAACAGCATCAGCTGACTTATCAGCCACCGAAACGATCAACTGAATAGGTCGGTGTTTTTCTAAGAATTGGCAACAAAGATTAATTACAAAATGAGTGGTCTTGTTACTTTATTGCGTTCTTTTTTATATATACTAAAGACCTTCAAAAGTTGATATTTGGCTTCCAAGGAAGTACAACATATAGATAGATGAAAAAAAATTGGTCTTGATCTAACACAGGTTTTGACAAAGCTCTGTATCCCAGCTATCTTCATCTACGCGTTGAATGTCACGCTAAGTGTCCTTGACTCCTACTAAACCGCGTTAGTAGGAGGTACCAAGGTCCGCTCTTAGACTATCTCCAACAAGTGATTCATATGATACCCAAATGCAAAATGAGTTGCCAGTAGCAGTGTTTCGGTCTCCAACAAAGTACGACCTATTCAACAGACCCATTTTGAGTTTTATAGGAGCCATTACCCAAATATGAGTATCCTCTGTCCTGAAAACCCATTTGAAGAGAGTTGTCTTTTAGGTTGTATTGTTGGAGAAGACTAAAAATAGATATGAAACTTTTTGGCGGTAGCGCTACCCAAAAGACAAATGTGTGTTATATTTTGGGTTACGGTTGTTGGAGGATCTCACCCATAACTTTTTTCCATCTATGTTAGTGGGTTTTTTCTTTTTAATGTTTTTATGTTCGGCTTATGTTTTGTTTATTCTTTATTGACTTGTTTTTTATTTAAATTATATATATATATATATTCATAGCATATAAATATTTATTTTATATTTCCATTTTTTCTATGCATCATGGTGGTAGCCACCATCAAATCTACTCGCTAATCGAAGGAGTATGGACCTACGATGAATGAGTTAAAAAGTTAATGAACCTAAAAAATGTAATTTAAAAGTTAAACCTGGATGGCACACCACCAAAAGTTAATGCATTTAAAAATATAGTTTCAAAGTTGATGGATCTAGATGACACACCACCAAAAATAAATGAATCTAAAAATGTAATTTGAAAGTTGATGGACCTAAATAACACACCACTAAAAGTTAATGAAACTACGATACAATTAACTCTTTATATATTTCCCTTGCAACTTTTGTTAGAGCTCACACATATTGTATTGCATGGTCCAACAAGTGCAGTCCATGGTGTCCTATGTAGCGTAACACACTTCTAGAGGGAGGCAATTATCTTTCTTGCAAGCACAAAACAAAGCTAAAGGCCTAAGTGGAAGCTGTTGTCACCACTAGCTACCGCCTACTAGTGTACTGACTAGTACACTCTTCTCATTTAAAAATGGTAATTGGTAGTACACTTGAACTATACATTAAGGCCCACTAAATCTAGTCATAGCATGGGAACCACTCCTGATACCTATGACATCATCACGTGCTCCTACATCGGGTAAACAGGGTTAATATCTTTGCATACATAACCTCTACCTTTTTCTTTTTCTTCCTTGCATTATTCTATTATTCTTATAAGAACCATATTTGTAAACTGTAACAGAGATGTCACACGAAGTTCATTCCAAGAAAAATTAAAGACAAAAGAGGCCTTTCCACCAAAAATCAACACTGCGTACGATCACAGCATACCATGTCCTAAAAGATCCGAAAACTACGTCCACTGATTCCCAACCACCAATAATTCCAAATATACACTCACAAAAGAGAACCACGTATATATGGCCTAAGAGCATCTCCAAGAGACCCTATAAACATACTAGCCAAATTTAGTGATTTAGTTACTCTCTAATACTAGATTACTCCAACAAACTATGTAAAATGAAGAGTCTATATGGCTAATAAGGTAGGCTATCCAAAGATAGAGAGCGAATACGGTGGAATGAGATCTTCTAAATTTGGAGAGTTATTTACAGAGTCCGTTAGAGACATCTTTTCCTTTCATAATAGCCAAATTTACATTTAGAAAATGATTTAGCTAATCTTTTGGAGATGCTCTAACAAAGCTGTAAACTATAAATTGTTGAAATGATAAAAGTGTCTTAATAAGTAGCTCCAACAAATAATACTGACACTAGATGATTCTTGGATATTTTTCTCGTTGGTCGAAATACAAAACATGCTTTAATTTATTATTAGTTTATAGTGTAAAGTTGGATGATGGATCAAAATTCAGAGAGCCAATTTAAATGTTTCAATTGTGGTTCATATAATTAGCAAAGAACAAATCAACAATAATTGCCTCATACACGAAACCACTCAAAACCTCGCACTCTCAAGATCTAAGAAAGCTAATGTCGCCCCGTTCGTATGACTTATCAGTCCGACTTATTAGCCATGATATAATATTTTTCTCCCACAACAAAACAACCAAAAATAATATCAGCCGACTTATCAGCCACATAAACGATCAACGGAACATAGTACATATATGTCACAAACAACACTCACTCACTAGGTATATAATTGAACAATTGTATTGTCATAGACAATAAAGGAAGATACTAGCAACACACCCGTGGAATAAACCTACACATCCTAGAACCTAAACCGAATTGGACACACATGGTTCTTTAGAAGGAGAGAACGACAAGCCAACTCTAAAGTGGGCATGTCTGCTAGAGACTGTACCAATGGAGATCTTTGCCGAATATGGATGCGTGTGTTTATTTCTTTGTTTTGCCTGTTCTTTGAGAGCTTGCTTTTTTTAGCCGAAAGCAGAAGTGCAGAACTTGTAATAATGGATGGTTAAGTGCATCCTTATCCAGAGTCTAGAATAAAAAAATCTTTTTTTTCTAGAAAAAGAACCTAAAACAAATTACCTAAAATTGCTATCTTATTAAAATGTTTGATGTTATAGATAACCCTTCTATCGTACTATGAAGAGACAAGAGACAAGATGGGTTGAGATAACACCCTAATCCCTATTTCAGCAAGACAAGGTGTCATTAGTTGGTGGTTTTCCAATTCTAAGTTGAAAGTTTTGTTTTTGAAATTTTGTTGTTGCAGTTTGGTAGACAAAGGCGAGGCCAAAAAAAAAAAACAGAGAAAACATCCCAAAAAGATCCCAAATAAAGCCCGGTTTGTTTGTAACCAAGAGAGTGGGGGAAAGAAAGGGAAGAAAAGAAGGCAAACACACCGCCACCGTGCAGGTGGGCCCACACATAAATAGCGACCAACCGCTGCTAAAAATAAAGAGAGCCGCTGGCGAGGCGAGGCGAGGCGAGCGGACCTCCCTCGCGTCGATCGATCGATTCCCTCCCCCGCGTCGCGTCCCGTCCATTCCCGCCGTTGGAGCGCCGCGCCGCGCCGCGCCGCGCCGGATGACGCAGAGCATGAGAGGCGGAGGGAGCGACCGCGGGCACGGGAAAGGCCAATACGGCGGGAGCCACAGCCACCACCACCACCTCCACCACAGCGCGCTGTGCTGCCTCTCCGCCGCGCCGCCGCTGCCAGGGGACGCCACGCCGACGCTGACCCCGGAACCGGATGCCGCCGCGGCGGGGTCGGCCGTCGCGGTGGAGGGCGTGTTGCACAAGTGGACCAACTACGGCCGCGGGTGGCGGGAGCGCTGGTTCTCGCTCCGCGACGGCGTCCTGTCCTACTCCAAGATTCGGGCCGCCGACGCGGGCGGCGGCGTCGCCCGCGCGGAGGACGGCGACGGGGATGTCAGGCTGATCGGCTCCAGGATGGGTGGAGCGCGCCGCTCGGAGAAGCCCGCCGGCGTCGTTTTCCTCAAGGTCCTCTCGCTCGTCCCTGCTGTCCCTTCCTCCTCCCCTCCTGTGCGCCGGTTGGCGCGTGATCCCGGCCGGACCTCCTACCGGTGGGGCAGATTCCTTTTCTTGATTTCATTCGTGCTCTCGTTTGCCTGTTGACGGTTTCTCGTTCGGTGAATGCAATGCAATTGGAGGCTGATTTTTCTAACCATTTCACCGCGATTACTTTATTCCGCCCACTGAATTTGCGACATTTTCTTCTTCTTCTCGTCGTATCGCCGATTAATCTGTGTTCCCGGGGAATTTGGTTGCCTTCGCGATGCCGCCAGCGCTGCTGTTGGCTGGCTGGAAGGCATTATTACCTCACCGGCCGGATCAAAGTGTTGCAAAATTGAATGAAAAAAAAAAAGAAATTCTATTTAATTGGTTGCGCCTCCGGGTTCTTTTTGAGGAGAGGGGGTGCAAGGTAGATTCTTGTGTCGAGTTCTGCTCATGATGATGGAATGGTAGGTGGGAGACATCGTCACATTGCTGGATCGAAATGACGTGACCTCTCTTTTCTATTTTCCCTTTTGCTAGGATAGGATAGTCGCCTTCATTCCATCCTTCTCCTAGCTTGTCTGCGCATGCATTGCCGTGACAAATCATTCAATACTGTCCATTTTGTTGCTCAGATCGCCCCCTCCCTCTGATCCGTTCAATGGTGCTAAAATTAGCATGCTTGATTAATTATTAATCAACTGACTAACCACCTTATTAGTGCCGCTAAGACAGTTTCCTGTCTAAATTTAGCAGAATCTAGTTTAGCTTGGAGTATAAACGAACAAACAAAAAGGCTTCATTTTTTTTTTCTGATGATACTAGTACTAGTAGTATATGTATATGTCTGGTGTGTATATATATATATATATATATATATATATAATTCCAAAAGGGCCGTACCTTTCTCTGTCACGCGATCAGGAGCCTGATCTTTGGCAGATTTTGTCTAAATTCCAGGCCTTGTTATTATTTCTGAAAAGGATGGGGGCTCTTTTGCCATTTTATTGATACAGATCGACTAGGACAAGCCGAGTTTATCAGTTAGTCGCTGTCTTGTTACTGTGCACGCTTTTTTAACCCAAAACATGCTGTATGATAGGATTCATCCAAATGGATGGGTACGTGACAGGTGCTATGTGATAAGTTTAATAATGTAATGTGGATTAGGAGATAGGATATTATGCTCTGGGGATGTTTTCGGAATTTGCATTATTGATTTGTACTGCTCCAGGGGTTGCTTTTCCACAAGGGGCTTCTAGCTGTTGAACTCCCAGTGTTAGTACTATCACTGGGTCTTTTCAAGGCCTTTGCCCATGGGTCCCAAGAATTAAAGCATGTACAGTCCATCCAAGTGGCCGCATAGAGAGAGGGGAGCCTAAAGGGGGGAGGAGAAGGAATAAAATGGAGAACCTGTGGTCTATGTCAGATTGAATCAGGGGAGACTTGTGGATCTTCAGGAACTGCGTAGGAGTAGGTTGTTTGGTTGAGGTATATTGCAGCTTGGATTTGTTTTCTTGGTTTCTTGAGATCCTTGCCCCCCATCATTTTTTTCTTTTGCGTTGGATTTTCATTTTGTTTCCCTTCACACCCTAGCCAAAGATTGAAGTTCAAGGGAAGGGTCCGATTTATATTTTTTCTTCTGGGGAATACCTTTCCTTGTTCCTTAATCAGTTTTCGTATTCTCTTTGCTGTTTCTTAATAGAAGGTTTAGAGCTTGTCAATAAGATGTTATGGATGCTGGTCTTGTATGTGTATGCTTTTCCTAGTCCTGAATGCCTGATCTATATAGTATTGCATAAGGCCAATGGAAGTTCTACACATTTTTCATGTGCAAGGCTACCCAGTTACAAACATATGGGAGCTAATAAGTTTCTATGTTTCTAGGTGTCAGCATTTCGGGAGAGTAAGTTGGACGATAGGAGATTCTACATATTTTCTCCCACCAAGACACTTCACTTGAAGACAGATTCAAAAGATGACCGTGTTGCCTGGATTGAGGCCTTGATCCTGGCAAGGAGTGTTTATTCTCTTGGATCACTCAGTGGGAGAGTAACTTTTGTGCAGAGCGATGTTTCAATTTCAACTGCAAGGCTTAGAGATCGAATGCATCAGGAGGGTCTGAATGAGAGTCTTATACAGGACTGTGAACAGATTGTGCTTTCTGAGTTCTCAAGTTACCGGAAGCAACTGAAGCGGCGTTACGAGGATTACTTAAGCTTGTTTGGGTCCTGCAGACATCATTTTGAGGTAAGAGGATCTGCATACATTCTTTGTACATGTTTATGACTTTGCACAACGGTGTCAAGTAGCGGTAACTGTCTATTACTTTTCACAACAATGATAAGCAGTAGCAACCTACTTAATGCCTAAAAAAAGGACGTACCCAGTGCCGTAGGCTCCCGCACTGCGGGGCCTGAAAGTAAAAAAAAAAGTGCCTATATATATACTTGTTGCTTCTTAAATTCCTGCCAATCAGCATATCTCATGTTGAAATAGTTATATTAGTTTGCAAAGGTTACTCCTTGAATGGTTACTCTCCTCTTCTTCCTGCAGGAATTTTACATAGTGTATTACACACATATTTGTGCAGGAAGGTAAAGATGGAAGTATAACACAGGGGGCATTGACAAGGCATGACTTCTCTAGTTCTCGGCATGGAAATTTTAGCGGTACGATTTTAACACATACTGGGCTATTTCCAGCACTTGACCAGCTACATGATCTACTTATCTAATTCTTGTGTATTTCATTCCTTGCATGTTTCAAGTAGCCCAAGTAATTTTGAACTCTCACATTTGTTTCCTAAGAATTAACATCTTGCTAATGGTACAATTGTTGTTCTTTCCCAGAATATAGCACAACAGAATCTGAAGAGCATGAGTTTGAGAAGCATGATGGAGGTGAATTGATTTGTGAAGATGAATCTACATTCTTTGATTCTGTAGACTACTTCACTGAGTCAGACAACAGATCTTCAATCATGTTAACTGGTCAGGAAGTCGTGGATTCCCAAACACATGATTCCAGTAACAACAGGTTATATCAAATCACACGACGGAGTAGGCTGCCTGAGCCTAGTGAGAAAGAGAAAGGGATCAGCCTCTGGTCCATTATTAAAGATAGCGTTGGAAAGGATTTGACACGAGTTTGTCTTCCAGTTTACTTCAATGAACCACTCTCATCCCTTCAGAAGTGCTTTGAAGATTTGGAATATTCATACCTCTTGGATCAGGCATATCAACATGGAAAAGTGGTAAGATCGCTTTCACATCTTTGGTATTGCACATGTCTAGGAATTTTATCTGCTTTGCATGAGTGGCAGAGATCAATGAAATTATTTCCAATCCCTTTTCTTGTTCATCACTGCATCAGAGTTCAAATCAGCAAACTCAATCTTCAAATGTGATTCTGATGCAATCTAAAACTAGATGTGTCATATTTGCTGATCAGATTACATATTAGGATCTGTTGTGAACCCATAACAATTATGATGTCTAGTATATCATATCACTATTGTTCAAGTAGTATACTCTGCTAATAAGCATGGCAGTTTACTTCATTCTTAAAGTGTGAAAGGTGTTTTCAGACTATTATAGTTGGTATCTGTTAGTTTTGTTCAGCTATGCTGTACATTATCACTTCGGAGTTAGGGAAATTCTTCAGTTCTGTGTATCAACATATGCATGTTTCTGATACCATGCATGTTTCTATCTGATAAGATCTTTTTCTCATTAATATCTTATATTTGAAATCTAGGGGGACAGCCTCATGAGGATTCTCAAAGTAGCTGCTTTTGCGGCCTCTGGCTATGCTTCGTCTGTTGCAAGACCTTGCAAACCATTCAACCCATTGCTAGGAGAGACCTATGAAGCTGATTACCCTGACAGGGGAGTTCGTTTTTTTGCAGAAAAGGTCAGTTAAAGACTCTTTGCTCATCTTATGCAAGGGATGGTGTCTGGGTCTCTGGGGGAAGGATTTATGAGAAACATTATAGATTTACTTAGAAATGAATCTATTTTTTTTAGATGTATATCCATTCCAAAGTCATTTAATTTCTGATAGAGCTATGCCCCTTCATTTACCTTTTTTACTGATCATCTATATCTTAATTTTGTGGTACTTTGAATTGGAGACTTTTAATTTCATTACATTGCTGTTCAACATTTCCACCAATAGGTTAGTCATCATCCAATGCTGATTGCCTGCCACTGTGAAGGCAAGGGCTGGAAATTCTGGGGTGATAGCAATCTCAAATCCAAGTTTTGGGGGCAGTCAATTCAAGTTGAACCAGTTGGCATTTTGACCCTGGAATTTGAGGATGGTGAAATCTTCCAATGGAATAAGGTGCCCAGCACAACTGGAGATACTGATGTTGCTGATCGATATTAAAAGTTTCTTCTCATCACCACTAAATTCTTATCATATTGCCTTTTCAGGTCACAACAACCATTCACAATCTCATTCTTGGGAAGTTGTACTGCAGCCACCATGGAACCATGCATATAAAAGGGAATCGTCAGTATTCATGTAAACTGAAGTTCAAAGAGCCATCACTTCTTGACCGGAATCCTCATCTAGTATGTTTCGCTTAGTTTCTTTCTTTGTCCTGTTAAGTGTGAACTCAAATATTACAATTGTTAACAAGGGATGTAGAGCCCACACCTGTTTTCCGAGTACATTACCTTCTGACCAATATGTGGTTAACTCATTATCTTCTTCTGTGCTGTTGGCATTTACCTATGAAGAATTTTGCATGATTATCATGCTCTTAGCATCTGACAAATAAACTGTGGGAGAGATGTACCTGTGATAATACAAGGGATATGGTGAAGAAGATTTTCTAGTATATATGAACCACTTTTCATTGCAAGATTTCTAACTCTTGGCCTGGGGTTTCAATATGAGTGGCTAGAGTTAGCATCCATTTGACCTTTGATTACTTGCGGGAAGTGGTTCTCCTTGTGCAGATGATATAATTTGGACTGAGTTAGCAGTGATTTACAAATTTCATTATTATATACTTGTTGACCTTAGGTTACAGAAACTTATAATTCCCCTCTTTTATGTATAATAACAACATCTGAGTTGTACTTTAGTTCAAGTGCTACCATAAGTCCATAACACTGTTTTAATTTGTAGTGCATACTTGTTTTTAGCTGTATGTTTGCCTCTTTCGTACTGCATTATGTTTATCTGTTGCATGCACTTTGTCCACAGGTACAAGGCTTTGTAGAGGACAACTATGGGAACAAAGCTTCGTTTTTGATAGGGAAGTGGGACGAAAGCATGTATTGTAGTAATTCTGATACTTTCAAGGTGAAGAGCGCTGATCAACTGAAAGGTGCCTCACTGCTGTGGGAAAAGAACAAACCTGCTCCTAACCCAACACGATATAATTTGTCTTCATTTGCAATCACACTGAATGAGTTAACCCCAGGGCTGCAGGTCTGGATTTACATGTGCCACATACAGTAAGTGTTTTGTAATCAAGATTTTGTCCTAATTGCTTGGTCATTACTGGATTCAGGAGAAGCTTCCACCTACTGATTCACGGCTGAGACCAGACCAGCGCCACCTAGAGAATGGTGAATATGAGAAGGCGAATGCAGAGAAGTTGAGATTGGAACGGCGGCAAAGAATGGTATCCTCTCTCGCTTCCTCCTACGTAAATTTTAGAACTGACTTACAGGATCTTGCCGAGTAATTTTGGAAGAAGTTGAGCCTTTCATAGCTCACATTCCCAACATGCTGTTTCATCCTATTCCGTCTCATTGCAGTCAACGAAACTTCAAGACAATGGCTGGAAACCCCGGTGGTTTGAGCAGGACACGGACGATGGGACGTACCGCTACAAAGGTGGATACTGGGAAACAAGAGAGAAGAGCTGCTGGGATGGTTGCCTCGACATATTTGGGGAATTCGTGGAAACATGAGCACCATGTTCTCGCAGCAGCCGAGGTTCAAGTAGCCAACACGCGTCTTGTAACGCCATTCAGAAACGGATGGAGCACTGCCATCTCCACTACTGGAGCATATCCTCTTGCTGAAGAAGAAAAGGTAGATCGTTGCACGAGGAGACGAAGGCATTGCCATCATGAACTGAATGATAGCATAGTATATGATTGGCCACGGAGAGGCATTGCTTGCCAGCCTGTTAGTATAGTACAGTTCCAATGCAAATAAGAATGCTGGTATTCATTCTTTGGTTCCTTGTGTTGAACTGAACATGGATCTGATCTGTTGTTGCTGAGTAGGCTACCTAGCTGGCCTTCACTACATTGTGGAAGAGATTTGCTTGCTTGCTCGGCTAGGCAAAAAAGTCTGCCTGCCCATGTAATGTGTTTTTGCTGATTGCAGACGGGACTGGAAAAAAACACCTTTTTGTAGAGAAAGAAGAGGCAGTAAACTTACATGATCCTTACATAATCCAGCAAACAGTTACTACACCTTCTTTCCTATCTCTGGTGAATATCTCCTTTATCTTCGAAATCGCCCGCATAGATCTTAACATTATAATCCTAGCAGAACTCACTGTGGTTCTCTCTTTCTTTTAGTGAAAGGTCTTTCCCTGCTTTTATAGAAGTCTTTCTTTTACTGCAGCAGCATAGGCAACAGGCGTCGAGTAACGCCATTCAGAGACGATGGATCGCTGCCATCTCCAATGGAGCATCCTCTTGGCTCTTGCTGAAGAATAAAAGGGAGGAGTAGAGCATTGGAGACGGAAGGCATTGCCATCATGAACTGAGAATGGTAGCATAGTATGTGTATATGATTGGCCACCAAGAGAAGAGGCATTGATTGCCAGCGTGTTTGTCAGCGATCCGACTCCAATGGCCAATGCAACTCACTCTGCCTGACGAAGCGGTCCGGCCCTGAAGAAGCTGATGGCGCGTCCCGAGCCAATGCATCTGCGCCGAAGCCCACAAGAGCCCGCGGGCCCACGTTCGCTTCTCTGGCCCAATTAATGTACTAATGCTTATATTCTTTTTTTTTTAATCCGGTACTACTTAGACGCACACAACCCACTCACACCACACGCACACACACGCTAAGAGATTGGGAGGCTCGCCTCCAGTGCGCGGGAAACGCGCAGTACCACCGAATGCGCACACGTGCATGTACCTAAAAAATCTGGGATAAATCCCAGAAAATGGTGCGACGCCAGGGTTTGAACCCTGGTGGGTAGCATCCCACTGGACAGTCCTACGAGAGGCTCAAGGAGAGAGGTATGCATAAAAATATCAAACAATGTTCAATAAAAATAAAAAAAAGAAAAAAAACTAATCCCGCCATCGTGCCGTTCTGTTCTTAGCTTTCCGATTCCTCCTCTTACCTCTCACAATGTTAGTATAGTATAGTATAGTTCCAATGCAAATAAGAGCCTGTTTAGTTTCATATGGAATCTAAAATATTTTGGGTTTTGACTCTTTATTTTGCAAAATGAAACTAAATACCACCCAAAATATTTGGCAAAAAATGGTCCATTCCCTATTTTGAATTTTGGACTCAAAAGACCAAAATAAGAAAATATTTGTATTGGTTTGTGTGTCATCCTCACAATGCTCTCATTGGAATCCAAAATAACCGAAATTTTGGTTGGAACTAAACATCCCACCAAAATATTTTGCATTCTAGATTTTGAAATCCAAAATAATTGAAATTTTGGATTTTAGATTTTGGTTGGAACTAAACAGGCCCTAAGAACGCAGGTAGGCTACCTGCAGTTGTTGGAAGAGATTTGCTTGCTCAGCTAGGCAAAAAAGTCTGCCTGCCCATGTAATGTGTTTTTGCCGATTTGCAGCTGGAACTGGGAAAAAAAAACCTTCTGTAGAGAAGAAGAAGAGGCAGTAAACTTATTACATCATCCTGACATAATAATTCATGAAACAATCATTACTACCTTCTGTCCGATCTCTGGTGGATAATATCTTCATATCTTCAAAAATCAACCGAATTGATACTAATATATTTTTTTTATTTAAACTGGAGGGGCTTGCACCCCTACAGCAATTATATTAAAAAAAGAGCTGGTTCAATACAGAGAAGGAAAGGGAAAGGAAAAGGAAAGGGAAAAGAAAAGGAAAAAAAGAAAATCAGGAGACCGAGAAGGAAACTAGAAAGAGCAGAAAAACTACTGCTCGAAGCCAAGCTAAGCAAGATTTACAGTCCATTGTTTGATACTAATATTATGATCCTAGCAAAACTCACTGCGATTCTCTTTTTATTTAAGTGAAAGCGTCTTCCCCGCCTTTACAGAAGGCATTCAGCATACAACGGTTTTACAGACTCTAGAAGCAGCTCAGGACAGAGCGAAACATAAATGCAAGAAACGATAACCCCAAAAGCAAACTCCTACGTACAGCAGCACCGAAAACAGTACACACTTGGAGAAGATCATAACCAAAAAGTGAGATCTCATCCTTCTCTTGACTCTTCAGTACGTCTTCACTTCAATGAGATTGACAGTTCGTCATCCATCGAGAAAGCCACCTTTGGTTTCAGGGAGTTGTGGCTAAAGCTAGTCTCTCTAGTTATACATATGAGCCTAGATAATGACAAAGATAGCTTTATTTGGCAAATAAAAAAGAATGGGGTCTTCTCTACACAGTCATTATATAGAGAATTAATGAGAAGAGAGAAGATTTTAGGGAATGAAGTGTTCCAAAATTACCTTTAAAAATTAAAATTTTCCTTTGGTACTTAAAGAAAGAGGTGATTTTAACAAAGGATAACTTGATTAAGAGAAGATAGAAAGGAGATACTAAGTGTTGTTTGTGTGCGTTAGAAGAAAATATCCAACATCTTTTCTTTGATTGCTGAATAGCTAGATTGGTCTCAAATTTATTGTTCATGACATTTAACTTTCAACCACCAGAGATCATTACTCACATGTTTGGATCTTGGATAAGAAGATTTGCTCATGGATTCAGGAATCAAATAATAGTGGGGATTGTAGTCATGTATTGGTTATGGGTTTTGCTGCGTACTCCCAAATAACTATGGACCATTCATTGATTTTGATCCAACGATCACGATTAACTATTACCTCTAGGAGGTAATAGATGAAATATATATTTATTAATTTTATATTTTATAAAATAGGATAAATAAGAAAAATTTTAAATATAAAAAATCTTTTTTTAGATTTGATTGATGCATGCATGATCTCTATATAGTAAACCTTTTTATTTTATAACTTTGGACTTTATATATTTTGATTTGCATTTAAATTTGTAACGTGTATGCATTTGAGAGTGGATACGTGACACGATTTTTACCATGTGTATAAAAATATTTTAGCCTGACACATTAAAGTTTTATGTGCAATATTTTCTGCATGTTGCTTAACGTGGATACGTGATACTAATGCATATTATTAGCATGTGTATGAATGCATATTATTAGCATGTGTATGCGTGTTAGGTGATTGGGTAATGTGATAGTGCATGTAACATTAATTTCATTTGAAACTTTAGAATTTGATAAAAAAATATGTTTGTAACTTTAGGATTTAATAACAGTTTCTATATTATATATTAATTTAGTGACATTTTGTTTAATTATTGCAAGCTCTAATACTGATAAAAACTATATTAATCTATTGATATTTCGCTGAAAACATCACACACATTATATGTGTATATGAATCGACTAGTTCAAATTTAAATTTATGTTTAGATATTAATTTAATCTTGAAGACAACAAATATTCACTTACTTTATTATCTATTTATGCACATTAATGCAAATAACGTGTGAGCGTGTCCATATATGTTAATCTGGCCACGTCATTGTCCATGATTAGAGGAATCAGCTTGCATGCGGGAGTCGTTGCATGCCTTCCGGATCTCTCTCCCGTTATTAGGGGATGTGGCAAGATTTTATTTTATTTTCCTAGATTTTTAGCCTATTAAATAATTTATAAAATGTAAAAAATTCAATGGCTCAGATTGATTTGAAATATTACCTCCTTAGAAGTAAAGTTTGTACCTTAGCATTGCCCGTTGGTTATTATGGTTGAATAGAAATGATGCAGTATCCCAAAATCGAGTTTCTAACTCTTTCTTGTAGGTACTTTTCAGGGGGACTTTTTGGATCAGGCAATGGTCCATGTTGTCTAAAGAGGAAAAGGGAAGAAATTTTTAGGAGAGCTGCAGGTGTCTAGAAGGCGTGACACTGTAATTTTTTTTTGGATTAAGTTGGTGGAAGAATAAAAAAAAAGATAGAACAGTAAAGACTCCTATGGCTTACCCTTCTAGTGTTTTGAGGAACTTTAAATTTAATCCCTTTTCTGTTATATTTTGCCATAAGATAGTTGCTGGTAGTGGAGCTGTTGCAAGGTTCCTTGTGTGGTTTCAGGTGACCTGAGATTAGTAACTTCTATGATGCATTTGAGACCTCTGAACTTGATTTCTTTCCTGTTATCTTCTACTGTAAGGTGGTGGTTGTTAGCAGTGAAGCCATTGTAAAGTTGCTAATGATTGTAAGGTAGATCGTCCACGAAAGTTGAGCTAAATTTCCCTTTGTAATGTCAAACTCTAAGCATTCTCTTGTGAATGTGAATGGATAGGCCAGAGGTTGGCCCAATCATAGAAGAGGCAAGAGGACGGGCAGACCGGAAGAGTTCCCAAATAAAGAGAGATTGTAATCAAGTTGCTAATGAATTAGCTTTATTAGGTAGACGTTGTAAACATTCTACGGCTTGGTCGGGGCAAGCACCATTGTGTGTTTGATCCTTCCTGAATGCCGAGTGTAATTCACCTGTGGCTAGCTAATAAAATCTTCTCTTTACTCGTAAAATAAAAAAGAAATACTTTATTCCAATATTAAAAGAAAAGAGAGTCGATTTCTAACTGAAGCCCTCAGCACATTTCTGCAATAAAGAAAAGAAGGAAACTTCACTACTGTTATTCTGCACTGTTTTCAGCAAAGGCAAATCTCACACATCAATCGAAGAGACAACAGCGGAAAGGAAAGGATTCGTGTTTAAGCCTTGAGCGACCGACCACGAGTCTCCGGTGAGACGCGTCGTGACCGACTTATTAGTCTCCACTCTCCAGGTCTCCGGCGACTGACTCCGGTCGTCTCTAAACGTCTCCGGCAGTCGGTCGTTGGAAAGATGGATTATTATATCATGGCCTGAAAGTGACCCAACTGACAGCACCCCAACTGATGAATCCACTCCACCACGGTCGTCAAGAGAGAGACATGGCAACTCGACGCTCCTACGTGCACGGTCACCACCACCACCTCCTGCCCATGCTAGCCTTCTGCCTCGCACGGCGGCGGCACAGTCCCAGCCGGTGCGCCACGAGCACGACGCGGAGGTGCTCCTCCAGATGAAGCGTGCGTGGGGCGACCCACCCGTGCTCGCGGCATGGAAGAACTGGAGCGCCGCCGCCACCACCTCGGCCGCGGCCGCGCACTGCCGCTGGCCATACGTGCGGTGCGACGCGGTCGGACGCGTCACCAGCCTCGCCCTCACCAGCATCAGCATCACGGGGCCTGTTCCAGACGCCATTGGCGGTCTCTCCAGCCTCACAGGCCTCGACCTCTCCAACAACAGCATCTTCGGCGCGTTCCCAACGGCGCTGTACCGCTGCAAATCGCTCCGGTACCTCAACCTGTCCGGCAACGGCCTTGCAGGAGCACTTCCCCGTGACATCGGCCACGGCCTCGCGGCAAGCTTGAGAAGTCTGGACCTCACCTGGAATGAGTTCAATGGCACCATCCCTGAGTCTTTGTCTCGGCTTGGGAACCTCAGGTATCTCTCGCTGGATACCAACAGTCTCATCGGCGCTATCCCAACATCTTTGTCGAGGCTCAAGAACCTTCGACATCTCACACTCTCTTACAACTGTCTTACGGGCACTATCCCAGCTTCTTTGTCCATGCTCACCAACCTTCGGCATCTTATTCTGCGTGTCAACCGCCTCACAGGCGCTATCCCGGCAGAGCTTGGTGAGCTAACAGGCCTTGAGACTTTGTGGCTGGGGGAGAACCTGTTCGACCCAGGCGAGCTGCCGGCATCATTCAAGAACTTGACCCAGTTAATAAGCTTTAAATCAGGGAGCAGCAACCTTGTTGGTGCCTTCCCGAGTTACCTCACAAAGATGATGCAGTTGGAGGAACTGTATCTCTGGAACAACTCGTTGATAGGAGCCATACCTCCAGGGATCTGGGGCCTCAAGAACCTGCAGGCCTTGGAAGTAGGCAGCAACAACCTCAGTGGCAACGTGGTGATCGATGGTGGCCTTATTGCTGCCATCAGCCTGACAACAATCGACTTGTCACAGAACAAGTTAACTGGAACCATCCCGAAAGTCTTGGGACGCTTCAAGAACCTCACACATTTGTGGCTCTCTGAAAACAACTTCTACGGTGAGATACCCGCGAGCATCGGCGAATTGCCATCATTGATGGTGCTGTACCTCGACAACAATAACTTAACCGGTGAGATACCCGCGAGCATCAGCCGATTGCCTTCATTGACAAGCTTGAAGCTGTCTAGCAACCGTCTTACCGGCACACTCTCATCGGAGCTCGGTAAGCACTCACCGGCCTTATCTTATGTTTGGGTTGATAACAACGAGCTCACCGGTGGGATCCCAGAGTGGCTATGCGCCAGAGGCCAGCTCCAACATTTGAACGCCAGCAGCAACCACTTCAATGGCTCCATCCCAACAGGCCTCGCACATTGTCTCACTCTGCAGGAACTGGACCTAAGCAGTAACCAGCTCTCCGGTGAGGTGCCAGAGGCTCTGTGGACAGCGCCACAGATTGAATACATGAACCTACGGAATAACCGACTCACTGGGAGTGTGCCTGACATGATTTCCAGCAACCTTACGTCGTTAGACATAGGGAACAACCAGTTTGTTGGCAGAATCCCATCAGTAGCTATTGGACTTGGGTACTTCGCTGCCGACAATAACCAATTTTCTGGCAATATACCAGCGAATCTGGGATATGGCATGCCACTACTGTATACGCTGAATCTTGCGAGTAATAAACTCTCCGGCAGGATAAGTTAAGATGGAGACCAGTGAGGCAGTGACCGAACAATCAAGATTGAATCCAGTGAGGCAGTGAGCATAGTTTTCTTGAAGCTGGTGATAGCTCACAACAAACGGGTAGCTGGTTGTCATTGATGCTTTTAAGGCAGTGTTATTTTGGGGGAAAAAATGGAATGCAAAAGGTTATTATCAATGCCGGAGTGTGTTTGATTCTCTCTATATATATCAAAAATACTCTCCTACAACATATGCATTCTACCCCATAGATGTTAGCTACTACCACCCTAGGGGATGTTCTAGGGGATGTTAGCTACTACCACCCTAGATCAGGCTGAGCACCGGCTGAGCGATCCGACAGGTGTAGCAGACTTGCTTCATTTGTCTTTGTCCTTTTGTGTTTTGGGGTGTGCTTGCTGGACCCCGTACAAGCATGGATGTTGTTGGATGGACGCATGGACCACAATCACTGTTATCGGATGTGTAAACTAGGTACCGCATGCAAGCAAATGAGCTACTTTTTAGTTTTTCCATGATATTTCTTTATGGTAAGCTTTTAATTAGAAAATGATTTTCAAAATTTGATTCCTGATTTTTCTACATAAACTGATATCAATTTTATCTAAAATGGAGTTGAAAACTGCTAAGCCTTATTTTGAGATACTATACATGCATCTGTATAACTCTTAGCTCGTAAAAGTTTTAGTAAATAAGACTTAAGAGTTTTAAACATTTTCACTACTACAAAAATCATTTTTGCTGCCACGTTGGATTTTTTTCACAGGCGGTTCACAACTTCATGACGCCAGTACAAAAAATAGGGTGGGCCCATTACACATGCGGTTTACAATGACAACCGCCTGTATAAATACCATTTACACAGGCGGCTGACATTATCAACCGTCTGTGTAAATATAGGGGTATTTACACAGGCGGTCCTCCTTACCAACCGCCTGTGTTAATTCTGCAATAAATTCCCTTCTTCCACCTCCAGACAAGAACAGTTACTCCCGTACTGTGTGCACAGTGGCCGACACAGAAGTGTCGATTCCAAGGGGGGATGTTTTGAACTTCATTTCTTTGGTGAGAAACTTCCAAAAGGTTAGTTAGTGTCGTTGCCGCCATTTTTTTTAGTGATTCTTTGGTTCAATTCTTGTATTGGAGGTGCTCTAAATCTAGGGTTAGGGTTCATAGCTAGGGCAAGAGAGAGAGTTTTAGCTATTGTTTTTTGTAAATTCATAGTAAATTGTATCTTGCTCGGATTATAGAAAATAAATACTTTTTAGAATTCTTGTGAGTAGATCTATGTAATAGAATACTTAGGGTTTATGAATTAATTTAGTAGTTAATGTTTTGTTAATTAGGGTTAGTTATTATTGTCTATACTTAGGGTTTGTTAAATAGGGTTAGTTATTATTTCATGTAGCTTAGGTTTTTCAATAATTTTTGTTAGTAATTGATGGTTTATTATTTAGGGTTAGATATTTCATGTACTTAGAGTTAGTTAATTAATTTAGTTAGTAATTAATGGTTTATTAATTAGGGTTAGTTAGTATTTCATGTACTTAAGATTTGTTAATTAGGGTTTGTTATTTTTGCTTATACTTAGGGTTTGTTAATCAAGATGCCATCCATCTCCGTTTAATTGATTCTTATAATTATAAAAATGAGTTTAAATAATTATTTAAATTTTTTATTTTGTAAATTCTATAAGAGGTAGGTTTTCATATCTATTTAATTGATGGAGGATAGAATCTTAGTTATGAGGGATTATTTTCGTTTTGTTTTTAGAGTGACATACAATATTTTCCTAACTAATTACAGATAAATATGGAGAGGTCATTATGGATGTACAACTTATCAAGATTAGACCCATCTTATGTAGTGGAGGTCTAAAAATTTATTGATGCCATGAAGATACATGCTCAGAGAACAAAGGCGAAGCACATATGTTGTCCATGCGCATACTGTAAAAATATTGTGGTATTTGACAATGTGGAAGCAATCACTTCTCATCTGGTTTGCAAAGGATTTGTGGAGGACTACTTGATTTGGACAAAACATGGTGAGGGTAGTTCTACACCTTATATGCGGACAACTGACAACACTGCAAGTAACATCAATGTGGAGGGTCCAATGCCATATCTCAATGAATGTGATGCTATGCCAGATATCAATGAAACCCATCATACTATGCCAGATGTCAATCAAACTCATAATTCTACGTCCGATGTTAATGAAACTCAGCATGTTAACACTGATGCCATTGAAGATGCAGATTTCTTAGAGGCAATAATGAACCGTTGTGCGGATCCATCAATATTCTTCATGAACCGAATGGAAGCCTTGAAGAAGGCAGCAGAAGAGCCTTTGTACGACGAGTCGAAAGGTTGTACCAAAGAGTGGTCGACACTACGGGCTGTTCTTCAGTTTTTGACGATTAAGGCTAGATATGGTTGGTCCGATGCTAGTTTCAATGATTTATTGCGTGTACTTGGAGACCTTCTTCCTAAGGAGAACAAAGTGCCTGCTAACACGTACTATGCAAAGAAGCTAGTCAGTCCACTTACGATGGGTGTTGAGAAGATCCACGCATGTAGAAATCATTGTATCCTATATCGGGGTGATCAGTATAAAGACTTAGACAGTTGTCCAAACTGCAGTGCTAGTAGGTACAAGACGAATAAAGATTATCAAGAGGAAGAGAATGCAGCCTCTGTTTCTTCAGGGAGGAAGCGAAAGAAGACGCAAACAAAGACTCAACAAGACAAATGTTCAAAGCCCACTAGCAATATCGAAGTGGACTATTATGCGTTGAGAAGAGTTCCTACATTGGTGATATGGTATCTCCCTGTGGTTGATCGTTTGAGGTGTTTGTTTGCAAACCCTGATGATGCGGAACTTATGACCTGGCATGCTTCTGATGAAAGGAAAGATGATGAAAAGTTACGACATCCAGCCGATGCAAAGCAATGGCAAGAATTCGATAAGAAATATCCAGACTTTGCTGAGGACCCACGAAATGTAAGGTTTGCTCTGAGTACTGATGGAATGAATCCATTTGCCGAGAGGAGCAGCACGCACAGCACATGGCCAGTGATCATGACAATATACAACCTTCCTTCATGGTTGTGTCAAAAAATAAAATATCTTTTGCTAACCATTCTTATTTCTGGACCTACACAACCTGTAGTTGATATGGATGTATTTCTAGAGCCCTTAATGCAAGAGATGCAAATACTATGGGAAGTGGGTGTCAAAATGATCGATGCGTTCCGCAAAGAGACATTCACACTGAGAGCAATTATTATTGTCACAATTAATGATTATCCTGCTCTCTTCTCATTATCAGGCCAGTTCAAGGGAAAGGTTGGTTGTGTAGAGTGCATAGATTGAACATGGCACATGTCTCTTCCTTCATCTAACAAGATAGTGTACATGAGGCATAGGAGTGGCTACCGGCAGGCCATAAGTACCGCTTACAAAAGATGAATAAGTACTTTGACAATATGGATGAATCAAAATCTACTGCTCCATCAGGTTATAGTAAAGGGCACAAAGTGTATAAGATAGTTGAGAATGTCAAGTTTGTGTTTGGAAAAAAGACCAAAGATGGGAAACCAAGAAAGGTTGTGAAGGCAAATGAGGGGGACACATTTAAGAAGAAGTCTATTTTCTTTAAGTACTTATCGTACTGGAAAGACTTAGACGTACGACATGCGATCGATGGTATGCATGTTCAGAAGAATGTGTTTGACAGCGTAGTTGGAACTTTGCTAGACATAAAGAGCAAGACAAAGGAAGGTCTCAATTCACGTTTGGACATGCAACATTTAAAGATCAGAAAAGAACTTCACCCTGTACTCCTAGAGAATGGGAAGTACCATCTACCGGCAGCAAGCTATAACCTGAACAGAGATGAGAAACATGCAATGTGTGTGTGGTTGAAGAATTTAAAAGTTCCATCTGGTTTCTGCTCCAACATAAGGAGTCTTGTTTCGATGAAAGACCTTACACTCACCAACTATAACTCACATGATTGTCATGTAATGTTGACCACTTTTCTTCCTATTGCCATCAGGGCTATAAATCCAGTGTTTTTAAAGATGGCAATCACACGGTTGTGCTACTTCTTCAATAAGATATCTGAGAAGGTAATTATCCGTGATGAGTTAGAGTCCCTACAGAAATTTGCTGCAGAGACATTGAGCCAGTTGGAGATGTGCTTTCCCCCATCGTTCTTTGATATCATGGTACACCTTATTGTTCATTTGGTGCCTCAAATTGAGGCATTGGGCCCCATGTATTTCCATGAAATGTGGACGTATGAGCGTTTCATGTCAATATTGAATGGCTATATGGCAAATCGTGCTCATCCGGAGGGTTCCATGATAGAGGCATACACTACAGAAGAGGCCATTGAGTCTGGAGGACCATTATGTAATAATCTCCTAAAAGACCAGGTATCAATTGGTTTGCCTCCGTTGCGACATGAGGGAAGGCTTGGTGGACGAGGGAGGATGGGACGAAAATCATTCATCCCGCCAGATTACAACGTAGTCCTAGAGGTACATTACAGCATACTACAACAACTCATAATAATGGACCCATTCACCAAGCAGCACATGAAAGAGCTTCGTGAGGAGAATCCAGGATGCACAAATGATTGGGTACACAAGGAACACAAGCGTCGGTTCACCGCATGGCTAAAGAATTTGGACATGATAGATGAATCAGAAACCATCAAGATTTTAGCATCTGGACCATCAAGCCAGGTCATATCATGGCAGAGCTATGACATTAGTGGCTTCACATTTTCCACCAGTTTTAGGGACACCAAGCGCATGGCCCAGAATAGTGGCGTTCGATGTGAGGCTGTAGATGATACAACTGGTGAATAAACTACATACTTTGGATTCATTGATGACATATGGGAGGTTGAATATGGTCCACGCCTGTAGATTCCAGTGTTCCGATGTCGATGGGTTCAAGATAAACATGTCACTGTGGATAACTATGGCCAAAGAGTTCTTGATCTAAGTAAAGTAGGTTACAAAGATGATCCGTGGATCCTTGCTAACCGTGCCGCACAGGTGTTCTATGTGGAACAAATTCTATCTACGAATGAAAAGAAAAGTACCCAAAAGCCAAAGCACGTAGCAATCCTTGGAAAGCAACAAATTGTAGGATTTGATGGTGTAATGTCACACCCAAATTTCAAGGACGAAATAGGATGCATAACATTATGTGTGCCCAGGAATAATCCACACATAAGTTCACAAATTACAAAGTACCATCACAGAGTTTAATACATAACGAACATATATCCATTACAAGAATTGAATAAAACAGACGGAAGATACACTAGCTCTTGAGGCTCCATCTCACAGGGAAGGTCAACTAGTTGACCAAGCCTAGAAGTCTTCTGGAAACTCCTCATAGCCTCCTGCTTCTGTTACCCATCCGAGATTTTTATCCAAAGTTGAAAAGGAAACAAGCGTGAGTACACTCGTACTCAGCAGTATAACATGGGGTTATGAAGCTCAAAAGGCTGACACTGGCTTACTGCATTTAGCATTTTTAGTTGGTCAAAGTTTTATTATTAAGATGCATCAGGTTATGCTTAAACCCCAAATGATCCCACTTATACCACTGCCAAAGTTTTAAAGAATCATAAACATCATCATTAAAGTGGTGGCAACAGGAACATAAATGTTGGTCAAGTTAATTAATTAAACCGTCAGTTTTCCGGGCCGCTCGTGACCGTGAGCACGACTGATATATCAGTTTTAACACTCTGCAGAGGTTGTGCATCTTTACCCGTGAGTCGTGATGCCCCGAATGCCCGGGTTAATTACTCCCATAACACTGCCAAGGTGAGTGGGCGGGGTTCACTATGAAACCTTTCATAGTATCTCGTCTAACAAGATTAGGGCCGCTAGGATTGGCAAGGGGCGATAGAGCTCCCCTTTCGAGTAGCATAAAGACCCACAGCCTACGCTCAAACTCAGACAGAGGCCGCACTATAACCAGCTCGGCAAGAGCCTAATGCGCCCTTTCGGGTAACCGCTAACGAGCTAGAAAAGAGCCTACTACTGAGTTAAAGCCAGAGCCATGTAGCTCTCACGGTAGCACTGTCAGTCCCAGCTTTTGCCAACAGTGAGTTATTAAAAAGGTTATATCCCAATTGCCATAAACGGGATCACCAATTCATTCAAAACATGATAACATTTGGCAGGGATCAAGTGTTCATTTATATAGCACTAGCCATCTACCCATATGCATATCCCATAGGAAACAAGGTAAAGGATTTCAATTCTAGGGATTTAAACTACGGGTATCAAATTAAACACATGCACATGAAATCATAGTTATGGTGAATAGGATAACAAGGTAGGTCCCATGCTATACTTTCCTTGGTTCTCAAAGTCCTGCTGGTCAAAACACTCCTGCTCAAAGAACTCTTGATCACCAACACACTCCTCACTGCCTGAACTCGATCACGACATTGCAACAACACACATTCCAATTGCATACATACAAAGCAAACAAGACTAATATTAGAACAGTACACCAATAACAATAAATAGAGTTAAAAGGTTTATAAAAGGATACTACGCATTACTACAATCATTTCAACACGAATTTCATGAAAATCGGATTTAAAACCCAAAAGATATGAATTTAACTGGTTCTCTAGGAGCATTTTTAGTATTTAAATTATCCTTGAATTTAAATAATTCAAACATGACCAACAGTTGTTTTAACATGTAGAGAATTTCATTACGAATCTAACGCAACTCGAATCGTCCAAATCGGAGTCAAAATAAAGTTTTTATAACCAAAACAAGGCAGTGGCATTTATGTAAAAATCAGATTTCCATTTTTGGAATAAACCGAGAAGGTTTACGTTTTCTGAGTAGAGAAAACGTAATTTCAAAAGTGCACTAGGGCAGAGGCGCGGGCTGACGGGTCTGCCACGTGGCAGCTCGGGATTGGGCGGGTCCACGGGCACAGCTGTGAACCGAGTGCAGCTGTGGTCCACCGGTCCACCGTGGACCGGGGTGCATACCCCTTCGGGGATTTAATCCTGGCTGCAGATCGGTAAATGGGCGGCTCAGAACAGATCGGAGGGAGAGAGTCGGCCGGAGCCGAGAACGGGTGCGGCGGCGCCATGGCCTCAGAGGGCCGAGCTCGCCGGAGAACCGTCGGGAAGACGTTCCCGTCCCCCTCAGATTCAACCGGGAGCACCGGATTGTCCCTCGTGCTTGCGCGGACTCGATGGGGTGCTCAGGTGAGACAGGGGACGACCGGAGCATGGCGTACACGGCGGCGACATGGCCGGAGTCGTTCGGTGTGCGCTGATGTGGCTAACCACAGGGCTCGAAGTCGAATCAGGAGTACCGGGAGGTGCGGTGTGACCCCGCGATGTCGGTAGAGTGCACGGGTGCGGCAGCGATTGGCCGGAGCAGTGTGGTCCGTGGTGGCGCCATTGACGGCGACGCGGACGCTCGCGGGTAAGGCCCTAGAGGCTGTAATCCTCCGAATTGAGGGGTCCGAGAGTTGCGGTGTGTGCATGCGAGGCTAGAGAGGCACACGGGTGGGGCGGTGCGCGGCCGGGGAGTGTTGACCGCGGCGGCGCCATGGCCGGCGGCACGGGTCACACGCGGCCAGTGCCACAGAGGGCATAATTCGCCGAAATAAAAGCTCAGGGAGGGAGAAGGGACGATGGCGAAGCTCACCTCGACTTCGAGGAGAACGGAGGCGGCTCTGGGTGACTTGACGGTGCGGAACGGCGATCGGCGTGCGACGGCGATCCGAGAGCTCCGCGTCCCCGGCGTCGGCGTTCTGAGGCCAAAAGCAGGACACAGAGAGAGAGAGATTTGGCTACGGAGGTTCGCGGGGAGATCGCGGGCGTGGAACGGAGCTCACCGAGGCGGATTAGGCTCCGGTGTGGCCTCTTCAGCGACGGCGGCGACGTTCGGCGGGCGGTGGTGTTTGGCGACGGCGCAATTCGATGAAACGGGAGAGAAGAGAGGCGGTGGTCCTCTTTATAGCGCAGGTTGCAGAGCACTGGATGCGGGGGTCGGTTGCGAAGCCGAGCGCGAGGGAGCGGGACGTGGGCGAGTGGGGAGCGGGGCTCGCGATGGTTGCGGCTCCGCGCTTCCGAAAACGGCGGGAGGTGGAAGACGGCTGACGGGTGGGGCCTAGCAGCAGTGAGAGAGAGGGTGAGGGTGAGGGACGTGGGCGGTTCCCGTTCTCTACGCGTCCACGCGCGTACTCGGGCGAGCAGGGCGGGGTGTGCGTCGCGCGGCGGTTGCCGTGCTCTGCGTCGCCGAGGCAGAGGAGGGGGGAGAAGAAAGAGCTGACAGGTGGGCCTGTCCGGTCAGTGAGTGAGAGGGAAAGAAGAGAGAGAGAGGTGGCGCCGACAACTGGGACCCGTTGGTCAGAGAGAAGAAGAGGGGGCGGATGCGGGAGCTCGGTTGGGCCGTGAGGCAGAGCTGGGCCTCGGCCGTTAGCTGGGCTGGCAGGAGAGAAGAGAGGGAGTGGGCTGGGTTCAGGTGGGAATGAAATAGGCCAAGCCCTTTTTCCTTTTCTTTTTATTTCATTTTCCAAATTCGAATTCCAAACAATTTTGAATCCATTTGAAAAATTGAGTTTTGCAAATTCAATCAATGAAAGAAAATTATGCAGCTGCATGAATGCACATTCATGTTGCTAAGCTAAAATTAATTTTATTTCTAAGAATTTTATTATTCCACTAAATGAAATGCTCATATAATTTCATAATTAAATCATTTTCATCTAATTTAAAATGCACTCAAAATTTTGGGTGTTACATGTAATGGATTTAGAGGATGTTAATCAGTTGAGCGAGATGTCTCTTTTTACAAACTTTGAAGAAAAGATCAAAAATGTGGAGAAAAGTATCCCGCAAACCTCTTTGCCCTAGGTGCGCCATGATGGACAAGGAAGGATTGTAGCACGCTAGATTGTTTATCATGTAACTAATTAATGTATCACTTATCATTTGTACCTAATGCTACTCTTTCTTATTAAGCAGATGTTTACATTTCACTTTGTTGTATACCTTTGGACTATGATATTATTTTCTAACTTAATTAAACAAATCTTAATTAAAACCTCTTTCCCCTTCTTGTATACCTTTGGATTCTATATTATTTACTAACCCTAGGTACATGAAATATTAACTAACCCTAATTAACAAACCTTTAATTAAAAACTTAATTAATTCACGAACCCTAAGTACATGAAATAATAACTAACCCTATTAAACAAGCCTTTAATTACTAACTAAATTAATCCACAAACCCTAATTAAGTGCATGAAATAATAACTAACCCTAATAATTAACATACCATTAATTACTAACTAAACTAAATAAAGTGAATAAATAACCTTTAATTACTTACTAAGTTAACTAACAAACCTATTATTAATAAACACTAACTAAATTAACTAATTACTAAATAAACTAACTAAATTAACTAATTACTAAATAAACAAGCCTTTAATTAAGAACATGAAATAATAACTAACCCTAATAACTAACTAAACTAACTAATAAACACTAACTAAATTAATCCACAAACCCTAATTAAGTACATGAAATAATAACTAACCCTAATTAATATACCATTAATTACTAACTAAACTAAATAAAGGGAATAAATAACCTTTAATTACTTACTAAGTTAACTAACAAACCTATTATTAATAAACACTAACTAAATTAACTAATTACTAAATAAACTAACTAAATTAACTAATTACTAAATAAACAAGCCTTTAATTAACTACATGAAATAATAACTAACCCTAATAACTAACTAAACTAACTAATAAACACTAACTAAATTAATCCACAAACCCTAATTAAGTACATGAAATAATAACTAACCCTAATTAACATACCATTAATTACTAACTAAACTAAATAAAGGGAATAAACTAATTACTAACAAAATTAACTAATTACTAAACTAACTAAATTAACTAATTACTAAACTAACTAAATTAACTAACTAAATTAATTAACTAAACTAATTAATTTAACTAATTACTAAATTAACTAACAATAACTAAATTAACTAACTAATTTAACTAATTACTAAATAAACTAACTAAATTAACTAACTGAAAATGGAAAAAACATTAGTACAGGCGGCTGTCAATGAGTGCCGCCTGTACTAATGTATTAGTACAGGCAGGCGTCATTGACCGCCGAGCGGGCCATATTGACCACCGCCTCTACTAATGTCATCCAATATAAATTACCGCGCGCGGCTGCCGAAAATTTCTAAGTCACCGGAGGCGCGAGTTTTGAAATCCGACGCCGTCAGGCTGCCGAAATCCGCCACCGTTGCTCCACCGCCACCGCTGCTTCACCGTCTGCCTACGCGCCGCTGCTCCACCGCCGCCGCCGCTCCACCGCCTACGCGCCGCCGCCACTGCCGCCGCCAACAGCCGAGCTGCTCCACCGCCGAGAGGTAGGCTCCGCCGCCACCGCCACCGCCGAGCTGCTCCACCGCCACCGCCGAGCTCCGCTCCGAGCTCCGCCACCGGCACCGCCATGTGCGCCGCCGCGTGGCGGCCCCTCCTGTCAGGCCAGCTGGGCGAGGCCTGCTGGGCCTGGCAGACCGGCTTGCTTTTTTTACTTAGTTAATTTAGTTTTTTAGTAATTAGTTTATTAGTTAGTTTAGTTAATTTAGTTTTTTTAATTAGTTAATTTAGTTAGTTTTTAATTAGTTAATTTAATTAGTTTAGTTTATTAGTTAGTTTAGTTAATTTAGTTAGTTAATTTAGTAATTAGTTAATTTAGTTAGTTTAGTTTATTAGTTAGTTTTGTTAATTTAATTAGTTAATTTAATTAGTTAGTTTAGTTAATTTAGTTAGTTAATTTAGTAATTAGTTAATTTAGTTAATTAATTTAGTTAGTTTTTTATTCCTTTATTAGTTAGTTTAGTTAGTTAATTTAGTTAGTTAGTAATTAGTTTATTAGTTAGTTTAGTTAATTTAGTTAGTTAATTTAGTAATTAGTTAATTTAGTTAGTTAATTTAGTTAGTTTTTTATTCCCTTTATTAGTTAGTTTAGTTAGTTAATTTATTTAGTTTACTTAGTTAATTTAGTTAGTTTACTTCGTTAATTTAGTTAGTTAATTTAGTTAGTTAGTTTACTTAGTTATTTTAGTTAGTTTACTTAGTTAATTTAGTTAGTTAATTTAGTTAGTTAGTTTACTTAGTTATTTTAGTTAGTTTACTTAGTTAATTTAGTTAGTTAATTTAGTGTTAATACTTTTTTTAAGTTAGTGTTTTTTCCATGTTAATACTTATATTTCATGTTAATACTTATATTTCATGCATAATTAGAGTTAGTTTACTTAGTTAATTTAGTTAGTTAATTTAGTGTACATCCATTTTTATACTTATATTTCATGTAGATGAGTACTCCATCAAATGCTGAGCAGGCTGATGCCCAGGTAGGTACACCTGGATCTGACTCCTCTGGATCCGAACCTTATAGGAGCTCGAGCGTATCACCACGTGAATCTCCTAGAGCTAAGAAGGCCCGTCTTGAGTTGGAATGTGACCCTAATTACGAGCCTGAAGATGAGCCAAATGATGATGAGGTATATATGCTTGTAGATTGTCTATACGAGAGAATAATGCATGTGTATGTATGTACCTAACAATTGAATTGATAGGAGGTGTTCTCTCAAGTTGTTGCCGAAATGGAGGTAGAGTCACAAGATGTTCATAAGGACACGGCGCCTCAAACGACCGGGACCTCCTCCGAGCGAAGAAGTACACAGAAAAAGAGTGATCGAGCACGAGGAGATAGAGGAAGGAATAGATTTCCAGAAGAAGTTTATAGGATTACAGAGATTAGCCCGAGCGGAGAGCCCTTAGCACCTCTAGAGGCGCTACCCAAATTTAGGGCCGCCATTGGATGGTTAGTAAAGGAAGAATTTGATATCACCTGGAGTGATTGGAGTATGGTGCCTGAAGTAAAGAGGACGAATTGTTGGACTCGATTGTACACTAAGTTTATTTTACCGGAGGGAACAGATGCTTTGGTCAAGGGTCATGTCATGAAGCAGTTAGCAATATCATTCCGGGGCTATAGGCACGATATGAATAAAAAGTGGCTGCAGAAGGGGCGGGACCCAACGAAGCGGTACCCTATCACAGCAGAACAGTGAGCACGTTTCAGTGTCATAAAAAACTCCGACGACTCCAAGGCTAAGAGCCAAGCCGCCTCAAGACTTGCGAAGAAGAACAAGTACCACCACCACCTCGGCACTGGCGGTTACAAGACCAAGATTCCTAAATGGAGGGCAGAAGACGAAGCAAAGAGGAGAGAGGGCAAGTTGGCATTGACATATATAGTGCCAGAACGAAGTACGAATTGGCTTCGCGCTCGGAAGGCAAACACTGAGAGCGATGAGATCTCCTGTCCCGATGAGATCAAGCCAGTTGCCGAGAAGGTTTTGGAAGCAACAAACCTGGAAAAGACAGGTGCCTTCAAGTCACAGAGGGAGAGGGACAGCCTTTCCCATGCTCTAGGTAACAAAATTATATTTTCCATTTTGTTCGAGTAAAATAGAAATCGACACTAACATTAAATATCATGTTGTAGGTAACCCCGAGCATCCAGGTCGTGTACGGGGCGTCTCATCCAGAACCACCTGGAAAGAAGGGTTTGGTGAAGAGTGGAAAGGCATGTATAAGAAAAGAGAACGACATAAGGAGCAATTGAAGGATTTTTTTGAGTAGCAGGCTGCCAAAAAATTTAGGGATTTGATGGAAGACTTCGTTTAAAACCCTGATCCTGAAGTGATGAAGTGGTTGGCGGGAGCAGTGTCTGCTCAATAGATGTCATCACAAGCTCCTTCATATATGCAACATGTCCCAGCTCAACCCTTGGGTAGCCAGGAGACGGCCACACAATCTATGCCCTTTCAAAGCAGTATAGCGTCAACATCAAATAAGGCCCATTATCCAGTTGACGATATTGATAAACCTTGGCCTTGCTCATTGTTAATTGGATATGGCCTTAGGAATCAACATACAAAGCAAGTGGCCACAGGCAATGCCATCCCTGGACGTATGTTCCATGGTGTCGAGATGCAAGATGCATACTGCAGGGTGGAAGTGTTGACGGTCGAGAGTGCATATGAAGACGACTTCATCGACATCCCGACCTCTGAGGGTATAGAGAAGCTTGGACAAGCAATCAAGAACTTCATACAATGGCCGAGACGGTACGTAAGGTTGATTGATCCACCAACGGCACCCTCTCCACAAGTGCATCAAGCATCCCAAGAGGCCGAAACAAGTCAACAGCCAGCATCGCCAATGCATGCCCCAGTATCCCCGTATATTTATGAGCCACCGTCGTCATCCCCAATACATGATATGTCATTCTCGCTGGATGAGCTCGAGGGGCTGACCACGAACATGCCTGAGCAGCAGACTCCGCCAGCCAAGAAGGACACAACACCAGAGAAGGAGGTAGAGCAAACTCCCCCGCCACCAACAAAGCATAAGGAAGCAGAGCAAACTCCCCCACAAGCACCGGCCTCTAAGAAGGCAAAGAAATTTCCAATTCCAAAATTGGTTTCTCCCTATGAGTCAAAAAAGGGGAAAGCAGCAGACACAGTTCTATTTCTGAAAGGGATTGGAAAGCAACGGACGGCACGAGTCGTTGAGCTCGAACCGTCACAGAATAAGGAAGCCGCCGGCCAAGCAACTGAAGCCGTGCCACCAACAAAGGAAGCCCCAAGTGGCGATGTTCATGTCGAACTGCCATCAAATACACCATTGACCCTTAAGGATATAAGAAAGCCAACAGTTGATGATTATGTTAATGTCCCCAGTGACTACGTGCCCGGAAGGCCTATGCTGCAATGGACGGTGCTTGAAAATGGTCCATGGACGATAAAAAGGTTTCATGACTGGTACATGAGAGCAGTGAATGTTGGCCTGCATGCAGTTAGTGTTGACATACCAGCAGACGTGTTTGCTACTGGCAAGGATAAAAGCGAGGCATTTGTTATCTTCGAGGACATGCACCTGCTGTTGAACTATAGGAAACTTGACGTCCAACTCATTACAATCTGGTGCCTGTAAGTATCACTCATGCACACACATTGTTATTATTAAATTTGGAATGTGATAAACTCTAATATGTGGATGTTGTAACCAGTTTGCAAGACCACGAGCAGAGATCGTTAACTACAGGCACGATGGTCAGTTACCTGAGTCCAATCAGGTTACAAGAAAATATGCACAAATTTGTACTTACAAATGAAGATAGAGCAAGGATAGAGAAGGACAAAACACCAGAACAAGTTGCAGAAGCTGTAAAGGAATTGCAACGAAAATACGAGGACACATATGCCCTCTATCTCGGTAGAGCAATGCTGAGATATAAGTACAGGGATTTTATATTGGCACCCTACAACTTTGGGTAAGCGTGACCTCGTATACGTACTTCAAATTATCGAGTTAACCCTAAGTACATGTGTCGCTCACTCATTTATTCATGCAGTGACCATTGGATTGTTTTTTATATTTATCCATTCGAAGGGAAGGTGCTTGTCCTAGACTCCTTACACTGTCCTCCTCAGTCGTATCAAACATTCCTGATTCATTTAGAAAGGTGAGCCAACATGCAACCACATCCGTACTTATATGAATTAGAGTTTCTAAATAACTATAGTGTTTTATATTCGATATCTACAGGGCATGGCGGTTTTATAAGAAGCAAAAAGGACCGGTCGACGCCGCCCGCTCAGATCCTAGTGTGCCATTGACGATACAACACCATTATCCGGTAAGTTGTCCGAACACATATCATCATATAAATAATACACAAGGCATGACAATTTTAGTTTAATCTTTTGCTCATTAATTACATAGTGTCACAAGCAACCACCTGGATCGGTCTACTGTGGATACTATGTGTGTGAGTTCATAAGGCAGCGGAGACGATACGTCAGGGACAAAAATATGGTAAAAAATATCTATCTATGAAGTTTTCTCATTAAAGTTGGAAATATTAATATTGGACATGTGTCAATGATGCTTTTAAACTTTGTTTCCAGCCGAGAAGCAAAGGAAAGGACGTGTCATTCACTCCAAAAACTATGGAAAATATAGTAGCAGACTTGTGCGGTTTTATTATGAGAGAAATAATTCCAAGTACCGGATCATATTTTGATGAAGCCGGTGATTTAGCAAGTGACGGATTTAGAGCGTTGACAGACCTAGCAGGTCTAAACTTGAAACAAAATGACATGTAAACACCAAATGGTTGAACTCATAACTTGAAATGACGTGTATTATATGTAATTTTATGCTTGATGTTTGATTTCGTGTGGACACATCTGTAATATTTATATGTGTTGTATGTATGATGCAATTTTATGGTTCATATTTGCATATCTTATATATATACATATATATATATATATATGTGTGTGACAAATATAGTACAGTGTGGAGGTAAATATTGAAATTTGAAATAAAAAATAATAATTATACAGGCGACACACAGAGTGAGCCGCCTGTGTAAATAACTATTTATACAGGCGGCTGACAAAGTGAGCCGCCTGTAAAAACCCTTTTTTCACAGGCGGCTCACAGCCCGCCGCCTGTACTGTGGGCCGATTAGTACTGACCCCTAGTACAGGCGGTGGGCTTGGCCGCCTGTATAAATGCCTCTACCACCGCCTCTAAAAATGTCTAGTGTTTTTTTAGATAAAATTGATATCAGTTTGTGTAAAAAAATAGCCATCTACTAATCAAAGATTATCATAAAGAAACACTATAGAAAAATTTAAAGGCACGAAATTTGTATGCATGCGTCCATGGGAGGTGGTGGCTGTTGTATGTATGTCAGAGCGAAAGCGATGGCTCAAGGAAAATTTGGAGACCACGGTGTCCTTTCCCACCAAATGGCTCAAGGAAAATTTGGAGACCACGGTGTCCTTTCCCACCAAATCAAGCCAGACACGGTTGGGTAGTGTCCTTTATTTGCCAAAACTAGACAGTACATCCAACGGTCCACAACGCCACGTGGCAAAGATCTAAAGGATGCGTAGCTATCACCTCCGGAGGACAGCTACCCTCTGTGTGTAGAAAATCCACAGTAATATATATATATATATATATATATATATATATATATATATATATATATATATATATAATCACACCGTTGAGACATATCTGATAGAATGTAAAGAGAACATTAAGGAGTCCAGGCCCCAAAATGGGACAAGAATGAATATGTTGCTTCCCTTCTTCCGAGCAAGATAGCGTTGGAGTTGTGGGTGTGCTCAGCCCCCCGTGTGGATTGACCCAATGTTAGAGGAGTTCGCCGCCTCGCTCATGGTGAAACCCCCAACAGGAGCATGCTCGACTGCTCAGGAGGGCGCCTCTCAGTCAACACTAGTATACAAATCTTAATGGAGGTCGACATTTTTGCTTAATGGAGGCGGACAAGCGCGACCGCCTCCAACGCAAGACCACGGTTAATTGGCGAATAACCGAGGTGGTCGCTTTGCCCGCCTCTGTGGTTTCTTTTACGGAGGCGGCCGCCATAACCTGCCCACTCTCGTTAATGGATTAAAAAAATAAAAAAGCCCAGAGCCCGTTGGCGAGCCCATTTTGGAGCCCACCAGCTAGCTCGCCTGCTCCGAGCGGCCCTAGCGCCGCCGCATCCTCGCGCACCGCCGACGTGAGCAGTATCCGACATCCCTGCGCTGAGCCACCGCCAGATCTGGCGTTCCCGCTCTGAGCCGTCGCCGGAGGCCTCCGCTCCGAGCCGCCACCGGAGGAGCTCCTCATATAGATCCGCACACGCTAGAGGTGCTCCTCAGCCAAATCCGCTACCGAGCTCGAGGGAGAGAGAGGATCGACCACCAGGGTACGCCACCGCCGAGGTAGCCGTCGAGCTCGAAGGAGAGGGGTGTCGTGGGGGAGCGGCCCCGTGCCTCCGAGAGGGAGGCATCATGGCCCGTGCCAGCACTATGGAGGCCACACCGGTATCTAATTTATGCACTAGGAGTGTAAAGAACCATGCATACATTTTTTCTACCCAGCTAAGCTATTTAGATAATATAAGTTTTGTCGGTGAATGTTGTTATGCATCCATTGATACCAATATTTTTTAAACCTATTTGGTTTATTTTATAGCTAATAGTATGTCAGTTTCTAAAATGGCAGGGTCTAGACAGCCAACGAGTAAATTTCTAAGCGTGTCGGAGATCGGATGGTTGCGCTCGGAGGACACAAGATTTATACTGGTTCGGGCACGAACGCCCTACGTCCAGTTTGCTATGGGGTCGTGTTACCGAGCGCGGGTGCTCATAGAGGGGAGCTACAATCAATAGCGAGAGAAGGAAGCTGGTTCCCAGGTCTCGTGCGTATGAGTTCTTGGTTCTGGTGTGTGTGTTCGCGTGAATGTGAGTGAGCGTGTGTGAATCAGAGTGTCGAGAGAGAGATTGGGGGTCCATTCTCCCCCTTTATACATAGGAAGAGATGGTAGAGTACAGTAGAGAGAGAGAGAGATAGTGGGCCCAGTATGGGCTGCTGACTTGGGAGCACTTTTGGCTTCTGTTCGCCTTCCTTCCCGGGGAAGATTGCATCTGTAGACACGCCGCCAGGACCCTGTTCGTGCTTGATGAAGCTATAGCCATGCGCCTTGTAATCGGGACGCCACTGTTTCCTGACTAGGGCATGGGCGGGGGTTGGCAACACAGGGCCAGGCACCCCCGCGTTCCGTCGTATAGGGCGGAGAAATGCCCTAATCCCTGTTCAAGTGTCTATCGATGGCATGGCGCGAGTATGGCGAGTGTCAATCGATGGTTAGGCTGCACAGGGACTCGTACCGTAGGGAGTATACAGGGGTAGGCATGGCGGTTCATGTCTTGAATCCCCATCCCTAAGGACAAGTGGTACTATGGACCTTTTTGACTATGGGCTAGGTCGCCCGGGTTGGTCGTGGTGGTAGTGCCTTCTGGAGAGGATGATGTCGTTGGGTGACGTCACGCTAGCTCGAACGAGGTGGAGGAGCCCCCGAGGGTATGTGCGTGACGGATGATGTCGCCCTAGCTCGGACGAGGCGGAGAGGCCTCCGAGGGCGATGCGTCATGGACGACGTCACCCTGGCTCTACCGAGGCGGGAGGGCCTCCGAGGGTGGATACGTCACGGATGTCGTCTCCCTAGCTCGGACGAGGCGGAAGGGCCTCCGAGGGAGTGTCGTTGCCTTGGTTGGTTGGGGCTGGAGAGCCCCCGAGGGTGTGTTGACACCGTTTTTCGACACGTGTCAAATGGGTTGAAGCTTGACTGGTCAATGACCGTTCTCCATCGGCATCGGTAAATGAGCCAATATTGCCGATGGGAGAATGCTGCAGAAGGCCAAGTGTGTTGCCGATGAGGGCTGGGTGATCTTTGCCGACAAAGGTTAATTGGTGGTCTTGCCGATTGCCGATGAGCTGCTATTGTCGATTGCCGATGAAGGGGCCTTGCCAATTGCCGATGAAAGCTCATTGCCGATTGCCGACGAAGAGATGCTACCGACTGCCGATCGGGAAAGTGCCGATGCCGATGGGTGTGACTTAGCATTTGGGGAATTACAAGTGGCCAAAGAAGGAAGGTGCGGATTGAAGGGATCTGCCGATGGAAAATTTTCATCGAGGAGGAGAGTAAAGAAACTGGTGTTTTGTGCCAGCATTATTATAGTAGTTTGAGTCCGACTCTTGCATGAGTCGTTTATTTTCCTTTAAAATAGGTGTGTTTGTTTAGGAAATAAATATTATTATCCGGCTCCTGCGCGAGTCAGTTTCCTTAAAAGTAGGAGTTTGTTTTAGGAAGGATATGTGTCGTGTCTTTGTACAACTCTCCATGCGGGAGTATAAATATGTGCCCGAGGGCTATGGAATAAACAATCAATCCAATTCAAAACAAACCAATTTTATCTTATTCTACCTTTTTTATCGCAATTTACCCTTTTTATGCATTAGTTATAGCTATCAACGAGTTCTTCAAGCTTTCGACGGGCTGCATCACCTTGATCTCCGTCAAATCCTTGCTAGTTCCGCGTGGGAGTACCTCTAGGCTTTGACAATCCGGGCGCATCGCTGTTTGCCTCGTCTAGCTCTGCTCTAGTTACCCCCGATCAATCTGAGCCTTGACGTCCGGGCGCATCGCTGTCGTCTCGTTCAGTTTGTTCTAGTTATCATCCTTGTCGATTGATTGGTCAAATCGACTGGCACGCCCTCGACATCGAGCTTTGGGTAATAGCCCGAGGTGTTCATAGATCTGACGCTTTTTGTGTCAACACCTCTTTTGGCACGCTCGGTGGGACCAGATTATACAGATCTACACATCCGGCATGGATGATCACGCCGATGTCAACCAGAGGAATGTCATTGAAGTATCTGAGGCCGATCTGAAAGATGATCAGAAGCAGGCCATGGAGCGGGCTATGGAGGAATACAGACAGCTGTATCTCAAATCCTTCAGCCTCAGCAGGAGCGGCGAAGCAATTCAGAAGCAGGATCCACCGTTGCCACGGCAGGTCACGTTCGACGCCAACCCTGGTAAGCTACAAGAGATGGTTAATACTGCTGTAAACCAGGCATTGATTAACCAATCCAGCGTGCTGTCCAATACCGTCTACAATGCCTTCGGGCAAACATTCAAAGAAGGGCATGCACCGCGATATGTCGATCCAGCGTACCATCAACCTAGATTGGCATCTGCAAGCCCATCGGCGGCCCAGATGGCGTCTTCCACCCCTGTGGAACCGTCTGCTGATGTGGCTACATCACCAAGACCGAACGCTGGCGACACTACCAAGTTCAATGCAGATCTAGCCGCGTCGGCAACTTCAGGGCCAGCCCCCGCTAACTGGTGGGGATACGGTATGCCTCCGAATCTATATGCTGGCTCTAATCTAGTGCAGGGAGACGGTTCAGCTTGGAGGATCTCTACGGCATCGGCAACACAGTCACAGCCGATGGCTCATATGACGCACAAATCTGCACCTGCTCCGACCATACAAGTGCCATCAGATGATCTCCAAGTAATCCCCAAGATACCTCTGATGCCACCATCGGCAAGCTTTGTGCCGATGCAACATATTATAACCACCGGCAGTCAATCTCTGGCGGCAAACTCTCAAGCTGGAATACCGATTCCTCAAGGTAATCTGGTGATCAATTGCTCTAGGATTCAAGAGCCGCATGCTCCGGTCAGCTATCAGCCATCGGCAAGTCATATGCCGATGCTTTATAATCCTGGATGGGTCAACCAGCCACCAGCTCAGCAGCCTAGTGCGCCGATGTATTATTATGGAGGCCCAACTTACACTCAGAGCGGACCATCGGTACAGCAACCGATGAACGTGACGGTTCAGCCAGCTCCGCCAAGTGTGCCAAACTATCCATCGGTAAGTCAGCCGACGCATAGTGTCCAGATGACTGGTGCTGCGCCCGCGACTACTGCACATCTTCAAGAGGCGCGTCAGCCGACTCCACCAGTCGATAATCAGCCAATGAGTCGGCAAGAGCAGGATGCATACTGGGTCGGTAAGATTGCCGAAGTCATGAAAGAGCAATTCGGTATCAAACCCAAGGTTAACACGTACTCCTATCGGACCCCGTACCTGCCTGCATATGACTTGATTCCTCTTCCAAATCGGTACAAGGTGCCCGATTTTACCAAGTTCTCCGGCCAAGACGACACGTCGACGATGGAGCATATCAACCGCTTCATTATTCAGTGTGGAGAAGCTGCCAGCAGGGAGGAGTTAAGGGTGAGATTGTTCTCTTCGTCATTGTCTGGATCGGCATTCACATGGTTCATATCATTACCTCCAAATTCTATAATTACATGGGTCGATCTGGAGAGGCAATTTCACAAGTATTTCTTTGCTGGCATACATGAGAAGAAGCTTACCGATTTGGTCAAAATGAGGCAACGCAACGACGAATCGGTAGAGAGTTTTGTGCAGAGACTGCGGGACGTGAAGAACAAGTGCTACAGTCTGGTGCTTGATGATCGGCAACTAGCAGATTTGGCCTTCCAAGGGTTACTGCCGCATATCAAGGACAAATACGCGTCCCAGGAGTTCGAGAGCCTAAGTCACCTGGTGCAGAGGATTGCCGATCAAGATATCAAAGCCTTTGAGCCCAGGAAGACTTGGAACAAGAAGGTGACCTTCATCGGGAAAGAAGAAGACTCTGGATCGGATGAAGAGCTGAATGTCAATGCGGCCGAATGGGTGAAGGATAAGAAGCATGTGTCTTGTCCGTTCGGCCAAAAAGAAACTGAGAGGTTCACCTTTGACGTCACCAAGGCCGATAGGATGTTTGACTTGTTGCTGCAAGAGGGGCGAATCAAGTTGGCGCCCAACCAAGTGATTCTATCGGCCGAAGAGCTCAAGAAGATTAGGTACTGCAAGTGGCATAATGCAACCTCACACAGTACCGATGACTGCAAAGTATTCAGGCAGCAGTTGCAGTCGGAGATCGAATCTGGGCGTATCAAGTTTGAAAACCGATGAAGATAGATCAGCACCCGTTCCCAAACAATATGGTGGAGATCAGTGAAAAAACCAAAGTGCTGACATCGGAAGCTGCCAGAAGGAATTCATCGGTAGACCCTAACTACCAAGTGCCTGAGCACGATGCAAGAAGGTTTGCCGATGACAGAAAGGGTAAGAAGGTTGCCGATGAGGGTAACATCGCCAACAGGGCTCCTGGAGTGGTGATTACTCACAAACAGTCGAGGCGATATCATCGGCAATCACGTGAAGAACAGTATCGGCAAGAAGAGGAGGAGCATCGGGAATGGCTTCGACATAAGGACCACTGGAGGTGTCCCTTCTTCGTTCATTGCTGGGAAGAAGGCATCAAGCTGCCCACTGCCGATAACTGTCCAGAATGCAATGGGTACTACACAGCCGATCGGTCAGGTAAGCGACCTTGTTTTGATGATCAGGCACCCAGGTACGCCAGGCCGCTTAGAGAGGACAGATCGGCACATAACCGACTAGGGGGCAAGCTCAGTGCCCATGATCGGCTTGGCGGGCGTGTTGACCAGAGAGAGCTGGAGGAGATGGCCAACGCTAGAGTACCCGACGAAGAGTATTCTCCAGAGATCCCAACACCAGAAGAAGTGCCGATGTAAGCAGTGAGAAGCAGCATCAACCTGTCTGGAAGACCAAGCTTCCTCCTTGGTGCCCTAAGGGTTTGACTAAAACCCAGAAGAGGAGGATTCAGCGCCAGCGCCGCGACGACCTGTATGACAGTACAGAACCCTCGGGAGAGAAGCAATGGAGGCCGAAGCGTAAGGACAGAGGCCCATCGGCAGATATAAACATGGTGGTCATGTTGCCGATGGAGTTCATGGCGCCCGTCAGCGATGATGAAGAAGCTGCCGATATGGCGCAATTGGTGTTGGATCCAATGACGGCTATCTTTGAAAAACCCGCCGAAGATGAGAGGCAGCACTTGAGGGCTCTGTTTGTTAAAGGCAAAGTGGATGGTCAGCCGATGACTAAGATGCTGGTGGATGGCGGCGCGTCGATCAATATAATGCCCTATGTCGTGTTCAGGAAGCTTGGCAAAGGTGATCGGGACTTGGTCGAAACCGATATGAAGCTCAAGGACTTCGAAGGCAATGTGTCAACCGCCATGGGAGCCGTATGTGTTGACCTAACCATCGGCAACAAGACTTTGCCGACAACGTTCTTTGTAATCAGCGGCAAAGGCACTTACAACTTGCTCCTCGGGAGGGATTGGATCCATGCTAATTGTTGTATCCCTTCTACTATGCATCAGAGCCTGGTACAATGGATCGGGGACAAAATCGAAGTCGTCCGCGGTGAAGCCCCATCTACTGTTGCATCGGTAGAGTTGGACACTTATGAGCAGACCAGGTGTATATCTGGTGAAGCCTGGGATAAAGAGTTCCTCAAAGTTGCCGATTACCGCATCAAGCCGATCCAAGCAGTCGGTCCTGAGGAGGAGTCTTAATGGATCAGTTCGCCGATGACGGAAAATTGGGGCAGGGCTTTACGTCTGCCGATGACTTGCTCGAGATCGACATCGGCGATGGTAGTAAACCTAGGCCTACTTTTATTAGTGCTAAGTTAGATTCCCAATGTAAGCAGCAGTTGATTGTTTCGCTTGGGATTATACAGAGATGCCTGGTTTAGACCGATCGATAGTTGAACATCGGTTACCCATCAAGTCTGGTTTTCAGCCACATCGGCAGCCGGCACGCCGATGCAATCCTACTATCTTACCCGATATTAAGGCTGAGATTACCAAGTTGATCGAGGATGGATTTATTCGGCAATACCGATATGCCGATTGGATTTCTAATGTGGTTCCTGTGTATAAAAAGAATGGAAAACTTCGTGTTTGCATTGATTTCAGGAATCTGAACAAGGCTACGCCGATGGATGGCTACCCGATGCCCGTTGCCGATCTGCTGATCGATGCTGCTGCTGGACATCAAATTATTAGCTTCATGGATGGTAATGCTGGGTACAATCAAATATTCATGGCTGAAGAAGACATATCCAAGACTGCTTTCCGATGTCCCGGTCACGTTGGCTTGTTTGAATGGGTAGTCATGACTTTTGGCTTGAAGAATGCCGGTGCTACTTATCAGAGGGCAATGAATTTTATCTTTCATAAGTACATCGGCACAATTGTTGAAATCTACATTGATGACGTGGTGGTTAAGTCCGGAGACTTCAAAAAGCATCTTGCCGATTTGCGGAAAATATTGGAGTGCACGAGGGAGCATGGGTTGAAGATGAATCCTAACAAGTGTGCGTTTGGCGTATCGGCAGGGCAGTTTCTGGGCTTCATGGTGCATCAGAGAGGCATTGAAATCGGCAGAAAGTCTATTGATGCAATTAACAAGGTAGTTGCTCCCACAAACAAGACTGAGTTGCAGTCCCTGATCAGCAAGATTAATTTTATTAGAAGATTTATATCCAATCTGTCTGGTAAGATTAAATCTTTTAGTCCTCTGTTAAAATTGAAAGCCGATCAAGAGTTTATATGGAGAGAAGAGCAGTAGACAGCCTTAGAAGAGATTAAAAGATACTTGGTAAATCCCCCAGTCTTAGTTCCACCTCAACACGGGAAGCCTTTCAGGTTATATTTGTCTGCCGATGACGGTGTTATCGGATCAGCCTTAATTCAAGAATTTGAGGGGAAAGAGCGTGTAATATACTACTTGAGCAGGAGATTGGTGGATGTTGAAACCAGGTATTCGGCCATAGAAAGATTGTGCTTATGTTTGTACTTCTCTTGCAGTAAATTAAGACACTATTTACTGTCGGCCGAATGCACTGTTGTCTGCAAAGATGATGTGGTCAAGTACATGCTGTCAATGCCGATTTTGAGTGGACGAATCGGTAAGTGGATTCTAGCACTATCAGAGTTTGACCTAAGGTATGAATCGGCAAAGGCTGTTAAGGGTCAGGTGATGGCCGATTTTGTCACTCAGCACTGCAATATGGTGAGCTTTGTTGAGATTGCTCCTTGGGCTCTATTCTTTGATGGGTCTACATGCAAGGGTGGAGCAGGTATCAGTATTCTGTTGATTTCACCCCGAGGACAGAGGTATGAGATTTCATTGCCGATTGTTGCTACTTCGACAAACAATCAGGCTGAGTACCAGGCTTTGCTTAAGGGGTTGGAATTACTCAGGGAGGTGCGTGCCGATGCTGTTGAAATCTTCGGTGATTCCATGTTGGTGATTAATCAGTTGATCGGGACATATGAGTGCCGAAGCGAAGTGCTAATTGCAGCCCATGAGCGGTGTTTGCAGTTGTTAAAGGAGTTCAAAGAATACCGCCTTGAACACATTCCAAGGTTGCATAATGAAGAGGCCAATCGGTTAGCACAGAATGCTTCAGGATATCAGCCGATTCAAGAAGTCGCGACATCGGTAACGGTTGCCGATGACTGGAAAAAGGAGATTGCCGATTACTTGAGGGATCCATCCAGGAAAGTTGAAAGGCGTCTAAGGTTCCAAGCCACTAAGTATGTGCTCCTTGATAATGAGTTGTATTATCGGACAATTGATGGGTTTTACTTAGATGTCTTGGCAAAGAGGAATCAAAAGAGCTGATGGGTGAAATCCATGAGGGCGTATGTGGAGCGCATCAATCGGCATTCAAGATGAAATGGATGATTAGGCGGAATGGATATTATTGGCCAACAATCCTGGAGGATTGCTTCAATTATTTCAAAGGGTGCCAGGACTGTCAGAAGTTTGGTAATGTGCAAAGGGCACCTGCATCGGCAATGAATCCTATAATCAAGTCTTGGTCGTTCAGAGGATGGGCTATTGATCTCATCGGCCAGATTTATCCGCCGTCGAGCAAGAGGCACAAGTTCATACTTGTTGCTACCGATTACTTCACCAAATGGGTTGAGGCAATCCCTTTGAAGAAGGTGACATCGGCAAACATGGTGGATTTCGTTAAGGAGCACATCGTTTACCGATTTGGTATTCCTCAGACCATCACTACCGATCAGAGGACTATGTTCACATCGGGAGAGTTTGATGACTTTGCTGCTAGCATGGGTTTCAAGGTGTTGAATTCTTCTCCTTATTATGCCCAAGCTAATGGTCAGGCTGAAGCAACTAATAAAGGAGTCATTAAGCTTATAAAGCGCAAGATTGAAGAGAACCCTAGAAGGTGGCATGGGGTATTAAACGAAGCCTTATGGTTATATCGGATGGCTTGTCATGGTGCAACCAAGGTCTCGCCGTATCAGTTGGTTTATGGACATGATGCTGTCCTACCTTGGGAAATTAAAACTGGTTCTAGGCGATTATCTTTTCAGGATCAATTGACGACCGATGATTATATTACTCTGATGAAAGATGAGTTAGAAGATTTGGCAGGTCATCGGTTGAGGGCATTAATTAGTATTGAAGAAAATAAGAAGAGGGTTGCCCGATGGTATGACAAGAAAGTAAAGGTGAAGGAATTTGCCGATGGTGATTTGGTTTGGAAGTTGATTTTACCGATTGGGACTAAGAGCTCTAAATTTGGGAAGTGGTCCCCTAATTGGGAAGGTCCTTATCGGATAAAACAGTCTGCTCCTGGTAATGCGTACATTTTGAAAACTCTCGAAGGAGTGGCATTTTCTAGGGCGATCAACGGCAAATACTTAAAGAGATATTACCCTAGCATATGGGTAGATGCATAGTGCTCAGTCAAATGCCGATGAAAAGAAAAATTATAAAAAAAAACATCGGTAAAAACAAACTAGCATTATATTACAAGACGAGATCAAGTATCAGGTTACATCCTTGTCGATACAACAGACATTACAATAAGGAGTGGATAACTGTTATCGCACGCAGGCGAATTTGCTCTATTTCATCCATCTCCTTAGCGTCGGCATCGGTAGAACCCTCAACCGGCTTGATTTTCTTTTTCCATAGGATGGCTTGTCGGGCATTATGGTCTCTTTCTTGCCGCAAAGCCCCGATGGAGTCGGACAGTTGGGTTTTTTGTTGGTTGGCAGCCATCAGATCCCCTTCAACCTTTTGCAGCTCCGCCAGTAGCTCCTCCTTCCTTGCCGACAGTCGAGAGATTTCTTGGTCAAGGTTGCCGATGGAAACTTTTGCTTGACCAATGCTTCTGTGCTTCTCATCGGCAAGGTGTTTGAATTTGAGCTTTTCTTCCTCGCTCTTGGCTTGGGCAGCTCTATCGGTAATGCGACGAATAAGTCTCTGGTACTGGATCTGTTTGATGTCGATAGAGGCTGCCTGGAGAAGGGTTTCTGCTGCATCGGCGGAAAGATGGCCTTGGATATCTTTGAATATAATCCTTGCCGCCGATGAGTCCTGGACGAGTAGAGAGGTGTCTTGCAGCAGCAAGGAGAGCAATTCTTCAAGTCTGGACTTGACTTCTGCCGATAGAGCCGGAATGGAGCTTTCCTCTTCATCGTCATCGGGGACGTTGACGGCAAAGGAAAATAGACTATCCGCTTGAAGACGGCCTTGGCGTTCATCTTCGTTCTGAAGGTTTAAGCTATAGGAGAAGAGGCTGTCCGGAGAATCTTGGGCCTGAAAACAAAGGTTAAAATATACCGATTGTAAAAATATAAGCTTTAAGGTAATCGACTTACCGTCTTGAAGCGGATCTCCTGCCTGGGACTTGGCATACTGGATGGTCCAGCTTCGTCCTGAACATCGGCAGCGGATGCCGATGACTGGGCCCTTGTTGGAGAGGCAGCCAATGCCGCTGGTGCTGGTATAATTGTAGCCGGCGTCGCCTCCGATGTAGTGGCAGTTTCTTGTGGCGGTTCCATTCTGACATCGGGGACTTGGGTCGACGGTGCCGATGCCGACGTCGCTGCTGCTGCGGAAGGTTGAGTTGTTTCTTCACCGGGTAGTCTGGCCGATTGTGCCGATGAGGATGCTTCTGCTACCGTGGCAGGTGGGGTTATCTCTTGACCGGGGCGTCGTCCATCAGTTGATCAGGAACATTTACCGATGGAGGCTCTGCCGATGACCCACCGGTGGTTGGCGCAATTGAAGTCGATGGAGGTTCGGCCGATAACCCACCGGCAGTTGGTGCGATTGGGATCGAAGGCAGTCCTGCTGGCGGCACATCGGCAGCTGATGGCGCAGTTGGAGCCGATGGTGGAGGAGAAGCCAGCCTCAAGCGCCTCTTCTTCGTCGGCGCAGCAGCAGGGGAGCCAACCCGCTTGGATGAAGACCGGGGGGCATCGGCAACCGGGCTAGAAGTCGTTTGTCTGCTGGAAGCAGATGCCGATGACCATAGTGCCTAGAAATATAGAACAAGTTATGCAAGATGAAGTGTTGCCGATGAAACAGTATGTAATCGGTACAAGTAAAGATAAGTTTACTGCATAAACTCATGTCAAGGCAACAACAGCAGCCGATGTAGCCTGGGCTTTGGTAGGTGTCGGCGTAGGTACCTGTTGAGGCGTTAAAGCAGCCAACGTCGGAGCTTTGGTGCCGATGATGGATATGGGGCCCATTGTCCGCAGATTGAAAGGCCTCCCACTGTTGCTCGTTGTGGGGATCGGATCATCGGCCTGTCGAGTGCGAGTTAAGTGCCGATGACAAAGATAAAGTAATAAAAGTACATCGGATAGCAGACTTACTGCATCATCGGGGATGGTGTAATCGGCGTCGATCAAGTGCCGATAATAGTGCGAGGACTTGGCGAGTAGCTGGCACTTCCATTCTTGCCACCAAGACTTGAACTCGTTGGTGATGAAAGAAGTTGGCGACCAAGAGGAAAAGTCAAGGTCTGACAGATCGGCATCGGCAGGAAGGCTGATGACTTTATTCCAGTCCAGATTACTGGAGATTGCTTGCCTGGGTCTTACTACCTTAGAGTAGCAGAGTTTGATCGGCAGTTGGCCAAATCCCAGTTGTCTTGCTGCCGCCGATGGATAGTAGAACTCATAGGATGGTGGAGTATTCTTCCCAGATCCAAAGATATTTACTGGAATAGCTCGGGGAGTTATGCTGGCTTTCATGATTGCTTGGTTCTCGGGCAGGCTCACATCGGTTAAGTTGAACAGCAGCGGGAATTGATTATTTTCATCGAGATATGGCCACCAGGTCCATTCTGAAGAGGGGAGTCCGTTGTAGAACTTCTGGAAGTAATAGCCGAAGTGCTTTGCATCGGCATCGGTACCTGGCAGTACTATGATGGCTTCTCCAAAGTTAAGCGGAGAGCGAGTTGCCGATTCATCATCCCCGTATCAGTAATCTTCCGATATTTCCCTCGGGAATCGTTGGGCAAATAAATCAAACTGGAGGGCCTTGTGCATGTGCGCATTCAACCATAGATTAACAAACCACCAGGGACCTCCGAGATTGCCGATGGGTTCTCCCAGCAGTAGCTTATTGGATACTTGATGCAGCAGTCGGTAAACTGATCCAAGGAGATACCTGCCTAAAGGGAGCCTTGTTCTATCGGCAAGCATTTCAACCGCTGGGAGATGCATGGTAGTCGGACCGATGGTTTTGCCACAGAAAATGAATTTTTCCAACCACATGTTTAAGAAGATGGCGTGCTCCCGTTGAGTTACCGACCCAGTCTTTTGGTTCTCTTTAATGTAGCCAGTCCAACCGCCGATATTCCAGGTGTTCACCTTGTATTCAGGTTTTCTGTTGAAAAGGGTGAACGTATCGGCAGAGGTGATGTCCAAGCCGGTCAGCATGTAGACGTCGGCAAGGGTTGGGGAAGCTGGTCCATGCCTAAAGAGGAAGGCGTTCATGCTATCGGACCAGAAGTATGAGGCTGCCATCATTAAGTTTTCATTCTTCTCTGCATCGGCAATTGACAATCTAATACACTGATCCAAGTTACGCTCCTGCCAGTACACTTGCTGTGATCTGACCACTCTCAAGTACCAGTTCTTCCATCCTTTAGTGTGCTTGGGCCAAGAACGGAATGTGTCCTTCCACAGTCCCAGGTCGAAACGTTCAGATCTGAACGGAATCCGGTTGGTTTCTGCATTGATAATGAGTGTGGGGTCTGGATTGCCCATGGGGCCTAAGCAGCTGAGATTGGAACCAGCGAGGGGGATGATTACTTTGTTGTACAGCTCCTAGGGTTTGAAGGAGAAGGGACAAATCAGAAAGAAGAATGGGGATAAAACCAAGTTTTTGCGGGGAAAAGAACCATGCAGAGAGGTTGGATTGAATGGAAAATGAGTTTTACCTTCGGGATGTCAACTTGGATCGCCATTTGGAGTCGGAGAGATGCTTGGTTCGTCCTTGGATTGCGGAGGAGTACTGTTGCTCGAGCCTGTGTTCTTCAGAGCAGCCGGAGGTTGAAGACAAAGGCAGGAAGGTGAAAGTAAAAATGGGCTCGGGTAAAAAGGACAGTGTGGATCCCGATAACTTTTATAAGCCTATTCAGGGGTATTTTGGGGTTCTGTTTCACACTGTGCAGGAATGTGGAGAGGCCCGCGGTAGATACGCGCGGTGATCGAGGTGGTCTGTAATTGCCTGTGCTACAATCGAGGGATTTTATTATTAAATTGCAGTTCCACACGCGGGGATCGAGGAAACCGTACGCCTATCTCGGGGGTAACGGCTACAGCAACGGCTACAACAACGGCTACAGTGGAGAGAATTTCGGCACGTAAAGTTATACGCTCCGAAACTGGGGGCATGTGTTGACACCGTTTTTCGACACGTGTCAAATGGGTTGAAGCTTGACTGGTCAATGACCGTTCTCCATCGGCATCGGTAAATGAGCCAATATTGCCGATGGGAGAATGCTGCAGAAGGCCAAGTGTGTTGCCGATGAGGGCTGGGTGATCTTTGCTGATAAAGGTTAATTGGTGGTCTTGCCGATTGCCGATGAGCTGCTATTGCCGATTGCCGATGAAGGGGCCTTGCCAATTGCCGATGAAAGCTCATTGCCGATTGCCGACGAAGAGATGCTACCGACTGCCGATCGGGAAAGTGCCGATGCCGATGGGCGTGACTTAGCATTTGGGGAATTACAAGTGGCCAAAGAAGGAAGGTGCGGATTGAAGGGATCTGCCGATGGAAAGTTTTCATCGAGGAGGAGAGTAAAGAAACTGGTGTTTTGTGCCAGCATTATTATAGTAGTTTGAGTCCGACTCTTGCATGAGTCGTTTATTTTCCTTTAAAATAGGTGTGTTTGTTTAGGATATAAATATTATTATCCGGCTCCTGCGCGAGTCAGTTTCCTTAAAAGTAGGAGTTTGTTTTAGGAAGGATATGTGTCGTGTCTTTGTACAACTCTCCATGCGGGAGTATAAATATGTGCCCGAGGGCTATGGAATAAACAATCAATCCAATTCAAAACAAACCAATTTTATCTTATTCTACCTTTTTATCGCAATTTACCCTTTTTATGCATTAGTTATAGCTATCAACGAGTTCTTCAAGCTTTCGACGGGTTGCATCACCTTGATCTCCGTCAAATTCTTGTTAGTTCCGCGTGGGAGTACCTCTAGGCTTTGGCAATCCGGGCGCATCGCTGTTTGCCTCGTCTAGCTCTGCTCTAGTTACCCCCGATCAATCTGAGCCTTGACGTCCGGGCGCATCGCTGTCGTCTCGTTCAGTTTGTTCTAGTTATCATCCTTGTCGATTGATTGGTCAAATTGACTGGCACGCCCTCGACATCGAGCTTTGGGTAATAGCCCGAGGTGTTCACAGATCTGACGCTTTTTGTGTCAACAGGGTGATTTTGTTTTCACGAAGTGCGGTGTTAGGGTACCCTATTCTCAGGTATCCGACATAGTATCTTCCACATCCATGTGTTTTTCCGCCATTACTTTGATAGCAGTTGATCAACTTAGATTGCCCAACTGAGCTCTGATTTTATTTTGCAAAATAAGAATTTTTTTATTAAATATTATTGATTCAGAATAGCAAGTATCTATCTTAAATGAGAACATCTAAATTTGTAAATATAGTCTTTTTCTGTTGATACATATGCTTTTTTTATTAGTCACATATCTGATTTCTTGGCCTCTACTTATCCATGTGATAAACTATGTTGTTGTATGTTTTTTTTTCATGTCTTGTGTCTTAATTATGGAATCCAGTTTAAGATTTTTTCTGATTGCTGTTTTTTAAAGTTCGATATGCTTTGACCTAACATCTTTGTTTGTAGGGAAAATGACAGTGAGGATAATTTTGTCTTAAAACTCATTGGTTCTGAAATCACAAGGTAATATTTTAGAGGAACTGTATACAATGATCTAAAATTTTATCAAAAAAAAGACCTACTCTGGTTTTGGGACATGCACTGTTAAAATCATGGTGATATCCTTGGGAATGACATGGGTATAGGTATTTAGTTTTGGATGGTTTTCAAGGTTGTACAACCATTTTATTTTCTAATGCTCTATTTGTTTTCCTCTTTAGATGACAAATTTCTATTTTGGCCTGTTTGAATAGAGCTTTAATTATTGTCTCCCAATTCAGGTAGAAGAGCCCAAACTAGTTAGATTACTAGAACAAACACATATATATGTTTTTGTTCCTTTAATATTTTTATTATCAATCTTTATGCCTTGTTTTGACTTTTGATGAAGTAGTAAAAGTCAATCTGCATGGTTTACTTAGCTAGAGCTTGTAGTTGGAGAAATAACGAACTTAAAGTTTTATTATAGAGTATTACAATATTGCATATGAAGGTCCTATAACTTGTGTGTGCTCATGTAAGTTTCACCCATTTGAAAGTCCAGTGACTAGCAATCCATGTGACTTACTGATCTATGCATAAATTATTGTATTTGTGCTAATTATAGAATGATGGCATGATGTTATGCTCCTCCGGTCTTATCTCGAGAGAGTGGGAGAATTTAGATAGGTTGGGTAAGTGGGATTATGTGATCATTGATGAAGCACGCATGCTTAATAAACTTGGTACAGAAAAGTTCAAATCACTTGAGAAGATCATGTGCTTTTATCGTGTGAGTAAGTAGCAGAATTCTTACTCTCATTAGGGAGAGGATGATACTAGGAGTTATGACATTTTTTGGTTTATTTCTCAATGTCATACCAACCTGAGGGGTTGAGAATACATATTTATATGCCGCTAATCAGCCAAGCATATTCCAAAATGCCAGTCTAAGATGTTGTACTAGATGGTGTCTTAAAGCTACTCTAAGATGTTGTCCTAAAACTAGTCCAAAATTGTTTTAGATGGGGCAACAAGACCATCATGTTATCCTAAAGATAGTCAAAGATGTTGTCCTAAAACTAATCCAAGATGTTATCCTTTATGGGGCAGTAAGGCCACCATACAGTAGGGTCACAAAAACAACTGCTAAAAGCCCACAAAGACTACAATACAAAGACTTATCTATCATTTTCCTCTCACAGAGCCAGTGGGAGCAGGCGTGAGGGGAAGAGAGATGAGAGATAAAAACGGTTCATCTGAACAGTGTACAAACAATGAATATGTCAGAAAAGTTGGAGCCGTTTGGAGCCATACCAAACGCGAGCCTAAATATACTAATAGTTTCTACATAAGTTGGTATTTAATCCCTCCATACCAGAAAGAAATAAAGACACTATGAGATGCGTGCGGGTTAAACTTTCTCAACTTTGACTGGATTTATAAAAAATAAGTATACATTTATATCTCTAAATAAATTTATTATTAAAATATATTCAAGAGCCTATCTAATGCTACTAATTATATATTATAAGTAATTATAATGTTTTATATATAATTGTTCAAAGTTGAAGAAGTTTGAATTCTTGGGAAGTGAGAATGACTTCTATTTAGGGACGGAGGGAGTAATATCTATACGAGTGATACCAAAACTCTGAATAGGTTGTTACACGATATCTAAATAAGTTGGTACTAAATACACACAAGTATTCTCTACATAGGTTGGTATGCAGTGACTATATGAATTGATACACAATCTCTGAATAAGTTGTCACATTTTGATATCAACATATAAATTGGTATTAGATATACAAGTACAGAAGTTGGTATGCGTCTAGAAAAACATGCAATTCTAGCACAATACGATATTTTAGAATATCATGTGTGTTTGACTAACTATAATAAAAAATATATATATTTATAACATCAAATAAATATCATAGATCAAATATGAAATATATTTTCATAATAAATTAATTTAGAGTCATAAATATGAATATTATTTACTAAGAAACTTAGTTAAATGTGAACGATTTTATTTGACACGTAACTATAGTTACATGTTTTTCCTAGACATATAGAGTATATAAGTTCAAACAACATCATATATATAGTCCCCATATAAGTTGGTACTATTAAATATGCAAGTTGTTTCTAAATAAGTTGGTATAGTCACTAAAGGAAGGGTCAAGAACCAAACCAAAATTTATTTTATGGCCAAATAAATAAGTTTAATTGAAAAAGGGCTAAGAAACTAAGTCCAACATTTTTTAGGGCCAAAGAACTAATTTTCTCGTAACCCATCCTGTCTGCCCCTAGCCCGTTTCGCACCCGTGCGTAGCCTGCGAGACGGGCTCCCCTTTGGCTTTATGTGCATGACGACTTCCTTCCTCCCTTGTTTTGTGGCAACTCATGTGTAAAGTCACTAATCATCATACTCTAGTGTATTTCGGAATTAAAATGTGGTGTAAATTGCCTATGTCAGTTCCAAACAGAGCGTCTAATTAATGTACAAGAGTAGATCCGGTCGGATTCCCAATTTGATCCGGTTCCGGGTACCGAAACGGCGAGGGCGACCTTACATCCTGGCCGCTGGCCTGCAGGCTCCAGGTGTTCACTGTAGAGGTTCATGCAAAACTTGATTTTTTTTTGAGAGTACAAAGTACGCAGACATTCAATACGCACGCACACTCGCCCCTACGAACACGTACGCAAACCCTACCCCTATGAGCAGCTTCGAAGGACTGAGCCGGCAAATCTTGAAGTTTACGAAGTCACCACAGACGCCTTGCTGTCGACGGAAACGTCGCCTACCACTTAATGCGTAACGCCGGAAAATTCTGGAATAAATCCAGAATAAAGTGTCGCACCCGGGTTTTGAACCCTGGGTGGGAGCCCCCCAACCAATGACCTTTGTCATTGCGCCGTGAACCCCTGACCAAAACTTGAAATTTTGAACCGTCATCTAACAGCTGCCCACGCTTGGTCCTACCATGCATCATCTACAACTACAAAATCGACCAACTTGTGGCTCAACGTTCAGTTTTTTATGTTCAACCATTTTGCTTCCCATTTTCAGAAGAAACAAGAAGAGGATCAGCCAGGCTTTTCTTTAAAAAAAAACCCGAATAGGTAAGGCATTTCAGAACAGAATTCCGCTGCTCCACTCCACCTCACCAGATTGCTAACGTTTTTTTTTCTTGTTTTTTTTTTGAAACGACTGCAAACAGTTTTAACAGCTTTTATTTTGATTGCACACAATCTATGCCATCAGATTACATTGTACACACCAGCGGCCGACGAACAACAGTTTCAATACACGCTAAAATATCCCCAGAAGAGATTCAACAGGTGCACAAAATAAAATAGGTTATATTACAATGAAAAGCACAAATTAAGCTTCTCTGAAAAACGTTGTTCAGTGAATACATATAGAAAGCAAAGAAAATAATTCAAATACAAACTTCGTAGTTTTGTGCAAGTTCAGTGAATACATATAGAAAGCACGCAACAGAAAACAATTCAAATACAAACTGTACGTAGTCTTGTGCAAGTTCAGTGAAGAGGCCTGAATGTCATCTGGCCCTTGGTAATAATGGAACAAGGCTCTGTGTGTAGGGAATTATGAAAACGAAATAACGATCCTTGCCAACAAAATCCAAGTTGCCTGTCCTGGGATTCTTGTACCTCAACTGATCCACAGAAGCCACTTCCTTTGCGGTTCCAGTTGCCTTGTCGTGGCGGTAGATACGCGTACCGCTCTGAAGAAATACACAATCATCACCAAGGAATCTTAATACTTTGCACCCCACCTTTGCTAAATTGTTGTTAATTACATAAACACGATGCCACTGATGATCATGATCGTCACCACCACCGGATGGTGACGACGACGACGACGACGTCCAAAATACTATTTCTGTTGGTAGGTGTTGAACTACGCCTAATTCCTCGCCTAGTTCAATAAACTCAAGGTGCCGCTCATCTGATGGCAACACAGGATGATATATGAAATCAAAATTTTCCTCTTCTAAATCCAAGCGTATGAAGCCTTGTAGTGGGGTTTGTAGGAGCTTCCTGTCGATGTGCCAGTACAGTGATCCCTTAAAGTATGCAGGCTCCTGTGGCATAATCACAGGATATGGTGGATCCTCTACTGTCCTCCAGCATGAACAACCATCACTGAGAGTACACACTTCCATCCCAGCATTGTAAGTCCAGTCAATATAATCTATCCATCGGTAGAAGAAGTGAGCAACCTTGTAAGTGTTGGTACCAAGATCCAGGCCTAGACCAGCAGCTTGCCCCCATCCCATGCTCTTTTGGCCCTCAGGCAGGCTGAGGAAATCACCTGTTCCTGGGTTGAAAACATACAGGTTGGAGTCCGTGGGAAGCAGAACAAGTCCGTCGCAGTGGGACGGCCAGTAAGCGAAGCCGGAGTCCTTATGGAGGTCCACTGTGTGCACGAGACACGCAGCGGCAGCATTGCCCTGGCCATTCTCCTCCTCCTGCCAATGGTAGAAGGCGACCTTGTCAGGGAACCAGGTCGTCGGCATGGACTTGTCGTCCGTCATGTTGCAGTAGGTGTGCGGGGCGATGAGGAAGGACTGCTCGGTTCTGGAGGTGGACTGCCTGAGGTGCATGGAGATGAATTGTGGACTGGAGATGATGGCATGCCAGGCTCTGGATACAGACTTGAACCGGGCAAGAGCTTTAGGGGGGCAGATGGAGAAGGATCTCCCAGATGAGCTCCTCCGGCATCACCACCCGGGACACCCTTCGTCTCTTGTATGTCTTCTTGAAAAAAGTTCTCTCTTTTGGTGAGTTTTTCGAATCTAGATTCAGATTATTCTTCTTGTTATCCCTCGCGGCAATCAAGTCTATGGCGTAAATGCAAGCAACAACAAAGAATTACTGAGCAGAGGCTGAGCTATGTATTGCGCTTGTGCGTGGATGGCATTGGCAATCAACATGGAAATTGGAAACGAATCCGACTCGATGACGAGTTTGGAGACCACAGGGCCGTCGAACCAGTTCGTCTCCATTTCGGAGAGACATTAAAACTTTAATGGAAAGTAATCGGATTTTCCGTGGAAAACTACGAGGGATGAATTCCGAAACTGACTGACGAATAGATAATTAATAATTAATTAATGGGGAAAAATCCGCTTTTTAAAAAACTGGCGAGCGAGAGAGACCTCAGAATAGAATAATAGATCCATGGGGATTTTTTTTTATTTTAAACCTATCTTTAATACTATTTATTAAACTAACACGGTTTTGTTTTTTTAAAAGGTTCATCAACGGTCTCAACTTGTACTGCTATATCATCCCCTTCCTAAACTCGTAAATCGACCATTTAATTCCTGAAACTTATTCGGTTGTGTCATTCCGATCGCTAAACTAACAAATCATCTATTTAGGTCATCAAATTTGTTCAATTATATTATCCGTCCCTAAATTTTATTTTGAGTCTCGTATAAATAAAAGCAGGACGATCTAAAAACTTTATATCAAAAAATAATTCATAAATTTTTCATATGAACTTGAATAAAGACTAACTTTATATTAAAATTATATTAAAATTGTAGCCCTCAAGGCGATCTATATAGTTAAGTATTTTTGAATTAAAATTATTTATGGTTCCAAAATATTATTGTAAGTTTATACATTTTAAAATTTAAAAACTAAAATTAAAATTTTGGACACTAAATGACTTTAAATAAAAAACTTCTCAACTAATTTCGTATAGACCATGTCAATATCCAATATTGTTTGATAGTTTTAAATTTAAAATTTTAGAATCTATAAACATATAATAATAATCTGGGTCCCTAAACAGTTTTAATTCAAAAACTTTTTAACTACAAAGTTGTAGATCACATCGATAGCTATAATTTTATATAAAGTTTGTCTTCATTTAATTTATATGAAAAAGATATAAATTATTTTTACATTGAACTTTTAGATCGTCCTGTTTGGATGCAGATGAGAGTCAAAACTAAGTTTAGGGGCTGAGATGACATAAATGAACAAGTATGAGGACCTAAACTGATGATTTGCATGTTTGAAGACCGGAATGACAAAGTCGAACAAGTTTAGGGACTGAGATGACACAGATGAACAAGTTTGAGGATCTAAGCAGTTGATTTTTGTGAGTTTAAAGACCGAGATGACGCAAGAGTACAAGTTTAGAGACCAGCGATGTACTTTACTCTTTTTAAAAATAATAACTTGTTTGGTCGCACCTATTACCCTGACGTGCTATGCCATAGCAGAGCGGCTGGCCTACCACCGTGGTGGTCAGTTGCTCGCTGACGTGGCACAAGTTGTTGTGCCATCGACTCCGGCACAGTTCTTGCTTGCCAACCCGCTTGGTGTGGCTGGGCCGAGTTACACAGCTGCGCTTTGCTCCCTCCCTCTCTATTTCTCCTTCATTTCTCCTCTTCGCTTGCTCAACCCAGCCCCACTAGATCTTATCGCAGTGCCCGTCGCCAGACGCCGGCCAGGTGTTTGGTGGGGTATTACCCGCGAGGTTGTTTGTCGCCCCTCTCTCCCTCACTCCCCTCAACGCAATTGCCCCCCTCTCTCCCTCCCTCCCCTCAGCACAGCCACCCCCACCATCCAGCCATTGACGTCGTCGGTGGTTCTCTCGTTGCTATTTGTAGGTTGGGGTGAACCTTGTCTTCATAGCCAAGGTACTCCTCCCTCTCAATTTGTTTATTCCATGGTGATTTGAAGGAAATGCTTGGTATTTAGGGTTTCTAAATTAACTTGATAATTAGTATATTTAGTTAGATTAGATCATTTAGTTAGTTCCTATTATAGTTAGTTAATTTAGATTAGTACATGTAGTTAGTTAAATTAGTTAGGTTAGTGTAGTTACTTAGTTAGATTAGTTACTTAGGTTATTATAGTTTGGTAGTTAGATTAATTAGTTATTTTAGTACATTTAGTCACTTAGCTTCCTTATTATAGTTAGTTAGATTAGTTAGATCGGTTAGTATAGTTAGTTTTTAGTATAGGTAGTTTAGTTAGTAGCGTCACTATTATTAGTTAGTTAGGTTATGCATTGAAGGGTTTAGTGTTTACTCAAGGTTATAATTAGTTGTATACACTACGACGATTTCAAAGAATTGATGAATTGCTTTTATAGCTGGATTGCTTAATCCGTTTATTGTATGGAGGAAGTGTTAGAAAATAAGATGGGGGTGCTTTAGGATATGGAAGAAGAATTGAAAATGTTCAATGAGCCTCCTAGTTTCATTGACCTTTTTTGTTGCATGTGTAAGAAAAGTTTGATGGTGCTTTCACATGAGGGGAGGTTCGATAGTGGGACGCCTATGGCACACTTCATACTAATGCCCTTGCGCAATGAGCCAATGAGGGTCATTGGTCACGGTACAACCTCAACATGTCCGATAACTACCTTGAAGGAGCACTTCCCCATGACATCGGTGATGGCCTTGTGGAAACTTGAGCAGTCTGAACCTCTATAGGAATGAATTTAATGACACCATTCCTAAGTCTTTGTCTAGGCTTGGGAACCTCTGGTATCTTGCCTTCTCTATGGCCTCGTCGGTGCTATCTTCACATCTTTGTCTAGGCTCTGCAACCTCAGGTATCTCCTGGTGGATACCAACTGTCCTGTATGTGATATCCTAACATCTTTGTCCTGTTTAGGAATCTTCAACATCTGATTCTATGTTGCACACCTTACATGCACTATCCCAGCTTCTTTGTCTAGGGTTAGGAACCTACTTTGACATCTGACAGTGTGTGTACAAGAGATTTGGCCTTGTACGATGATTTTAAGTATTATGACACACCTTCTATGACAATTGAATATAAAAAGGGGTATAGTGACAAGAAGGTATAGTGACAAGAAAAAAGTCAGTAAGTTTGACAATCAGTTTGTCACAGATAGTTAGGCCTTATGTGACAAACTGATTAGGGCAGTTATAGACTTTTTCTTGTCACTGTACCCTTTCTACGACTACATTCTGTTGTCATAGAAGGTGTGTCATAATCTTTAAAATCGTCATAAAAGATCAAATCTCTTGTAGGGTGTACAACCACCTCACTAGGATTATCCTAGCAGAGCTTGGTGAGCTAACAAGCCTTCATACGCATCGAAGGGGAGAGAAAAGAGTGCAACGATGACGATAGTCTGTGAGGATGGCATGCGGGGCCGGCGTTTCAGCGTCCAACTAACCCAATATGAACCCATCAGTTCAATTATACAAAACACATGCAATGAATCTAATCCCTAACCAAACAAGAAATGGGTCGAACCCATTCCTAAAAAACAGGTTAGGTCCAACCCATCCCTTCTAATCCTAAAACCAAACACACAATTAAATGCATATCATAGCCCAAGCATAAATAATAACTTTCTACTTAGAACCATGAAACCATTAGTTTACATTCCTCATCTTAAAGTCTCGAAGCATAATAGGACAAAATTTAGTGCAGTGCTCCTCCCTCTGTGGCCAGTAGGGACGGATCTAGCGGTACAGTGGGAGGGGCTGAATCCCCTATACCGCCACTGATCTCATGGAGTCCCTCTAAGAATTTTCACTTTGGTTGAATTGATAAGTAGAGGCTAGATGTTGAAGATGAACTTTCAGTCCTCTGAACTTCTATCCTAGATCTGTCCCTGCTGGCCAGTGCACAGAAGGGAGTTGCACCTTCTATCATGAGACAGATGGCCTTTGAGGAAACCCGGGGACCAAAATTGAAGTAAAATTGAAGAATCAAAGATGACACAAAGATGACAAAGAGCTAATCACCATGCATTGCATTAATGGCACTACTTACCGTACCAACGGTGAAGATCCAAAAGTTCAAAAATGTTGTACTGCAATGCATCAACCAAAGTTCTTTCAAATCAATTCGAATTCCGGACCCAACATTCTTTTGCTTCTTGGCAGTATTATTGATGAAGGGCTGCGCGATAGATTTGCGGCACTTGGCTTTCCATAGACGTGATGTGTTGCCTATACCTAAGGTAAGTAGTGCTCTGCATCAATCAATCACGAAAGGAACCTGAATCAGTTTAAACGTGTGACTGGTGTAGTGGACGACTCTGTTAACAAAAGTGTTTATGCGCTTTGAATTCTGTTTTAATATCTTTGCTTGAATTGCATCATCTTGTTTCGTCGTACGTACGTTGTCACTGTTATTATCCACTGTTTTCAGCAATGGCTATAAGTACACAGGTGGAAAGGACTCGTGTTTCATGCTTGGGTGACCACCGCAGTTTCGTTCCAAGTCACTCTCGGTCGTCTCTCGGAGGTTGGTGGTTGCTAGAAAGATTATTATTACTAGTCCATCAACCCGTGCTCTCGCACGGGTTTAATTCTTTGGAGTAAACATTTGTATTACTATTTACTCTTAAGTATCATGATATTTTAGATGTATTAAGTATCATGATGACATAAGCAATTATTTTAAGCTTACACTATTTCACATCAAATTAGTGGTAGAGGTCTAATGACGACAGGGTATTTGCTTGATGATATTAATGTTCAAGCCTTATAATAAGATGTTTGGATTTTGTATTAACAAATTTTTTATGTAGTAATGGTTATATTATCAATATGGATATGTCAAACATATATATGCAACATGATGAATTTTTTATGTACTAATATTTAATGGGCAATGGTGAAACATATTTGTGCTTATGTTATTCAAACATTTTTTTTGATAAACTACTAAAATAATAGTAAGATATATAAAATTCAAATACAAATCTAAATAGTTACTTAATATTATCTTTCATAGTGTTGTATTGTAACATGATTTTATAGAACATAGAGTGATATATCTTGCATATGTTGTGTGTTGGTTTTGACATATTGTCTCTAATATTTTATTAATATAGATCCATAAACGTGATTGGGCATATAGATATGATATTTTATATTAATACTAATACATTAACCAAGTGAACGTGATTGGTAGGCTAATCTAGTATTTCATATTAATCATCTATGAATGAACAAAAAAATAAGTTTATTAATAGATCCATAAATTTGATGGGTAATGATATTTTATATTAATATTAATATTAATACATCAAAAAAAAATTGAACGAAATAGATAGTCCAATCCACAATTTTTTGTTATAATAACTAATTATGAAACGCACGAATGGCTATTTTTTATTTCTTTTTTTTTAAAAAATAGTTTATTTTATATAATGGCAGAGTTGAGTAATTTTCTACAAAATAAAATATATCTAATGGGTTATGAATGGCTAGTCTTCTGGTTTGATGGGTTGTAACACCCTAAAAACATGCATTATTTAAAATAGATTAAAAATGTTGAAATGCATTTTTGGTGAACATTTAAACATAGGAAAATAATTACGATTTCATAAAATAAAAGTATCACCAGTAGAAATATTTTTGTTGCATTCATGCCGCTGCACAGAGTTTTTGTATTGCTTATCCTTCTTTCAAAATTCAAATTGGGTTTCAAAAGTGCATTTGGAATTTGATTTTAAATAAAAAGGAAAAACATTTTATTTTCTCTCTCTCTCTTTTTCCTATCTGGCCCGCAGGCCTCTTCCCCCCCCCCCCCCCCCCCAGCCCAGTTCCCTCCCCCTCTCTTTCTCTTGTCCGGTTGGGCTTCATCCCGGCCCAACACGCCAGCCCAACCACCCCCCCGCACTGCATATCTCTCTCACTGGCAGACATGGCCCACCCGTCAGTATCACCTTCCTCCTTCCCTTCTCCCTCCCCCTTTCCTTTCTCCAGCGCGTCGGCACTTCCTATCTTCGCCGAGCGCGATTGTGGGGGCGGAATTGGTCCCCTTCCTTCCCTGCGACACACCGTGACCAGCAAGCCAAGCGCCGAACACACCTCGACCCTTTCCTTTCTTCTCCTTCCTCTTCCTTCCTTTCTGCGCCGCCGCCTTCCATCCCCACCGAGCTCGAATCCGAGCCGGAGATCCCCCCTTTCCTTCCCTGCGGCGCCCCTCCGAGCTATAAAAGCTCAGCCCCGCACCTTCCCGCCCCGCATTGACCCCTCGGAGCCACACAGAGGCACCCAGCGCCGCCGCAAGCCCAGTTCCACGTCGCTGCCGCCGTTCCGCCATGGGCAAGCTTCTCTGCTCCGCCCGATCGATTTCCGAGCCTCGCATCGTGGTAAGCCGAGTCCCCCGACACCGCCAATCCCTTCTAACCCCTCTGTCTCGCCCACAGAGCCCGTGTTCGCGACCGCCGTCGGCACAGAGTTGCCCCTCCGCGTGAGCAGCTCGCCCTCGCACGCAATCGGTTCAACCGACCCCCTAGACGTGTTCGCCATCCTCCCCTCTCTCTTCCCGTCCCGAATGCGTCGAGTTTCGTGCACCGAGTCTCCAGATCGACTTGCGTCGCCGCTCTCCGGCCATGGCGCCGCCGTAAGCTTGCCTCCGGCCGCCGTGCACCGCCTCTCTGCCTCGCTGATCTAATCCTATCTGTCCATTGCGGATCAGACGGCTCACAGAGCCTCGTACCGGTTCAGCCGACGGCTTTGCAAAAGAGCCCCTGTCCTTTTTAAAGACTGAACCCGCGGTCCTAAGGCGTATTCCCTCGTTACGCTTTCAGTTCTGGAAGGCGCAACTCTTTTCGGATTTGTTTTAAATCAAAATTAAATAGAAAATCCTATTTACAGATTTGCCACTTATTTTCAAATGTTTATAAAATGCTCATTTTAACTCCGATTTCATCCATTCAAATTGCGTTAGATTCGTATCAACGTAATCTACATGTTAGTTAGCCCATAGTTCATGTTAGACAGCTGTAAAATATATTTAATTGCTTAATCTCTTTTAATCTTTAGTTTAATCTATAAAACTTGTTTAATTCATATCTTGTTCGTTATAGCTCCGTTTTTCGTGATTCAAACGTCTATGTGATCGTAGTGAGACATAGATCAGTTTTATAAACTTTTACTTTTGTTTTATTATGGTTGGTATACTGTTCTAATCTATAGCCTTTGTTTGTTTGCATGTTATGCCTCTGTATGATTGCATGTGATGTGGTGATCGAGTATAGACGGTGAGCAGTACGTGGGTGACCAGGAGTTTCTCTTTGAGCAGGATCAGCAGGAGCCCTTTGAGCAAGGCAAGTATTCATGGGATCATCCTTGTTGTCCTAATCACATAAAGCATTAATTCATGATTGCATGTGTTTCCTTGATATCCTATTTAGTTTCATCATAGCTTTGTACCTTATACCTTGTTACCTTGGGAATTTATGCGTTTGGGTAGATCAAGCTAATGCTCTTGAAAGATAACTATGATCGTGTAAACCTGACTAATGACTTATGCAACAAAGGTAAAACCTGCTTTTTAGCAACATGGATTAGGGTGATCTAGAGCACAGTTTTTGAGATGCTCTAGAACCTCCGTAAGCGATCACCCGGGATTTACAATACAACCATGAGAGCTATATGACTCTGGCTTTAGTTCAGTAATAGGGTTACTTTCTCGCATGCGGCAGTTCACAAAAGTTGCCATTGACGAGCGGTTGCGGGTTGCGGCTGGAGTGGTTACCGCTGCGTGTGTGTACCATCCCGGGGCTCCTGTATACCCCTTGCCCGTGGATCCGTACTGTCTGTGGTATGTCAGCGAGCCCCTTTGAAAGACTTCATAGTGTACCCTGCCCGCTCACCTCGGCAGTGTTTTGGGAGTTATAAACCCGGGCATATGGGTAACACGACTCATGGGTAAAGTGTACAACCTCTGCAGAGTGTAAAAAAAACTGATATATTAGCCGTGCTCACGGATACGAGCGGCCTGGAATTCTTATGGACCAGAATGACTTTAATCCACCATTTACTAGTTTGCTATTCATTATTCATGTTTACTCGATCATATGGTTATTGGGTTGTTGGTTCTATTGATGCTACCTATATGCTAAAATTATGATAACTTAAAAGCTAATGCAGTTTAACCAGTGTCATACCTTTTTGAGCCTCATGAACCCCATGTTTACTTGTTGAGTACGAAAGTACTTACGCTTGTTTCCTTTCTTTTCATATTTGGATAAAAATCCCGGATGGGTACCAGATTATCAGAGTTATGAGGAGTATCCAGAGGACTACTAGGTTTGGGGTCAACCAGTTGACGTCCCTGTGCTATGGAGCTTCGCGAGAGTTATCATATATTTCCGCTGTTATGTAATAATCATTAATAGATACTTATTCGCTATATAATAAACTCTTGTGATGATACATTTTTTATAATTTGTCGGCTTATGTGTGTGACTGATCTCTGGGCACACATAAGATTATTGCATCATGTTTTGTCTTTAAAACCGGGTGTGACATGGGTGAAGGTTTCTAATTAATGTAAAATTTTCTAGCATTTATTTTGTTTCTAGCGGCTCTAGTGAGGATTAACATATAGGATTTGTCGGGACCTCTAACTAATACCACCTCCTCCCTAAAAGAATGTAATTATGGGAATCGAGCCGGTTAAGGTTGCTCATGTTTGACCAACTTCATATTAAATATTATTAATATTTATATCTCTAAATTATTTTATTATGAAAATATATTCTATAAATAATTTAAAGATACTTATTGCATATCAGGAATGTTAGTGTTTTTTTATCTAAATTTAGTCAAAGTTGAAATAGTTTGACTTTTCGAAAAGCGAGAATTATATATATTTTTGGAACGGAGGTAGTAATAACTAAATAGTCAATCAACCCGTGCACTTGCATAGGCTAGATATATAAAATTAAATTTTTTTTCTATAAATGAAATAAACTCCTTACCTAATAGGTCACGAACAAATAATTTAGAATCTTGTGAGTTGTGACCACATATGGAAACTATCTAAAATGAGCCCCTTAATTAGTAAAACCTTATGCTCCCTCTAGCTCTAGTACCTTAAGTACATTTTAAATTAGGAAAATGATAAGTATACACTTGTACAATTTTTTCCTAGATAGTGCTCATAAACTATATGATTAGGCTTCTAATATCTTTTGAATAATTAAAATGTTTCATAATCATATATAATACATGCAAACTATTAGCGTTCTAGACATATATTCACCTAGATGGAAAGCTATAAATTTTTACTCACATTTTGATGAGTTTGATCCAACATAAACGTTCAATGGCAATACATAGTTAACTGCACTTGAGTTGACCAGTTTTTTTGTTGTAGTAGTAGAAGCACGCTAACATTGGTTTAAAAAGAGAAGCGCGCCAACATTTAATGGATATAAAACAACCAAGCAAGCAACCAAAGTCTTGTAACCTGGACAACATCATAAGACCAAATATTTGAATTGGTCATATGCATTAGTGGTATTGGACTTGTTATGATATTTTTTTTCCTTATTAAATGGTAATTATGAAACATATTGTTATTGTTTTTTTACAAAAAAAATCATCTAGTGTCGTCCTAACACCTAGCTCTAATCTTCCAACTTAAATTCCGTTTGCATCAAATATTGGCTAGAAAGAAAAATAAGCATAAGATACTAACAAAACATGCTATTTATATATAAAAAATACAGAAGAGCACTAGAAAAATTACCCTGATTTGGATGGGTTCTTGAGTCAAACCAAGCTCGCAATTTGCGCCATGACCCATTGTTGCATCTTGGGCAATGGAGGTCAACATCTAGTCGATGCATATAGTGATGCAACGTTGAAATCAAGCACCTGATTTTCCATAGTAGAAAACAACGACTTATCTTCGACCAAAAAATAAAGGAAGATGTCTTGGTTGAAGGTTGAAAATAATCAAATGCAAGAGGCAATTCATGGAAATTGATTACCTCTAGGCTGGCCTCCTGGGATGCCATGCATCTAGCGATGGTGTACGCACGTGTATGCAAGATCTTTCTCCTAGTTCTTGCAAATTGCACACTGTGCCACTACGTGTATGAGATTCCATCTTGGAGATTAAGAGGTCACGACATGAGCAGGCATACCAATCGGCTGCTTCTCCGGCCTCAAAGGCACAAGCATGCAGGCCGGTTAGTACTTGTGCCCCTCCAATATCCTGGTTATCTTCTTCCCGCATGTATAACATCCATCTTGCCGCAACCAGCAGTGTTGGTAGGAATTAGAACTCTGGGGAGAGGAATATGAGAAAGCCGCCGAAAACAGGATGCGCTAGATTAGATTAGATGGGTTTTGGAAAAATACACGTAAAATGATTTTGGCAGATATTTTCATTATAATATTCCAATAACCACGTGATTAACCAACGTGAGTATCCCTCCGTGCGGTTGCTTGGAGTTTGTTTTTGCAACTCAATTAGATTGGCCGGTCAATAAATGTATTTTATATTAAAAATAATATTAGTTTTTATATTGTGATAATTATTAGCTATGCCGATATTATTTTTATTAACCATCTCCCTCCTTTTTTTTTGCGACGTTAACCATCTCCGTCCATGCGGTTGGAGTCTGTTTTTGCGGCTCATTAGATTGGCCGGTCAATATATGTGTTTTATATTAAAAATAATATTGGTTTTTATATTGTGATAATTATTTACAATCGGTTGGAGTCTGTTTTTGCAGCTAATTAGATTGGCCGGTCAATATATGTATTTTATATTAAAATAATATTAGTTTTTATATTGTGATAATTATTTAACAAAATAGATCTAACGGTTATGAATGGCTAGAGCTTTTGGTTAGTGACTGGATGTTTCTGATTAATGTAAGAATTTTTAGTATTTATTTTTTTTCTCAGCGCGCGAGGTGAGGATTAATGTAGAGGCTTCATTGGGGCCTCCAATTAGTAATAGTAAGATATCATGGCCACAAAATGACCCAGCTGAAACCTCCACCGCGGTTGTCGTCCACCTGCCTCCTGCACCTGCACTTGCCATGTTGGTCCAAGCAATCCAACAAAGATTCTCGGAAGTCGGAACCGTGTCCTGCCAGTATGATCAAACTATTAATTCCGTGTCGTATATTCCGTGTCGTGCCCCGCTTAGTCCATGCCAAAAGACCGTGACGTCACGATCCACCTGCAAAAGGCACGGCACAATTTCTAATCTCGATCTCGTCCCTCCCATTTGACCGACGACTATGGGCCTCAAAGTCCCTCCGGCAGGGGATATGAAAACGAACGATACCAAAACTTCCTATATATTAGCCAGCGTCATCATCATATGAATGGAGCTAGCACTGATGATGGGATTTATTATAAAGTACCGTATACTTAGTAGGAACCAAACGCACGACGGCCGGAGATGGCAATACCGCGCCACCCCTATTCATCACTACTACTCCTGCTTGTGCTGCACTGCTGCCTCCTGCAGTCTAGATCAACGGCGGCGGTGAATACACAGTCCGGCGGACCCGTAGGCGAGGCAGAGCTGCTCCTACGGATCAAGCACGCCTGGGGTCCGTGCTCTCGTCATGGAATTGGGCCACGGCCGGTGCACACTGCCGCTGGCCATATGTGCGGTGTGACATCTCTATCCAGGCTCCGCAATCTCCGGTGTCTCGAGCTAGACCACAACGGTCTCACAGGCACTGTTCCGACAGAGCTTGGCGAGCTGAGGAGTCTCGAGACATTATCGTTGGCGTACAACTCGTTCGACCCAGGAAAGCTACCAACATCGTTCAAGAACATGACCAAGCTAGTTAGCCTATGGGCTGCAGGATGTGGCCTCATCGGCAACTTCCCGAGCTACGTGGCAAATATGACAGAGTTGGAGTTTCTGAACCTTGTCCTTGAAGACAACTTGTTGACCGGAAGCTTACCTCCTGAGGTTTGGAGCCTCGAGAAGCTTCAATACTTAATTCTTGACACAAACGGCCTCACCGGACACCTGGTGGTTGATAGTCTTGCTGCCAGGGGGTTAAAATTCATCAGCTTATCCGACAACAAGCTTGCCGGAGCCATTCTTGAAGTCTTTGGGCGCTTGGAGAACCTCACACAATTATGGCTTAATAACAACAGCTTCTCTGGTGACATACCAGCAAGTATCAGTCGGTTGCCATCGCTGATGGTGTTGCACATGAACAGCAACAGGCTTACTGGCACACTCCCGCCAGAGCTGGGGAAGCACACACCACGCTTATCTTTTGTTTTGGTTGATGACAACAAGCTCACAGGTGGGATACCAAAGTGGCTATGTGCTCGAGGCAAGCTTCGGCATTTTACTGCCTCAAACAATCACTTGAATGGCTCCATCCCAGAAGGTCTCGCGCGATGTGCCACTCTTCTAAGTCTCAACCTGAATAGTAACCAACTCTCTGGTAAGATACCAACGAGTTTAGGCTACGGTACACCACAACTGCAAGTTTTGGACCTAGGTAGTAACCAACTCTCGGGCGAGATACCACTAAATTTGATCTAGAAACTGAATCTAGCAAACAATATACTCTCCGGAAGGATCCGTTAAGTTAATATGCAGGGACTAAACTTGCACCATCCGGCACAAATATTTTACATGCATTTCAGAGGTCATCGCTAAACAATGTCTTCCATTCCTCGTCTCAAAAGTCTAAAGCATCATATATTATAAACAACACCTCTAATGGCGCATGCTGTAACCAGACTGATGAGTGTTCGGACGGCTGGGTGGTGGACGGTGGAGAGACTATATTATATGGAAATCATGGCCTCAAAATGACCAACTGAAATTAAAGCGAAGCAGACCACTCTAGCTCTCCCCCTCTCCTCCCTTCAGCGTCCACCGCATCGTCAAGAGAGAGACATGGCAACACCACGCCTGCGCCAAGCCTACGTCTACACTTACCCCGGCCATCTCCTCCTGCTGCTGCTGCTGGTGGTCTCTTGCCTCCAGTGTCGTGCAGTAGCGCAGTCTGGACCGCTGGACGAGGTGGAGCTGCTCCTCCACATCAAGCGTGCGTGGGGCGACCCTTTCGCCCTCAAGGCATAGAATCGGAGCGCCGCCACCTCGGCCGCTGGCTCGCACTGCCACTGGCCATACCTGGGGTGTGACTCGGCCGGCCGCATCACCAGCCTTGCTATCGCCGACATCAATGTCATGCAGATGCAGCCTGTCTCGGTCCCGGATGCCATTTGCAGCCTCCCTGGCCTCGAACGCCTAGACCTCTCAAGCAATAGCATCACCGGCATGTTCCCAACAACGCTCTACCACTGCAGATCGCTCTGGTACCTTGACCTGTCCTTCAACAACATCGGTGGAGAGCTCCCCCATGACATCGGCCATGGCCTCCTGGCAAACTTGAGCACCTTGGTCCTCAGTGCCAACAAGTTTAATGGCAGCATACCGGCATCTCTGTCAAGACTCCGAAACCTCCGGCGTCTAGAGCTGGACTACAACAGCCTAACAGGCACTATCCCGACAGAGCTTGGTGAGCTGAGTCTTCTCGAGACATTGTCATTGGTGGTAAACTCGTTCGACCCGGGGAACCTACCGGCATCCTTCAAGAACATGACCAAGCTAGTCAGCCTACAGGCTGCGGGATGTGGCCTCATTGGCAATTTCCCGAGCTACGTGACAAATATGACAGAGCTGGAGGTTCTAAGCCTTTCAGAGAACTCGTTCACCGGAAGCTTACCTCTTGAGATTTGGAACCTCAAGAAGCTTCAAATCTTATTTCTTCACACGAACAACCTCACCGGACACTTAGTGGATGATGGTTTTGTCCATATATATAAGTTGTCTTTCCATCCGACACGAATATCTTATATGCATTTCAGAGGTCATCCATTAAGAGCATCTCCAACAATAGCCCTCAAACTAGAGCTCTTACTTTTGAGGTCTTAAATTTTTTATTTATACTCCAACATTAGCCCTCAAATAAACTCATCAAATCTTTTTAACAGACACAGGCAATCAAAGTCCACCTGTCATCTCCATCAAGCAGCAGAGAGAAAAAAAACTAGAGGATAGAGTAAGGGGCCAACAGAAGTAGTAGGGGATAAAGGGAATAAATAGGGGGGGGCAACAAAAATTGGGGATGTAGTAGGAGATTTGCTGGAGTTAATTTTTTAACTATCACTAGTCAAATCTAGAGTAGGGGACTAAGTAAGAGATATTGCTGGAGATGCTCTAACAATGTCTCCCTTTCTAGAAAACTCAGGTTTCCTAAAACGTTAGTTTCCATTCCTCGTCTCAAAAGTCTCAAGCACCCTATATTATAAGGAATTGACTTTAAAACGGCCGGCCGTTTCCTAATAGAACCGCACGCACACCGGCCCACTACTCGCGCACCGCACGCACGCTCCTCTCTCTCTCTCTCTCTCTCCTCTCTCTCTCTCTCTCTCTCTCTCTCTCTCTCTCTCCTCGGCGAGACCTCCGGCGAGCCCGCGCCCGCACCCTCCTCCAGAGAGCACGCGTCCGCCCCCACCTCCCCACGCGGCTCCTCCCTCTCTCGCCTCCGGTGGCGGCGGACAGGCAGGTAGGCCTCCACCACCACCACTCTCCTCCTCCCCCCTCCTCCTCCTTCTCCTCCTCTAGATCTACTTTCTAGGGTTCCGGTGATCTTTCTCCTCTTCTTCTCCAACTCCGGTGGGATATGGTGGCCGGCCAGCCGGGGGAGGGAGGTAGGCCAGGCGGTGGGGAAGGTCGAAGGGCGGTTTAGGGGAGCTGGCCGCGGTAGAGGCGGTCGGGCCAGGTCGGGGCGGGGGAGCTCCGGCCATGGCGGCGGTGGCGGTGGCGGGGAGGGGAAGAAGGCGGCGCCGCGGGCGAGCTAGCTAGGGTTTCGCTGGAGCTCCGCGAAACCCTAGCTCGCCGCGGTGGGCGTCGGCGGGGCCGAGGGCGCGGAGGAGCGCGGCTGCCGGCGTGGAGGAAGATGGTTGGAGGGGAGTTGCAGGCGTGGCTGGCGCGAGGTAGGAGACGGTCGTGCGTTAGTCACGTCCGGTTGAAGATACATACATCCGCCAAGACCTGGCACTAATCATGCTGTTAATTAGTGTTACTACTTACAGTATAAATGGTGAAACATAAAACATTCTAAAATGTTGTATTGCAGTACATGTACCATGTCATCAACGAATTCAAATCAGTTCAACTAGTCTTTTGCTTCTCGTCAGTACTAATGTAGAGCCGGAGCACAAACTCCTTTTGCGCTTCATCTTGTTCTACAGTTCATCATGATATTAATCGTCTGTCAGACAACAGCATGCAACATGTTAGTACGGACAAACAGTGTTTGTGCCTCAAACAATGTGGTTTTAACTGACATCGGTCATGTTAGCAAAGCTTGAAAGACTGTCTTTGTCGTACCACTTGTTCGACCCAGGCGGCGAGCTACCGACGTCTTTCAAGAACATGACCAAGCTAGTCAGCGGCAGCCTATGGGCTGAAAATTGTAGCATGATCGGCAACTTCCCAAGCTACGTGGCGAATATGACTGAGTTGGAGGAGCTCATGCTCTTGAACAACTCGTTGACCGGAAGCATACCTCCAGAGGTTTGGAGCCTCAAGAAGCTTCAGTTCTTAAATGTTGGCATGAAGAACCTCACCGGACACCTGGTGGTTGAGCTTGACCACCACCGCCTAATTTGAAAATAAGTTCAGTGGAACCATCCAGAAGACTTTGGGCGCTTGGAAAACCTCAGGACGTTGATGCTCGACAGTAACTACTTCTCTGGTGAGATACCAGCGATCATTGGCCTTGGCCGGTTGCCATTGTTGACGACGATGCTGAGCTTGTCCAGTAAGAGGCTTACTGGCATGCTCCCAACAGAGCTCGGAAAGCACTCTCTAGACTTATTTTTTGTTGCTGTTGATGACAACGAGCTCACCGCGGGATCCCAAAGGGACTTTGCGCGGGAGGCAATCTTGAGTTTCTCACTGCCTCAAGCTATCACTTGAGCAACTCAATTCCAGAAAGTCTGCAACTCTGCAAATTCTGGACCTAAGCAATAACCATCTGTCTGTCGAGATACCAACAAATTTGGGCTACGGCACGCCATTGCTACGGAGACTGAACCTGTCAGCGGGCACTAAACCTGAGAGGCTATACGACGTCTTTCCACACGGCACAATTTATTTTACATACAAGCATAAATAATGCCTTCCTTCCTAGCTAAGAGAAAAATTCAGATCTTATAAAACATTAATTTTCCCTTCCTCGTCGCAAAAAGTCAGTAATATTATAAACAACACAGCAAGCTATAATCGCTTTTTTAATTTACGAGTTCAGGGCCAGTAATTGGTGGAAGATTGAAGATGCATTCGCCGTTCGCCTAAGACCTGACACTGATTAATCAAATTCCTCCCTTCAAGTTTGACATGACAATTTTATCCACGAAATTTACATTCGGTTCAATCTACTCTACCAAACTATTTCAGTTGGTCAAATTTACATCTACTCTCCCAAACTATCTCATTAAGAGAGCCCATAATATTTCTTGTGCCTCCCTCGCTGTGCCTCTGAAACATCTACTCAACTAGACAGCCTAATGTGTCGTACCTGCACTTCTACGGTATGTATTCCTTAACTTGAATACAGGTATGTTTGGGGGAAAAAACCCTAGACAGCAACCAGCTCTGGCGACATACCAACAGATTTGGACTACGGCACACCATTACTGAAGCAACTGAAGCTGGTCAACAATAAACTCTCAGGGAGAATCTGTTAAGCTAGCTAATCTGCAGAAGCTCCAGCTACGTACCAACTTCCCAGGTGACGACTATGTACGCTTGAGCAACTGAATGTTCAAGGCCTCCCAGCACAAATATTTTACACCTCTGATCATCCTAATATCTCTTTTCACACCTTGTAATCGTCACTGTTTGCCATAGATATTACCTTCCACAAGTCCAGGTTCCCTAATTTGGGGGGGCAATTTGAGACGCGCTCGTGACGACATGTGGCCCTATACTACACTACCCAATAGAAGGTGAAAAAAAGAATGCTGTACTGCAGTGCAAGTCATCAACCGACTCTTTCAAATCAGTTCACGCCCCAATAGCCTTTTGCTTCTTGGCAGTATTAACGTAGGGCCGCATCACAAACTCGTTAGGCACTTCTCTTTGTTCCATGGTTCCTAGTTTGATCTGTCAGGCAAGCGCCGTCACCATGTAGTACCAGCAACCAGTGTATTTGTGCCTCAGAAAATGTGTCAATTACCAGATGTGAGTGTTCCTGATACATATATACATGGTACAGCCGCATCTCAAACCGTGGGCCAACCTCCAAGTCCATCGATCTGGGGCCACCAGGTTTTTCATATACATGATGCCTTACATATCACAGAATAAAAGAAGCTGTCAGTCATATGCATAAAAGCTTCTCAGGAAGCAGAGCACGCCCACAATTACATACTAGTGCCGGAGAGAAATATTGTACCTGAAAGAAGAAAGATATGTACTCGTCTCTATGAGCAAAAGTAATTGTTCGCTTTGAATCTGGCATTGGCATAGGAAACAGGTGCCTAAGAATAGTAGCAACCTTTTCACCAATCTGGAATACAAATAGCGAGTTACCAAACTGTCATGGACAAAGAAAGAATACAAACACGGCTAACCTCTGCTGGAAAAAAAAACAAGCTACTCCCTAGTAAAACTCTAAAGAGTGTTCAAGCTCCTACAATCCAATCTAAGTACTCTAGCAATCAACCAGAGCCAAGAATGCCTCCCGCCAACATCATCCAAATTTGAGATTTCTGAATGCTAACTCAAGCAGACAGAAAGTGATGGTCAGATGTCAAGTGTTTCAAGCTAAATCAAAGGAAGTGGGGATGCTCAGTTTAGAAGGTTTGAATGGACTGAGTAGTCTTCACAGTAGTAACTAACTACATATCAAAGTAACTAACTACATCTCACGTTAACGGTTAACAAGAAAAACATCATCAAAACCTGAATTCTGCGCATATATTTTTATGATTTACATGCAAATTTAGAACCCAACAAACCAGACCCACCCCCCCTTCCCAGCTAACAAAAGGAAAAGAAAGTAAAAGGCAAAGCAAAACAAATCAAATACAAGTGATGGTGGAGATTCTGAGTCTTTGAAACATGAATGGATTTAAGTGTCATCAATGGAAAGATTGTCACAGGTTAACGAGAAAGACATCACTGAAACCCCCAACACTGAAACAAGAATGAATAGCAACTACATCACATTCAAAGGTTAATGATACAAATATCATCACAACCTAGGAGTTCTGTGGAAATATAAGATTCACATGCAAGATGTAACTCTGTTCCATTTGAACAAAGATTGTCAGAAATGGAGATGCTTCACAAGTAGCTGTCAATGGGAAGGAGGGAGGGAGGGGGGGGGGGGGGGGGGGGGGGGAGGGAGGGAAGTATATATATATATCTAATACACGCACAAGAGAGAGAGAGAGAGAGAGAGAGAGAGAGAGAGAGAGAGAGAGAGTTCTTGAAAAAGATATCATCACGGCAACCTCCAGTTCACAATGACTGCATGGACATGGATTCCATGAAAGTAAGCAACAAGACAAACAGAAACACCATGGAAACCACTGCCACAACCACACCTCACCATAACCAGCCCCACACACACTTCAGAATTTTCATTGTAAGTATGAAGTTGTTTACCTTGCTATGGAAAGGCATAACTTTTCAAGCACACATAGTGAACAGGTCAACACGACAAGAATGTAAGGCATGAAGGCAAAACAATCCTGTCAAATTCTGACCCAACAAACCAGACCCCCACCTCAACAAAAAAAAGACATGAAAATAGAAGGAAAAGCAAAACATCAAGGCCAAGCAAAAGTGGAGATTCTCAGTCTTTGAGATATGAATGGATTTAAATGTCTTTCATGGAAAAAAAAACGTCTCAGGTTAACGAGAAAGACATCATTGAAAACCTCCAACACTGAAACAAGAACGAATAGCAAGAACATCACAGGTTAATGAGGCATATCATCACAACATCGGCATTCTGTGGAAACATTAGAAATCCCATGCAACCTTTGAACAGAGATTGGCAGAGCCAAATGAAGACACCAAAAAACATAAAACAAGAAAAGGGAAACATAGCAAACTAGTGAGTGGAGGTTCTCAGCCTTGAGTTATGAATGGATTAGGTGTCTTTCATGGACAAAAGATGTATCAGGTTAACGAGAAAGACATCATTGCAACCTTCCAACATTGTAAAATAGGCATGTACATGTTGGGATGCAGCAAGGCACAAAAAGAAAATTAAAAGATGGATACAAATGTGTGCAACACCCACAACTTGTTATGTCTTCTAACAATATCAATGCTGCTCAGTTATAGTTTTTTAATGGATGGATGCTATCCTCATAGTATGTCTCCCGTTAACCAGAAGTCCACCATGACAGCCACACAAACTGTAGGCAAACTACAAACTTTTTAATGTGAACATTTGCTTGCACTTAAACAAAGTTAACATGATGTTTGATATGACCAACAATATATTTTCGTACCGAAGTGTTGTTAAATTAACCAATGTACAACATAGACAAGTCAACAAAACAACGAACTTGCTTGGAAACAGCAGCTGAAACAGAAAGAAGCAAGGGAACAACGCAGTAGCAGCAGCAGATTATGGAACTGGAGGTGCTCAGCATCTTATTATTCAAATGAATATCATATCATCATCATCATACTAGGATTACTAGCAATGTATGCTTAACAAAAAGCTGTCAATGGGAGGTAGGGATTGATGGATGGATGGATCGATAGATAGACAGATACATATATATATATAATACACACACACACACTTAGAGAGAGAGTGCGTGTGTGTATGTGTGTGTGTGTGAGAGAGAGAGAGAGAGAGTTCTTGAAAAAGATATCATCACTGCAGCCTCCAGTTCATAATGACTGCCCAGAGCCATGGATATCCTCCCAATGGACATGGATTCCATGCAAGTAAGCAGCAAGATAAACAAATACACCATGGTAACTACTGCCACCACCATGTCTCACCATAATCAGCCCAAAAACACTTCAGAATTCTCATCGTATGAAATTGTTTTCCTTGCTATGAAAAGGTGTAACTTTTCAAGTACACGTAGTAAACAGGTCACCATGACAACAATGATAAGGCATAAAGGCAAAACAATCCAATCCAATCAAATATTGAACCCAGAAAACCAGACCCCCACCTAACAAAAAAGACATGAAAATAGAAGGAAAAGCAAAACATCAAGCCATCAAGGCCAAGTGAAAGTGGAGATTCTCAGTCTGAGATATGAATGGATTTAAGTGTCTTTCATGGAAAGAACATCTCAGGTTAACGAGAAAGACATCATTGAAAACCTCCAACACCGAAACAAGAACGAATAGCAAGCACATCACAGGTTAATGAGACATATATCATCACAACCTTAGTGTTCTGTGGAAATATAAGGATTCACATGCAACCTTTGAACAGAGATTGAGAGAGATAAATGAAGACACCAAAAAAACATAGAAAAAAGAAAAGGGAAACATAGCAAACTAGTGAGAGTGGAGGTTCTCAGCCTTGAGTTATGAATGGATTAGGTGTCTTTCATGGTATAAAGATGTATCAGGTTAACAAGAAAGACATCATTGTAACCTTCCAACATTGTAAAATAGGCATGTACATGCTGGGATGCAGCAAGGCACAATTTGGCAAATTTAAAGATGGTTACACAAGTGTGCAACACCCTCAACTTGTTATGTCTTCTAACAATATCAATGCTGCTCAGTTATATTTTTTCAATGGATAGATGCTATCCTCATAGTATGTCTCAGGTTAACGAGAAGTCCATCATGACAGCCACACAAACTGTAAGCAAACTACAAACTGTAATGTGAACATTTGCTTCCACTTAACATGATGTTTGATGTGACCAGCACTACATTTTGGGAATGAAACTATTGTTAAATTAACCAATGTAAACATAGGCAAATCAACAAAACAAGAAACTTTGCTTGGAAACAGCAGAGGAAGCAGACATTGTACAAAGGAACAACACAATAGCAGCAGCAGATTATGGAACTGGAGGTGCTCAGCAGCTTATTATTCAAATGGATATCATCATCATCACCATCATCATACTAGTGTATGCTTAACAAGTAGGTCTCAATGGGAGGGAGGGAGGGAAGGAGGAAGGGAGGGATCGGTAGATATAGTGTATATCTAGGTGCATAGCAAAAAGCTATGTATCTAGAAAATCCAAAATGTCTTATAATTTGGAATGGAGGAAGTACACACGCACGCGCACACACAGAGAGAAATTCTTGAAAAGGCTTTCATCATGGCAGCCTCCAGTTCCTAATGGTTGCATGGAATTCCATGCCGGTAAGGAATAAACAAATAAGAAAAAAAATAAAAACAACATGGTAACCACTGCCACCACCACGCCCTACCATCACCAACCCCATCCGCACCAGAATTTTCATCTCAAGTATGAAGTTATTTACTTTTCCATGAAAGGGCGTAACTTTTCAAGCACACATAGTGAACAGCTCACCATGACAACAATGATAAGGTATGAGGGCAAATCAGTCAACTGTTTCCATGAAACAATGTGTGTATGATTTACCTGGGTTGAGAAGTTGTCAAGTACTAAATGGGGGTATGCTTCTGGAATTTTTCCCATTGCCTTTCCGCCTTTAATATCATGCCATGTCACCTGACCACAACAACCAAAACTAAGGATACAACCGAGTTTGAGCGCTCATTTTGCACACATGTGCTACAACATTTCAGCATATATATACTTCCAAAAAGGTTTAAGCACACTTACCACATTGAGAAACCCAAAGTATGCAGTTGGACCATTCGGTAGATGGGAAACGATCAAACCATCAGGTTGACCATGATGTTCATGGACCAAAATAAGATCTGTGATATCACGTGACCCCATGACTCAACGATTTCTGATATAACCTGCAGATCAGTAAACAGTGAAGAACAAACACCAAGACAACAAAATACTAGAGTGTAGTAAGCACTAAAACAAAGAAGTCATGCACAGCAATATGTTCAGTTATTTACTACCTATATAAAAATCATGGACAACAAGTTCTAATTTCTTGCAAGGAATGCATAGCAGGTACTGGATATGGTAAACAAAAGAACAATAGCGAGGTAACTGCAGCTGCAATATACCTGTCCACCACGGTTCATTCTTTGTGACATGGGAATGATAACCTTCAGCTCCTAGGAAGAGAACCAGAAAGGGCGGTTAGCTGAATGCAATGCACCATTTGGACCTACGGAAAGGATCCAAAAGTTTTCAGGACAACATAAATACCTTAACAAACTGAAACTGAGTTCGGCGCACGCTGGGACTGCGAGACAGTAGCACCCAATCACCAATCCAAACAGCAACAGAGAAACAGACAGATCTCCCTACAAACAAATGTAAATAAGCCAGCACTCTGCATTCCACTCGCTCGAGCAAAAACAAGCCATGAGATGGAGGGGGATACGGGAACAACACGCACCTCGAGGCTCCTGGTCCTGGAGGTCGATCTGCCTCCGCAGCTCGTGCTCCTCGCTGCGGAGCTCGGTGGGGATGAGCTTGCCCTCCTCGAGCGCCGCCCGGATGCGGCGCTTCTTCTCGAACAGCGCCCGCGCGCTGGGAGGCCTTAAGGTTCTTGGAGTACAGGTACTGCCGCCGGTCCAGCATACGCCGCTGTATCATCTTCGCTTCCCACCTCCTCCACTCCGCTTGCGCAGGACCAGACTCGGCGTGTGATATAGGCGGAGGCGATATAAACCCTAGCAGCTCATTTTCGTTCTTCTCCGGCGTAGGCAGCGGCGGCGCTCCTCGACTTAACAGCTACGAATATGGGCCTATATGGGCTTCCACGACTGGGCCTATTTGTCTCTTCACTAGAGCCCATAAAAATTTCGGTAGGGCCCATATTTCATCACAATTCGCATTCGCAGGAGAGGGCGACCGAAATTTCCCGTCTCTTCTCATTCCTCGGTGATTTCCCCTCCGTGTTCCCATCGATCCCGGCACTGCACGGCTGCACCAGCGAGGCAGGAGAGAGCGACCGAAATTTCCCCTCTTTTCCTCATTCTTTGGTGATTTCCCCTCCTTGTTCCCATCGATCAGAGGGCTCGGTGCTGTTGGCTTTCGCATTTGATTCCGTGGGAAGCTTTACTTTTGGGTCGGATTTGTGGCCGAGTTCTTGATTTGTTCTAACCCTCTGAGAGGAGGCGGGCTTGTTGACAGAGATCGAGCAAGGAAGCAGCCATGAGCAGCGAAAGCGGGAGTTTCCTCTACATCCAGCCATCGGAGCTCCAATTGCCTTGTAAGTCCTCCCAGATCTCGTATACAGATCGAGCTGTTTGGACCATGTTGGGGTGCTGTCGTGAGTGTTCTTTTTTATTGGATTTCTGTCAAAGCTGGGATCTTGGTAGGGAAACACGGTCGGCGATCCTCCTAGGTGGATTTGCGTCCCCTAATCAGCTTGGTTCGTGGAGTGGGTTGTAGTTGTAGAATCATGTCTTCTTGTAGTAGGCTCATCATGCGATTGAGGTACTAGGATCTGTATGCCGATCTGTTTGCCTGCTGGGGGTTTGAGTGGGCTGATTTGTTTGTATCTTGATGCATGCTTCCAGTGTGCATTGTGTGTGTGGCAAGTCATCGGTTTGGTGGTTACATGGAGTTTTTGGGGCTTTGGGATCTTGTAGAAAAGATTGCTTTGTAACTGTGTTGGTGTGTGCAGTGCGCTGCTTTTGACTTGACATTCTGCCATTCTGGTCATTGTCTGCTTGCTTAGCTTAAAATTACTGCAATGTGTTATTTAGCACTTATCACAAGTGTGCTGTGTTTGTTGGGTTCATTTGCCTTAGGTCTTCCCATTGACCATACAGTGGATTAAACTGTCTTGCTATGTGCCTGAACTGCTTTTTTTTCTGGCTACATGCAGTTGAGATAATGAAGCAGAGCTCGTGCTCCCTGCAACTGACCAATAAGACTGACCATTATGTAGCATTCAAGGTAACTATTGTTCAATGTCATTTTTTTCATGCTCCAAGATATTTAATTGCTCACATAGGTTGCACTCTTATATGCAAATCTTAGGAAAAAGTCTACTTAACCCCCTCCCCTATTCAGCGTGGTCCATTTCACCCCCAAACTATAAACCATCTATTATACCCCTAAACTTTTGAAAAATCGGTCAAATTATTCCCTCAGGTGGTTTTGGACGGTGGTTTTGCCATAGTAACGGTGGTTTTGGTACAGTGACGGTGGTTTTGTCTTTGTCTTTTTTATTTATTTTTTCTAGACCTTTAAAAAATCATAGTAAATAAAAAAATCATAAAATAGAAAATCTAATTTTATTGGACTCCACGTGAGTAGAGCTACACAGTGAACATATAATATGGTAGTTTTAGTACAAAGTTTTTGTTGTAGCTTTAGATTAATTGAAAAATCTGTCTTTTTCTGTAATTAATTGGAATAATTCATAACTGTAACTTGTATGGTCCAATTGTGATGAAATTTTTATAGTAGGCTAATTATTGTATACTTGAACTATAGTAAAAATCTTATCTATGCTTCGCAGGTCAAAACAACCAACCCAAGGCAGTACTGCGTGCGTCCTAATATTGGTGTTGTATTACCTGGGTCAACTTGTGATGTTACAGGTAGCACCCAAAATCATAACATCTTGAAACAATAGCTTGATGCTAGGAAATCCACTTATAAAGGGCGTACCCAGTGCCGTAGGCTCCCGCACTGCGGGGTCTGGGGAAGGGAAATAGCCCGCAGCCTTTCCCGCACAAATGTGCAGAGGCTGGGGCTCGAACCCTGGACCTCTTGGTCACAGGCGGTAAAGCTCTACCGCTTGCACCAGGGCCGCCCTTCTAGGAAATCCACTTATCTTAACTCAAATTTGTACTTCCGTGTCTACTTAACCATTGTCTGTTGTTAGTGACAATGCAAGCACAGAAGGCTTCACCACCTGATATGCAGTGCAAGGACAAGTTCCTAGTTCAAAGCGTTGCAGCTGAGAATGGTGCAACAGCTCAAGATATTAACGCAGCAATGGTAACTACTCTGCCACTGTTGATTAGTTCTATTTCCATAAGGTTTCTAGTCATATCATGTGTGATTTGTCTATATGCTTTCATGATAACAGTTCAATAAGGAGCCAGGGAAGGTTGTTGATGAATTCAAGCTGCGTGTGGTTTATGTTCAAACAACTATGCCCAACCAAATCCCTGAAGAATCTGAACTAGGAATTTCCGCTCCTTCATATTCACAAGAAAATGGGATCAGTCATTCCACAATGCCACTATCTGTAAGATACTGATGTATCTCAGTTTTTTTGTTTAATATATATATTTGTACTCAGGCTTCTGCGGGTTTTCATTTGATGATCTAGTGAGTTCCTATTTCTAATCCGTTTGCAAATTTTAGGTATCTAGATCGCCTGCTGAAACGACAAAGGAGAAGCCCTCTGAGGTAGCCCTTTATGGTTGCCTCATTAGACATAGTGCTATTAAATTAAAAAGCTTGCAACTTGCAAAAGCATATTGTGAATTGCACATCAATAATGTTTGAGTTATGTTATATGCCCTTGCTAGACTTGCCCTAACTAACCAGTTATGCATACAATTCAAAGTTTAATTGATAATAAAGATTGGAGATGAACTCATGGGCAGAATTTGTCTATACATCCATGATGAATCTCAGTTGATAATCCTTTTAAAATTTTGGAAGCATATACTGGCATGCAAATTGCAACTGATTACAAAAGCTTGATGAGAAGCAATATCCCTTGGTGGTAATATCTATTCATGAAGTAATAAAAGATTTTTTGACACTAGGAAAGAAATGATACTATCAGAAAACTTGCTGTATCAATATAGGCTTGTCTGATGTTTAGCATATGATTATGATTTGGTCTCATATAATCCAGCACCAGCATGCATGGTAACTTCTTAGATGAAGTTTACTATCACATGTATTTCTGACCAGAATGGATTTCTGATTTTCTGAGATTTGTGATCAGATTCAATCCATTTTTAATAGTTGAGAAGTATTAATGCCTCATTATCACTAAACCATTGCTAGTTTTCTAAACTTGATTTCATGATTTCTTATATACATGAACCATCTTGCTTTGAATGCTCATATAGCTCTTAGACATGAATATGGTGCATCCTATGAGTAGTGACATACTTTATGAAGTTTTGCATTTTGTCTAATTCACTCTGGTTGGTGACTGCTAGGCAACGTCTTTGATCTCCAAGCTAACTGAGGAGAAAATGTCTGCAGTTCAGCAGAACCAGAAGTTACGACAAGAGCTGGTAAGTTCTCTAGACATTTTGGTAGTCCTGAATCAATACTGTAGTTGTGAGCATTTGTTTTTAAAATGTCTTTTTTATTGTTTCTATTCTCACAAATATATTACTTTGGTGACATTGTTCATTGATGCTATTATTCTATGATTCTCATTTGCTTCTCTAATCACCATTGTCATCACAAGGGAAAAGAACACTGAAAGCTACTGAAGTGATTCTTTTTTTCTTGTTCATAGCTTTTTGCCTTTTTATGCATGCTAAACTGAGTGCTCCTGTTAGACATTTAGTAATCAATTTCTAGTAAAAAAACACTAAGATCTGTATTAGCATTCAGAGGGGGGGGGGGTGGACTTTATAATTTTGTCAGATGTAATACTAAAGAGATCCAGTTACTCATAAAGGTCAGTGTGGAACCATGGAGAAAGTTCTGTATTAGTTTGTTTGTGCTTTGATAGCATGTGGTGACTGAAATTTTGGATGGTCCTGTTGTGGTGAGAATACTATCCTGCTCCAATATTCAAGCAGCTGCATCTAATGTTATCTGAATGAATACCTAGTAGCTGCATATTTAGAAAAGGTAGTACACCAATAAATCAGAAGGCTTTAACATGGCCATGCCCTAGCATAATAAATAATAAATTCTAATTGATCAAAATCTGTGTGCTACTTAAATATATGAGTTTTATTAAGAGTTTTTTCAGACCCATAAATATATTCCTGTCTCTCTGAATCAGGAGCTTCTTCGGAAAGAGAGCAGCAAAACTGGCGGTGGTGACGGTTTCTCCAGTACCTTCTTGTTTGCCGTCGGCCTTCTGGGAATCGTCGTCGGCTACATCCTCAAGAGAACATAGTGGAATGGTGGTGTCTCCAGCAGAGCTATACTCCCATGAAAGGATACCCACAGGTGGTATGATGTGTTTTCGCTCCTAAAAGGAGCGCCCTGTTCTAACGTGTAACAACAACAGCACTCGTAGAAGCCTTCGGTTTGTGTACATTATGGTGGTTCATACCTTTTCCTTTCAGAATTCTTTTCAGAGTTGGTAGACTTGTTTTAAACCTAACTGCCGCGACTTTGCCACCTTCACCATAACCTTTATTATTTCTGACTCTGATGGATCTCCAATTTGCTGGGATGTTTCTACCCAATTGAAAATGTTTGAACTGTTGCCAGTCTGATCAATTTGTCAGACATTTGAATCATGCATTTAGTTTGAAGTATTCCGAATTCACAGAGGCATTAGGTGCACACAATGTAATCAACTAGTACTCAGGAGCAATTACTATAGCTTCAGGTTTGATTACAATATCCTACACATGCTTCTGTCCCAGAGCGCTACTCTGCAATCAAGAAGTTAGCGCACACGTGTTCATTCAGGTTGGCACCGTCACCGTGCACGTCGTCGGCGACTCCTGACGCATCAAAAAGAGCACCGCAGCGGCCGCGCCGGCGAGAAACCCTAGCAGCAGCCAGCCAAACCTCGCCGCGACGAGCCTCACCGGAGATGATGGCACGCCACCGCCGGCTGCCACCGTCTCTGCTTCCACCGGGCCGTAGTCGTCGTCCACCGCTTTTCTCTCCTCCAACACCGTCAGCCATCCGTATCCCTCACCGCGTCCGTCGTCTAGGCCGGCGGGCCGCCGCGTCTTCTCCTTCACCGCCGCCGCATTGCCGCTGCTGCCCACCTCTGTCACGACGGAGGCGCTCTGGACGCTGTCCTGCGCCGCCGTCCGGCCGTGGCCGTCACGCCCGGACGTGCCGTCGTCGGTTGCTGCGTTCTCCACTGCTGTCCTCGTATACGTAGGTAGAGCAGAGGGCAGATTTGTTGGCAGAAAAAAAAAGGCTTTTGGTGTTCGTTTCGATGGTGTTCACGAACCGCACGCTGACACGCATATACGGGCTCGTCCTTTACGGACGCGTCGGTTCGGTACTTCGGTGGAGGTTCCGGGCCGTCGGATCGAGTCTGTTCCGTGGGGGACGTGATGTGGGCCGTCAGATCAACAGCCACCGCCGAGATTATGTTGGTGCAGCCACGAAATTACCATATGAGAATTGAACGTTCGTTCCTAATATGGGGAAGAGATAGCACCTGCTTTTTTTTTTCCCGATCTTTTGGGGAGATTCAGATGAAACTTGGGGGAAGGATGAGTGTGGGTTCCTCTGCTTTGGTATCTTTCGACGTTTTCTATATCAATTCTTAATAATAACTCCTCGACTGATGAACCTTCTATGTATTTTCTTCTCTTGTGGAACAATTAGAATACTCTGATAAAAAAAGGACTGATGTAGAACCGTCCTAGTTTTCTTGACAAAAGATAGGTGGTACATCTTCTTAACCATAACCTAGAAGAGCTTGCACACTATTATAATTGTAGTTAAAGTTATACTCTCTATCCGTCCTAAAATAAATCAACTTTTAGAATTATACTAAGTCATATTATTTTCGGCTTGACCAAATTTAGACCATGTTTGGATCACTTGACAAATGACAAATGACAAATAAATTTAATAATTTTTTTATCACTTTCTAGTGTTTTGATCACATGGCAAATAGCAAATGACAGATACAAAGATAATTTTACCCCTAATAATTGCACTCTCATTCACACGCCATACACAGGAGGGAGGAGTACAACTGGGAGGATTTTCTATTTGTCACTCTGGAAAATGGAAAAATTTTACTCTTTTATCATTTTTTGTTTTGTATGTTTAGATCTATTTGTCACTTTTGACAATTTACCAATTTGACAAGGGGATTCAAACATGCCTTTAATGGGTTGCGACGTTGGGCTGCGTGTCGAAATCAGCGAAAGAAATAATATTTTATTGTTTCAGCGTCAAGGGAGCGATCGACGTGCCTCATAGCAAGTATTATAGGAGTGGGCTGTAAGGATACTTAGAGTCTTCTATCAGCTCACTCATACAATAATGTACTCTATTTCATTAATACATGACCCATATGTCCATCTCATAGAGTTTTTTGGTTCTTGTGCCCAAGCTGACTATAAAGTTACAGTCCACCTCCCTTCTCTCTCCTCTCCTCTCTCCTCCACCTCAGCATTAAATCTTCTTGCAACCCACCATAATACCTCCACCTCAGCATTAAGCCTTCTTGCAGCCCACCATAATACTTGCTCTCAAGTAGTGTTGTTTTTCTTTTGGGCATGGCACTCTGCAATGGCACTCCTCGATGCTTGATCTCCCTCCAACCTTCTCTCTCCTACGTCAAGCATCAGCTTCAACCCACGTTGTAGATAGTCTAAGTAGTAAAGAGCAATAGTAATATTTATGACATTAAATTTGGATCACTAGATTTGTTATGAGATATATTTTTATAGTTTACTTTATTTATATATATTATAAATGTTGTTATTTTTTACCACAAAGTTAAGTCAATCTCAAGTTAGTTTTGATTAGATTTTCATTTAGAAATTAATTTATTTTGAGATAGGAAAAAAATAAAATAATATATGACAGGAAGATATTTACTCCATGTTCGTTTGGGTTGGCCATCGAAAGAGTGTCACAACAAAACAGCAAAAAACAACACAGTCGGTTTATCAACCATCGAAACGAACACTCAAAGAGGGCCTAGACATCCTATCTTACTAGTAGGAGTTTTTCATTATTCTAACCTTTTGAATTTCTCAAACTTCACATGACATCCTGTCTTACTAGTTCGAGTTTTCCATTATTCCAACCTTTCGAATTTCTCAAACTTCACACGGCAATACACGCCGGGGAAAAGGTTTTCGAGATTTATGTAAGTCAATCAATCAAAAGCAGCACACATGACATCCTCTATTTTCTGCTCCTCTCTTCTTGCATGATTTAAAGATTGCAGTGGAGGATTTCTTTCTTCTTCCCACCACGACGATATACAAAATGCAGTAAAACTATATCACCGACTCCCCTGCCCTTCCGCCTAATAATTAAGTAGTACTCCCTTGCGCGGTTTTACATTTCCGCACCTCTCCCCACAATCCTCTCTAAGAAAACAAGTTATTAATTCTTACTGTATACTACACGCGTACGCACGACGACGCGTACTGTACGTACTCGATAGGTAGTAGAGATACACACTCGTATACACTGACTGACTGAGTAACACATGACAAGATGGTACAACACGCGATCAGAGCCGTTGGATCGACGATCGGACGACGGATAATGCATGCTTGGTATATATAGCACGGGGTACGTCGTCGCGTGCCTCGTCGATCTCGATCATCTACGTACCCATCCATCCATCAGTGGAGCATGGGCTCGTCGGCCATCTCGTTGACGCTGCCATCGGCGCCAGGTCGTCCAGCCTTGTTACTTGTACCACCTAGCAGCGACGAGGTAGACGAAGAGGTTGGCGAGGCAGACGACAGCGAGAAGCCAGTAGAAGTTATCAAGCCTGCCCTTGTTAAGGTCATCAGCGATCCAAGGGTGACGATCACCGGTGACCTTGTGAACGGCGGCGACGAGCGCGGAGCTGACGAAGAACCCGAGCGAGAGCGTGCTAAGGAACAGCCCCGTGCTCATGGTCTTCATCCCCTTAGGACACTCACGGAGGAAGAAGTCGAGCTGGCCAATGTACGTGAACGCCTCACCAGCGCCGACAAGGAAGAACTGCGGGATGAGCCAGAACACGGACATGGGAACCACGCCACCGGGCGGAACAGCCGCGTCGCGCGCCACGCGCAGCCGTCTGATCTCCGTCAGCGCGGCGCCGGCCATGGCCACCACGGACATAGCTAGCCCGACGCCGATCCGCTGTAGCGGCGTCATCCCGTGTGGGTTTCCGCTCAGTCGCCGCGCCACTGGCACCACGATCCGGTCGTAGACGGGGACGGTGAGAAGGATTGAGCCGACGAAGAAGACGGTGAGTGAACCCGCGGGGATCTGGAAGGATGAGCCGATGTGGCGGTCCATTGTTGTCGCTTGTGACACTGAGAAGGTTGTCATCTGCGCGTATACCGTCCAGAACATGATTGTTGTCGCCCAGATTGGTAGCATCCGCACCACTGTCTTCACCTCCTCCACGTCTGTTAGCGTCGCTAGTCGCCACTTGCTGCTCGGCTCTGCTGCCGTTGGCTCCTCGTTGATGGCCGCGTGGTCCAGGAACCTGCAGTACCAGTACCAGATTTATATTAAAATTAAACACGCGGGAAAACCAAATCGTCAGCTGCTTTGCTGCTGTTAGATTTTGAAAATAAAAATAAAAATTCAAGCAACAGCATTCAATCAAAAGCTGAAAGGATAAACAAGCAGGAGCTCTCTGTTCAGAGTTCAGACAGAGTAAATCTTTTTTTTTTATCTTATATGCTTTCTTCAGAAAAGACATACAGTAAAGTTAATCATAATGTCATTTTTTTTTCAATCAAGCAGTGAGACATATACTCTATATATTATATAAGATGCTTATTAAAAAGTTCATTCTTTAAATGTTCTCTGAAAAAAAAAGTTCTTTTCGGACATTCAGATCGCTATCAGTACGTGGACGGACCACTTTAAGCTGAAACAGAGAGGCATGGCATGCAATGCAAAATGGTTTTGGGCTTTGAGGAAAACACCAAACACAAGGCATGCGCAGACTAAAGCAGTGGTCACAGGCGCGAGATTCTGCACGAGATGGATGGAGACATGAACCCAGTCAGACACCTAAACAATTATTCAGAGCTAGTGCTAGTTTAAGCAGATGGTCGGCCAGCCTACATACGTTGCGTCAAGCAAGAGCATGCAGGGGCATATAAATTCCTTATTATAGAATATGCAATCGCCATCTCAATAATCAATCGGGAGAGTGAGAGGGAGAAGAGAGGAGAATCGTCGTCGACACCTAATCAGTCGTCGTCGTCAGAGCTTATCATTTAAACAAACAGGTCATCTGCATAAGCCTGCCTGACAAAGCCATGATATGGAATTAGACACGCCGGCCGGGGGGTATTTTTTATTTTTAAGTTGAAGAAACAAGAGATTCAGTGCGTCGTCAGGTGCGGCAATAATCTTTCCCAATTCCACATGCATGGTGGACTGTTGGACTGTTGAGGCCCAATCAGGGAAAAGAACCAAACACCTGTTCAAGCAATGCAGATATATATATGCAATGATTGATGGAATGATGCAGGTGTAATCAAAGCATCCTTCCTTCCCCAGATGCGATAGGCCGGGTAAGCACAGCACAGCATCGTCGTCATCGACGACGACTCTGAAGTCTGTGCTCTGATGAAGAGACTTAAACAAGCATTGTGGTCAGACTCAGCTGCGATGCCTTATCGATAATAATAAGATAACAAACAAAGGAGAAGGTTATTAGTGGGCACATCTATCCCCGTGTCTGGCGTTAATCTGAGCTGAGGCTTTACCATGTGATCACTCAGCAAAAGGAATACCATACCCTTTCCCTGTCTCTGTCATATGCTCATGTAGTCATGTGCAAAAGCATTGAGGTGAGGCCTAGATGAATGAACTCATTATGGCAGGGAATTTGACAGGAGGACATGGGCCTCGAACACTTCAGAAGGCCGTGAGGATTCCCGGCTAGCGATGTCCGTCCGTGCCGATGGATGCCGACCGCCATGCCCATTTGCCCAAACCCCGGCCCAACGAGCGAGATCACGTGTTCAGGGGTCCCGGACACCACCACCGTATTTTTCTAAAAGTAAGAGGAAAAGGGGCTCTAAAAAGAAAAAAGAGAGGAGGGTCGGTTTCGATGCATGGCTGCGAATAAGCAAGGGTTAGCAGCCACTAATCTTGATCAGGCCGGCGGCATAAGAGAAGAGAACACACGGATGGGATGGCAATGTACGGCACACACTATATCACATGCCTACCTGCCTGCAGACTGCAGTGCAGGCCGGCCGCTTTATCTCGCGTATGGTGATCGATGGTCCATGTGTCCATGAGACATGAGATGATGGTCTGCTCGATCTCGATCCCTCCAGTGATCTTTCTCCACAGCCTTTTCTTTCTTTCTTTCTTTCCAGAGGACATGCTTGCATGGCCACACCAAACACGCACACAGAGAGAAAGGAAGAAAAGAAAGAGATGCAGTGCTGCCAAGGGAGCCATGCCAATGACGACGACAGCCAGCCTACCTAGACGGCAGCAGCAGCAGCATGTGGGAGGGATGCAAAAGGTTGCTTGGATCGGTTAGATTTGTCCATGCCCATCCGGCGCGCGGCCACTCGTCCGTCGTCCGTCCGTCCGTTGGTCCATAGCAGCTAGCTAGGCGATCGAGTACAAAGGTTCCCCACACCACACACACACAGACACACAGCACCATGCTAGCTGCTGTTGCTGGCTGCTCCTCGATCTATCTCTTTCTCTCTGTCTCATGCAAGATCCCTATCCCTGCCTTGATCCCTTCACTGTACCTTTGTTGAGCCTTTTCGTGTCCACCGCTGAATCATGCTGCTGCTGCAGCAGATCATACCTATCTCCATTTCATTTGCCCCCTAGCTGAATGAAACTAACAATCATGTACCTGCCTTTCCTCTGCCTTTTTTTTTCGATAGACGGAGCGAGGGGGCCTTTCGGTGTGCAGTGCAGTGCAGTGCACACGTCCTGGTCAGACTCGCAAACAGTGATCTAATAATTGAGGCAATACGTATCTGTAGGCCTCTCTTTTGGGGATTCAGATTAGCCTTCTAGACTTTCTAGTTGTCATGTTCATGCAGTGGCCCACGGCCGGTACTGTGAGTGAGTGAGTGATCATGTGTAGTATGAAGGAATAATATGTTCAGTTTGGGCGAACGCACACGCACGACACACGTGGTAGGCCGGATCAAGTCTGTCTGTCAGTGGTCACTGTTAGTCACCAAACCTCCATCTTTTTATTCCTTGGATAATCAATCAGGTCGTCTGCTGGAAGTTGAATGAAAGCAAGTAATAATTAATTTCATCTGGAACGAGCTTGGCCTTGGCTATCTATGCCGCCAACACACACCGTCAGCCAGCCTTGCTGAATCCTGTTTTGGTTTCGTTCTGACGAAGCAATGTCCGTGTCATTTCTCGATCCTGATGTGGATTTTACAACGAAAGTCTCGAGATTTTTGGCTTCATATAAAGACAGGACGACAGTGGTGAGGCTGGCCTTATGGTTGTTTCTGCGTTTCACCACAACTTGATTTGATTTCCAAGTGACTGAGTGATAAAAGAGAGAGAGAGAGAGAGAGGAAAAGTTGATGCCGATGAGTCTGGCATTTTCTTCTATGGAAGAGTAAATTAGGTTAGATTTTGCTGTAATAACTTGGTCATTCATTCCCCCCTACTCATGTCATCATCATCACATCGCCAACAAGAAACCATGTCTTCTCCACGCCACCTTCTGGATGCAGATTCTGAACCCCCCATGCCCCATATCAAGATCCCACACACACTCTCTTCCAGTCCTGTCTGCGTCACCCATTGGAGGTTGATGTTCCATTCCAAATTCCCAACCCTATAAATAATATCTACTGTTCAATATCTCAATTCAAACCGTCATAGTTGCGCCGCCTAGCTAACACATTTTCAATGCAGCTGCAGCCTGCCGGCAGCTATCTATCAGGAAAAGTCCGAACTCGGGAAACCGAGAGGTCAGTCTCCATGTCCTGAGAAAGTGAAGCTACAAGATGGCTAGGTGGGTGAGGGGCTGCTTTCTTCCTCCTCACAAGACTCCCAAACCTCCGCAAATGACACCAAAACTGAGGACTGCAGCTAGACAACAACGGAGATCAAGCCCTTTTGGCCTCGCATGCCGACCTCCCCATCTCCCCCCATGTTTTTCCTCGTATCTTCTTCCAGTTTTTTACTAGTATATTCTGCGTCCCTGAATTTCAGCTGGTGTTCAGTTGGACCATATCTATATATATTTATATATATTTATTTATACAATATCTACTGGAGTGTATCCTGCTCTGAACTTTTTGTGCTGCTCTGAAGGATAGGAGTATCTTTGTACAGGGGGGTTTTATGTGCTAGTGTTGAATGGATGCAGAACTTGCAGTGCAGAGCACCGAGCAGAGGAGGACAACAGCAAGGGATAGCACATAGCAGCGCACCAGCCAGCAGCAGGATGGCCGGCCCAGGGAACAGACAGCAACAGCGCAGGCAAATGGAGGGAGGGAGCACAGCACGGTCCGTGACCCTTCTCTTCTCTCTCTAGGGAGGAGCATTAGAATAATAGCGCAATTATTGGCTTGGGTGCTGCCAAACCCAGCCATTTGGTTGTCGCTCGTCGATCGTCGGAGAGGTCTTATCCTCTTTCCCTAAACATCATATGTTGCGTAGCAACATCACTTAACATAAGATGTCCGCTAAAGCTACGTCAAAGGGCTAAGCGGAACAAGCAAGAGAGGTGCTACGCGTGTGCGGCGCGGCGTCTAGCAAATGGGTGACCCGACGGGGAGGTCGGCCCCCCTAGATTCTCTGACTTTTTTCATGGTGCGAAATTCATAGAGATATTAGTTGAATACCAATTTAGTTATTTAGAGAGGGGTTTCTAACTTTCTATCCCTAGGTGTGTCTTTCACTTGCTTTCAAATTAGCCCTTAGAGAGCGGGGGTGGGGGTGGGGGCGGGGTGGGGTATAGGACCACTTGTCAGAGACTGACTCGTCTACCATGCCACATGAAGGAAGCCATGAAGGAAGGAAGGTTTTAGCTGGCTGGCTGGCCATACTGGCGAGGGAGGACGGCGTCGTCGGCTGTTAATGAATCTGTGGACTTTAGTAGAGAAGAAGGCAATTGGCAGCTCTGGAATGAATGAATGAATTTGCCATGAATTCATCCATAGTACAACCACGTGATGTGGGCGATGATGCAAGTTGGGAGAAAACGACGATACAAGGGAGATGGAGGGGACAAACAGTGCATTAGATTGTGTAATCCATCTGTGTGTTTGCATCTACATGCACTGGACTGGTTTGGATTTGTACACTAGCCTGCCCTAGCTGGCGAATTGTGTACTAGTACATTGTTATTGGAGACAGACAGTACATACAAAACACCCCCCTTTCCTCTCTGTTGTTTGTCTGTCTGTCTCTCTCACTCAAGTCCCTCTCCCTCTCTCGGTTACTACGGTACAAGCTAAGTGAGACTGACAAATGAGGTCAGCCAATTGTATGGCAACTCACCCTATTGGTGTGCTCCCAGTCCATCTTAGTTGGACTCTTGTTTTGACTGGCTGATGCCATCACTTAACCATGGGGCTCACTAGCTAATTAATCCAGTTCATATTATACTAGTATACAGTATTATTAATCGTAGTATAAGTTTTTTTTTAAAAAAATTGTGGGCAACTGCCAACTGGCTTGAGCAAGTCAAGTAAGCAAGGTAATTAAGCAGAAACATGACGGACTCATGAGGTAATGTAATTATTACTACCTAGAGTAGGTGTTTTGGAAAGTAGTAATTAAATTCTGCAAGTAAAAGGTAGGTAGGCAAAAGTAATCCAGCTAGAGATCGAGAGCTTACCGGAACTGGTCGGTGTGGGGGAGGCGTTCTTTGCGTTTGCTCTTCTTGGTGGAACCTTCCTCAGCGGCAGCAGCAGCAGCGGCCTTACCGACGTCGATATCATAGAGCATGGCAGGGTCAGAAGGCAGGTCGAGGCGGCGCTTACGCCAGGCAGCCACAACGACGGCGGCGATCTGCGTGAGCGGGCTCCCGACCAGCTTCTTGAACCGGTACCTACGAGTACCGGAGAGGAAGACGACGAGGCCGGCGGCGATGGCGACGCCGCATGCGCCGTAGCCCCAGCGTCGGCCTAAGTTGTCCTGGACGTAGACGAGGACGGTGACGGCTAGTAGTGAGCCGAGCGAGATGAAGAAGAAGAACCAGTTGAAGAACCGCATCATCTGGTTCTTCTCGCCTCGGTCTGACTCGTCGAACTGGTCCGACCCGAAGCCGGAGACGCTTGATTTGAGACCGCCTGTGCCTAGCGCTGTAAGGTATAGCGCTAGGTACATGACGCCTAGCTGCGCGCCTGACGCACGCGCGCACTCGGCGTTGCCGGCGACGTCGCCGCCGGCGTTGTTGGCGGAGCATGGTGATGGACGTAGGCCTGGCGCCGCCGTTGAGATTGTTAGGATCGTCACGCCCTGCATCACGTGCGTATATATGTACGTCAGCAAATCATTTAATTTATGCTTCTTGTATGTATGTATGTATGCATCGGGTAGCAGCTGTATGTATGTATTTAGGATATCTGTCAAAATCCAAACTTTTAAATCTTTTGCTGATTATTATTTATTATTTTTAATACGAATTGAGATTTAGTACTGCTCTGTTTCCGGCGGGCGAGGCGTGCAGTGTGCAGTAATAGTAAATTGGAAATCTGTTTAGTTTGACGCGCTTTCATCAGGTGAGGTAAGGTAGATTGACAGATGATGCAAAGATCGAATCTAACTGGAGTGATAATAATGGAAAGGAAATTGTAGCGGTTGCTGTCCAGCACCATGCATGGGGCATGGATGTTGTCAGCATGCGTGTGTATATGTATGTTTCATCCATCCACAGGGAAGGGAGATGACGACGGCGATGATGACTGGATTGAAATTGATTACATAGGCAGAGGCTCCTTTGTTTGTTTGTTTGTTTTTTCAGAGGATGAGCATCTTCTGGATGGAAAGTTCCAATTTTTATTTGGTTCTTACTGCTGGCTTGGATGCTGCCACTACTAGTCTCCTGCTTGTACTAGGAAAGGGAAGGGAAGGGAATAATAGTGGAAATCAAGAATTGAATCAAGATGATGAAAAGCCCAATGAGCAGATATTTTGTCCATGGATTGGATGATGAGATGACAGAGGGGATTGATTGACAGGACCCATGCATCCAGGCAGCAAACTGACCGACATCTACTTAACTAGAGAGCAGAGCAGAGCACGCCGGTGAGATTAATGGACTTGAATGAATGAAATGAATGGATGGGTGGATGGATTATCCAATCCAATCCGAGAGAGCGCAAATTATAAAAAAGAAAAAAAAAGAAAAGGAAAAGACAAGGAAGGAGAAGATACTGCGGTAATATCCCAAACTAGCAGCAAGTTTGTGGGAGGAAACAAGAGAGAATCGTCGGAGGACTGACTGACCGATGCCTGGACGGCGGTGAAGATGGCGATGGTGAGGTATCGGCCGAGGAAGGAGTCAGCGACGAAGCCGCCGAGGAGGCAGAGCATGAAGGAGGTGCCCATGAAGTTGGTGACGACGTTGGCGGACTCGGCGTTGCCCAGGTGCATGGTGCCCGTCAGGTACGTCACCAGGTTCACGGCGATGCCCAGCGTCGTCAGCCGCTCGTTCAGCTCCGCCACTGCAGCACCACCACACACACCCACATGCATTATTATTCATTCAGAGTTCAGAATTCAGAGTTCAGACTCGATCGATCGTCGTCAGGGTCAGCGAGCGATCGATCTCGATCGACGCATGCCGCCAGGCCGGCCAGATCTGCCTGCCGCCGGCGATGGGTGGGATGGATCGTACAATGGACCGGCCCGGCGGCGGTCGGAGTAGGACTCGGATCAACCAATGAACCAATGAAACAACCAACAGAAGAACGTACCTAGGATCATGGCGGCGGCGCCCCAGCGGCCGGTGGTGGCGCGCGGGGCAGGGCGGCCCTTGAAGTCCCAGGCGTCGAGGAGGACGTCGGTCTCCGCCGCGGCATTGGTCTCGGGGAGGAGTCCGACCATCTTCTCTTGGCCTCCCCTGTCCTGTCCCTACAGCGTACTGCCGGCGGCCGGCGAGGCTACGTGTAACGATTTGGTGGGAGGAGACGAGACTCGAGAACGAAGAGGGTTGGGAGAGACAGAGAGACCCAACCAAACCAATCAGAGACGAGACCAGGACCAGCTGCGATTGCCGGCCGGCACTGGCTGCTCTTTCTCTCTCTCGCTGGGTTGGAATTGGATCGCTGTGGTGTGCCTGTGCGGGGTGCTCTGCTTGTGTTGTGCCGGTGCCGGGTGGACGTTGCTCGCAGCCCGCACTATATATAACCGTTTGCGTCGGGGCATTTCCGGGAGAATCTCGCGCCTGATATGTGGTCCCCGCCGATCAGTGGATAATTACAGGCCTAGGTGGATAACACATACTAGTATAGTATATACCATGCATGCAGCCTATTTATTTATGCATAACAGTTATTACTTTTTTGAGTTACTAAGAACATCTCCAAGAGACTAATCAAATTTAGTAATTTAGTTACTCAATACTAGATTACTCCAACATACTCTGTAAAATGAAGAATCTAGATGACTAGTGAGGTAGGCTATCCAAAGATAGAGAACGAATAAGGTGGAATTGAGATCTTCTAAATTTGGAGAGTTATTTATAGAGACATCTTTTTCTTTCATAATAACCAAATTTATATTTAGAAAACGATTTGGTTAATCTCTTGAAGATGCTCTAAATATACTAATAAAACGATTTTGGTCGAGGCAAGGTGCTGGAAGCGTGTAGACAGACATGTATGTATCGGTCTGTTCGACTAATCGTTTTTGTGACTCATAAGCCAACCGCTACTGTTTTAATTTAGCTGATTTGTTATGAGATGACTGATAAACCGGGTTGATAAACCAAGCAACAGGGCGGTACTCCTTATGTCCTCCAACAAAACACACAACTATGAGTTGCGTGTGGACAAAATTAGTTTGTATCTGATCAAATTTACCTTAATTTATTATAAAAAAAATACTTCATAACAAATCTATTTATATTTATTTGATATTATAAATATTAATATTAAAATTGTTTTATCTATAATTAATCAAATTTGAGATACATAGTGTGCTAGAATTGTATGTTTTTGTTTTTGTTTTTGAACGGAGTGAGTAGATTTACATAAAAGAGGGGATAAGGGCACTTGGCCTTGCCTAACGGAACAGAAGAGGGGATAAGGGCACAAGCTTGCCTAACGGAGCGGAACCTAAGTATATACGTTGATAAGTTTGGAGAAACTGAAACAACTGCTCCTGCAGTCCCACACGCGTCTCGGAGTTTCAAAAAAAAGTCCCACACGCGTCAAGCACGCATTTGTTTCTCCGTGTCCCAAAGGACTCTTTTCCACGAGCAACTTGCGTTGGGCCCTCTTTTGCTCGCTTGCCTTTTGGTTTTGGCTCCTATATATACGTACTACTTGTAGTATAAGTAAACGGGTAGGTAACCGTAAAACCTCGTCACATTGTTTCACATAACGATCAAGATGTGCTTTTCTTTTTCTTTTTCTTTTTTCTCAAGGAACCGAGCTGTTTCTTGGATATAACATACCCCTCTTTCAAAAAAAAAAGTACACATCTCACATTTCGAGGATTCAATTAATCTTAACTTTGGTCAAATATATATGTGTATATGTATTAAAATACTAATATTTGTAATATCGGTCACATGTTATATTTTCATAGCAGACATATTTAGAGATACAAATGTTAATATAAAATATAGTTAAATTTGAAACTGGTTGACTTCTCCAAGTACAAAATAGGCATGCACTTGTTTTTGAACGAAGGGTAAACAAGACACCGTTTTAAATTGGGCTTCCTATATTATATGTTGGAATTTTTATTGTATCATCATCGTATTGGAATTAAAAGTTGGGTAAAAGCCATCGGAAGTCCAAGGCCTTAGCATGCATAGACTAAAAATGTTAGACAGACTTTACTTGTCATTTATCACAAAGAGGAGTACCTACAAAATTGTAGAGGTACATATTGATGAATAAGCTGGTCTACTAGTTTTTTTCTCGAGTACGTAAAAGATTTGCGCACCATTATATTTAATAAGAAGGGTTCAACGATATAAATGACATGCTCCTGACAAGCACTCTCGGAGGTCTTAGGGTCGTAGGCTGGACCATCCTAACAACAAATCCAAGCTTCGATGTTAATGAAAGGTTTACAACCAAGCTAAGAGCATCCTGCAACCTACGAAGTCGGGCGCCTATGCTACTGGTTGTGTGATCCTTCTCTGGCGTTTGAGAATAATACGTTGGTTTTTCTACCAGCCCTATTGTTGGTCGCTGGGAATAACTCATCCAAAGCTTCAATTTGGCTCGACGTCAAGTTCCCTTTGAGCTGGTCTACTAGTTATGTTTCTTTGAAACATGCCCCCGCCATGGTTTAAAATCTCTCGACTCAGCATCACTGTGCTCGTAGGATGCTTATGATGTCTTCGTCAATATCAGATGCCTTCATCGATATCAAGACATGCCAACTCAGTCTTTCAAAGATGCTCATGGAACAGTCATAGGTGTATTTGAGCGTTCACACGGCGTACAAAAAATGGTACCATAACAATAAGAAGTGCTATCGCTGGTCATGGCAATAGTTGGGTTTCTATCCTAGACTAGCTAGGAGAGTTGACGTCCCTCGTGAGGACGATGCAGTTCGGACGAAGTACATATGAACTACAATCCGTGGCCATATGAGAACCCTAGCTAGTTGACATATGTGGAGATCACTCCTGTACATTGACATCTATGAGACATACCCGAGTACTCCTACGTGACATTGTTGATCCGTGACCTTTATCTAGCCACAAGAAACATAAGTACATATGTACATTGACATGACCAATCAGAAATAATGCAGACTACTACTACTGCTCTAGCTAACGCTGAATCAATTGTTGGCCACAAGAAACAAACACAAGCTGACATATATATACGCGTGAGGAATATCAGTGTACAAATGCATAATTGAGACTCGATCGCGTGGTCGTGAGCCACAAGAAACAACTGTCGTCGACTTTGGGGCTACCAATGCAAAGCCAAGTGCATGCATGTATATGCTCTCTCTCTCTCTCTCTCTCTCATACAACACGTATGTACAAACTACAACATCGGAGATAGGAAAATTGTGACCTTTACTTGGGGATTCCTGTGGCGGTATGATGACAATAGATCAAATCACGTAGTACATATATATTCTCTGGAGATGGCACACGACCCACAAGCCATAAGCTAGCTAGCCACTGTACCTGCCAATCTCTTTTTAGTATAATAATATAGCTAGCGTCATAACCTATACAAATAAAAGTATCAAATTAACAAAGGTAGTTAGTGATATGATTATTACCACTGTCGTTAGTCTAAATGGTCGTTTAGCTCTTTTAAACACCGTGTGAATGGTATGCCGGCGCCCATTTATCTCGTCTACATAGCTGGCATGAGTGCTCGCATTTTCCTGGATTTATTTTAGGATTTAGCGGCGTTATGCTTTCAGTGATAGTAGGTGATGTCCTCGTCAACAGCGAGGCGTCTGTGGTGACTTCGTCAATCTCGAGATCTGCCGGCTCAGTCCTTCGGAGGTGCTCATAGGGGTAGGGTTAGTATATATGTGTGTTCATGCGTGTGGGCATCGTCGTTGTACTGTGTAATTCGCAAAAAAAAATAGTTGTTTTCACACGTGTTTAATATACTTTGGTTGTTTGCATGAATAATGACAACTACTATTTCTAAATTATAAGACATTTTAGATTTTTAAATACATAGCTTTTCTAATGCATTTATATACATACTATTTCTAGATACATAGCAAAAGAAATACTCCCTCCGTCCCTGAAAGAATGGATTTCTGGGTTTGTCCTAAGTTAAATTTTTTGAACTTTGACCAACTTTCTAGAATAAAGTATTAAAAGTTATGGTATCAAACTAGTATCATTAGATTTATCTAATAATATATTTTTACATAGTGCTCATTTTAAGTCATAGATGTTGTTACATTTTTTTATAAAGTTAGTCAAAGTTAAAAAAGTTTGACTGGCACGAATTGTAGAAATTGATTCTTTCAGGGACAGAGGGAGTATACCTCAAAAAACCAAAATGTCTCATAATTTCAAACGACAAAGGGAGTAAACGATAAGTAACTGACTGTTTAGCGTTTAATGTTTAAGAAAAACATTGATGATTATAATTCCATCATTCCATATAAGTTCTCTTAATTAGGATCAAATATCTTTTTTCGATTCTTTCATTATTTATTTTTTAAAATTAAAAATAATAAATAGTCTATCTTCCAAGTATTTATGAGCAATAAGGATTTGATGTAAAAAGAACACGATCTAATCCGATGTACTGAATGGGATTTATCGGATAGGATCGAATAATAATATGATCGCACTCCAAGGGGTTTCAATCGGGGGTGGTTATCAAGTAAATGACAGCAAATTCCTTCGCTCCCTCGAAAATAGCATAACAGGATCCGCCTTTCTAGAAAAGAGAGGTGAATAGGATTCATGCGTACCGTTTAATTTCCTTTTTACTACTATATATCATAATCGTATATATACTCCATATCACTGCTCTTAAACAAAAGAATCTTTATATATACTATTGTCCACTGACGACCGCTAATAACGTGAATAGTGTGTACATGTGTTTTTCTCTCCATCATATGTTTCCATCTTTCGTCGCAAAAAAAAAAAAATGTTTCCATCCTCATTTAGTTTAAGGAAAAAAAACTACTTAACCCCTTACCTATCTAGCGTGGTCTACTTCACACCCTCAACTATAAAATCAGGTATTCTACCCTGAACTTTCCAAAACCGGTTAAATTACTCCCTTAGGCGGTTTTAGATGGTGGTTTTGCTATAGTAACAGTGGTTTGTCTTTTTTCTTTTTTTTTCATTGTTTTCGCTAAATCTCTTATAAATCATAGTAAATCACGGAAAAATCATAAAATGAAAAATAAATTTTGTTGGACTCCCAGTAGACATATAATAGGTATGTTTTAGTACAATTTTTTTCTATAGCTATATATTAATTGAAAATTCTAATTTTGTTTGTAATTAGTTGAAATAATTCATAGTCGTATCTTCTATGGTCCAATTGTGGTCAATTTTTATGGTGAGCTAATTATTGTATGATTGAACTATAGTAAAAATTTCATACTCATTAGACCATGTACAACTTAGTTATAGGTAATACATAACTTTAACATAGAAAAATCTAATTTCATGCTTGTTAAATCTATTATTTATCAATAACTAAGTTATACATGGTCCAATAAGTATGAAGTTGTTACTAAAGTTCAAACATACAATAATTAGCTCACCATAAAAATTTAACCAAAATTGGACCATAGAAGCTACGGCTACGAATTGTTCCAATTAATTACAAACAAAATTAGATTTTTCAATTAATATAAAGCTACAAAAAATTTATACTAAAATATACCGTATTATATGTCCACTGTGTAGATCTACTCATATATAGTCCAACAAAATTGGATTTTCCGTTTTATGATTTTTCTATGATGTACTATGATTTTTTAAAGATTAAGAAAAAAACAAATAAAAAGGAAAAGACAAAACTACAGTTACTGTAGCAAAACCATCGTTATTGTAGCAAAACCACGGTCCAAAACCGTCTAAGGTGGTAATTTGACCGATTTTGGAAAGTTTAAGGATAAAATACCTGATTTTATAGTTGAGGGTGTAAAATAGACCACACTTAGATAAGTGAGGGGATTAAATAGACTTTTTTCTTTTAGTTTAATGCACATCTTTGAGCTCCCTAGATCAAAGTATTGTAGAGATCGATGATGTCGTCGGTTCTTCGTTCCCACTAGTAAAAAATGACACTTTTAATATAATTGGTAGCTCTTCTATTTGATTCATAAAAAACGTTTGCACTAGCGTCACTTTTTGGGTTTTCACTTGTGATTTTGTGAATCACCAATGCAAAAGATCAATAGAAATGATGAATTTCACTGATGTCAACTTGGGAATCCCTCGAGTAAATGTTTATACTGGTGGTTGGTTTGAAGCTGCTGCCCGTGTAAAAGGTTTATATATTTTTTTGTACTGAAACTGTTGCAAAATCCCTCGCCGGCTTTAATTAAAAGGAGAAGGTATAAAAAGAAACAAACTTAAAACATAGAGCAAGTGCCTAACTAGCAGTTAGACACTAGCAACAAAACAAGAAACAATAGAAGAACAACTAAAAAATAACTACAATTACAGGGCATTGGAATTATGTTTATGCAAATTGCCTGTACAAATGATTTTACAAAATTCGTAAACCAGGCTTAAAAAATAGACCTGGAAGAAGCATGCCAGCCAACCTCATGTGAGAAAACTCACTACCATGATTTTCACGCAAAATATAAGAGCCTGCGGCCATGGCACATTGCTTCCTTTCGACCATGCATAAGTCAGTTGTGACTAAGTGAATGATGTAGTGACTTTGTACTTACTTTTTCAAATATTGGAATGCATATTTGAGAGCCTAAACAAATTTAAATAAAAAATTTTGAACCCAGAAGTTTTAGATTCCTTGAGTACTAGGTCTTTTCTCAATCCAAGGTCATTGAAAAAAAATGAAAATCTAGAAACTTGGAAATTCTAGGCACTAAATGATATCAAATGAAAAGCTATCAACTACAAAGTTACAAATCTTTTTGAGTACTACAACTTGGTTTAAAATTGTTTCTCCATCCAAGGTACTTTGAAAAAATAAAATAAATTATTTGTACTGGTGGTAAGTTAAGAAAACTGCAAGTATAAACATATCTATTTTGATGGTTTTCTTAAGATTACCGTCAATACAAATCCTCTATTTATACTAGCAGTCCCTTAAGCCAACCACCAATGTAAACATAATTAGATTGACGGTTGCCGTCTTTGTTGAAGATGTTCCAAATTCATAGCCCAAGACAAAGGCCGGACTTCTGACGAAGCGAAGCGGAGGCCCGTCGCCGGGAGGCTGACGCTAGGGTTCCACGGCGATTGATTCATTAATTCTCTTGTAAGCCGCCGCACGACGTTGTAATCCGACTCTTGATAATAGTGAGGAGTGTTTGCTGACTGGCGCCCGTGAGTTTTTCCCTTCGCATTGGAGGGGTTTTCCACGTTAAATCTTGTGTCTCGTTGTGATTTGATCTTGTGTTTTGCGCACCCTAACAGTCTTAAGACTACATCCACTGTAAATAGAGGATTTATACTAGCAGGAGTCTTAGAAAATATGCAAGTAGAGATGAATCTCCACTAATAGTTCATATACGCCGCATGGGCCCACAATTATATTTCTGCTGACCAACCGTCAGTGAAAAAGTACTTGGTAACAACAAAAAGTGATTTGTATTAATAAAAACTGTTTGAAATTCGCTAAGAAAATACTTGTATATTAATGAAAATTCTCCGACACCATGCATGCATGCTTATACATACCAGACATTGATGGTAGTCCAAAATATTGTGCCAATAAAAATCGTGGTATTTCTTCCGTTCAAAATTATAAATTATTTTGGTATGTTTTAAGTATATATATAGTTTTGTTGTATGTTAGACATAGCATTCATCTAAACATAGCAAAAGTTATATATCAAGAAAAACTAAGTAACTTGAAATTTGAAACGGGAAGAGTTGAAAATAATAACATCTGTCTGCGCCTCAACAGTGGAATGCCACCCTAGGCGTTTGTAGTTGCAGATTCCAATTTTGTTTACATGTGTGCCAGTGCGCATTCCATATGGATGTATATGGACGTAGTGTGGTGTGTACCGCTGACTTAGAACTTGTGTAGAAATAGATCACTGATATTTACGTTAGCTAGCATACATTATCGAAAGACACATTACGTACGATGATGCAATCTGCGCAACAAGATATCTAGCTAGAGTGGAAGGGAAAAAGAAGGCCGTCGTCATATATACTTGGTGATAATAACTCTATTATATTAGTTCTCTATAGCCGAGCTACGAATAAAAAAATGATATAATCTTTGTACAAAATGAATTATAAATGATGCTAATATCTAGGGACTACATAAAACTGTAAAAATCACTGTCCTATAAATTATTCTTCATTTTCTAGGGTTCGCTCCTAAAATTCTCTAGGCGAGAATGCAAGCAAAGAGGAGAATGAAAAGTTCTGTTCCCACAAAAGTTGAGACTGAAAGAGTATCATATTAATATGCAGCTTGTATGCTACGATTACACCTCTATTGTTCTCACCTCACTTTCGAACGGCTGACGACACTAAAAATATAATGTCAGCGCGCGATGAGAATCTGCTAATCAATGGTAGTAGCATGCATTGTGATTGTGATAACTATTTTTTTCAATTAAACTAAAAGAATTTGGCATAAACTGATCGAAAAAATGTAGCTTGTGATGGCATATCTTACTAGTATCATTCTCTTGCGCTATACATTGTTGGTTCTCCGGACAACATGTGACCGAGTGATAGCTCTTTATGTTGGAATATCTTACGGTAGTAGCTGTCACCCCTTGTCAGTGCTCCATGAGCTACTTGCGACTACTTGCATAGGTTAGTAACCTCACCAGATACACCTTTAGGCAATGCATGCCATGGCATTGGAGAAATCAGGTGTATTTGGTCATGCTAAATTCCAAAGTAGAAGGTCCCTAGAAGTCCTTTCATGGTGGGTTGTTGCTTTGTAGTTGGTCTAGCTCTAAACATATTTGGGTTGGATTAAAAAGAACCAACTCAATTAACCAATTATATATCTCTAGCAAAATTTCGCCGCATGTATAAATGTTAGAAAAAATCATCATTTATATTGTAGCTTACTCCCCTCCGTCCCAAAAAGGAGGTCGTTATGGGATGCGTGCATGTCAAACTTTCTCAACTTTGACTAAGTTTGTAGAAAATACGTGCAACATTTATATCTCTAAATAAATTTATTAAAAAACTAGACTTAAAGATCTTTTCGATGATACCAATTACTTAGCATAATTATTTATATATTTTAATATATAATTGTCGGTATTTTGAAAACATTGACTTTTTGGGAAGCGAGAATGACAGGGAGTAATGTTGTAGCTAGTTGATTTCTTGTTGTGGTTGCTTGACCCCTTGGGGGATATTGCTCTGTTTTATTGCTCGGTCTGGTTCTCCTTTTTGTTATGATCGCAGCTCTCATGTCTAATGTATTTAAAATAAGTAAGTAGCTAGTGAAAATAGATAGCAGGGAAATTGGATTATCTGATATATCCATGGTTCATGGTTGGTGATTATTCTTTCACCTAACCCTGACCCTAACTTCACACCATTAATTTTGTACTTGGGCAATTTTACAGAAGAAAAATTCACATGATTTGATTATAGCAGCATCGTAGCAATTGGTGCTGGTGGCTAAAGGTCATTAGAAGGCACATGATTTGTAACTCTATCCCAAGCACATGTGTATCAAACTAGTCTTCCCATTAAAAAATGTCATTAGAAGCCAAGAGTCCTGTCAAGTCTGTTATATCAATCCCGATGTAGTGAAGTTGAATCTTAAAAAAATATTCATTATAAAAAAGAATATCTCAATCTGCACCAATAAATGGATAGCGGGAAATGCTATTGTTGCTTTATAACAAATAGGGGTAGAAATTGATAGTAGAAAATCAGAAATGCCCGAGCAGCAGCGCGGGCCCGAAGAGGTTGTTTTGTTGATGGACCCTGACTCACTCAAATATATCTCTAGCAAAATTCAACCATGGGCATTAATTTACCCAACTTTGATCTTGACTTTATTAGCACCATGCAAACTGAATATCCTTTAGAGCATATTATAGGACTGAATGGGGGAGAGAGAGGTGAGGAGAGAGAAGAGAAGTGGACTGTAAGTTTATAACCAACTTGGACACAAGAACCAAAAAAAATATGTAAGATTGACAAGTGCACCATATATTGATGGTAAATGTGGTAATCATTATATGAGTGGATTGAGAGGTTGACTATAAGAATTCATACAACTAGCAGTGAGCTGTATTATTAACCTTGTTCTTATGACACAAACCTACTCTTCAGGGCTTGTTTAGAGCTTATTAGATGCACTTATATCCACACCTCAATCCATATTTGTTAGAGTAAATTGAAAAGTAAATTACTTTAATTTCCACTCTAATACATTATTATAATAATACATGTAGAGTGTATCCAAACAAAGTCCTTGGCTTGATATGAGTATTTTTTTTTGAATTTAATAGCTATATTGTTTCAATGATAGACAACATATATATGTCAATCAACAGCAAGATGCAAAGCCTGGGATGACTCTGACCCATCTAAACCGTCCATGTATCTATCCTTATTAATTAATTAATCCATGTCCTATATACCGCGATTTTATAGAAACTTCCAGGCACACTTAGTGCTGCTAGAACTATGTTTTTTTTTCTTTTTGAAGAAAAGAATATTATTCCTTCTAATATGAACGGCAGAGTTCCTCCTACCCGGCATTTTTTAATCCCCCAAAAATAAATAAAAGTAGTTATCCAGAGATGCCCATTGTTAATAACGTACACAATGGAAAAGATAAGTGGGAGGCACGAAGACAAAGAAACGGAGAGTCACAAAAAAAAAAGACAAAGAAACGGAGGAGGGAAATGCAAAAAAAAAAAAAAAACCGAAAACAGATGCACCTTTTTTTTTTTAGCAAAAACAGATGCTCCTATTGGGAAGGCCTCCAGCCTATCACAATAATATTCCGGAGGTCAACATGGGAGCACAGGTGGCTCCCAAAAGGCGTCTCTTTTCCGATCGGGAAAGCGCGCAAATGGAGGTAGGATGCGGTGGGCCGGGCAGCCGGAGACGTTGATGCGCGCCGCCCTCCACCATGGTTGCGTCTCGCGCGCAGCAGCCACGACACATGGCCACCCACGACGCAGCATCATATCATCATCGCCGTCTCTGTCAGTGACGCGCGGCATCTCTGGCGGCGATGACCACCGGGGATCGGATCTGAGCTTTTCCGTTGCTTGCATTGGGACCGGCCGGGCACACGTCGGACGGCGACGGTGCTGGCTTGTCAATGGCGGATTGGGCGGCGGGCGCCCACTCGGCGATGCGCTGTCTGTCCCCGCGTTGTAGCTCGCCGGGTACGTAGACGCGCGGCCGGCCAGCGGATTCGATGCCCATATTGCAGTTGCAGGACCAGCAGAGGGAATGAGCTAGGGGGAGGAACGAAGGAGGTTGCTTTCAGTTTCCGTCTTGTCTCTGCGATAACCTCGCTCATGCCTGTTTTGGTAAATGACCACGTGCTGCTACATCTTTTTTTTTTACCATGGTGGCAAAAGTGAAACTTGTTAGAGGTTCTTGGACTTGATTATCAACAACGAACAACAGCTGTAATCCATATGTGCACAACTTGAAATATCTGGAAAGACATAATCGATGAACCTTTCAAAAAACGGAGAGAACTCCCACTCAAGTGCATGGACTAATCAAGGAAGAGTTGGGGCTAATAACGCAGGCTTGCAGACGTCCGGTAGTTCCCTAATGGAGTTTACAATGTCATCCCCCAATGTTTTCAATACTTGTGTTTTTTTGTTTTTAATGAAATAAGACTCTGTAAAACTTTGGCTTGCTCTTCTTCTTATATGAAATAGCAGTGCTCCTACCAATTCTTTTAAAAAAAAGAGATTCTTGGATTTCAGTTAAATTTGTATGTATCTGAGTCAAATCTTTTCTACCGGCTTCCATCAGTAGCTGAAAATCCAAAAAATACTATATACATATATACACACACACACAACAACAACAACAACAACAACAACAACAACAACGACGACGACGACAATAGCAACATAAGGCTAATGCTATTGGATTAAGTTGAGATGATCATGAAAATGCTTTCCTAAACATATAATCCATTCAAATTAAAAGAATATTGAGAGATCAAGTTGATAAGTGCCTTGGTTTTTTTCAGTTGTGATGAATGATCGACATAAGAGCTGAGAGGTCTTAGGCTTTCTCGATTGACTCATAATATTTCATATGTGCTTAATTATGTTTATGGCTACAAGAGGTGTCTTGTTGAATTGTGCAACATGTCTCTCTTAGCTTGTGAGTGTGCATGTGTTGGTATGCCAAGAAGATCAACGACAATGGAGAAGGTTAGGTGCGGAGTCCATGCAGGCATGATGGATAGAAGAAGGGAAGGGTGGGTGAGTAGGCTTGAACCGATGAACGAGAGGCTAGAGAAGGGACAATATGCATCTCACATTGGGCACACTTAGAGCAAGAGTACATGGGTGATGAAGACAGCATAAACTGCCAGCCGAAGTCAAGGATGGGGTTGGACTAAGTCACGACAAGTTGTTTTGAGCACTTGGAGGCTAGACATGCGTCGACATCATTCAATCATGCTTGGAGAGGCGTGCATGAGGGTTTGCTAGTTTGGTCCTAAAAAATGGAGATGGATGGTTTGGTGGTTTTAGGCTTAAACCATGAGCTATGGGTTTGACCGGTTTTTGACCTCAAATTGGGGAATGGTAAATTTGGGTGGACATGTGGTAGCATATCATAGTATGTTGAGGCGAAAAAAAGTCAGAGGAGACGCCATGTCCGTTGCATCTATGAAGAGAAATTTGGACTATTTTAACCTTAGGGAGTATCTAGGCTAAGCGAGTAACTTGGGAAATAACCAAGTTCCTATGTATACACACGAGGGATTACTAGTTGTAGAGACTTTGCCTTTGAGGATTTAGCTCTTATTTGACTAGTTGAGAGTTTTTCTTAGGGTTATAGAGAGGATATGCTTTTGTTTTTGAACTTTTTGTCATTCAAAGCTTATTCTGCTAGGAGTGGCTTGTAAATGGGATATTGTGATATAATCCACTCCTTGGCGACTGAATTCATGCCCAAATTGCTCTTGTTTTCGATATGCTTCTTCGGTTGAGTTGTAGGATCAATTTGAAGTGTTTTGGGACCCTTGGTACTTGTTCAAATCATGGCTTGAAGCACACCACCTATCTCCAAAATTCCAATCCACCAAAAAATCTCTTTTCTAACCTCTTTTGATGAATTTGTTGAAGATCTTTGATCTACAGATTTTGGGTTGATATTTAAGTGATATGAGACCTTAGGAAGTCATCTAGGCACAAGATTTTATAGATCCCCTAGGAGCACCGAGAAATCACCTTTGTTGGTAAACCCCTAATTTGGAAAATGAAATTTGAAATTAGCATTGAACCTTTAATATTTTTGGGTTAATCCCTTGGGAAAAATAGATTCTAAATTGGTTAGTCAAGAAGTATGAACAATTTCACAATTTTGGAGGACATTTTTTCTTGAAAATGATATCGCTGAAAGCCGCAAAAGCCAGCTCTAGCTGGTTTCAAACTACCCTAAGCCGGGTTTTGAAGTTGCTCTGATTGAGATGATTTGTGGTGGAGATGTTACCTATGATGTTATAACCTGTCAACCAAATTTCAACCTTTTGGAAATCGCTGGATTAACTTTTGACTTTTTCTCTTCCGAGAGCTGAAATATGAAAATCAGCTCGAGCTGATTAGGAAAGCAGCCTAGGATGATTTCTAACTTTCTTCAATTGAGCTGATTTTTGATGAAGAAGTATTTCAGTGTTATAAACCCCTCCACTAAATTTCTACCCTAAGCTCGAGCTGTTTTTTGGACGTTTCCTTAGAAGCACTCTTTCACGCTTGTTTGACCTCTGGTTACCTCGTTATCTTTCTAGTGTCGTTTGTATGATCCAGGGGCGGATTCAGGCCCCGGGCTGCCCGGGCTCAGGCGGATTCAGGCCCCGGGCTGCCCGGGCTGAGCCCGGGGCGAGACCCAAAAATTATGTGAATAAAAACATATTTAAATACCATAAATTATTTACTAGCTAGTTAATTTTAGCTTAAATTAGTTCTAGTGTATCTAAACAAGAGGGTTAATAGATGAGCTAATTTTTAACTAAGTCTTTAACTAATTGTTAGCCAACTAGCTAGTCAACTTGAGCTAATTTAAGTTAATTTTTAGCCAACTAGTAACTAGGTCTTGGCAATCGAAACTAACCTTAATATTTATATTATAAAATACACATAAAAAGGTCATCCAATTACCCATTAGTTCCCTCGGCCATGAGAAAAATTCATGAATTAGCCTGGGGCAGAATCTGTTTCTAGATCTGCTACTGGTATGATTGGTAGGACCGCTACAACCACGTGATCTTGGCTAGCGTTACTTAGAGCAACTCCAGTGGAGCCCCTAAACAGACCCCTATTCTAAATCTAGGGACTTGGTCCAAAAAAATTCACTCCAATGCACCTCCTATTTGGACTCCCATTTTAGAAGGGCACTCAAACTTTAGTTTTTGGGTCCCTAGAATGAGGCCCTCCTATTCCTCTCCCCCTAAATTAGGGATTATGGTTGGAGTTGGACTTTGAATTTGACCCTCAAATTTTACAAACTACCTCCCAAATGAAAATGTAGGGGCTTGATTTAGGGTCTATGGCTGGAGATGCTCTTAGGGAGGTTTTCTGGGATCGATTTTCAGTCATATCCAACGTATTGTCCATCTGTTAGATGAGATAAATTTGAGGCTATTTCACTAGTACAAAAATAGACTACACAGTCGGTTCACAATCTATTTCTACAGGCGTTTTTCAGCGCCAACTGTGCTGGGGCCAGTAGAAATGAAACATTTCTACAGGCGGTTGCTTGAGAACCGCATATAGAAACTCATTTCCACAGGCAGTTCTGTGTAAATGACTCATTTACACAGGCGGTTCTGCGAACACATGGTCGATATGTGCCCATGATGTTCAGTTTTGTGATGGGTGATTGATCAACACTTGGGTGTTTCAGTTTGAGCGGTTATCACTAATCCTTTGCGAAAGCAAATGTGTGCCTATCTATCAGCTTGTGGTGTGCAGGTACTATGCCTAGTGACAGTGGTCAATGGCGTGGAGAAGGTCGAGTAGAGGCTTGCCGTGCCGATGGACTGAGAGCGGTGAAGGGTGGAAGCTGGGCTCGGACTGAGGGACCATGGGTGCCGGCAGACTAGCTGTGGTGGCTAGTGCCTGGTACCAGCGAGTGCGAGAAGACATGGAGGTCGACCGAGTCAAGATGGCGGACGAGCGGGTCGAGCGGAGGCTCAGGGGACTCAGAGTCCGACCGGGCGAGGACAAGGTGGCTCGAGTCGAGCGGTTTGGTGGTTTGGGCCGCAAAACCACTGGAGGACGGTTTCCGAGTTTGGGCCTCAAAACTCGGGGTTCGGTAGTTGAGCCGAAAGCTACCGGTGGCGGGTTTCACGGGTTTGGGCCTCAAAACCCAGGAGGAGCTTCCGAGGAAACGGGGATGGCACGTGGCGGAATCCTGGAGGTTGCTTCGAGGCGACGGCAACTCCTGGCAGGAAGCGGGGCCGTCCATTCAAATCGAGGAATATATTTTCCGGAGCTTGGACTGCAATGCTTAGGCTAGGTAGTTCACTCATGTATCTAGGGGGTCTTTGGGAAATAGCCAAATCCCTGTTAAATAGGGGATGAAGGGGTATCCTCATCCTATCTCTTGAACCCTAATCATTTTCCCCAACTCTCTCTCTCTCTACCCTCTCTCTAGTTCATGAGATCCCTAGGTTGATTTCACCAACCTCTGTAAGAACTTGAGTTTGTTGCGAGGAATCGGAGGCCGTAACCTCCGTAAGCCATGGTGGCTTCGCTTTCTTGATCGTGTCCCCGTTTTGCTTGTGTTCTTCGCGTTTTGCTTTTGCTCCCTCTTTTTCCCGAGATGATTTCTCTTTGTGAGGAGTAGTTCTTGCAAATCCATTTGAACCAAGTTGTTCGTATTCGTGAGGAGCATTTTTGCACTGAAGGAATTCTCCTCAAACCTCAAGAGTGCGTAGATCGGGCGATTTCTTTGTAGCGTTCTTCGTTTTGCTCTCTTCTCCCCCAAATCCGAGTGTTCCCGTTTATCCTCTCCAAATTGAGCGATGATTTCTTCGGGATAGCTCCCCAACTGTACAAGGATCATGCCTACAAAGTTTGGTTACAGTTGGAGTTCATTTGGTTGAGTTTTGGGAAGATTTGGCGGAGTGAAATCGGTTTTCGCGGGTTTTCTGCGCTCTGTTCGTGAGCGTCGGACCAGGCGTCGGACCACTTGGCACAGGCTCCGAGCCATAGCCCATTGGTCCAGTGGTCTTCCCAGTTTCCAGCAGTACAACCCTTAGCACCGGACCATACCACCAGACCACTTGCATTGGTCCTGTGGTACCGTCGGACCACTTGTCCGGAGCTCGAGTGCTCACTGGGTTGCTGATTTTTTCGTCGGACTACCCTCCGGACCACCCACCGGACCATAGCACCGGACCATAGCGAGTGGTCCTCTGGTCTCGCCAAAAATCTGCAGGGAAGCACCTAGCTTCGGACCTAAGCGTCGGACCACTTGTCAAGTAGTCGTGTGGTCACTGTTGTTTGCTGTTTTGGTTGTTTCTCCTCCGTCCGGACTCCGAATTGAGTTCTGTTTGTTGCATTGGTTTCGTAATCATGTAGGGAACTTGATGAAGCACTTGTGAGACCAGTTCTCATAAGTATTTTTGGGTGAGCCCTCTTCTCCTCTCTCTAGGGTTGAGAGCTTAACTTTCGGTGTCTCGGTTTTGAGTTTCTTGGTTTCCGGAAGATCCGTTGTACCTCTTGGTCATCACCAAAGGTATCCACCCTCTCTAGGGTCGTGATCTTGCTGGGTGAGTAAGCTTTCTTGCTGGGGTTGTTTTTGGGAAGAGTGGCCCGAATATTTCGAAAGAAATTTGAGGCTCTCATTCACCCCCCCTTTGGTCGCCGTTCTCGGTCCTTCAATTGGTATCAGAGCCGGTTAAGGATCATTCCACCTTACACGGTTCTTGATCCGCGAAGGCGACATGGAGCAAGGTGTTGGCAAACCTCCGTTTTTCGATGGAACGAATTTCGCCTATTGGAAGGTGCGCATGTCCGCTTATCTTCAAGGGCTTGATTCAAAAATTTGGGAGATTTGTGAGAATGCGGATTATGTGGTTCTTGGTGCTCGGATCAATGAGCTCCAAATCACCCAACATGCGTCAAATGCAAGAGCCCGTAGCATCCTCTTCTCAAGTTTGTCTCTTCCTGAGTTTGAGCGGGTTTTGAGTCTCACTACGGCACGAGAGATCTGGCAAACACTTGTGCGATATCATGAGGGAAACCCTAAGATCAAGTCCAGACTCTTCGACACGTACCGTAGGGAGTACGAGAACTTTGTTCAATTGGCCGGTGAATCTGTTGACGGGATATTCACTCGCTTCCAATCTATCGTCAACAAGATACGTGCTAATCGAGCCAACTTGCCTTATGATGATCATGAGATGGCTATCAAGCTTTTGCATGCTCTTGATCGAAAGGTGTGGGAGATGAAGGTGGCTGCCATCCAGGAGTCACTGGGCTATGACGCCCTGACCGTGGATGAGCTATTCAGCAAGCTCAAGTCCTCGGAGATTGACCACCAGACCCGAGCCAAGCTTGAGAACCCGTCAAACCCATCCATGGCGTTGGTTTTCGGCCCCGGCGCTGTGTCTTCTTCTTCCCTAACCCTTCACACTCTTCGTTCGCTTTGTATTTAATGTCTGTGACAGAGGAACAAGTGGAGGTGCTTGGAGATGATGAGCTGGCTTTGGTCATCACTAAGTTCTCACGGTTTCACAACAAACGTTTGAACCGACGACGTGGTGGCTTGGCCAAGGGTGCTACCGTTGCGGTGATGAGGATCACTTCATCGCAAACTGCCCCAAGAAAGCTGCAGGTGACTTCACCAAGCGCAAGGACAAGCGCGAGCACCGCTTCGAGGACAAGCACAAGGCCAAGGGCGGCTACAACAAAAGGTCCTCCAAGAAGCTGATCGACAAGGTGAAGGCCAAGCACCGAGCCTTCCTCGCCTCGGTTTTGAATTTCATGGTTTCTGGAAGATCCGCTGTACCTCTTGGTCATCACCAAAGGTATCCACCCTCTCTAGGGTCGTGATCTTGCTGGGTGAGTAAGCTTGCTTGCTGGGGTTGTTTTTCGGAAGAGTGGCCTGAATATTTCGAAAGAAATTTGAGGCTCCCATTCACCCCCCTCTTGTCGCCGTTCTCGGTCCTTCAGGTTCACTAAGAGAACCGCCTGTGTAAATGATTTTCCAGTTTTAAATTTTTGGTATTTATATAATATTGTATTATTTATTATATACATATATATTGTTATTGAGACTACTAAACCCTATTGGATGGTGTTCAAATATATAGCAACATGTAAATTAAATATCTCATACATACATTTCTTTCTTCAAAGTACCATGCTCGCAATAAAGTTACAAGTGTATGGCACATTATATACATGAGTCTCACGCTCACACATATAAAGTTACAGGTCTATATACATCAAGAGTTTGGGCTTGTCCTTTAAAAACCGGACCGAGTAAGATTTAGGCTATAAACCTCTGTTAGCGCTTCGTACTCGGGCTTGGCTAATTCATTTTCATAATCATGATATTTCCCTACACTTGAGATGACTTGTTTGATGAGGAAAAGGCACACGTCCTTGACTATGCTGTACAATGTCTTTTCGTTGATGGTCGTCGCCTTGACTTTTTTCTTGGAAGGTTTCTTCTTAGTCGATGTGTCGTCTCCTCCTCTCATGTGCTCGCACACGTAGTATCCACAGAGGACAGATCTTGCTGGTTGCTTGTGGCACTATAAAACAGAAAATTAAAGTGGTTATTTATGCTCGCACACGTAGTATATCCACATAGTACATGTATGATCTGTATTCATAAGAGTAAGTTTTCATACTTACCGGCCAGTCATATATAACTTTCAATGGCTCCTTTTCTTTTTTTTCTTCAATTCAACCTTTCCACCATGCATTATATAAAACCACCATGCCCTACGAACTCGAATACAGTCACCATGTTAATTATTCTTAAAATCTCATAATGCAAAAGTATACGTGCATATCTCAACTTCCATCTCTAGCATCTCAATGAAATGTGCATAGCTTATCAGCACCCTTCCTTTTTTAGGATAAATGACGACGCAGATCCAGTGGTCCCTGCATGAATCAAATTCATGATATATTTGTGCATTGAAATATTATGTAGTTTGATCACCCAAAGTTATATGGTGCCACTACCTAAACTCATATACTTACCCAAAGTTGTACGGTGCCACTATCGATTTCCTGTCTTGATACTTTTTCATACACTTTGAAATGTAGAAGGAATACTTGGCTTCAAATTTAAACTATAATTGTCTCCTTTTGGCGGCTCGTGCTTCACCTTCTAAGCCTCTTAAATCGTCGTTGTTCACCCCAATTCTAAAGGTGTGTCTTTCTTCGCATATATCAATTGGGTTCAGATAGGCAATCCTTTCCTCGGCACAATAATCGAGGTCCGGACCATAAGCCTGCTCCTGCTCATCAAATATCATTCTACAAGGCACATGCATATGTCAGATATTGAACATTGATACAACTACAATGCATGCCAGTTATTTAACATTGATACAACTACAATGCATGTGTAACTATGTAACACTTACAATGCAAACGTTGTTATTATCTGTACGTCTAGTCTCTCGAGGTCCATCATCAACTAAATGTCTTCAAAGCTAATCACAGACAGATTATGATCACTTTGAAATGCCTTATGTGGTATAGACACGTTGATGGCGTGAATGCCAGCAGCAGAGGCTCTCATGTACCATTCATGCATCCTTTTTACATTGGTTGGGACCTTTTGGAGTTTCTCCTAGCTCAGTAGAGGCTTTCCCACCACATAGGTTTTAGGCACGGACTTGTAGTCTTCCCAAGTTGGCACTTGATTTTGCAGGGAATCACCTTAGGCATCGGCTGCGCTGACTTCTTGAGCTCAGACAACTCGAGGACTTCACTAGTGCGTTTTTGTCCAATTCCTTTCAAAAATCTGGTCGTGCTAGCTGTTTTTTTCTTTGGCTTGAAGGGGGAAATCAACTTGGGGATAGGAAACTTCTTCTTTGGCGGCGCTGGTGGCTCCAGTGTTTGTTTAGGATCTTTGGGTTGTGGGGAAGGTGTGGATTTTTGTGGTGGAGGTGGCAGAGGTGATGTTTGTGGAGGTGATGACTGTGGCAGAGGTGGCGGAGGTGATGAATGTGGCGGAGGTGACGGAGGTGGGCTCGCAAGAGAATGGATTGTGATGGTGGTGAGTTTGGAAGAGGATTAGTAGGTCCTGATGACTCCTCAACTGCTATCTCTTGCGAGGACGGTGGCGGCTCACTCAACTGGACGTCTCGCCGAGGCCAAAGAATAAAATTGTTTATAGCCTGTCCGAGTTTCTCAATGTCCTCGGGACCGGGGATGTCTAACATCTCGTCCTCATATCCTTGGACCACGGTCGATACTTCTACTCTGTAGTAGTCTTCAGGAATGTTAGCACCGTGGTACTTGCGTCCTGGGATCGCTTTGCCCATGGCTACTTCCCTTGTACAATGATTGTTAATGCCATATCTTATGACTAGGGAGCAAGCCACGGGAGTAACAATGTCGTCAACTGGATATTGAATCTTATTTCCTGTAGACGCGACATTGCTTGGTACCTCGACAACGATCTGCTGGGACACCACTGGGACTAGCTGCATCTAGGGTGTCTGAGTGCTTATTTGTTGATTTGACACCGCACTCGCCAATTTCTGCATCAACTCAGGAGGAGGATCATCTAGCAATTTCTGCATAAACTTTGCGAACTCTTTATTAGCCTCCTCCTTTAAGTAGCTAGCCATTTCTTCCTTGTATCTATCACGTTTCATGTACTCACCTTCCCACTGAGGGCCGAATCCATCCTTCCACCCTTCTTTGGATGAGACGCCTCGAACACGGCCAGGATGCTCTGGGTTACCCAAGCTCTCACTAAGGATGTCCCTCTCTCTTCGTGGCTTGAATATACCTTCCTGTTGCTTGGCTGCCACCGTAAATATGTTCTTTGCTACTGCTTCAACCTCAGGGTCATCAAAGGACAAACCGCTGTCAGTTTCCTTTGCTTTTCTAGCCCTAATCCAATTCGCGGACCTTTCACCAACTTGTTCGGACAGCGCCGGTAACCCGTTCGCCTTCTTAGTAGCTTCTTCTTGTTGCCATTTGGAAGCCTGACGCTGATAACCACCTAAGCCTAGATGGTGGTGGTACTTATTCTTCTTTGCGAGAGCGGAGTTGGCTTCGCTCAGAGATACGAATTCTGGCTCTTTCCTTTGCTCTACAAAGACCGCACACTGGCATTTAGTAATCTTGTACATTGTTGTAGGGTCCAACCCTTTCTTGGAAAACTTGTTATTCAACTCATGCCTCCAGTTTTGGAAACTGATCGCACACTGCTTCAATGTATAGTCCTTTACCAATGCCTCTCGTATGGCTCGAGGAAACTGGAACCTCGTCTTCATTTTTTCTCAAATTCTTATCTTGTCATCCTCCGACACAATGGACAAGTTCTTGTTAGTGACGTCAAGAATGTCCCTAACACAGAAGCCAATTGCGTTTCGGTACTTGGATAGGGCCTCCAAAGGAGCTGTGGGCTGTCCGGTTGGGCTGACTTCTAAGATGCCATATACGTTGTCTGGAAACTTGTTCAATCCTCTCTCGCCTCGTTTGGCACCGCTCCACTTCCTTTTCCTTGATGGCTCATTGCTCATCGTCGCGGTCGGTTCGGGTGCGTCTTCGGCACGTTGTGAGATCAACTCTTCCATCTGAGCCAATGCCCTCTGAATATAAACATTGTGAGTTTAATGGTGATGGTTTTAATAGACATGTAATTAAATAAAAACATGAAATCATATAATTACCTCCTCGGCTTCTGGATCATAATCAGGGTCATGGCGTAATTCACGTTCAAATTGTTCTCGAGCCTTCCTCACTTTGGGACGCTCGAAGTCGTCGCTAGGGCTCCAAGTGTTCTCCGGAGTTGATTGGTTCCCTTCTTCTTCCTCCATGGGGTCAGACGACCCCGAGCCTTGCCCCATTTGGTGGGTATCTTGTACTTGTTGTGTGGGGTCAGAGGATGACCCCAGGTGTTGCCCCGTTTGGTGGGTATCTTGTACTTGTTGTGTGGGGTCGGAGGACGACCTCAGGTGTTGCCCCGTTTGGTGGGTGTCTTGTACTTGCTCCGTGGGGTCAGACCCTGGGGCTTGTTCTGTGTGAACGGACCCTTGTACTTGGTCCTTGCTTGGAGATGCCATCGTTGAAATCTATGTACAAGAATTTGGGTAGTTAAAATAATATTATTTTTCTATTACAAATACATACAAATGTCTATTATTTAAATAAGCATTTACATCTATACCTAATAATCAAAGCATTTATAATCAAATATCTTTTATAGTCAAAGCATTTATACAAGGCTTGGGCTGGTTTAGGCTGGCCCAACAGGCCCAACAGGCTAGCCCAACAGGCCCAACAGGCTAGCCCAGCAAGTTTGACCAGCCGGGCCCATGCGTCAGGCAGCCACGTAGGTATTCTACGGCGGCGCTCGCCCACGCGCTCGCGCTCCCTGCCACCGCGCCACCCTCCTCCCGCGGCCAAGCAGCCATTACCGGCATGCCACCGTGCCACCGCGCTCGGCTGGCGCCACTGCCGCCAACCGGCCTCCTTCGCCGCGCCACCACGCCCACGCCGGCCTCCTCACATGCCCAAGCAGTCACGCCCAAGCAACCGCCCTCGCGTTGCCGTCGCGCCACCGCGCCACCGTGCTAGCCCGACGCCACTGCCGCCTACATGCCTCCTCTGCGCCACTGCGCCTCCTCCACTGCGCCACCGCGCCGCCATGCAACTCCCGCCGCCGCCACGCCGACACAGAGAGGGAGAAGAAGAGGGACTTACCTGGCGGCACGAAGAAACCTCCGGCGCGATGGAGATGGTCGTTGAGCGGCGGGAAGGGCGGCGACGGTTGTGGGAAAATCGGGCAACCTTTCGGCGTCGATTCCAATGAACTGGTGCCAGGACTTAGAAAATTTTCAGGCGAGTGCGCGGGACTTATATACGAAGCCAATTTCTACAGGCGGTTGGCATTGACCACCGCCTGTAGAAATTGTTTCTACAAGCGGTTGACATTGACCACCGCCTGTAGAAATGGATCTCTACAAGCGGCTAGCATTGACCACCGCTTGTAGAAATGAATCTCTACATGCAATGGTCAATGCCAACCGCCTGTAGAAACAATTTTCCAGAAATAATTCTAAATTTTTTTTAAAAATCATACATAAGCTTCAAAAAATCATATCTTGAGATATAATGTTCCAAAAATTGTGAATTAAATTTTGTAGTGTTTGTCTTGACAAGATATACATATTAAAAATATTAAATGACATGTTTGAGATACTTTTGTATGTATCTATATTTATAGTGACTCATACATAAGCTTCAAAAAATCATATCTTGAGAAATAATATTCCAAAAATTGTGAATTAAATTTTGTAGTGTTTGTAGTTCATGGTTAAGTTTTTAGGGTTAAGGGTTTAGGGTTTAGGGTTAAGGTTTAAGGGTTAAGGTTTAAGGGTTTAGGATTTAGGGTTAAGGTTTAAGGGTTTAGGGTTTAGGGTTTAGGGATATACATGTTTTAATTATGTGAAGTAAGCATAGGGTCTCACCCGTAGAAATAAAAATAGGTTCTCCACATGTACAAACATAAATGGATTACATGGAAAATAACAAAAACAATCTAGACAGCTATACTATTCTTCCTTGTCCATCGTGGCGCACCCAAGGTAGTGATTTCTATGGGATGCTTCGCTCAACACTCCTTATTTTTACTGGATGGTTATCTACAAAGAGACAAATGTTACTGAACTCATTAAATTCATCTAGGTTAGACACACCATCAACCCCTATAGCTTGTTGCTTTCCAGGAATAACTACATGCTTCGGCTTGTCGGTACTTTAATTCTCATTAGGACAAAGGATCTGTTCAGCATAGAAGACCTGTGCAGCACGGTTAGCCATTATCCACGGATGATCTTTGTAGCCTACCTTACTTAGATCGAGAACTCTAACCCCATAGTTATCCACTGTGACATGTTTGTCTTCAACCCATTGGCATTTAAACATAGGGACCTGAAATGTACCATAGTCTAGCTCCCAAATGTCATCAGCAAAGCCAAAGAACATAGTTTCATCACCAGTTTCAAAGTCTAAGGCATCACATCGAACTCCACTGTTTTGTGCAATGGTCTTTGGTCCTTGGACTTGGTACAGAATGTGAAGCCACTAATGTCATAGCTTTGCCATGTTGTGACCTGGCGTGATGCTCCAGAAGCCAACACCTTGATGGTGCATTCCTCAATTGTTTCCCCCTCTGGAATGTCAAGCTCCTTTAGCTATGAGGTGAACTTATTCTTGTGTTCCTTCATTAACCACTCATCTGTGTGCCCATGATTTTGTTTGCGAAGTTCATCAATATGTTGCTCGATGAAAGGCTCCATTATTGAGAGTTGATGAAGGATGTTTTGATGTGCCTCGAGGACTGAATTGTAATCTTGCGGGACTAATGTTTTCTTTCCCATCCTCCCTCTTCCATTCAGCCTACCATCATGTCTTGACGGAGGCAAACCTATTGCATCCTAGTCTTTTAGGACGCTGTTGCAGAATGGACCACCAGACTCAATTGCCTCTTCGGTTAAGTACCCCTCTACCATGGACGCCTCAGGACGAGCACGAGTTGATACATATCCATTAAGTGTTGATATGAAACGTTCATACATCCACATCTCGTACAAATACATGGGACCCAGTGCCTCTATCTGTGGAACCAAGTGCACCACAAGGTGAACCATAATATTGAAGAATGCTGGAGGAAAACACATCTCGAACTGTGACACTGTCTCCGCTGCAAATTCCTTAAGAGATGTCAACTCATCACGGTCGATCACCTTCTGTGAGATCCTATAGAAGAAGTAGAACAACCGTGTGACTGCAACCTTTATCCACACTGGATTTATAGCCCTGATGGCAATAGGGAGCAAAGTAGTCAGCATAGCATGACAATCATGTGAGTTGTAGTTGGTGAGTGTAAGGTCTTTCATTGACACAATACTTTGTATGTTAGAGCAGAATCCAGATGGGACCTTCAGATTCTTCAAGCACACACACATCGAATGTTTCTCATTATTGGTGAGGTTGTAGCTTGCTGCCGGGAGATGGTACTTCCCATTTTCTTGAAGAACAGGGTGGAGTTCTTTTTTATTGTCTAACTGTACCATGTCTAGACATGACTTTAGTCCTTCCTTTGTCTTGCCCTTTATGTCTAGCAAGGTTCTAATTAGGCTTTCAAACACGTTCTTCTGAATGTGCATACCATCGATCGCATGGCGTATGTCTAACTCAGGCCAGTATGACAAATACTCGAAGAAAATAGATTTCTTCTTGAACGTAGCCCCTGGAGTTGGTTTGACATTCTTTCTTGGTTTTCCGTCTGTTGTCTTCTTCCCGAAAACAAATTTAAGGTTCCTGACTAGGTTGAAAACTCTTTTGTCTTTACTGTTGTCTAGTGGGGCAGTAGACTGGAGTTCAACATTATTGTCGAAGTGCTTATCCATCTTCTTCTGGCGGTACCTATGTCCTTTCGATAAGAAGCGTCTGTGCCTCTATTGACACCGTTTTTCGACACGTGTCAAGTGGGCCGAGGCTTGACTGGTCAATGACCGTTCTCCATCGGCATCGGGAAAATTTTGAGCCGATGTTGCCGATGGGAGACTGCTGTAGAGGGCCAAGTGCGTTGCCGATGGAGGCTAGATGATCTTTGCCGACAAAGGTTGATCGGTGGTCTTGCTGAGGCTGATGGCCGGTGAAGAGTCATTGCCGATTGCCGATGAGATCATTGCCGATTGCCGATGAGGAGTCATTGCCGATTGCCGATGAAGAGTCATTGCCGATTGCCGATGAAGGATGGTTGCCGATTGCCGATGAAGGGTGGTTACCGATTGCCGATCAGGAAAGTGTTGCCGATGCCGATGGGCGTAACTTAGCGTTTGGTGGCAGCAGGAGGTTACCGGTGGTCAAAAGAAGGAAGGCGCGGATTAAAGGGGTCTGCCGATGGAGAGTTTTCATCGAGGAGGAGAATAAGGAAACTGGTGTTTTGTACCAGTATTATTATAGTAGTTTGAGTTCGGCTCTTGCATGGGTCGTTTATTTCCCTTTAAAATAGGTGTGTTTGTTTAGGAAATAAATATTATTATCCGACTCCTGCGTGAGTCAGTTTCCTTTAAGGTAGGAGTTTGTTTTAGGAAGGATATGTGTCGTGTCTTTCTACAACTCTCCATGCGGGAGTATAAATATGTGCCCGAAGGCTATGGAAAAAAGAACCAATCCAATTCAAAACAAACCAATTTTATCTGATTCTACTTTTTATCGCAATTTACCCTTTTACTGCATTAGCTGTAGTTTTCAACGAGTTCTTCAAGCTTTCGACGGGCTGCATCAATCTCATCTCTGTCAAATCCTTGTTAGTTCCGCGTGGGAGTACCTCTGAGCTTTGGCAATCCGGGCGCATCGCTGTTTGCCTCGTTCAGCTCTGCTCTAGTTATCCCTGATCAATCTGAGCCTTGACGTCCGGGCGTATCGCTGTCGTCTCGTTCAGTTTGTTCTAGTTATCATCCTTGTCAATTGATTGGTCAAATCGACTGGCACGCCCTCGACATCAAGCTTTGGGTAATAGCCTGAGGTGTTCACAGATCTGACGCTTTTTGTGTCAACACCTCTTTTGGCACACCCGGTGGGACCCGATTATATAAATTTTGTATCTATCATGGCTAATCCAAGGGGTGCTATTGAAGTCTCTACAGAAGATCTGACAGGTCATCAGAAACAGGCTCTGGAGCAGGCAATGGAGGAGTACAAGCGCTCATATCTCAAATCCTTCAGCCTAAACGGGATCGGCGAAGCAGTACACAAGCAAGATCTGTCGTCGCCACGGCAGATTACTTTCTACACCGATCCTGGTAAAGTACAAGACGCGGTTAATTATGCATTAAATAATGTATTAATTAGCCAATCCAGTGTGCTGTCCGATACTGTGTGCAATGCTGTCAAGCAAGCTTTCAAGGGACAGGCACCATATCATGTTGGTCCAGAGTATCGTCAGCTCGGATCGGCATCTGCTGCGACTCCATCGGCGGTTCCAAGGGTGTTTACACCAATTATGAGTCGGTCTGCCGATGAGATCGTGCCACCAAGATTAAGCCCAACAAGCACTACTCAGGTGAATACAAATCTGGTGGTTTCAACGATGTCTGGACCTGTGATCCAGAATCAGTCAGCTTCAGCCCATTGCCGGGGATACGGTATGTCTCCAAGTCCATCTACTGATTCCAGACTCGTACAAGATAACCATGCAGGGTGGAAGGTTCCCATGGCATCGGCAACATCTGTACAGCCGATGATGCATTATGCTACATCTTCTCCAACAACACAGTTGTCAACGGGGAATCTGCAAGCGTACACCCAACTATCGGCAAATCACTTGCAGATACAACAAGGCCCAGCAGCTGCAAGCCAACGCATGGCGGCAATGGTTCTCCAAACTGGAACACTGGCCAATCAAGGCAACTATGCTATCAATTATTCGGCGCCACAAGAACGACAGGCGTCAGCTAGCTACCAGTTATCAGCAACTTCTTGGCCGATGCAACAAGGTATGCCGATTGTCAATAAACCTGTATCGGCAATAGCTACCCAAGTCGCGGTACCCGTGAATCCAAGCGGTCAATCAAGGGTACAACAAAAACAAGCACCCGCCGGTTATCAGTTATCGGCGAATGCTTGGCCGATGCAACATGACGCGCCAATAGTTAATCAGCCTACATCGGCAAATTCTTGGCCGATGCGACAAACCATGTTGAGCGTCAGTCAGCCTGCATCGGCCGTAGCTGCTCAACCCATGGTGGCTACAAATCAAAGCTATCATCCCAGGATACAAGAGTTGCAATCCTCAGCTAGCTATTACTCACCGGCAACTGCTTGGCCGATGCAACAAGGTGTGCCGCTTGCCAATCAATATGCATCGGCAATGACTGCTCAAGTTGCGGTACCCGCAGGTCAAGGTGATCATTCAAGGGTACAGGAACGACAGATGTCAGCTGGCGATCAACCGATGGTGAATTCTTGCCCGATGCAAAGCGTGTCAAATGCCAATCAACCTGCATCGGCAATAGTTGCTCAGTCTGTGGTACTTGCAGATCAATGCTATCATCCGAAGGTACAAGGGTTGCAAGAGTCAGCCGGCTATCAGCCATCGGTAAATTACGTACCGATGACACCTAGCGCAGGTTGGATCAGTCAAGCACCGATTCAGCAGCAGTATGTGCAGCCTGAGTTCCAGGTGACAGGGGTTCCGCGGCATCCAGCGAGTCTTCAGGATGAAGTATCGGTACTTCGACCGATAAATGCTACATCGCAATACTCGCAGGAGAGAGTGAACAATGAAACATCGGTACAGCAACCGATGAATGTGACGAATATAATGCCAGAACACAAAACAGTGATTGGGCAAAATGGCCTATCGGCAACACAACCGATGCATGGCATTCTAATGATTGGTACTGTGCATGCTCCAAACATTTCGAATTCTTTGGCGTCGGAGCCTGAAGTACCTCGACCCACTCAGCCAGTAGGCGTCCAGAATTGCTCGTCGGTTAAGGAGCCGATGCATAATAGTCAGCAGATTGGTGCTGCTAATGTATCAATTGCTCCGGCTTGCTCACTACAGAGACATGAAGGAATACGTCTATCCCCCCAACTAGAGAGCGAATCTGCGCATCATCCAGACACAAAGGTTTTTTCGACCAAGAAGATAGAACATTCAGAGCTGGACGAAGAGCCAGGCCTCGACACTGCTGAGTTGGAGAAATTCACCTTTGATATCACAGAAGTCGATCAGGACATTAAATCACCTGGGCCTAGGAAGGCTCGGAGCGTAGGGGTACTCTTCGTTAACCAAGGGGACTCCGGGTCAGACGAGGCGACGAACGTCGGCACTGTTGAATGGGTAAATGACGAGGAGCCGATGCCTTGTGCGCTCGACCAGAAAAAGACTGGAAAGTTCACCTTCGATGTCACGAAGGCCGATGGGATATTTGACTTATTGCTTCAGGAAGGGCGAGTCAAGCTAGCCCCTAATCAGGTAATTCCATCGGCCGAGGAGCTCAAGAAAATCAGGTACTGCAAGTGGCACAACGTAACTTCTCATAGTACCAATGACTGCAAAATATTCAGGCAGCAGTTGCAATCAGAAATTGACTCTGGACGAATCAAGTTTGAAAATTCTAAAGTCCAGAAACCGATGGAAATTGATCAGCGCCCCTTTCCAAATAATATGGTGGAAACCAGTGGAAAGACTAAGGTGCTAACATCAGACGCTGCTAGAAAGAGTGCATCGGTAGATCCTGATCATCAAGTGGCTGAGCACGACGTCGAAAAGTTTGCCGATGACAGGAGAGGCAAGAGAATTGCCGATAAAAGTGGTTGTGTCGGCAGGGCCCGTGGTGTGGTAATCACGCACAAGCTACCAAGGCAGAACTATCGGCAATCACGAGATGAACGATATCGGCAGGAAGAACATCGGGAGCGGCTTCGTCGGAAAAATCATTGGAGGTGTCCTTTCTTCATTCACTGTTGGGAGGAAGGCATTAAGTTACCTACTGCCGATGACTGTCCTGAATGTAACGGGTATCACATTGCCGATCAGTTAGGTAAGCCTCGTTTGGATGATCGGACGTCTAGGCGCGCCAAGCCGCTCAGAGAGAAGAGATCGGTACATAACCAGCTGGGGGGCAAGCTTAGTGCCCATAGCAGGCTTGGCGGGCAGGTCAATCAGGAGGAGAGCAAGAAGCAGACCAAGACAAGAATACCCGATGAGGAAGTGCTCTCCAGGAATTCAAACATCGGAAGAAATGCCGATGCAGATAATGAGGGACGGCGCCAACCCGTCTGGAAAACCAAGCTCCCTCAATGGTGCCCTAAAGGTCTGACCAGAACCCAGAAAAGAAGAATTCAGCGCCAACGCCGCAATGACCTGTACGGTGATGCAGAACCCTCGGGAGAGAGGCAGTGGAGGCCAAAACACAAGGGTAGAGATCCATCGGCAGACAGCGATATTTCGCCGATGGTCTAATCGAAGTCAATCTTGGACCTGCTGGCTTGGGGGCTGCACTCGGCAAACTGGCGATTTCAATTATTATACTTGGGGGTACCTGCCGATGGTTTGTGTATGAGACGCCGTACTGATGATAAATTCGTTAACTGCCAGAAGATGGTTGTGAGAATGATTCCGCCGCGCTTGCATGCGATGACTAAGTGTGTGGTGCACGCGCTCTGGGAGTCCCTCCTCGTGCTCTTTGGTGGGTCTATCGGCATTGACCTAATTCTGATATGATGGAAGTATGAAGCCTCGTTGCCGATTATTGTTACGATCAGGCTAAATATCAGGGTCTGTCTAAAAGGTGGGATTACTCAGGATTTTAGCCGATTTGATGAGTTATGGCATCGGTGATGATTGCCGATGATTGGGTGAACGAGTTTGCCGATGGTACTCTGGCATGGAGATTGATTTTACCGATCAGGATTGAACTCTAGGCCTGAAGTGGTTTTCTAATCAAGTTCTTATCGGATAAGACAGTCTGCCTTCAGCAAAGCGTACATTCCAGAGACTCTCGAGGGAGTTGACGTATGGTGTGCTCATTTAGATGCCGATGAAAGGGAAAATTATAATACATCGTAGAAACGTGTAAACGTTAGATTACAAGGCCCAGAATTAAGTATCAGAGTTACATTTTTACCGATACGACAAATAAATTACAGCAAGGAGTGAATGACTGATATCGCACGCAGGTGAATATGTTCTATCTTGTCCATCTCCTTGGCGTCGGCGTCGGCAGAACCTTCGACCGGCCTGATCTTCTTTTTCCACAAGATGGCTTGTCGGGCGTTTTGGTCCCTTTCTTGCCGCAGAACCCTGATGGTATCGGATAATTGGGTTTTCTGCTGGTTGGCTGCAGTCACATCCTCCTCAACCTTTTGTAATTCGACTAACAGCTCTTCTTTCTTGGCCGATAGCCGGGTGATTTCTTGATCGAGGCTGTTGATGGAGACTTCCGCTTGGCCGATCCCTTGTGCTTTTCATCGGCAATATTCTTGAACTTAAGCTTCTCTTCCTCGCTCTTGGATTGGGCGGCCCTATCGGCGATGCGACGGGAAAGCCGCTGGTATTGAATTTGCTTGATATCGAGGAAGGTTGCCTGGAGAAGGATTTCCGCCATATCGGCAGGTAGATGGCTTTGGATGTCTTTGAATGCAATCCTCGCTGCCGATGAATCTTGAATGAGCTGGGATGTGTCTTGTAGCAGCAAGGAAAGCAGTGCCTCAAGCTTGGTCTTAATCTCCGCCGATAGAGCTGGGACAAAGCTCTCTTCCTCCTCGTCATCAGGTATGTCAACTGAGAAGGAAAACAGGTTGTCTACTTGGAGGGGGCCTTGGTGTCTATCTTCATCCTGCGGGTTGAGGCTGAAGGAGAAAAGACTATCTGGAGAATCTTGGGCCTGAAAACGGAGGGGTTAAAATACGCCGATTGAAAGATTATACTAGAATTTTCAAGTGATTAACTTACCATCTTGAAGCGGATTTCTTGCCCAGGACTTGGCATACTAGATGGCCCAACCTCGTCTTGGACATCGGCAGCGGTTGCCGATGACTGAGCTTCTGCCAGAAGAGCAGTCGACGCCGTTGGTGGTGGTAGTGTTGTCTCTGGCGTAGCTTCCGGTGTGATACTTGATTGTGGCGGTGATGCCGCTCTTTCATCGGGATCTTCGGTTAATGGTACCGATGCCGATGTTGCCTTTGCCGCTACGACGGGCGGAGCCGTATCATCAGCAACTTCGGCTGACGGCGCCGAGACTGATGTTGCTTCAGCTGCTGCAGTGGGTGCGGTCGCCTCGTCAGGGATATCAGCTGATGCCGATGCCGATGCCGCCTCCGCCGCCATTATGGGTGTTTCTTCATCGGGGTTTTCGCTGATGGTGCCGACGCCGATGCCACTCCCGCTGCCATTGCGGGTGTTTCTTCATTGGGAGCTTCGGCTGACGGTGCCGATGCCGATGCCGCCTCTGCTGCTGCAGCGGATGGAACTGTCTCCTGAATGAGGACGTCGTCCATTGGTTGATCTGGGATAGGAGCCGATGGAGTTTCTGCCGACGATGAAGACGAGCTAGCCAGCCTCAAACGCCTCCTCTTCCTTGGTGCAGCAGCAGGAGATCCAACCCGTTTAGACGAGGACTGGGGGGCATCGGTAGCCGGGCTTGAAGGTACTTGTCTGCTAGGAGCAGCTGTCGATGACCTCATAGCTTGAAAATATTCAATGAAAGTTATACAAAGTAAATGTTGCCGATTAAACAGTGTATAATCGGTATGAGTTAAGATGAGTTTACTGCAAACACCCGCGTCAGGGCAGCAGCAGTGGCCGATGTAGCCTTGGCTTTTGCAGGTGTCGGTGTGGGTACCTGTCGAGGAATGAAGGCCGCTAACGCGGGAGCTTTGTTGCCGATGAGTGATACGGGACTCATCATTCGAAGCTTGAAGGGCTTGCTGTTCTTACTCATCGGAGGGATCGGGTCATCAACCTGTCAAACGCAAGAAGGTTAAATATCGATGACGGAGGTAAAGGTAAGGAATGCGTCGGAATGAGGACTTACTGCGTCGTCGAGAATGATATGATCGGTATCGATCATATGCCGATAGTAGTGCGACGACTTGGCAAACGGTTGGCACCTCCACTCTTGCCACCAGGACTTGTACTCATTTGTAATAAAGGAGGTTGGCGACCAGGAGGACAAATCAATGTCTGACGTATCCGCATCGGCAGGAAGGTTGACAACCTTGTTCCAGTCCAGAGCACTGGAGAATGTTTGCCTGGGCTTCACTACCTTGGAGTAACAAAGCTTGATCGGCAGTTGGCCGAACGCCAGTTGTCTTGCCGCTACCGATGGGTAATAGAATTCAAATGATGGAGGGGCATTCTTTCTCGATCCGAAGATGTTTACCGGAATAGCTCGAGGGGTGATGCTGGCCTTCATGATTATCTGGTTTTCAGACACATTCCCATCGGTAAGATTAAATACCAGCGGGAACTGGTTGTCTTCATCAACATATGGCCACCAGAGCCGTTCTGTGGTAGGAATTCCATTGTAAAACTTCTGAAAAAATAGACCGAATTGCTCTGCATCGGCATCGGTCCCTGGCAGTACTATAGTGGCCTCTCCAAAGTTGAGTGGAGGGCGAGTTGCCGATTCATCCTCCCTACACTGGTAGTCTTCTGGTATGTCTCGTGGGAAATGTTGGGCGAACAAGTCAGATTGAAGTACCTTCTGCATATGTGCGTTCAACCACATATTGATAAACCACCAGGGACCTCCAAGGTTGCCAATGTGTTCACCTAGCAGCAACTTCTGGGATACTTGGTGGAGAAGACGGTATACCGATCCTAGAAGATATCTGCCCAGGGGAAGTCTTGTCCCATTGGCAAGCAGCTCAGCTGCTGGGAGATACATAGTAGTGGGTCCGACTGCCCTACCGCAGAAAATGAACTTGTCCAGCCACATGTTCAGGAAGGTGGCATGCTCCCTCTGGTTTACCGATCCTGTCTTCTGGTATTCCTGAATATAGCCTGTCCAGCCGCCGATGTTCCGGGTGTTCACCTTATGCTCAGCTTTCCTGTTGAACAAAGTGAAGGTATCGACAGAAGACACGTCTAGGCCGGTTAGCATGTGGACATCGGCAAGAGTGGGGGTGGCTGGTCCGTGTCGGAATAAGAAAGCATTCAAGGTGTCCGACCAGAAGTAGGAGGCAACTATCAGCATGTTCTCGTTTCTCTCTATATCGGCAATAGAGAGCCGGATGCATTGGTCCAAATTGTGTTCTTGCCAATAAATTTGCTGCGCCCTAGCGACCCTGAGGTACCAATTTTTCCACCCTTTGGTGGGCTTGGGCCATGAACGGAAGGCATCTTTCCACAATCCCAAGCCAAAACATTCAGATCTGAATGGGATCCGATTGGTTTCTGCGTTGATTATGAAGGTGGGATCCGGATTGCCCATGGGGCCTAAACAGCTAAAGGTGGAACCAGCAAGTGGGATCACTACCTTGTTGTACAATTCCTAAGAAAAAACAGAAAAGGAATGGGGATAAATCCAGATCTGTGCGAGAAAAGAACCAGCAGAAAGTTGGATTAGGAGGAGAATGAGCCTTACTTCTGGGATGTCGACCTGGATCGCCATTGGAGTTGAAGGGTGCTTGCAGTTTGTCCTTGGATTGCGGAGAGGTACTGTTTCTCGAGCTTGTGTTCTTCAGCACGGCTGGAGGTTGAAGACGAAGACAGGAAGGTGAAAGTGAAAATGGGCTCGGGTAAAAAGGCAGTGTGGATCCCGGTAACTTTTATAATCCTGTTCAGGGGTATTTTGGGGTTCTGTTTCACACTGTGCAGGAATGTGGAGAGGCCCGCAGTAGATACGCGCGGTGATCGAGGTGGTCTGCAACTTTTTGTGCTACAATCGAGGGATTTTATTATTAAATTGCAGTTCCACACGTGGAGATCGAGGAAACCGTACATCTGTCTCGGAGGTAACGGCTACAGCAACGGCTACAGTGGAAAGAATTTCGGCACGTAAAATATTATACGCTCCGAAACTGGGGGCATGTGTTGACACCGATTTTCGACACGTGTCAAGTGGGCCGAGGCTTGACTGGTCAATGACCGTTCTCCATCGGCATCAGGAAAATTTTGAGCCGATGTTGCCGATGGGAGACTGCTGCAGAGGGCCAAATGCGTTGCCGATGGAGGCTAGATGATCTTTGCCGACAAAGGTTGATCAGTGGTCTTGCTGAGGCTGATGGCCGGTGAAGAGTCATTGCCGATTGCCGATGAGATCATTGCTGATTGCCGATGAGGAGTCATTGCCGATTGCCGATGAAGAGTCATTGCCGATTGCCGATGAAGGATGGTTGCCGATTGCCGATGAAGGGTGGTTACCGATTGCCGATCAGGAAAGTGTTGCCGATGCCGATGGGCGTAACTTAGCGTTTGGTGGCAGCAGGAGGTTACCGGTGGTCAAAAGAAGGAAGGCGCGGATTAAAGGGGTCCGCCGATGGAGAGTTTTCATCGAGGAGGAGAATAAGGAAACTGGTGTTTTGTACCAGTATTATTATAGTAGTTTGAGTTCGACTCTTGCATGGGTCGTTTATTTCCCTTTAAAATAGGTGTGTTTGTTTAGGAAATAAATATTGTTATCCGGCTCCTGCGTGAGTCAGTTTCCTTTAAGGTAGGAGTTTGTTTTAGGAAGGATATGTGTCGTGTCTTTGTACAACTCTCCATGCAGGAGTATAAATATGTGTTCGAAGGCTATGGAAAAAAGAACCAATCCAATTCAAAACAAACCAATTTTATCTTATTCTACTTTTTATCGCAATTTACCCTTTTACTGCATTAGCTATAGTTTTCAACGAGTTCTTCAAGCTTTCGACGGGCTGCATCAATCTGATCTCCGTCAAATCCTTGTTAGTTCCGCGTGGGAGTACCTCTGAGCTTTGACAATCCGGGCGCATCGCTGTTTGCCTCGTTCAGCTCTGCTCTAGTTATCCCTGATCAATCTGAGCCTTGACGTCCGGGTGTATCGCTGTCGTCTCGTTCAGTTTGTTCTAGTTATCTTCTTTTTCAATTGATTGGTCAAATTGATTCTTGGCGGTACTCGTCCGACATTTTAACACCTATTTCCCACAATATCTTCATGTCTTCCATTAAGGGCTCCAAGAAAACATCCATGTCAACTCCAGGCTGTGTAGGTCCAGAGATAAGGATGGTTAGCATGAGATACTTTCGCTTCTGCATCAACCATGGCGAAAGGTTGTATATGGTGAGGATCACCAGCCATGTACTGTGTGTGTTGCTCCTCTCAGCAAATGGATTCATTCCGTCAGTACTCAGTGCAAACCTAACATTTCTTTGTTCCTTTGCAAAGTCTTCGTGGTTGTTATTGAAATCTATCCACTGCTTGCCATCGGCTGGGTGCCGAAGCTTCCCATCGTCTTTGATGTGCTGATTAGAATCATGCCAGCTCATAAGTTTGGAATCCTCTAGGTTAGCAAACAAACACCTCAATCGATCGACCATAGGCAGGTACCATATCACCAAAGTAGGAATCTTTTTCAGCGCATAATAGTCTACTTCTTTTTCTTTGATCGTGGGTTTTGAACTGTGTTGGGTCTTCTTTCGCTTCTTTCCTTTACACACTACCGAGGCAGCACAGTGTTCCTCTTTGTAGTCTTTATTTGTTTTATACCTACTTGCATTACACTTTGGACAGCTCTTCATGTCCTTATATTCGTCACCTCGATATAGGATACAGTGATTTCTACAAGCATGGATCTTCTCAACACCCATCGTGAGTGGACTGATTAGCTTCTTTGCATAGTATGTGCATAAAGTGGATGAAATAAATTGAGAAATAAAAAAGCATAATAAAAACCTAAGTAGAATAATAAAAAAACTACACTTCCCTCTATATATAAATTCTATTTAACACAACATTGATTCATGAAAACAAGTAAATATATCTAGCATAAACTAAATTAAAAAGCAAACATGAAAATGGAGAGAGGAGAGATGTTATATAATCAATTTAATCAACCTCACATGAATAAAACAAAAATATTAGCCTAGATATTATTCTCTCTCACTCATGGTGAAACCCTAGATCCAAAATGTGGCTCCAATTGAGCAAAAATGAGCTAAATGAGACAATAGGGACATAAACTAACCTTTTTAACCAATCTCCTTCAAATAAATGAAGATCAAAACCTTCACCCTTATATTTGAAAAATCGGGACCTCCAAAATAGCTTCTAATGGAAAGTGACGGCTAGAACTATAGCTGGTCGGGAGAAAAAAGAGAGTGAGGGTCGGGAGGGTGGTATATATAGGTAGAAAGTACTATAGGCGGTATGTCAACCGCCTGTGGAGAGGGATTATCACAGGCGGTTGGCAGCCAACCGCCTGTGATAATCCCTCTTCACAGACGGTTGGGGGCCAAAACACACCACAGGCAGCGTGAAACCCACAACCACGCTTGTGGTGTGTTTTGAGGCCCCAGCAAAAACAAGTTTTCTACTGGTGTTTTGGTCTTCAAATATTCTTTTTACGCGATATCATTACTAGTCAAAATATGCTGCTCCAACATAGTAGTACTAGAGAGTCCATGTCAGACTGTCGGTCTCCTACTAGAGGTTGAATTTGAAAGCAGTGTGTATGTATTAGTCCGAGTAGAATCTTGGTCATATGTCAGCAAATTAAAGGTGTGGCCAGGAGCACGTGTGTGGTGTAGTTTTCGTAAGCGATACTGGTCTTTTGGCACGACAAGTTACACAGTCAAGACATGCATCCTAAAACGTGTAGTACTCATGCAAGACTGAAATCCTCGATTCGCAGTGAAACAAACAAACGATTAACTCACCAAACTCGTGGTAGGTAAGGGGTGGTTCAGTGGTTGAATTTGAACGTAACTATATGTGGCCACACAAAGTTTCTCCTTTTGGAGAGACACGCATGCATGACATGAGAAAGGAGGTTGGTTTGCTTGGCCATGCATGCGTGGTAGAGTCTGCATGTAGAACATACATGCAGACTACTAAGTTAATAGCTTCGATCAGAGGTCATCAAACTGCAAGCATGCTTCACAAGTTACAGCAGGAAAATTCAATTCAAAACAAGTTTGTCAAAACCCATAATGAACTAACGTATATATATTCCTCAGCTTGTCCATGCATGCACAGTACTTATTTGACATGCAATGTTTATGTTTCCCACAGAAGTGTCCTTGGAAATTAAAAGGCGAAATCAAGATTGATTTTAGGCACATGTAGTATAAGAGGTGTGAAAGTATAATCGAGCGTGCACGAATTTATGAGTACGTCTCTCTATATATACACACACTACTACAAAATTTCTTTTACGTGATGTTACTCTTTGTTGATTGGACGTGGGCACACCTCCCGACCATCTCCATTGTTGTGAGTCCGGTTCCCCTTCCGAAGGCCCGCCTTGTTAAACTTTAATGGAGGTGGTCACCTTAAATCGACCGCCTCCATTAATTATCTATTAACTGAGGCGGTTGCGTAATAACAACCGCCTTCGTTAATGGATTAACGGACGCAATCGCATTAGGGTGCCTGCCACCGTTAACGGAGGCGGTCTTATTAATGTATCTGCCTCCGTTAATCCATTAATGGAGGCAGTCATATTAAAGTGCCTGCTTTCGTTAATAGATTAACAGAGGCGGTCGTATTAAGGTGTCCGCCTCCGTTAACGGAGGCTGTCTTATTAAGGTACCCACCTCCATTAATAATTAACGGAGGCTGTCTTATTAAGGTGTCCACCTCTATTAATAATAAACGGAGGCGGGCACAACGTGTGAGGCCGCCTCCGTTAGCTAGGTTATATAAGCGTCACTTAGGGTTCGGGAGTCTCTCATCACCCAAGCACTCTCTCTCTTTTCTCTCGGAAGACATCGGCGGCGGCTCTCATTTCCCTCTCTTTCTCTGCCTCCGTCCACTCTCTCCCCTTGGAGATGCGCCCGCCCAGCGGAGGACCCGCATGACCCTCCCGGTATGACGCCCGTCCGAGCGCTTTATCCCGCGTGTGCCCCCTTCAAGGGTATGGTGGATCTGCAACACATTCTCAAGCCCGGCGTCCAGAAAGATCTACACATCCAAGCTCGTCTTCCAGCCACCCACGTCTTCCTCAGGCCCTTTGCCCGCGACGAGCACCCGCAACATCTTCCAGGTATGTTTGTCCTTTCTGTTCCCTTCTATTTTACAGAACTAGTATGAACCCTAAGTGTATGCAGGTATATATGCACAAATTCTCTTCTCCCTGCTGTGGTGGTGTGCGGCGGCAGGTGGCGGATCTAGGAGCTCGTGGTGGTGAATTGAGGAGCTTGCGGCGGCGGGTTTCGCTTGTGGTGGTGTGCAGCGGCGGTGGCAGCTCCAGTGCCAGGGGGCGCTGAATTCAAGGCTGGCTGTGCCAAATCTAGGAGCTCACGGCAGCGGATCCTGGAGCTCGCAACGATGAGCTTGATTGGGCTCGATGTCGGGCTCGTTTAGTCTTTTTTATTTATTAAATTGATTAATGGAGACGGACAATATAAGACAACCACCTCCATTAATCATATTAATGGAGACGGTTGCCTTATACCACCCACCTTCATTAATAATATTAACATTAACAGAGACGGCCATAACAACCACCTCATTTATGGCTCTGTATTAACCGATGTCTTGTTGGAGGCGGTTGTCCTTGCCCGCCTCCAAAAACTAAAACCGACAATCTCCATTAATATTATTTATGTACACACACTTATTACTCCTATATATAAATATATATGTTGTGGATAATATGGTCGTGTAGCGGTACAGAATAGACAATCTCTTCTTTCTACTATACACGTATTCCTCGTTTCATATAGATATATTGAATGTGCATGCGGCGTGTGGCGCATATATGAATGAGATGGAGCGTCATTTTCTGCTGTAGCAATATATTGTGAAGCGTCTGGGCCCCAATCCCAATCTGCAATTGAAAGCGCCTGGGCCTGGCTCTACTACCGGTCGATGTGAGACTAATCATCAGTAGCTATCTTGTAGTCTCTAGGAATAATAGCACAGTATTAGAGCTCAAATTCCTGGTTAGGATCATAGGTCCACAATGGAGATCGATGAGACTGGAGGGAATCCCATCAGGGTTTACTTGATCCAGACACACACAAATTAAAGTAGTGTTGCTTCTTTACAAGCAACATCTGCCAGCCATTCCTTCCTCTTCTCGTGTAGGGTCCATACATAGTTGTACAAGAGAGAGAAAGAGAGATAAAATTATTCCTAATATTGCTTGTGCCCACTTGGAACAGAATTAGCAAAGATTTCTTTGCCGAGTGTTAAATATCGGGCACTCGGCAAAGTCTTTGCCGAGTGTCAGGTCAGCACTTGGCAAAGGAAACGGCGGCCGTTAAGTTGATGGCTTTCTTTGTCGAGTGCTGACGTGGCCGGCACTCGATAAAGATTTTTTTTATTTTTTATTTTTGAAATTTTTTTGCCGAGTGCCACCTGTCCAGTACTCGACAAAGAATTTTTTTATTTTCTTTTTGAAATTTCTTTGCCGAGTGCAATTCATCCAACTATCACAAGTTCAAAATGAAAATCCATCGCATCACAGCTCACAAACTCATCACTGCTCACCTTGACCCCCAGTGCCTGAAGACCTCCCACCTTGGCCCCCTTACGGCCACTCTTGCGACCCGCCGGTCGGTGGAGGACCACCTTGCCACTGGGGCGGCGCATTAGGGCCAGAAGACCACCCGGACTACGGAGGAGGTGCACCTTGCCACCCGTAGTACGGAGGAGGGCCACGAGGGGGCCACCCGTACTATGGCGAAGGCTGGCCCTGAGGCGAAGGCGCCGAACCCTGTGACGGTGGTTGCACGAAGGAGAAGCGAATTCGTTAGTACCTGGGAGACGGCCGAAGAAGCTAAAACAATAAGCAACCATATATATAAACTCACCGGAGTCCATATAGGACCAACAGGATGCGGCACTAGTGGAGGAGCGAACGGAGCGAGCAGCGAGGGAGGCACGACCATATCAGGGACGTTAAGGCTCGCAAAGAAGGTAGCCATATGTAGGAAAATAAATATTATTTTTTTAGGATTAAATAGAAAAAAAACTTGAACGGATGACAAGTGGCCTTCAAAATCCACATTCCACAACGGGTGTCACTATATGAACATGTTACTCTCTCCGTTGTGAAATACAAGATATTGAAGGTTCAAAATTTGTCACTAGGTATTATGAATTACTCAACCACATTCACGTGTGTTTGGCTTTTAAACCCCATTCATGCATGTCTTCTAAACACCGTCTTGTGCAAAATTACTCCTATACTTGGTATCCAAAATCAATGACAAACATACATGCCTTTTTAAAGTATGCATATACTAGGAAATTATAAGCAGGTTGGCAACCAAACTAACTAATTAGTGAGGGACATTTGCCAGACTCCTTATTTAGTCCTAAAGTCGTTTGGATACCTTGTATTTTAGGATTGAGGGAGTAAATAAAAGGTGAAATGAAACTAGGTGTTCATATTTATTAGCCACAATTTCAGTTTGCAAGGGCCATGTCACCTGGGTATACTTGGTCATAATTAAGGCACGAGTCACGACAGCCCGGTCTATGGCACGGCGTTTTGGCTCGGCCCGAGCATGGCACGGCCCGGTGGGCGGACCGTGCCTGGGCCGCCACCTAGGCACGGGCATGGCCCGATCTAAGAGGCGGTACGGAAGCAACTCGGTGATTGTGATTCCAACGGCTAATTCAGTTAAAATGACTTGTTAAAAATGATTTGTGATATATAACTAATAATTGAGTTGTGACATGTTAAAAACGATGAACACTTGTTAAAAACTGAAAATGATGAACACTTATGAGAATTTTGAAGTGTTTCTTGCATGACGGGCTATGGGCCGACACGACACGATAGGCGGCCCGACACGGTAAAACGGCCCGCGGGCCATGCCTTGGGCCGACAGCGAGGCACGAAGCACGACCAGGCACGGCCCGTTAGGCACGATGGCCCGAGGAGGCTCGACACGGGCTGGCATGGCACGACACGACACGATGGCCATCTATACACCTGGGTAATCGGCTGAACTAATTGCCATACACATGCACAAGCTGGTCTTGATGCCATACAGTTGGAAGGAGCTTGTGAGGTTCAATCAGAACCACTCCATTTGGATGGTTCACAAGCTAGAGCGATACTTTTTGTGGGACATTTTCTCAATGTTAGTATCACTTTTATGGGATGAATATAGTATAAAATTAAATAATAATAATAATAATAATAATATAAACCATATAACCTGTGAAACTTAGATTAGTTGTGGTTATCAACAACAAACTTTAAGGTTAAAATACATTTATGAGTCAAATGTTACTCTAACTTTAGGTTTATGTCATATGACATTCACTAGAGTTTAGTAGTATAAGACTCTTGGTGGATTCATTATGCTTCTCATGGTCTAGTGCTCTTTTTCTTCATAGCTAGCTATTATTGAACCATTGAATACCTTATTTATCACTTTATCATATTATTTGTTTTAGTAGCAAAAAAAATTGTGATTAGTGACACAGCCACCATGACTACTTTGATATTATGGTGATCTTCCATGTATAAAGGTAGGATAAGCTGAAGCTTTCCTATTGAGGATTGTTTTGGTTTTGCTTGGAACCACCCTATTCTCTTTGTTCACAAATATATCTTCCATTGCGCTACAAGCACTCCTCACTTGTTCTAGTATAAAGACACATTAAACCTTTGTATATGCTATGAATGTTCACTTTTTCTTCATTGTTGTCCATAACCCGGTTGTAATGTACTATGTATAAATGTTTAGTACTTACTTCTCACTCTGAAAGACATTGATAAGTGAAAGATCTAGACCCTTGTTTGGTTTTGGTAATAATAACAAAAGTTTTGGACTAATATTTCATTTGAGTGTGTGAAGAAAAATGAGTTAGTCCACATGGGGGCTTAAGCAACATGGATGTCATGGTGGATATGATAGAAAACATGTTTGAGAAGCTTGAGTATTGTATGTCATGATGGTGAAGGTCAAAACAAGTCTTGGCTACAGTGAACTATGTAAAGGTGAAGGACAACCTAGAGGCTTGGGTACAACAGACCATTGGGATAGTGAAGTGCAAGTAGAGAACTTGGCACTAATAGACAAAGGCAACAGTGAAGAGTGAGTGGGCAAGGCTTAGTCTGATGTATTATGAAGGCCATGTGAAGCTTTGAGTGATCCGCATCACTTATGAGAACAAGCCAAAGTGTTGATGATGCGTATCAAGTGGCTTGGTATATAATGTATGCTTGCAGCCATCAATTTGGAGTTAAACAGAATTGCACAAGGAAAATGTATGAAATATAGGGCATTTCATTTCACCGGTCTACAAGCGGAACCATCCAGTGAGTGTATTTCCATAGAACCACTAAACCCTAGCATTTTCCTATATTAGGGCCTATTTATTTCAACTTTTTTGCTTATATTAGGGCCTATTTATTTCAAATTTTTGCTAGCTTCTACCATCAAGAAGCTACAAGCTAAAATAAACATCCCAACTATTGAGCTAGCTTCTGAAAAAACTAGAAAACTAGTTTCTAAGGAAATACACATGACTCCCCTTCTTGTCTAGCCTAACTCCTGAAAGGATCCTTGATCCTCGAGTCTTTGTCTGTAGTACTTGATTCCTCCGCGATCCACTTGATCTTGAGTCTCTTATCATTTCACTTGACTCCTTGCTTCATCTCCTTCTTCATCGTTCAGATCTTTGACCATCTTGTCATCAACAATGGGGATGTCACCATTCTTCATGCATTGTGGCCTTGATCCTCCAATCCATACACTAGTGACACATGCTAAAGTTTTCCTCAATTTGCTTATTCAATAATGTTTGATGACACTCCTTTATCTTCACGCTTTGTGACCTAACATAGATGCACTTCTCCAAAACACACATGTTAGTCACAACAGAAGGTTGTCATTAACTACCAAAACCACTTACCTAAGGGGTCTAGAAGTTTGCACTCCTCTGTGGGAACTGCCTCCACTACGGCAGATTTTGAGAGAGGGAGGGATTGAAGGAGAGAGAGAGGGAGTCAAGGAGGAAGGCCAGATGTACTCATTGGAACAGGATCATCATTGCCATGCTTGACAATGGTAAGCGTAAACCCCATAGACCTAGGCACGAGATGTAGTTCCATACCACTTGGTTCCCCCATGGTAGGCTGCTACCTCCTCATGCCGCCCTCGACCGCCTTGCCTCCAACAACATGCACCACTTCTCCACATGCCTAATGATGAGTGGATTTGGTACGAATAGGAGTACGTTTCGCCCTGGAATCTAGCTGCAAATCCACGAGAGATAATTGAGTGTGCATAAAGTGGGATTCAAGTGGACCGGGTAGGGAGGGAGAGGGATCAAGTAGGCCTAGTTAGAGGAGTTAGGGGGAGCACGAGCGATTACTAGTTGAGTCAGAGAAAGCCTAGGACAGATTTAGGATGATATATATATATGTGAAAGACGAGCTAATATTGGGTTTGGACATGTTTTCATAGGCAGACAAGCTAAGAGATGCGCCTTTGTAAACTGTTAAATTTTTAGAGGCGGATCTCTTATTGTTGTTTTCCCCTAAAAACTAATTTAAAAGGTGTGCTTGTCTTAGCAAAGACAAGATCATCTTATGCCCACCTCTCAAAATAAATGAGACGATGTTTCCTAAGTGTCATTTTTACAGTAGTGCAGTTACTCCTCGAAATAGACTATTACTAGTTTCTCATATTCCTCCTCCATGGTCAGAATATAGATTAATTCAAGTTGCATTATTGTTATCTGCAACTACATACTTTAATACACTACTACATAAATAGCTTGTAGTCGCGGTTGGGAACCTGCTGTAGTCCAGGTTTCCCAGCCGGGACTACCATTCTGAGACTAAAGGTCCCGGCCTTACAAAACCGGGACTAAAGCTCCATTCTCAAAAAAAAATCCTAGGAAGAGCTCTCTTGCCATGTGTGAGTATCAAACCCATAACCTTTCCCCTCGCGCGTAAAGTCCTTACCAACGACTCAACTATACACCACATGTGATAGAGTCCTGGACACTCTCCTTTTGAATTGACCCATGTGGTATCTTTAGTATCGGGTGAGAGACCTTTAGTCCGGGTTGGTGATACCAACCGGGACACCAACCGGGACTAAAGGTCGACATTTAGTCCCGGATGGTGGTCTGCTACGAAAGTCTGCCAGAACAGGAGGCCTTTAATCTGTGTTGGTAGCTTCAACCGGGATTAATTCTCCCTTTACTCCCGGACGTAAAAAATATCGAGACTAAAACCCAAAATCGAAGAGGATGAAAGGTCATTTCTCTACAAGTGATACGTTACATCAACACGATGTACACGCATGGTCTGGTATATATACATAGATAGATGATAACAGTCAACTAACCTGGCACTACCGATGATCATTGAGTTATTTTTGCGCATGTGGGGGCTTGACGTTGATGACCAAATAGAAAGACTATCCGCCGACTCGGTAACATTATTACCGGATATATATTTGGAAAGAGACAGCGGGTGATTGCCACACTAGCTAGCAGCTGCTAGCCTGCTATGCATATCTAGAAGTATATATCAATTCCAATGCAAATTCAACAAAGTTTACTTGTCAGTTTTGACTTGTATATGCTGGTTTGCACTTGGAGTTGACCTATGCGTGAGAGTGTCCACACACATGACACACCACGTGGTGATACATACATGCACCTCAACGAAGCAAAACACTATGCATCTGGCAACCCTTCTGTCGTCGTACCCTTTTTTACCAGTCGCTTTGAAAGTGTGCTTCTACGCTTTATTATGAAAGGACTATTTTTTCGTCTCTTTATACATTTCTTTTCCAAAAATCAGGTGAAAGTTTTATGTGATGATATGATGCAAGCGATCGAGCACCATTTATAGTTTGTTTGTTCTCTTTCAACAATTTTGAAAAAGGTGATTATTTTGGTTGGGCATATCACTATTTAAATATTATGGACTAGATATATACTGGGCAGAAAAAGTTATGACAAGCTTACCTACAAGCTGAGCATAGCTCGGCTGGTTTCTTGTGCAGTGCTTGAACCTCTCTATCTAGGTTAAAGACTTCTGGTATTTGTATTTTTCTGAATCTATTTAAAAATGTAATGGTGTTGTTCTTTCTGTACACGTATCTTGTGTGTACATGCATGTATGAATGTCTATATCTATTCTATATGGTGTAGTTAAAAAACAGAGCTTACTTTTGTGATAAAGAGGATGAATTCATAAAGGATTGAACGTGTATTTGCTCAGCTGAAGGATGTTTGTGCTCATGTCCATAGATGCACTATCACCAACACCTTGTTAAATGCATTGGAATCATTATTTATCATCTCCTGTTGCCACAGATGTAATGCTCCGTTCACACAAAAAAAACTTGTCTCTTAGGATAAGACTAGGCAAACCTTTGAACAAGCATCAATAACTATTACATTATTGAGTTCCAAAAAATGTATAAGTTATACCTATTAAATTGTATTCAAAATATTTAGAAATTTCTTATATTTGAAGGAATTTAAGTATATATCATATAAAAGAAATTGGCGGTTAAACATACGCATTGAAGACCACGCAAAGTAAAATGTGTCAAGTATTTGCGACAAGATGTGGTAGCATTAATCCTTGGAAAAGAACATAACACTTGTCCTTTTTTTCTCAAAAGATACTGTTTCGTATTTATATAACTACAAGTATTTCAAATCAAACGATCACTGATTTGTTCCATTTGCCCATTGATCATAAAGCTGTGGTTCTCTCTCTCTCTCTAATCTCTATATATGCATGCAGCTACCGTTTCCGTTTTGGATTACTTGGTCACGATTAATAAGATATAGAAGGAACACCAAAAGGCAGCTTTAAAGCATGTGGCTTTTCTCTTTATTCTTATAGGGACAAAAAAAAATGCAAAGCAACAGACATTTATATATAGAAGGCCCAAAACCTACTGGATGGTATCTCTATCTTGTCTGTTTCTTTGCAAGATTGTTAAATTGCACAATCTCTTGGATGCTCCAAGGAGCAATCGGAGCCTCCCGAAGTGTACTACATATGTATCTGCCTAATTCTCTCTCTCTCTCTCTCTCTCTCTCTCTCTCTCTCTCTATATATATATATATATATATATATATATATATATATATGGCTTTCATTGGGAGGGAGTTGTTGGCTTTACACTTTAAGTTGTACATTTCACACTATATATCAACATTGCATAAACATGTACTAGAAGAGAACCATCTTTAGCAACTACTTTTCTTTCCCAAAATATATAATGTAGGCAGGCCCCTTTTGTTTCTTTAATTTTATCAAAGCCCATTTTATTAATTAATTGCTGTTGATATTTTTGCTTCAAAATTATCAATACACAAGACATTTTCTTGGCCTTTGCTTTTTTGCATTGGAATATGGACAATATAATAAAACTTGTGTTGGTAGCAACTAGCTAGAACCTACACTAGCTTTTAGCTAATTAAACTACTACTTGTGCAGACTATATCGCAGCATAACTAGTGCTACTGCAGATGAACCAACGCGATAAATAAACTTGAACATGTTGATACATGGAAACATGGTCTATGTATGCAGATTTAGGAAATATTCTTTCCCCAGAAAATATTGAACGATACTGTGCCCCAAACCAAATTTCATATTCTGCTAGTGATCAGTGATCACGAACCTAGATAGGGTATGATTTCATCAGGGGTTAATGAACAATTAGTATTTAGTAGGAAAGCATCCTGGATTTAGAAACTAGTTATCTTCATCTGGGAATTTGTTCCCCATGAACACTCATAGCTGCAAGGGCATCTTCAAAGTAGAGTTCCATATATAGACTCATGAAGTACTATGTTTTTTTTCTTCAACAGTATAAACCGAATTTTATTATGGTAGTAACTAAATTACAGAGTTCAGTACTTAGTATGTGAAGAAAGAAACGAAGTTAAGTACTATGTTTTTACCGTTCAATTTGTTTATGATATTTCAGAGGAGCTCGACCAATAATAAAATGCATTTGTGTGTGTGTGTGGGGGGGGGGGGGGGGGTGGAGGGCAAAGAACAACTAAATGAAATAGTTGAGTGTTTAGCGTTAAAAAATCTCTAGCACAGGTTGTTTTAAATAGCAAAAGAGCTACTATCGGGGATAGAAGTCTACCTTTTTTTGGGTGAAAGAATAAATCCTTTTCCACTGTCTGTCACCATTTGTCAGGAACGTTGTTTTGCATCAGTTTTGGGTCAGCCAGTACTGAGATCAACTTTTTTTTTGTGGGGGTGGGGGGGGGGGGGGTGAAGTACAGTACTGAGATCAACTAATGCTCCTGGGTTGAATCATCTCTGTAAAAACAATATGACTACATTTAAAACCTACAATCACTGTTACATATTTCAAGATAACCTAACTGTTGGGTACTCTGTCATTAGTTCTAATACCATGAATTTTCAAGCCTCATTATGGAGCTCCCCTACCCCAACAAACAGTACCTGGAGATGCCATCTAATATGCCCAAAATAGATGATCACAAGGAAATGGTGGGACCTAAAATCTTACCAAAACCCATGGGACAATCATATTGCAGGACTAAGAAGGACACTAAACAATTGCTTTAATTCCTCACACCATCTTAATATTCCTTCAGGAGTGAGGATAATGCTACAAGAACAAACACATTGACAAGATTCCACATTTAACAATGCCAGTAGTACAGGCACTCTACATGGTATAGACTCAATGACAATGCCCACTTGATCTGTCATCTTTTATCTATATGCTATTTGATAGCAGGAACAATTTTTATACGGAAACATATGAATAACAGGTATATTTTTATTAAGAACTCCTTGACATCAATTATTGAAACTGCATAACAAAACGTTCAGATCAGCGTGCCTACGTGTCTTTTTGTAAGTTGCAGTGTCGTGAAGGTGCGGCGAAAAACATTGTGAATCGCAATTTAAATGACATACTTTCTGTGCAATGCTAATTTCCTGTCAATGTTTTCTAGTCGTCCAGTCGAACCTAGTCGCCATGGACCGATCAGATGACTAATCATGATTAGTCGTCGACTAGGCCGATTAGTCGAGCCTAGTCGACCGTGCTGGTCGTCCAAGTCGTCCTATATATCAGGACATATACCTACTATATATATATATATATATATATATATATATATATATACCTATATATACTATATAATATACTCTTCCACGTTTGCACATCGTCGGTCCACATCTGCAGAAGCACAACTTCTTAGGATGGATGATGGAGAACCAGAGAATAGCAGAGGGACATCACAGCAAGCACCAAGTAACTTAGCAGAGATCCAGAGAGGCTGCAGAATGAGTAATAGGGGAGGAGGGGAGAAGATGGAGAGGGGAAGGCACATACCATCGTCAGAGTAGCTCATCACGAAGACCCGTGTGCAGCCGGCTAAGGAGAAGGGCCGGCGGGGAGGAGAGCAACCGGCTGGGGAGAAGGGCCGGCGGGGAGGAGAGAAGCCGACAGGGGAGAAGGGCCGACGGTGAGAAAGAGCAGCTGGCTGTGGAGGATAGCAGTTTCTCTTTGCTGGAGAGTGGAGGCGCCCGTGGCTGGAGAAGGTGAGCCACCGATGGTTGGAGAAACTGCGCGGGAAAGAGAATGCAGGTGGCGGCTGCTATGCGGGAAGAGAAAATGGAACTGGGAAGTAAATAGGATATAAAGGGTAACCCTAGCAGGCCAAAGAAACAGTGAGTCTAATGGGCCAGCAAGCCAGATGCCAGCCCAACATAAAAATGAAGTCACCAACTAGTCGTCCATGCCCTTATCGTCCGATTAGTCGTGATTAGTCGACGACTAATCGGACGACTAGGTTTCTAGTCGCCCTGATCGAATCGGTGACCCTAATCGGACGTGCTGGACCGATAAGGACGACTAATCGCGACTAATCACGATTAGTCGGACGACTAGAAAACATTGTTTCCTGCTGCATTATTGAGCTTCTCCTTTGACTTCGTTGATGGTGATCTGTGCCAAAAGACAGCCGTCTATCACTTTATTGAATCATGGTGATATCATGCTTATAGTTAATCTCTAGAAGTTAAAGCAAACCAAACTTTTGGGTAATCAATTCTACCAATACATAAGCCCATACCCTGAAGAAATTTAAATGACCTGTGTTTGATGTTGCTGCTGCAGATAATGAAAGAAATTGACCTTATAGGATGGGGTACAAGGTTCAGAAAGAACAGTATAAGTTGCTGTCCATTTCAGTGGCATGGCTGCAAGGCAATTGTAATCATAGTCATTGTCTTCATTATTGAACTCAGGTACTAGTGACTTTTTGAATCTTTTTTCAGTGAAACAGAAAACAGCAGTAGAATAGTTCATAACAACCTTTTTCAGAGCTGGATGATAAGGATCCAGATTTATATGCACATACAAGTGCCCATCTGGATGGCTTGAAAGATATCATGTTGAAAAACTCAAACCTTTGCATGCCTTTTGCTGCATTACAGTTATACGCTAGTACGCTACAAAGTTGTCCCTTTTCATCATTTGACAGCTAGAGTCAGACAATCAGAACTGTACAATGATAAAAGGTTAAGTAGCCTGCCTAGATCCCAGGCAATATCAATTGGTAAGCTGCATTATTGAACTGGTCCTCATGACACGTACCTGGTATGAAAGGTACAAGCATTTGTGAAAAGTATAGTGGTAGTCTGGTTGAACATGTTGTGAATGGCAAGTACTGTTTGTGAACACTAAAACTTCAGACATTTTTTTTTTGAAGAAACCGGAGAGGCATGAGGGCCTCTACTGAAAATTTATTGACGTAACCAAGACGATTACAAGAGAGTTGCAACTAAAGAAAAGCAAGACTGAAACAACAAAAACAGGTGGGGGAGCCAAAGCTCAGGAGACAAAAAAGGAGAGAAAGAAAATTAAGGTAATTACACAACTTGTTGCAGCCATAATTCTATAGCAGGGAAGTACTTTTTCTTGGCTCTCCACAAGAGTTGCCTGAAGGTGCTCTTGAAAATTTCCAAACAGCGAAGGCTAGATGCTTGAGTTCCTCTAAAACTTCAGACATTGATTAATACCTTTTAATTTATAGCTCTCTGTCTGATTATAACTGGTACTACCATTGAGCACCACACTCATCACATCTCCTCAAGCGAGTTCTAGAGTTCCTGGTGACACTTATAAAAAATCTGTGTTGCGACCTTCTCCAAAGGAAGTCTCAATCTCTGCAGCTCGATCTCCTGCCTGATTGCTGTAAAAAAAAAGAAGTCCTAATCAGTCAATTGTGTCACTATATATAGAAGCCAGTGGCGAGTTTCCATCATAATTTCTTATACTGTTTGGATTGGTCTGTGTGCAGGATTAGGTTTCTTCTGAAGATTTTCAGGTATATACTAAATGCATGGGCAGAGCTTGACACTCAAAACTGCATGGCGAAATAAGAAATAAAGAGATGGAGACTCGATTGGTTCTCATTCTTGGAGATTTCGCTGTTCTAGTAGACTTGTGATGTGTCATGGCTTCTGAAAATGTAAATTACTATGTGTGAAGAAGAGATACAAATGGCGGTATAGAAGACGTTTAAGATAATAATGCATTGTATGCCATCCATCAGCAGCTACCTCCCTGTTTTGAAGTCAAAAAATCACTTTATAAGTCTCCATATTTTCCCCCCTTTCTGTAGAGGCTAGAACTTTGTTCTATTATCTAAAAATATATATATTTCTTCCCTTTAGTCTAGGATGTACAAGGCAAAATAACCTATCCGACACATTACAGATAGGATGTTTAGTATATGATTTGCCAACTGCATGATTGGTGTAGATGGAAATTAACAAACATATTTGGTACTTTTGAAGTCGAAGCTTAACAGGAGATCTCCATCACATTCACATGCAGTGTCGACATAATATGATCAGAAAAAAAAGCAAGACAAAATTTGTCACATCTCACCTCCACCAAATAGCACGCATGCATATTACAACGACAAAGCATCGTGGCTTCATATTTTTCTAAGAGAGACCATGACAATTGGCGCCATGACATCCATTCTTTCTTTTGGGTAATCTTATCTATTGGTCTTTAACATGTTCTTATAATGTTTCATTATTTAAAAAAACATGTTCTTATAAGGGTGGTCTTCATGTTATCATTAGTGTTATTCTTTTTTTTCTCGAACGCGCAGGAGAACTGGCATCAATATATTAAGAAGAAGAACAAAAAAGGGGGAGAACCCCAAATACAAGTTGTTACAGGGTTCAAGGGTCTATAACCACCCTAAGAAACACTTTACAAGGACTTTCTTGAGAGTACAGGTAACACTAGACCTCATGCTATCATTAGGGTTATTCTAAATCAGTGGATTTTAAGGGAAGAAAGAGTTATGACTGATACAAGAACCACCCGGGGGCGAGCTGCCAACCGGAGCGTGGCACGAGCAACAGAAGGACACCGGCTCAAACGGTGGCGCTAAGACGCTGTACTAAGGAATAAAACCGCTCTGCTAAAGGAGAATTACACACAAGAGGACCTAGGGAGCGAGTGCCGACAACACCGAGAGATCACGGTAGCCGCCGGCGATCCAGGAATCGAACTCCTCTCTAATGCGATCCAACAGCTGAGACGACGTGGTGGCCGCGGCGTCGAAGGTGCGGCGGTTGCGTTCCTTCCAAACTTCCCAAGTGACCAGGAGGACAGCCGCGTCGAATCCCCTCAAGACCGGCGTCGGGATGGCTGTGCATAAGCACGCTTTCGAAAAAAAAAATCAGTGGATTTTGAATTTAGTGATAGATATATTCCAGCATTTCTCAAAAAATATATGTTAAAGAGAAATATAAATGTAAGGGGAGCACGAGCATTCTTCTTGAGTCTTGGCGTGAAAGTGTTTTTTTTTCTGTGTGTTCTTAAGATGAGGCTTGATTGATGTTTGCAACTGTTTCTTTTATTATTTAAATTTGAGGAAGCTGCTCATCCTTCCTATTTAGATGCCAACACAAGGTCTTGGATGACAATCGGCTGAAAACACTATTCAATTGACTTATAGTATGTGTTACTCTGGACTATAATATAAATGATTTCAGAAATTGTCATGGATAATGTTTAGCGGGGACAACATTTTTCTCTATGTGGAGCCGACGCCAGTCTAGTTTCCATCATTTTAGAAGAAGGATATAATAGTTTTTATTCTGGACTCAACCTGATTTCCATATTAGCAGCAGAATTATTTCTGTTCAAATTCAGATGGCAAACATTCAAGAACTAAGTGTGTCGATCTCATAAGCTTATCAAACATGATTTATGGAATTACTGAAACTTTAGTTCTCAGTTTAGATACAATGTTTGTGAAGTTGGAATTACTGGAACTAAGTGCAGTTGGATCTCAGGATACCTGATAAATGTATGAAGTTTAACAATTAGACAGCCGTGGAATATCCTCTTGCACCTCGCAATAGCTGACAAATAAAGAAAATTATTTCAACAAATTATAGGCCTCTCATGGAGGAGCTGTGATATGACATATACAATGAAATTGGAAAGGCTTGACTGTTTATCAAATTCACTTTTTCTGCTGTAGGATATATTCTAACAACCAAACACCATTACAAATTTGACTCCTTTTACCAAAGACTTTGTGTTCACATCAACGACGGGTGCATCATGATGGATGTTTGCACTATGATTGTATAATTACCACAGTACAAGCGCTGAAAGAGAAGGGCGTGAATGCATTTGGGAATGCTCGATGATGGTGGTGGCATCTAGTGATATAATACATAGCATATCTGCAATTCTGTCATGTTATAATTTGAGGCACCGATAAGGTACTTCAATTACCTCCTGGGAGCTAAGAGTTCAAACAAATCTGGTCCACCAAGTTTTAGTAGTGATAAACCAATTAAGAGTAAAAGAAACGAAAACAAAAAAATAAAATGTTTTACCCAATACCCACTAGGTGTGGACTCAATAGTCAAAGCCACATGATTTTATTGCTTTTGATTTGAAAATAGTGGAGTTGAGCAAATGCATGCATGTTACTAGTTTTTCTACTTTTTTACTAAACCTTATAATTGCACAAATTGTTGTAGACATAGGGGAAATGAAATTGGCGAGCTCAAGTGTCACCTCAAGATGTTACATGCTGGTTTTCATTTGTCCTAATTCAATCCATCCTTAGTCTGATCAAATTTCTAAAAGAACGGTCAATTCAGAGGATCGTAAAAGTTGTCTATAATATACTGACATAAATTATGTATTTTATAAAATTAATCTAGATATCATTTAATTTTGTTTCTAGCTGATTTTTTAGTCCTTGTTTTATCTCTTTGTTTACTTGTTATTAAGTAATGCATCAGCTGTCTCTAGATGATTATTTTGCTTATAAATCAAATTGTAGTCTCAGTTCACATTCAAAACCCTTTATAAGTATTTAAGCTCATCTTGTGACTATATGCACCAACAATGAAAACACTCTCTTAAAATCAGTCAATAGAAATCACATTGTTTGAACTAGGATTATTCTAAATTGTCATGATTGATGAGTTTAGATCTTTTTTAAAAACTCAAAGCTGGTCCTCAGTTTACATCTGTACTTGTTAATGAGTTGGATTGGGCCTATATATATACTTATTTATTGTAAATTACAGCCGGCGCACAATTGTTCAACCCAGTTTATATTTCTATTGTCTGACTATCTTGAAACTCATATTTTATTTATTAAAAAACAATAGGTGGGGAAGCGAGGACACCTGAAATTTTGTATACTTTTGTCAACTCAAAATTTATTCAGAAATTTTGTATGGTTCCCTGAGAAATGAGGTTCCCTGTCAGGTGTATGTGCTGTTCAGTGCATATGCACGAGAGATAAAGCCACAAGATTTATTGCTTTTGAAGCTAGTGGATGAGTTGAGGAAATAATGCATGTTACTAGTTTTTCTCTCTTTTTTCACTAGACCTTATAATTATTGCAGAAATTATTGTTGTAGACATAATGATAGAGATGGGTCAACTCAAAGCCTCCAATCAACTGTCCTCAAAAGATTATGTGGGCTCAGCTCCCTAATAAGTGGTCAGCAGATGAATGGCCAGCATTTTTTCAGCAACGGAGAGAGGGAAGAAAAAAAATGAGAGAAATCAAAAGAAGTCCACCTGACTGGAAAAAAGGCACCAGATCCACTGGATGCGGTGGCCGCGTGCCCTCCCCTCCCCAAAGCTCCTCCTCGACCGTCTTCGTGCTTCAGCTCGCCATCTACGACGATGAGATACGAGATGGCGGCCTGCTCGACGGTGTGGCCGATCTGGCTTGCGCCTCGGTGGGCTCGGCGACGCGGACGGTGGCAACGTTCTCCCCACCGTTTGGTGGATGGACGGACTCGGCGGCCGGCGTAACCACACTGAAGGGGTCTAGCAGCGGCGGGCCGATCTGGGTATCTCAGGCCTGGATCCGCCGGCTGCTGCCCCCTTCTCGGTGCGGGTGGTGCTCCGGCGATGCGGACTCGGGCGGGCGTTGCCTCGGGTCGCGGACATTTTTCCTGGCAACGGCTTGGGGGTCGATTTGGACTCCCGGGCACCGGATGGGGATGTCAGTGTTGGCACCGGCCATCTCGACAAGCCGTCCAACCCGCCCTCCCACGGACCACGTCGCTCCCAGACGGCCCGTGAATCGGCTCCGACATTCACATCAAAGGACACCGTCGCCCCCTATTTTTCTGCTGCCTCACTGCATCTGGTGAAGACTCTGCCGATCATCTCCGGCATCTAGTCGTATGCAGGTTCGGCTTGGATGTGCCTGTAGGAATACGAGGTTGCTACGCTAGCCGGAAAACAAAACTTTTCGACCTCATAAACCAGGATCTACTGCTAGTTACAGGTTACGGGATTACCACTAGACGCGCAGGTGCAGCGGAAGACGACTTGATGTAGTCGTGCGCGTCGCAGCGGGCAGTGCAGTTGCGTGGTCGTCCGTCTCAACGTCCCCTTCGCGTTGTTCGTCCTTGTGCTCCAGATGCAGCACCTCCGAGGAATCCCACACGTGCAGGGAGGAAGCGTTGCGCCTCCGGACTGCTAGGTCCGCGAGGAGCAAAAGGCGCGAGCGTGGGGAGGCGACGGCGGCTGCCAAAAGGCGTGGATCAATTCGCCCCGCGCCCACCCCTTGCTTATATAGGCGTCCTGACAAGCTCCCACGATGGAGGCTCATTAGTAACCCTAAACCTAGTCTAATTAGGGTCCGAATTAGTCTTCCAGCCCCTTAAGCGTGCAACCCTATGGGCTCACGCATACATAGACATGGCCCAAGTACTCTTACTCGACCAATAGTAGATAGCGGCCTCTAGCAAGGCGTGTCAACTTCTATGCATACGCTATGATCATATCAGACGAACCACTATGACCATGTACAAGTTATTCCCTTTGCCACTCGATATATGGTTCAACTCGTGAGTTAACACTTAACCCAAGCACGGCCATGCATTTGTTGATCCAATCACATGAGTGATCCAGTGATATCTCTCTCACGAAGAGAGGGGCAAATTCCATCTTGATTGTCTATGTCTCATAGCATGTTTCCCGACCACCCAAGGACCACCTTTATAACTACCCAATAACGAAGTAGCGTTTGATAGTCTCTAAGTAGATCGTTTCACATCTTGAGTACATACCACAATCTCAGGTCTAAGGACATAACGTACATGACATGAATAAAGACTTTCTCTTGTTGGATCAGTCCAGCCTACATGTCTCACATGTGCCCACATTATTAGTTTGACATCTTCATGTCTATGACTTGTGAAACATAGCCATCAACTAATACATGTGCTGGTCTAATATTCAAGTATGCTCTTACAAGAATGCCGACCAGGGACAACTTTTAAAATAACCATTCAAGTAATTGAGTTCCACAAACAATTCACATAATCGTCAATCAATACTCGTTGTCTATAATGGATATTCAAAGAACACTATATTAATCATGGATACAATCGGAATATAATCATCAACATGATTAGCTCTAGGGCATATTCCTAACAGTGCCTGTGCAGGTTCTTGGAATACGGGTGAAAACCCTGTCTGGCGGTGCTGGGCCGGCGGCGATGACGCAATCAACGTCATCTTCCCCCTTGGAGGCGTCGCTTTAATTCTCTCTTCCTTTCATTGATGATGGCGTCTGCGGACGTCATTTACCTTCTTGAAGGCATCAACACAAGCACAACTGATCCTAGCCATGCGCTGTACTACGACATTTGGGACTCAGCTGCAGCACCAAGAGCAAGCCAAGAACGCCCTCTCGTTCAAACAGAGGGTCGAAGCATTTATCGTTTGTTGTATTGTCCTGGTCTATGTATAAGACTATGGCTTGTCTCTCTCTTTTTTTCTTACTTTTTTTGTAACAATTGGTTGTGTACATCCCCGGATGTAGAGGCCGGATATTGAATATCCTTTATCGAAAAAAAATATATGTATAGAATCAATTTCCATTATAAACGGCCTCTTAGGGAAATTCACATTTATACATCTATCAGGAAATAAAGAGAGTGGGTGCTGTATATGTAGATTTGAAGATCTAGTAGACATTACTAGCAGTTCGGCATGCAGCAGGGCAAGACAAAATGTACAATCCAACTGAACAACAACAAACCCATGCATGCTGTCAAAGCAGCAGAAAAGCATTGCATGCATTTTCCCTTTGACAAATGAATAAAGGTGTCATATTTTTTCCAAAGATGGCTATATGCATGATCTGAATCTGAAAGACTGAATGGAGAAAATTGGTGGTGCAGATGGAAGGGGGTCCAATCAGGGAGACGGTTTCCGGCCGACACATGACAAGAGCTGATGGCGCCGGCCGGCAGCTAGCTAGCACCGATCGATCGGTTTCATTTGCTGCATCTCACAACCATCCGAGTATCATCCAAGTATCCCAGGAGACAGCATGAGTGATACCTCATCCCACTAAACCCGGGTCACATCTCACATAATAATGTAATAATCATGATTAAATCCAGCTCCTGAGAGGCCACTCAAACTTATCCCTGGGACCCGGGCCAGCGCGTTTTTCGCTGCCGATGTGTCAATACCTGACTGGCGAATGCGTGTGACGTGTTCGCCACACGCGTGCCACGTTGGCATATTTATGCATCCTTGTCTGGTTGGTGCTTGTGGGGTAGCTAGTTTGAGGCTGGAGAGAGTTGTAGCCAACTTGTGACTGGTGTGCTACCTCTCCCTGGCCATGGAAACCAGTCATGGCGTCTACTGGTTAGTGGCCTGAAAGGTGGTGGCCACGGCCGGCCGGCCGGCCGGGCTTCATTTTGCCACCTTTCTTCAGCTGCATCTGCATGCCTTTCTTTCTCCCTATCTCTGTCTCTCTCTTTCTCCAATCCAAGGTCGTCTTCGCCGTCGTCCACAAGAGCACAAGACAAGAGGATCGGAAGCAGCCAGCCAGCAGCAGCATGTGAGAAGCATATGCACGTATATTCAGTGGCCGGCGCAGACAGAGGGGAATGCAGATGGCAGATGCAGACGTCTAGATCAGGAGGATCGCCTATCGGGCGTGTAGGTGTGCAGTGGTCGAGGTACAATGTTTTCGGTGGTGGTTTGTGGGAGCCAGATCGACCACGTACGTCCTGTCTGCAGCAGAACGCTTTACTTTGCTAGGCTGCTAGCTCTCTCATGGCCGTCTCACGTGTGTAAAGTGCAATCCAGCAAGCTTTGTTTTTTGTTCATCTGGTCCCGTGCTCCTCTGGGTAAGTTTAGTTTCTTTTGATCCGTGACCTTGTCGCCTTTATACTTCCTTCTAGAATGGACTAGCTAGTTGCTGCACTAAAAAAAGGAAAAAAAAAACTACTGCTGCTGCTCTATGCAAGTTATCTGTGAACCAGATAGAACCTGATACCTGTATTCTGTATGTATATATGTTACAGCTTTTCATTGCATACTTGTCAAAAAAAAAACTTTGCATTGCATGACGCCATGACGCTATGATGCGTTGTGTGGATTTGTAGAACAGATCGACAGACTGACAGAGGTCTAAGATGAGGTTTTAAAAGGACTTCGAATAGACCGTTGATCGAGAAACCCAAGCGGCTACGCTAGGTATCTGCGTCTTCCACCCCTATATATTCCTAATTTTCATTGTTTCATGGAGCTTCTTAACCCAGAAAAATACAAATGTTCTCAGAATAGCAATCACCAACTGAATTCAAAGCTAGCTGGCGCTTTGAGTCCACCGGCCAACTCGTCACTCTGAGCTTAGTGAAATGCAATTGTCTGACTCAATGGATATGCTCATTGTCGCCACAAACACTTTCTTCTATGTATGGGCGACGAATATTTTTCAGGTATTTGCTGACGCGGAGGTGGAGTTGTGCCATCATCATAGTTGACGTGACTCATTTTGCGTGCCGATTATTTTTTAGGAAAAACAGGAGGGGAGCACCCTACTCCTATTTATTGTGGACCCAAAATGAAGGACTTAAGGACATATTCGATCCAAAAACGGTTTTAGCTAGATTCTGCTTAAATGTAGATATTTGTTTGAAGGAATTAAATTGGGCAGCAATGGCAATTCAACCTTATAGTGGAAATAGGTTCAATAACAAATCTACCGAACGAAGATAGAATTGGTAGCTAGTTAGAATCAAGTAAGGTTATAATGTCAATTTTTGTTTGGATGTCCATGCATTGCAATGATGTTTGTCGCCATCCCTCCCTTCTCTCCTTATGTTTGAGATCTCCTCCGCTTAACAAATCTACCGAACGAAGATAGAATTGGTAGCTAGTTAGAATCAAGTAAGGTTATAATGTCAATTTTTGTTTGGATGTCCATGCATTGCAATGATGTTTGTCGCCATCCCTCCCTTCTCTCCTTATGTTTGAGATCTCCTCCGCTTATGGATCTACATCGACGAGATCTCCTTAGCCCAGACTCTTAACCGATGAGTGCCCTCTATATTCCATATATGTCGATGAGGTTTTGCCTCCGCTCTTCCTCTTCGGCGGCAAGGTTCGCTTCGTCTCTCCAATAGGGGTTGAGCTCTGGATTGAAGATGAGCAGACTTAGTCAATGAGTATCATTCTTACTTTTTTAAAAGTCAATGATGAGTCGTGTTTAAACAAATATATACAAACCATACTAATATTCATGAAGTGTAAGTATCATTAGATGAATTATCGAACATATTTTTCATAATTGATCTATTTGCAGATATAAATGATAATAATATTCCATTTAAATGTTAATAATATTAAATTTAAGAAAGCTTTTTTCGAACAAATTAAATTTAAGAAAGTTTGACTTAGCACAAACATTTTTATTTTGGCAAGCAATGTAGTAAATAATTGGAGGATCTTGGAAGGGTGTTATAAACAATGATGTAACTTGTTAAATTAATAGTTACTCTAGAAAGGTGTGTAGAAATTCATTTATTTTGGGAATGAAAGAATATTTGGAAATGTTAATGTTGATATTATTTTTTACAAATATTATATTATTCTAGACCTAGATCTTAAAAATAATATAAAAAAGCTATGAGCCAAAAATGAAAAAGTAAATATACAAATTAACTAGAGTTCATGTGAGCCTAGTAAGTTAGGCAAATAATCAGTCTAAATTGCTAGGAAAAAAAAAATCAAAGATCATCCATGTCTCTCTAGATTTACATGAGAACAAAAAAAATAGTGAAAAAAATGTATAGGTACAGTTTGAAAATAGTTTAGGGATGACGCCTGTGACAGGACTGCAGGGCTGCGGGTGGTGAACATGTGGGCTTGCATGCTGCTGCAACATATAGGCTTGTTACGCGAAGCTTCATCATAGCACGGACCACACCCCTGATCAATCATGCATACACTGTTTTTCTCATAAAACACGAGTTAATGAAATGTTGCAGAAACTTCTGTCTACTCGACATACGACAATGGGTCCAAAATGTGTATGTTATTTCCAAAAGCTAGCTGGTTTTGCAGCATGTTCTCCACGAATATACTACTCCTTTTATCTCTTTTCTTCATGTGATGTGAATCTCTTGGTGGCTGCTGAGAGGCTCGCTTTTGGGCAAAATATGGTAGCCGCCTAGCCGGCTGCACGCCTGCACTCGTCGTCGTTGCTAAGCAGCCTTTAGCTGCGCTTATTGCTTTGACAGGGATGAGACGAGACCAAACGCACCAATGCAAGGAAGGAGAAACACCAGGTGTGCTATAGAGATTGACCTCATGAACAGGGGAATCCACAAAAGGTCAACGGGTTAGTGGCGTTAGTGGCTGGAATAATGCAGGTGGACCCGGTACACGTGGCTGGACCCCTCCTTGGGTTGGCGGTCGGGACATACAGCGTGTTGAATTTCAACATGTATGTATTTTGTGACGACAGTCGCCACAGAATAGAACTACACCAACTACTGCCGCATTTTGCTTGCGTGTACGTCGAGACGCACGATTCCACGTGCGCAAGCCATCTAAAAAACATGATCCACATAATAGGCTTTGCAATAGACGTAGAGATGCTGATAACAATCAACGATGTGGCAACATTTCTTTTCCCTTTTGTTTTAGCATTCATGTACGCATGCACGCCAAAACAATGCATCATATATTGTGACGGCCTGAGGGAAGGATCGGGAGTAGGAGGATATACCTCGCCATGACCGCCACTGCCGCTGAACCCACCGCCGATGGGGATACTGCAGTACTGCACCATATAGGTTCATCTAGTATACTCTCTCCATACTCAAAAAGATTGTCGTTTTAGAAAACGTCACGGTCTCCAAAGTGTAACTTTGACCACTTATTTTTTGAAAAATATTTATTAAAATATAATATATGTATACTTTTATGAAAGTATTTTTCAAGACAAATCTATTGATATGATTTTTACATTTTCAAACTCAACAATTTAAAAGTTATTTGTGATTTATATTCCCAATGTTTGACTAAAACCTTGTCCTAAACGGCAATCTTTTTGAGTACGGAGGGAGTATATCTATAATTCTAAATTTTATTATAGATATATCTTGACATGCAAGTTATCCACCTCGGGTTGCTCAGCCTAGTGGTTGAGTCTTCCAAGCCGGCCAGGGTTCGATCCCCCCGGGGTGAATTATGCTGGTCGAAGGAGAAAAAAATCCCCTCGCCTGTCCCGCGTTCTCAAAGCATAGGTAAGCTCACAGGGTAACCGGCCCTATGTGAGGGCGGTGCATGGGGTTTGGAGGTTTTCTCGGCCTGCGTGAGAGGTCTTTTGTACCTTAAGCAAAAAGTTACGGGGTTGTCTGCCCACCGTAGGCCGAGTTTTTTAAAAAAATTATTCGTAATTTTCGCTGCAACACGCTTCTAGTTTATTAGAAAAATGAACACACCGTACCTTCTGGTGTCCACAAGGCTTTACACGTCAGATGGGCCGGACGATCACGATAAATTTAGAATTTTTCAGAAGGGGATTTTTTTTTCGAGAGAGAGGATGCACGATGTAATTCCGGCATTCAAATAAGGCATCATGCGGGACCTTGCACTCTTACAGCGTTCACTTGAAAGAAGGGGATCCAAGCTAGGTTTGGAGGCGATGGTGTCCAAGATAAGCTTACATTCAAATAAGGCATCATACGGGACCTTGCACTCTTACAGCGTTCACTTGAAAGAAGGTGATGGTGTCCAAGATAAGCTTACATACATTCAGGGATCATTACGAAGCCTACTTAAGTGCTAGGAATCAACATGAAGCAATCCTACCTGCTGCATTTATTTCAATGATGAGTACATCCCCTGTCCCAAATTATAATAAGTTTCGGAATTTGTAGATTCGGAGCTTATGAATCTAGAAACCAAAATTTCTTATAATTTTGAAACGAAAGATCAAGAAAAGAGAAAAGAGAAAATGCCAAAGTTGCTAGGATTATTCAAGCGTAAATTAACAAGGAAAAAAAAGAGTAACTCTGCGATTTACATTTCCACAAGTGCAGTTATCTAAAACCACAGATGCAAGAAAATAACCGTGATTAATGTTTCCCACAGGCCTATGATGTTTAAAATGTGCCATGACTGTATTTTCAGAGCAGCCGTGTATTTCATCACCCAACACATGCGGCTGGATACCTTGGAATCTCCTCGGCACTGAGGCATCCATTGAAGCCACACGGAGGCCTCTGTCAATCTTGGAGAAGTTGAAGGATTGCAGTTGGAGGGAAGAAAAAACATTTTCATGTCAATAGTCTTCCCAGCTTTTATCTTTCTTCACTTATTAAACCACAGTTTTTGTAAAACCAAATAGATCGAACCAACAGTACAAACAAGCAATTAAGCAACAATAGTACAAACTGATAGCCTGTCACATATGGTTCCAAATTAACCATTCAAGTAACAACAGTACAAACGGCTCATCTGCAGATGGACCAAACATCTCCAGGTGCTAAACTGAATCTTGCAGATCACCATTCGAAGCTTTTTCGTAAGCTCGACGTTGGTCTGTAACGGGGTAGCAAGAAACTCAGTGTAGAGGAACAAGGTGTTTGATGGGATGTGCGGGGGTCTGTTGAGGAAAGCAGGTCTATTGTCTTCCCAATAGTCCTGTTCAGATGGGCCTAATTTCAGCCCAGATCAACTTGGATCAACTTACAAGCCATCCAAGTTCCAGCACTCCAGACAATTAAGTGAAACAACGAGAAGTTGTATCAACTTATAATCCAAGTTCCAGCACTCCAGACAAGTGAAACAACAAGAAGAAACAACGCTGTTCCCAAAACACCCGGAACACAACCATCCAACGAGTGGACGAATAATACTGTGACGATCTTATCATCATAAGTTACTATGTTACTCTGAACGGCCACCATGCGGTGAACCACTTAGCAAGTCGCAGCACAGTTCAGTCCTCAGTTCTAGTAACATAAACAACTCTCGCTGCTATTAGCAGCTCAAGAAAAATAAGTTTGCTCTCAGAGTTCATCAACCATACAAAAAAAACATTAGGAAAAAAAGGAAATGAAAAGCGAGGCACGACAGGCTCGATCTTCCCATGTAGCCATCACCGGTCCTCCAGCGTCTTCAACGAGTGCTCTCATCATCCTTGTCATTACCTTGGCCTGTGGATGATGGGGAGTAGCCCGGTGCAGTGGGGGAGTAGCTTCCGCTAGGGCTGCAGTGTGCAAAATTAGATTTGTCAGAACACAACAATATCTTACATGATAGGTAGATATTTGTGTGATACTGCAATGACTTGCCTGTAATTTGGAGAGGTTGGGCTATAATCTGGGCTAGGTCCTCCAGAGGTGTTGAACGGGCTGCATTAATGATTGGGTAATGTGTAAGACAGACGACATCAAGCAGAATAGTAGTACTGCAATGGAGCACTATATATATATATATATATATATATATATATATATATATATATATATACGAACGAATGGCACGCACCTCGTTGGGCTGTACGATGGACTTGGTTGTGAATATGATGGTGATGTAGGAGAGTATGTCGGTGACGTTGGACTGTGATAAAAAAACGGTAACATTCAATACAAATACATATGTACAGAGTACCCCCATTCGAGACAATACTAAGAACACAGATCTTCGTAGAATTATGCGCACCTGTAGCTTGGAGAAGTCTGACTATATGGAGTCATCCTGGGGCTGCTTGGAGAGTATGCATGAGAAGGGCTGTACTTGGCTGATGAAGGATTGTAGCTCGGAGAAGTAGGACTGTAACTCGGAGAAGTAGGGCTGTAGCTTGGTGATGTTGGGCTGTATCCTGGCGAGGTAGGGCTGTATGCAGGTGATGTCGGGCTGTACGAGGGGGATGTAGGGCTATATGAGGGGGAAGTAGGGCTGTATGACGGGGATGTTGGGCTGTATGACGGGGATGTTGGGCTGTAAGATGGCGATGTAGGGCTATAAGATGGCGAAGTTGGACTGTAAGATGGTGATGTGGGGCTGTATGCGGGAGATGTGGGGCTGTATGCGGGTGAGGTTGGGCTATAAACTGGTGAGGTGGGACTGTAGCTTGGTGATGTAGGACTGTAGCTAGGAGATGTTGGGCTGTAGCTTGGTGATGTAGGACTGTAGCTAGGAGATGTTGGGCTGTAACTCGGAGATGTGGGTGAGTATGATGGACTGGTAGGCGAGTAAGTTGGACTTGTTGGGGAGTAATTCGGGCTTGTGGGACTGTAGGTGGGAGAGCCAGGTGTATATGATGGTGAGGTGGGACTATAGCTTGGCGATGCAGGGCTGTATGATGGAGAAAGAGGGCTATATCCTTTTTCTGGGGTGAAAACTGGAGAAGATGGACTGTATCCCCCAGACGATGGAGAGTAACCACCTGGTGAAGGGAATGGTGAGAATGCCATGTGCCCAACATATGGTGAGAATGAAGCATCTGTGTTAATGGGGGAAGCCCTAATGTTTGGACTCAGCAGATAACTTGGTGACATCATCCCTTCATGGTAAGGTGTCCCAGAGATGGGTGATCGTGCTGGTGTCATGCCAAAGTCTAGGCCTTCCACATAGCTTGGAAGTTGAAGTTCAATTGCCTGCTGCAACATCTGGTCATTCAGATATAGTGCACAGGCTCCAGTACCAATAGGAGCAAGCTGACCAAGCATTATGTTTTCAGTGACACCTCTCAGGTGGTCAGATTCAGCATATACAGCAGCATCAAGTAAGATGTCAACAGTCTCTTCAAAGGAACATCTCATAAGAGGTCCAGTGTCATTGCGGTTGATACCGTGCCTTGTGATAGCCATTAAGTGACCTCTGTATGTCATTGTATCACATAGAATGGCCAGATGCCTGTAGTTCACATAGGATCCATCAAAAGATATCACCACCCGAAGCTCATCCAAGAGAGATCGACGAACAGCCTCAATTCCAAGTACCTCAATCACTTCAATCAGATGGTTACTTGTTGTCCTTGTAGCATCAACATCCTCATGACACATGACAGCTAAGAGATTCACACCTTCTGTATCAAGCATCCATTCTTTAGCTGCTTGGAAACCTTCGTCATGATAAAAAGTATTGACCTTCCCTTCTTTGATGAACACTTTGTTGATATCTGGAATGCCTCGAAGAGCCATCTCTGTCAACATATTACCCTCTATTTTTTTTAGGAAGACATCATCCTCAGCAGACTCATCTTGTATTTCTCCTTTTGGAGCTTCATCATTTGTGATGCGGATACGGAGGATGAGCTTATCCGCATTATCGTCATTAAAAATGCATGATAAGTCATCATCGAACTCACGGTTAATCTTCTCTGCAATATCAGCCATGCTCAACTTCTTATCAACCATCATCTCACGGTTAAGCTCAATACGCAGCAGCCACGGAGAAATTTTATCCGGGTCAATATCCTCATCAGGCATTTCATAATAGGACTGAACAAACTCTGCGTCCTCTTCAATGATGGTTCCTACAGGATCAGGATCATACCATATCTCTGTGGCATGGGTAACACTACGCAGTGTGGTGTACTCCAAAGCACACTGGACATTCTTAGCCAATTCTTTCTTCTCGCTCACCTGAGGCTTCAGGTAAACAGACAAAGATGGAGTCTTTATCTTCTTTGCAACATTAATGATCTCCCTCAACCTGGGAACTCCAAGGGTGACATTCTTGGCACTGACACCAGCATAATGGAAGGTATTCAGGGTCATCTGAGTTGCTGGTTCTCCAATGGATTGTGCAGCCACACATCCAATCATCTCACCAGGGGCCACCAAAGACTGAAGAAACCTCGATTCAATCTCACCGATAACCCATTCAAAAGCTTCCTTTGTAAGCCTGTATTCCTTCAAGACCCTCTTGCTAGCAAACGTGCTACGAAGCAGTATATTAAAGAACAAGGTTGCATTTTTCTGAGCCTCAATGCTCATAGCATCGTCACCAGGTACAACCTTAAGTCTTTCTTGCAATTTATCTACCGCTTCCACAATTTCCATTGGGTGCATGTCAGAAGGTCTTCTAAAATCAATCCTGAATGTCTTCTGAGCATTCCAGATGAGCCGCTTGAGGTTCACAGGCATAGGCCACGAATTGTCACCAGTTGTGGCGATCTCAGTCCCAAGCTGGTATCGATCAGCTTCTAGCTTTTGAACCTCTGCCTCAAACACATTTCTGAATTCACGTATGGTCTTCAAATCATCAACATGTTCAGGTAGCATGTAGTTGGGTCTCCAGTTCTCATCATCCAGCTCATAACGGAATAATTTATCAAACTCAGGCTTCTTCATCTTCAATGAGTCCAAGTTTTGATTTTCAATCCAAACAGCATCCATGCCATCTTCTCCATACAAGAACTGAATGACATCTCCCAGAGAATTTCTTACAGTACCATCGTATTTCACCATGATGTCCTCCATAGCTTTCACAAGTCTCCTCTGGATATACCCAGTCTCAGAGGTCTTCACAGCAGTATCTATAAGACCTTCCCTACCACCCATAGCGTGAAAGAAAAATTCCTGTGGTGTCAGACCTCGGAGGTAAGAATTTTCCACAAATCCACGACTTTCAGGACCATAGTCATCTTTTGTGAAATGTGGCAACGTCCGATCAATGAAACCAAAAGGGATCCGCTTGCCCTCAACATTCTGCTGTCCCACACAAGCAGTCATTTGTGAAATGTTAATGAAACTTCCTTTTGAGCCAGCAGTGACCATAGCCTTCAAATTGTTGCTTTCAGACAAGCTCTTCTGAGCACTGCTCCCAGCATCATCACGAGCTTTGTTAAGAACCTGAACAGAAAAGGATTGTATTGAGGTTAAAACTAAACGCTTAATACTCCTCTGAATGACACAAACAAAGGCTATATATATAATAATGAAAGCAAAACAGAAGCAATCAGTACCTGGTTCACTCTGTTTTCAAATGATTCTATCATGGTGCGTCCTGGCTCAGCTTCCAACTGCTTCTCTTGTAATTTTTTAATAAGCTCCTTCACCTCATCCTTAGCATTAGAAATTGTATCATTAATACTGACCATGGTGGCAGCATCTGCAATGGTATCCCCAATTCCAATACTGAAACCATGTTGAAGAAGCCAGTAGTTCACAAGCCACTGCGTATGTCCTAAGAACTTCCGGGCTGCATCTGGACCAACCTCTTCCCTAAAAAGAACAAGTTAAAACAGGATTTTCTTGGAAAATGGAAATGGGCAATATTTCTAATTGCCATGCAACTTTCAACAAGTAAAATTCAGATTAGGCATAATTACCAGATGACATGGATAAGACTTCCAGTGCTTGTTCCAAGACTCTTCTTGCAAAGTGTACCAGACAGAAGTTCTCCCTTCTCTATCCTGACCATAGTATCACCAGGAGTAATAGATCCCTTTTCTCCTTCCGCATGCCATGCTGAAAACCGTATTAAATTTATTTGCTTGGGATAATTAAGTTAAAAACTTGTTTCCCAGTCCAAATAGGCCTAGGTTTCAAAATGGCAGGTGCAGGAATCTTTCCATCAAAGTCTTGCCACCACATCAAGATGTTCATAAATACATCCTGCAATGAAATTTAAATGAGCCACAAAACCGGACATAATACAATTGAAAGGACAAGCGAAATTTCTCTTTATTCACCTTTTCAATTAGAGTGTCCCTTTTAGTAATTTTGCGACAACCAAGCAATGTGTCTTGGACAATACCCATGACAGGTCTATTTGCTTGTGGAGAGACAATACATTTTGGCACCATCATTAACTCCAGAACTTCTGCCCTGGTCTCAAATGACTGGGGGACATGCATATTCATCTCATCACCGTCAAAGTCAGCATTGTATGGTGAAGTGACAGACAAGTTCAACCGGAAAGTTGAATAGGGCATAATTTTGATGCGATGTCCCATGATAGACATTTTATGAAGACTTGGTTGCCGATTGAAAAGAACAAAATCCCCATCATTGAGATGCCTCTCCACCTGAGGAAATCCAGCACAAATGAGTCAAAACATAAAACAATTTTACAATGAGAATGTTTAGATAAGCAACAGCTTCTATAGTAATAGGGAGGTTGATACTCACCTTGTAACCAAGCTCCAGATGCTGATCACTGCTTTTCTTCACGTATCGGAGATCAAGCCTCTGACCATCTTCCCTGATAATGTACCTTGCACCGGTCTTCCCTGGGGGAGGGTGAGGCCCATATTCGACAAGTTCCTTCAACCTGAAATCGTTGGATTTAGCTGAAAATGATCAGCAAAAGCACAGTAATTAAATAACATTTGTCAGTAAAAACAAACTGGTTCACCTCTCAATATTATATGGAGTGACAGTTTCAGGATATGTCAGGTTCAAAGCAATACTCCATGGTACTCCCAACTCATCAATGTTTATGTTTGGATCCGGTGTAATAACAGTACGAGCCGAGAAATCAACACGCTTGCCCATCAAGTTCCCTCTAATCCGGCCTTCTTTAGCTTTCAGCCTGCTGCAAATTGATTTAATAGGCCTTCCAGAACGCTGTGTGGCCTGAGCATTTCAACAACCAAAAACAAGATCCATCAAAACTATTCTGATATCCATAGATTTTATACATGCAGGGTAGCATTATAAACCACTCACCCTGGGTTGGCCAGGAAGATCATTATCAAAGTATGTTGCAATATGAAATTGCAACAACTGAGCAAACTCTGTAATAATGTGAGCAGGAGCGCCATTTCTCTCTTGCCTCCTCAAGTTCTCATTATGCCGTATTATCATAGCTAATTGATGAGTCAAATCATCCTGAAGAAACAGCACAAAGACCAAGAAGAATCAGTGAGGACCTGTGAAATAAATACCTTTTTTACAACAGGAACTGAAGTAGTAGCCCTTAAAACACATTTATTAAAAGAATATCAGTGAACAACAATTAGACACATAATAACTACTACTTCTGTCCCAAAATAAATAACTTTCTTAGGTTCAAATTTTGTCCCAAAAAAATAGCATTCTACAAAAACATTGGACATTAACTCCTAACAGCTAATCATGGGTGCTTGCAAATGATAACTACAAAATTCAGGAGATATCCTACAGGGAAGGAAAGGAGATGAGGATACATGTGTCGATTGCCAGCATTCTTAATTTGTCTGAAAAATTCTACAAAGTTATTTATTTTGGGATGGAGGGAGTATATTGGTTTACCTCACTTCTGGAAGAAGTGTCCATCATGACAGATGGTCTAACAGGGGGTGGAGGGACTGGAAGAACTTGAAGTATCATCCAATCAGGACGGGCATATTTGGGATTTAGGCCCAACAGAAGACAGTCTTCATCACTTATACGCTTCAGAACATTAAGGACCTGGTCAAACAAGCCATGTAAGAAACCAATTACAAGAAATAGCAAAACTTGCTGAACTGAATAGAGATAATAGAAATACCCTCTCGGCTGAGAGGATTTGCTTGCGTTCCACTGGCTCAGGTAATTGATCCTGATCATCATTTTTCCTCTTTGGAGCTTTAAACTCTGCAACCATCTTCATACCATCGACTGTAATATTTGGCTGCTGAGCACCACAGCCACCTCTTTTCTTAACAGGCTCGTCAGTATCCTGCTCCTGAACATCAAGGTCATCGCCACCTGCACAGACTTTTTTGCTCTTGCAAGCATCATATATTCTCTTCAATCTATTCTTTGGATTCCTGATTTTTAAAGCCTGCTTAAATTTAGTTTCATCCTGCAAAATCAAAAATGGATAAATGCTGATTAAAATGTGCAGTTAATTTGGTTTCGAAAGACAAATGCTAAACATTATAAGCATCTAATTAAGTGGTCAAATGTCTAAACACTTCAACCAGAGCTCATGAAAAAGACTCAAAACTTGGTGTTTGGTTGGGTTCCACTGTCTTGATCACTATTAAGTATAATGCAATGAATACAAAATATACAAAGATAAGCTTCATGAAACATGTTAGAACAAACCATGAAGACATATTAGGTCATAGGATGGTAAAGGACAAGTAAAATAATCGCAGTTTACATGCTATAATGATACCTTAAAAAAGTTAATTTCTAGTGAGAAAAGGTGCTAACGATGACCAACACCAAGTAGAGTAAAATGGGACAACTGTACTTTTCATATGTATTGAATGGTGAGAACACAGATGGAGTCTTCCATTTTCGGTTTATCATGCCTCAATTTTAAATGACTACTCCTTTCAGCATAGCAAGCTATACACGCATATCAACCAACAACTGAGCCGAAGGGTACCTCATCCGCGAGGATCTTGGAGCAGTTAAAGCAAACACAGCGCATGATGGAGAGCACAGTCTTAATGAATCCGATGTGGAACATCGGCTTGGCAAGCTCAAGGTGTCCAAAGTGGCCTGGGCACTCTGCCATCCCTGCCATGCATGTCTCGCACTTAATTTTCCGGTCGATAGTCCCCAATCGAGGGTCACTGAGCCCACCAGGCTTCGGTTTTCCCCTCTCCATGGTCTCTGCATGTTCTATTTGAATCACCGACATTTGTCTCTACACAAAAGCAGAAAGAAATCAATAGCCATTAGTTTGTATCCCCAGAAACCTGTTCCTCACTCGCCGCATACAAACAAAGCAGAACAACCTTTTAATGAAGCGTTACTACTCAGCGCAATAAATTATACGGTTAAACAAACTCAGGAGTAACGTCATCTTGTTACTAACTGACATGGAATTTCCGCTACGTTCATAGGGAACACACAACTGTTTCAGTTGAAGTCGAACTCGACAGAATCAGAACCATACTACATGGAGCAGATTAGGTCACTTCAGAATACACAGATGTGCCCCCAAATCATAAGGCGCACACAACAACCAGGTTGACGCTCTATCATGAACTGTGAGAATCACAGCACCACATGGATTCATCATATCACTCAATACTCGAAACCTATATGTACAAAAACATGCATTTTCCTCTCTGTAATATGTTCCATAGTTGCAGCAGCGTATATACATAGTTCCAGGTTTCAAGCAGCAATACATTTTGTTTTTCCCCCTAATGATGCTAGAATTTTAGGGAATAAAGGTCTGTACGGTTGTACTACACTCGAATTGCTTGAATTCACCAAGACCAACCCAGGCAGAGTGAAGTTCAAACCACTCAAACCCGGCACGAATTAGTGGCCTGAACTAGAATCCTGACATCAGAACCGAGTTGGTACTGGTAAACTAGCAAACAGCCATAGCCATAGTCAAGCTAGTAGGCACACTACTGCCGGCCCACTCAACTCGACCCTCGACCCGCTCGAAGGACAAAAGCAAACAGAGCCGGGGAGGGGGAGGGGTATTACGATCTCGTCGGGGCTGAGGATGCCGAACTGCACGACCTCGACCTTGGCCACCTCGGCCGGCGAGTACGGGAACCTCGCATCCATCTGGGCTGCACCCGGCGGCGGCGGCGCCGCACACCACCACCACCTAGGGTTTCAGATCGCTGCGCGCTGCGCCGCGCCGCCCCGCGCACCGCGGCACCAAGGCTCGCTGCTTCGAGCCTGTGCGTTTTTGGCGGCCTCGCCCCGGTGGAATCGAACGGATCGGGGCCACGGCCGACAGATCCGCTCGCTCGCCCGACGCCCGCCCGCCTCCGCGATTTGGAGGAAGGGGAAAGGGGGATTCTGAGGGTGCCTCTGAGGAAAGGCCTCGCCGAGGGGGGGGTAGGGGTGTATTTATAGACGTGGGCGTGCGCCGCGGCGGCGGCGGCGGCGGCTTATCCTTCCTTCCTGCGCTGGTGAGCGCGTGAGGCCTACAGGTAGAGGCGGTGGGGCGAGGATGTGTTGGTGTATGTGGACTGGGTGCGGGGATAGATATGGCGCGGGCGCGATGCGGCGGAACCGCCTATGGATCGAGGGCAGGTGGGACGTTGGATGCGGGACGGACGGTGGAGATGGATGGGGTACGACAGTCAACGCGGAGGTATTCGACTGGTTGACTGGAGCGAGTGGACTCAGGGCTCAGGCTGTCAGGCAGCCCAGAGCAGTCATATGCATTGCAGCCTGTTGTGGGCTTGCTCTGTGGACAGAAACATCGTGAGTTGGGCTACAATGCGTGGGTCTAAATTTCGTCTAAGCCCATCAGACATGTAGCCTACCAGGCCAATCCAGCCTGCCTTTGTCTGTCCACCGAACCAACGCAGCTCATTAGATTTCCATTACTCAGACGGTACCGGTAAATCGCCAGTTACCAGATGACGGTTACAAAATGAGATACATCCATCACTGGATCATCACCTTGACCCAAACCTGCTCCTAAGGACGCAAGGCAGTCAGCCACCTGATTACACAAACGTGGAGTATGACAGACCTTAACAAACACAAAACTACTTCTAATTAAGGACTTAAGCTCCCAGATCAGGCCACTTGCAACTCATTAGTTGGCACAACAATCTTCAGCATTTTCGCTCCAAGCTGCAGCAGCAACAATTTCCCTCCTCGCAACCGCCGCTATTGTAAACCTATCTCAAACGCAGTGCCATATCACAAGAGACGGTGGTTTCACAGAAGATTGAGTAAAATACATCGTGGTCTTTTAATTTGATGATGGCTTGGGTGGACCTAACAGAGGTGGGTTAGGTGGATTTGTCGACCCGTGAACAGGCATACGCATAATGCACTTCCATATATAGGGTTTGTTTGGTTGGATGGCTAAGCTTTAAAAAGCCACCTTGAAGTTGTTTGGTTCCCTAGTTAGACCCATTAGTCAGGCCCAACACATTGGGTGTCTCATTCCGCATAGCTAGCTAGGCTTGGCTAGGGCAAGTTGCCATTCACGTCACCTCCCTCCTCCTAGGGTGAACCAACTCCAAGTCATATTCACTCCCCTCCGACATGCCTACATGCCTGCCCCCACCCTCGTCGGTCGCCATGCTCGTGCCATCACGCTACCACACCCTTGCCGACCAAGCTCGGCAACACGATCAAGCTCCAAATCGGCACCCACGATACACCTTCACTCGTCCAACTCGCAAGGTATTGTGGAGCTCCGCTCTGCCCACGACTAGACACTCATTGGAGCCATCGGGCACCCACGATGAAGCTCTAGCAACACACGAAGATCCCACGGCGCCAATGCGATGACCCGCTCATCTGCGTGCACTGCCCGACAATCTGCTCACCCCAGTGGCACCCAAGTGGCGACACCATCTCGATGAACGAAATGCTCGTGGCTGCCGCAAGCTTCACCACGAGTGCGAACGAGCTGGCCTCGGTGCTCAACCACCGCACCACTCGACCGCGCGTGCTGAGACGACCCTTCTCTGGGCATGCAAACTAGGTGTTCAATGAAATAATTCAGAAGGGACAGAATAGAGAAGAGTTAATTGTATACAATGCAAACCAGATAATCAAGCACACCTGATGCTAGTTAGGCTTAGACAATTCATGCAACCAAACAACTAAAGATTAGCTTGCTCAAAGCAGGCTTGAATTGTCCATGCTTAGATTCTAGCAAGGCACGTTTGATACATATTCACCTCCTCCTTGCTACTTTGTGTGGAGACATCGGAGACCGTGAAACCAGAAATAGTGGCTTTAGCTGCTATTGTTGGTTTTAAAACGAGAGAGAAAAAAAACACTCACACTCTAGCTGAGGCAGAGTTGAAGGTGCTGGAACTGCTATCGTTTGGAACACAGGATTTCTAAAGGAATTTGGAAGGAATCAAGTTCATTTGTTTTGCTCACGTCATTCACCATTTGGAATGGAGGAACCAGCCTCCCGATTCCTTTGGAAAGGAATGCTTGGATTCACCAATGTTTTTGCTGAAGTCCGAGGTGTGCTATCGTGCGAGTGAAACAGTGAGGACATGTGCATGTGCATGTCGAGTCTATTAAGCCTGCTATGTGCCTCGAATATTTTCTTTATTATTCTTAATTCTCATACTAGCAAATGTAGCCGTGCGTTACAACGGGAGAAAAAATTGAATATTAGTGAAAAACTCAGATAAAAGTGTTTGTTGCATATTTATTCATATTTTACCCTTTTTTTTCTATACGTGGTCTTTTTAGAGTCTCAAATAAGAGTAGTGCGTGATGGAGTCCATTGCTATTTATTTTTCTTTCTATTTTTCTCTGTATAATATATGTCATTGTTTTTTTCACTACAAACCAAAAGAGTCTATGAAGCTATTCTTTTTCGTTCTTATTCTATTTTTCTATATGTTTTCATTGTTTTTCCTATTTTTTCGTACACATCTTAGTGAAACGGAGACATTAACTATTCATTTTTCATTACATATATATCGTTTTTCTATTATATCTGCCATCATAAGTCATGTCGAAATACGATTCATATTAGAAAACAATTTTTTAGCTATGGATCTGTGAGAAAAAATATAATATATTTATCTTCCGACATGAGCCATGTTTCAAGATGTCAACGGGGAATTCCCCGTCGGAGGTTACTGTCTCATCCCCGTCCCCGTGGGGGAAAATTCCCAACCATCCCCGTCCCCGTGAAGCCTGACGGGGAGCACTTTTGGCCCATCCCCGTCCCCGCTCGGGGATGAATCCCCGCGGGGATCCCCATGGTCGGCTATGGGCGGTGGGCTGTGGCCTGTAGGGGGCAAGGGGGTGCGTGGGGAATCTAATTCTCGAATTTTTTGTGAGTCTTCTTTCATGGGCTTTGCTTTTTTGTGGGCCTTCTTTCATGGGCTTTGCTTCACGGGGCGGGGATGCGGGGATCAGGGTCGGGGAGCAGGCAACCATCCCCGTCCCCGCAATCCCCAACGGGGACAACAATCCTACCATTTTCATCCCCGTGGGGATCAATTCTCTACCATTCCCGTCCCCTAATGAAAGAAATCCCCGCGGGGAATCGGGGATCGGGGCCCGTTGACATCTTGAGCCATGTTGAAATAGGATTCTTATGGAAAGTCGTTTGTTTTCCAGTTCGGATCATATACACGGCTCAATAGATTTTGTAATCAGACTCTGTCATGGTAGACAAAAATTAAGCATAGGTAGGGTTACGCGCACAATCTCTATTGTGCGGTAGTTAGAGGGAGACGGACAAAAAATTGAGGGACAAAAAAAGGGCTAAAATTTTGCTTCTTTAGTATTACTAGCAAATATGCCCGTGCGTTGCAATGGGAATTGATTTTTTCTCTCTCGACTTTGATAATGTCGCCGCCTCGTGCATAGTCATAATAGATTCACATGTAAAAATATCTTACTTGTTTGATTATATATGTTTAGTCATGGATATCAACATGGTGTCCTTTTGATTTTGATTTAGAGCTCTTTTGTTTTCTTTTAGTACTGATGGCACGAAATTTCTATTTTTGTTATCCTGTTCCTATCTGGATTAAAATTTCTTATTATGTTATTTGGAAGTCTCACGTGTTTCGTAATAGGAAATAAAATTTAGAGCTCTATTTGGATTATAATTAGAACTCATAGCTTTTAAGGTTAAATTAAGAAACCCTATTTGTAATCGAACTCTATACCGTGTTAGACAAGAACTATTATAACTCGTATATGATCACCGGTTATATATATAAGTTCGGACAGAAGTAACTATCTATTGTCCATTAGTTAGAGAGAGATAGACATAAAAAGAATGGATGGACGAAAAAAAGAGCCTGAAATTTTGGCTCTTTATTATTATTACGTATAGATTAGGTATAGATGGATATAGTTATAGCTATAGATATAGATTTAGGTTTTGTTCCTATTATATTTGCATCAACAATTTGGTAGTGAATATATATAGTAGCACGATGGGCGCGCTACGCTGTGCCGGATCTTGCTGCGCCAGATCTTGCCGTGCATCGACAAATGGTAGTGGACTTGAAAATTTGCGTTCTAAGGCAGAGCAACTAACCTTGAACTGTTTGGTCATTTGCCTTTATTTGATCAATGAGTAGTTCCATCCTTGGGAACATAAATACAGAAAAGGCATGGTGTGGATGAAATTTTGACTCCAACTGATAGATCTATTTTCAAAGAGTTGTACAGATAATAAGATTTCAGCTAGATTGGTTCACTGTATAAAGTCAAAATAAAGCATTGAGGAACATGTTAGTTTAAATAAAACTCATGGAGAAGTAACTGAACAAACATGTGCGCAAGACACAAAAAAAACTGATCTTTGGAGGGAAAACTTCAAATTGTTTCACTCTGTATTTGTAAGGCATTAATTCTATTTCAGGGGTACATAACAGAAGAAGCTAAACATATAGTAGAAGTTAGTAACATCTAAAATTAGGGCACTTAGAGACAGCAAAAGAAACAATGGAAAATTAGGACATGTAATCTCCCAAAAGGAACATCTGTAGTTGGCTTCCATAGTTCAAAAGGAATGTCTAAAAATAGACGTACCTAATCAGTTTTCTAATGAAGTAAGCACATTACGCCTAACCTAACTTTAAACCTTAGATTTTGAAACTGAATTTCATTAACTCGGAATCGTGGAACAACATTCCATGGAAGAGAAAGGCCAATAAATCCAGATTTGTGTAAATTTTAATCTCTTGGGCGCTATGTATCTGACATCCCCTTGCTCAGCATATTCAAAAAAGAAAAAAATGTAAGTGGAAAGTCTAAGTAATGATGCAACTAATGACAAAATAATAATGCTCAGGAAGAGGTAGCATGACATGAAGCTGAATGAATCATAGATTTTTATATCCTTAGCATCAACACAAGAATCATGTACCAGCTACAACACCACTCGTGCCATTCCGACCTTCCTCCGATATAGCAAATCTGGTGATGCTTGTCACCAAGGACAATTTGGTTAGAGCAATGTAGTCGTAGTAGTGACTTCAGAATCACGCTATAGAGAGATTGTGGATAATTGTGACAAAAACAAAACAGCAACAGGGCAAAACTTTTAGTGATGCCTAACCAATTAGAAGAAGCAAGTAAAATTCAGATGAAGCATTGTCACATGACTATCATGTCAGTATCGCCACGATTGGATTGCATCATGGCCATATATATTCCTATGAAAGAATAGAAAGGGATTTGAAAAGAAGTTTATCTGTGGTAGACCAGTAGTGATGGCAACAAAAAACACTCTACTTGTTATGTTCTGTGATACTTATATACACTGAAGAAGTGAACCGAATTTAAAAACAGAAAATATATAATCAAATCTCAAATCTGAACTTAGAGATTTCATATAGATATGTCAATATCCTAAATGATGTCAATTCACATGTACAAATAGAAAATAACCTACCAAAACTTATCTCATGAACAAATTTGAAGGGACAAAATTTCTTTGACCGGTAACCCATAAATGGACATCACAAGATCTAAAAACAGTGGCTAATGGCCAGTAGGCGTATGTGTTCATGTAAACAAAGATTTGCCAAAGAGATGAACTAAACCCAGCCATACAGAATGTAATGGAACCACAAGAAATTTGAAAAGGAAAAAGGGAAAAAGGAAAACAGAGACAGGGAAAGGATTTCCGTTTGGAAAAGCCAATAGTAGGATATGTACTCTACCAAAACAATATCGCCTATGCACAGAACACAAGATTTTGGCTGCACGGCAATTCTGAATATTTACTTCAAGCCCAAGATTTGGAAAACTTTATTTCAATATCAAGAGCAACAAAATTCTATCTTGGTCGATAAATCAACATAAAGGAAAATGGTAACAATAATTGTTCAGGCTTAACAATGACGTTCTCTAAATAAATCACGAGTATTCAGCATATTGTTGTCTGTCAAGGCAAGCATTGTACTGCTTCATTGTTTGAGGCCTGTACGCGTCATCTTTGAACAACCTGAAGAGTTGACAACCATAAGAAGAGCGTGAGGGAGAAGGCTAAGCACCACTTTTTTTAATGAAAAAGTAGTGAGAGGTCGATGGCTTAGCACAAATCTGATGCCGGCACTGATCTTGTGTTGTGAGAGGTCACAGGGATGGGTGGTCAAATCAGATTTGTGCTATTTCGTCCATGAAGCCATTAAAGTAGTGAAAATTTTTGTTGACTATATTTTGCAATTATACATCGCTGGAAAAAATAATAGATGACCCAGGACAGCACTAAAGGTTGATTGTATACAAACTAAATAAACCAAGTGGATGCCCACAGGTAGAAATTAGACTACACCAAGCAGATACGTACTTTGGGATCTGTAGTAGCCATATTTTTTGCACTCTCACCCTGCACTAGTTCAGTGGCACCTATCACCTATATAAGATTTGGATGGCATCACAAAATACGGAAATTCAAAGTTATGTCAGGGTAGAGAAAAAACCTTAATTATAGAGGTAAATTAAAGGAGTAACATACTTTATATGCATCAGTCTTTCTTACACTGGAAATACAAAGCATTCTTAGATGCGGAGGCAAGGAGATTATATTCATCACATCGTGTTGATCCCTTAAATGGTCTTTAGTAGGCAAGAACAGCTGCATGTTTTTACAGCCTCTTTTTATACCCCAATAGAAGAAGCGACGATTATCCCTGAGAAAAGATGAAGCATAACCAATATTATAAGCTTTTACAGATACAACTCTATGGAAAATTGAAAAGTAAAAATTATGCACAATGAAGAGTGGGAGGCGGTACATCTGCAGAAACAAAGAAAGAGAGAAAGGATCTGAGAGAGAAATTTATAGTGACCAATCGGATTATAGTCGGTGCAGAATGATGCCGGGGCCGCCGAGTCGAAGGAGAGAACGCTGAAGTGGGGGAATCCGGCCAGGATGAGCGCGGCGTTGCAGGCGGAGAACATGGATCTAGGAGAGGTGTGGCCGTTGGCGCGTCTTCTTTCAGGTGCGCATCCGTGAGTAGGGCCTGTGGTCGTGTCCCTGTGGCAGCTGCCGGCAGGTCTGCGTTGCCTCGATGCGCCATGTCCAGGGGAGAATAAGCGTGGCCGCTAGAAAAGAAGAAGAGGCGGACTCTGGATGCGTGAACATGACATGGATGGGAGCGAAGGAGTCGAGGCAAGGCGAGCCGACGGAGGGGGCGAGGACGGTGGATGGGAATCGAGGAGGCGTACGTGGAGAGGCGCCCTGCAACCCATTTAATTACCAACGACCTTTTTTCTATAGAAAAGCGGCACACAAATGTGCCAGCCTGAGCTGATCAGATCAGAGCAAAAGTCGGCAGGGTACAGTCATAAACCGGTTGAACCATAAGATAACCGACAGTAGACAGTAAAAACTGGCAAGTGTCAGAGGGTGAATCCACGCGGATGCTCCCACCGATCTCCAATTTATCCCTCGTTGAGAGATATCATTATTTGTTAAAGAATAAATCAAGAGTTCAAAAGGCCTATAATATTATTATTATATATTTATTATTTGTTTTCCATATGTATGAGAAAAGTTTAGATTAGAATCACATCAAGCAGCTGCCCTTGCACACCCCCCCATCCACAACTCCATGCGGAAACCGTCCTCCATGGGAGTTCGAGCTTGTTGAGCTCATGCGACGAACCTCGATCTTGGTTGAGGGGACTGCGAAGCTGCACTTGTTGGGGACGATCTTGCCGAGCAAGCCGGGCGGCAGGTGGTACACCGCCACGTAGCTAAAGGACCTCGACACAGAGATGCTCAACATCTGCTCGTTGAACTCCACAACGACGTGATCGGTCAGCCGCGAACACTATACTTGTCCATGATGAGGCACGAGCCACGAGGCACGACGGCACGGTCCATGACACGGTGTTTTGGTCCGGCCCAAGCATGACACGGTGGATGAGTCGTGCTTGGGCCGCCACCTGACACGTGACACGGCACGGATACGGCCCGATCTAAGAGGCGACACAAGAGCGGCACGAAGATTGTGATTCCAACGGCTTATTCAGTTTAAATAAGCTGTTAAAATGATTTATGATAACTAATAATTGAATTGTGACATGTTAAAAATGATGAACACAGTGACTACCATCTCCGCCCACGCTGTTGTAGAATTCGTGCTTGTACTTGGAGCCATGTCCGCACAGCCGCATGGGCACAGGCGCGGTGGCAGGGGCGATTGCATCGGTCTCCATCGGCTTGGGCACCTTGACGTCGATCTTCTTCATCAGTCTGGCGAACAGCGCGGGGGACGGGGCAGGGCTGCACCGGCCTCCTCGACTTTTTTTTATATTTTTGAAGGAAGTCAGAGTTCTATTTGAATTAGGGTATGATTTTTAGCCTTTTCAGGTTATATCTTTGTGAAGGAAGCTAGAGTTCTATTTGAATTGTCAAGGTCATGTTCATCCTCTCATGATAGTAGTAGGATATTTGGATTAGGATTCAACTTACGCATAAAATCTAATTGGATCAGGATTCCTAGTTGTCGATAGATAAGCATAGACAATTTTTTATATTTATACATAGTTAGGTAGTTAGGGAGGACCGGATAAAATTCTTATCTTTTATTATTTGGATTTGGATTAGAACTCCTATTCTTCTTACTATTTGAATTAGAATATGATTCTTAACTATATTTGTGTCCAATTCCTATATATAAAAATAGGAGAGTTGTAGTATTCAAACGAATCGAGACATCATTCACGAAGTTAGTTAGGGAAGACCATACAAAAAAAAATGAGGGGCGAAATTTTGCATCTTTATTATTAGGTAGGTATATATTCCTTTGCTCATAGTTTCTGTGTTCCAAACAACTCATTATATTTCTTTCCCGTATTTTCCAATCCTCTGTTTTCAGACTACATTCCTATTCATGTTTCTTTCTTTCGTTTCCTCTCGTTCCTCTGTTTTATGTTGCTCCGTTCCAAACATGCCTGAAATCTTTTCTCGCCATGTACAAACCTCTATTTGCACATGCTTGTAAGGTCAACAATTCAACATCCATGGTCAGACCTGGCCTGGCCTGGCCTGGCCAGCAGGCTAGCTAAGGATAGGCAGGTAGGTTCTCTCTCTCGGGGAAGTGCCCATTCATGGAAGTCAGCACAAATCCTTGACTTGCGAGTTGTAGCTGCTACCCTCATCCTCTGCATTCTACAGTCTTACACCTCTGCTGAATGCTGCAGCGGAAACATGCAATGCAACACTGGTGCTGGTGCTGGCCCTGCCAAACATGTCGCCAGCAAGGGATCAAGAGGGGCCACGGGGTAGCTATTGGCCTCCAACGTTCCCCAAGATGGCTCGTTTTCAAAACCCTATAGCTACTGGAGTATAGTCCTGCCTGCTTCCATCAAGACTGTCCAATGAGACCATTAGCACATTAACTCTCCACACTTCAATGGAACATGCTTGTACGTAGCTCCAGGTAATCAGGTTCGTTCATGATCAAAGTATTTCCAAGTACTAGCTACTAGCTGGTTAGAGCACCCTAGCTAGATAACCCTAGAATCCATCCTAATCTGACCAATTGTTTCATTCATGTTTAAAGATGTTTTCCTTTAATTGAAACCAGCGTCAGTACTCCCTCCTTTCGGGAATGATAACCATAGTTTGTACTCAAAATTATTAATATATAGACCTGTATAGTGCTGGCGGTGTGATGATATTTATTCTCTCTTTTTTTTTACGAGAATGATATTTATTTTTTAGGGGCTGTTTGGAACTGCTCCACTCTACGTTTCACAGCTCTGCTCCATGTTTTTTAGTCAAACGATTTTAGCTCCACGCACACAGCTTCAGAAAAAAATGTGGAGTTACGAGAGCACCTAAAGAGGTATACTCCATAAACTTTAGCTTTTTTTGAGCTGCTCCACAGTGGAGTTTACAGAGCAGTATATACTGTAGTATGAGAAATCAATGGTTAAAATATATCTGATTTGACTTTTTTATGATCAAAATTATGTTTGTCATTTCGAGACCGACGGAGTAATATATTCATTACTACAATAATGGCCTCTGAATGTTTTTCAGGAGAGGCAGCATGTTAGTTTAACCATTTCAGGTAGAGGTCTACCATGCATGAGCATGATCACTTGATAAGCTACCACATATTTACATTTGTTAGGCTATATTTAGTGGGGTTTTATGTCTCAGTTTTGAATACCCATATTTTTAGAAATAGTGCAAGAGAGTTTTAATCCTATGAAAATCTCTCTCGCTACTCCTATAAAACTCTCATGTTAAGCATACTTATTATTTATTGTCTATAAAACTTGTATTATCTTTTTGTTCATCAATACTCCAGTGCTATGTCAGTATATATTTAATAAAAAGCCAAACATATTAAAGAATTAAAATAAATACCGGCACAGTTATTATGAGTGCAAACGACAAGGGAGCCAGAAGCATGCTTGGCCCGTATAATAAGATTCTGTCGTCTATCGGTTGTGGAGAGATTAATTGCTCGCCCTCAACAAGATAAACAGCCAAGCTACAAACAAAACTCATCAGCAGGTGCATTGCCTAGCTATAGCCATGCATGGAGATAGTCAAGCATACATGGATATGCACTTTTTATATGACTTTTGGTTGTTATTACTAGAAGTTTTGGATAGTCATCAAGCATACGTGTCGTCGATCATGCATGTCGCCGGACGGAGGTGGACCGGAACCGGACTAGTTATGCGAGGGAGGGTGCGTCATGGACCCGTCGTAGTCCACCTTCACCTCCACGTCGTCACTCGCGCTCTCCTCCTGCTCCGCCGCCGCCGCCGCAGAGGCATCCGAATCCGACGACGACGCGCCCGCATCGCCGTGTGGTGGCGAAGACGGGGACGGCTCCATTGCCGTGCTGGTGTCCGCCTGCTTCCCCGGCGGCATCGGCGGCGGCGGTGGTGCGCCTTCGACCCCGCCGCTAGGCTCCTCGGCGTACAACGACGGCGAGCCTCCAATGCCAGTCAGATCCACGCTGGGCGGCGGCGACGGCGGCCGCGGCGGTGCCGCCCCTCCTCCCCGCCGCGCCATCATCGCAGGGTGGTAATGCAGCCGCACGTCGTCGTTGTAGTCGGACAGAACCTGCATATCATACAGCACGTACGTACGTGCACAAAACAATGGCGTGATCGAGATTAAAACCGTACCGTGCCGGGATAGGATCGGAGAGCAAGTATAGAGAACGATCGAGCCGCAAATATATCGGCGTGCATGCATGTGGCGGTGTGTACCTCTGCCTTGGCGGTGTGGCGATGATGGTGATGATGGATCACCGCCGGCAAAAGGACGGTGGCGTCGGCGGCGGCGCGACCAGCGTAGAGGAGGTGTTGGTTCCGGCTGGTGGCATTGCAGGTCGAGGCGGACAGGTGGAGGAGGAAGATGAGGACGTACGCCAACAGCATGGCTACTGCTGCACGCTGCAGCTATGTTCTAAATCTATCCCGGCCTCGATCGTCTGTCGCCGTCTCTCCCGACGGCCTGACCGGCCTCTGTTTCCGATTGATCCCCCCCTGCAAGGATTTCTGGATCGGCCGTCTCGAGTTTTTCTAAGGAAAGAGTGATGGGGTTTTGGCAAGCTACCAAGCTCTCGATCCGGACTAGTATTTCTACTCGTTCAGGGACTCGTATACAATCAATCAATGCTAGCTGTCAAGAGTGCGTGCATGCTCATTTAATACAATCGCGTCCCGGGCTCCCGGCCCCTGAGATTTAGTCCCTGTTTATATCCCTTTCAAATTTCAAAACTTCACAAGATTTCCTATCACATCAAATTTTTGGACCTATGCATGAAGCATTAAATATAGATAAATAATATAATTAATTACACAATTTATCTGAAAATTTTGAGATGAATGTTTTGAACTTAGTTACTACATGATTAGACAATAATTATTAAATACAAACGAAACCTCCAGTACTCTACATCTGTAAAGTTTTTGGTCTAAACGACGCCTTGTCAAGCGCCTGAGCGCTCAACGACGGTGGCCCGTGACTACGGAGCTCGTAGTCGCGCTCCAGTCCCCCTCAGCTGGTGGCTTAACAGAGTAGGGAGAGAGATTAGATGATAATTCAATGCTTAATCCTCCATTGTTTGACTACATGGAAATATATAGCCATTCGGCTAACACACTTGGAAACAAACTCTCCTAGAATCAAGGCTAAACAATCTCCTAGCCACTGGGCCCGGCCTCGCCATCCTTGCGCGCGGTGATCTCGCCCTGCGCCGCGGCATGCGCTGCAGCTCGTTCCGCGGCCCTGCGCACATCACACGCCCTGCGCCGTCGTGCGTGGCTCGTGCCCCACATGACATCTCTCCCCTCCTCGCGAATCAGCTCGTCCTCGAGCTGGAAGTGTGGATACTGCTCGCGGAAGGGGTCCAGGTCCTCCCAGGTTGCCGATTCCGGAGGCTCCCCGCGCCAGTGCACGAGCAGCTGCCGAACGCCGCGCGCCAGGCGAGCACGGTCCACCCGAGCCGGCTCCGGTGTCACCACGCCATGATGAATGGGAGGCAAGGCGAGCACGGTCCACCCGAGCCGGCTCCGGTGTCACCACGCCATGATAAATGGGAGGCAGCTCTGGCGGAGTCGATGGAGGTGCGCCGATGAACTTCTTGAGGACGCTGACATGGAAGACGTCGTGGATGCGTGCATGGGGAGGTAGCGCCAAGCGAACCGCCACATCATTGATCAACTCAACGACACGGTACGAGCCGATGTAGCGCGGTTTGAGCTTGCCCGTTGTAGCCTCTGGAAGCGACGGCATGGTGCGTTGGCGAAGACGGAGTAGCGCCCAATCTCCCACTCGGTACTCAACTTGACGATGCTGCCGGTCATAGTGACGCTTCTGCACCAGCTGCGCCTGCTCCAAGCGGTAGCGGACGTCGGCGAGGAAGGCGTCACGTTCCTCCATGTCCCGTGCTACAGCAGCCACCCGGGTTTCGCCCGACTCATAGGAGCGGAGGGTGGGTGGGTCGTGGCCATAGACCACGCGGAACGGAGTCTCCCGGAGCGAAGTCTGGTAAGCCGTGTTGTAGACGTACTCGGCCCAGGGAAGCCACCGGAGCCACTGCCGGGGACGATCGCCGGTGAAGCACCGCAGGTACATGACGATGACGCGGTTTGCTAATTCCGTCTGTACGTCGACTTGAGGGTGGAAGGCGGACGTCATATGCAGCTTGGCACCCATCAGCCTCATCAGCTCGCGCCAGAACAGCGAGGTGAACACCGGGTCGCGGTCGGAGAACATAGACTGCGGCATGCCATGGAGGCGCACAATGTCGGTGAAGAACGTCTGTGCCACGGTCTCGGCAGTGTACGGATGCGCCAGTGGTATGAAGTGGCAGTACTTGTTGAAGTGGTCGACGACGGAGAGGATCACGGACTTGCCATTGACCCGCGGCAGTGCTTCGACGAAGTCGAGCCCAATATCCGCCCAGACGACGGTGGGTATCAGCAGCAGCAGGAGGAGGCCGGCGGGGTGTAGGTGCTCCGTCTTGTATCTTTGGCAAGTGATGCATTCCCGCACAAAGTCCTGCACACAATGACGCATGTTGGGGAAGTAAAAATCACGGCGGAGGCGATGCAGTGTGCGTTGGACCCCTTCGTGGCCGTCGTCGTGTACCGCCGCCACAATCTCAGGCAACAGTGGCGACGCAGGGGTATGTAGAGGCGGCCATCGTAGGAGACAAGGCCGTCCGTGATGGCCCACGACGCAGTCCGCGTGCCGGCGGCGATCTCATCATGAACGGCCACCAAGGACAGGTCTGTGGCCTGAGCGTGGCGTAAGCGGCCGATGAAGTCGAAGCGGGGGCCCGAGACCGCCATGATCGTGCCCAAGGGAGCCTCCTCAGTGTCGCGGCGGGAGAGTGCGTCCGCCACCGTGTTTGTCGCGCCGGACTTGTATTCCACGGTGAAATCAAACCCCAGCAGTTTGCCAACCCAGTGGTGCTGGGGAATTGTAGCGAGGCGTTGGTCGAGGAGGTACTTGAGGCTGTAGTGGTCCGTCTTGACGAAGAAACGACGCCCCCATAAGTATGGCCGCCAATGGCGGACAACGAGGACGAGGCCGATGAGCTCGCGCTCATACCGGCCAGAGAGCGATGGCGGGGCACCACCGGCCGACTGAAGAACGCGATCGGATGTCCGTCCTGGATGAGCACCGCCACGAAGCCGTACGTGGACGCGTCGCATTCCACGACGAACGACTTGGCGAAGTCCGGGAGTGCCAGCACTGGTGCGGTCGTCACGGCCCCCTTGAGGGCGAGGAAGGCCTCCGCGGCCTCGTCGTTCCACGTGAACCCCTCCTTCAGGAGTGCAGTGAGGGGAGCGGCGATGGCGCTGAAGTTGTGGACGAACTTCTGGTAGTACCTGGCCAGCCCGAGGAAGCCGCGTACCGCGCGCGCCGAGTGGGGCTGTGGCCACTCGTGGATGGCCTGGACCTTGGCAGGGTCCATCGCCACACCCACCGCCGAGATGATGTGGCCCAGGTACCCGACGGAGTCGACGCCAAACGAGCACTTGGTCTTCTTCACGAACAGGCGGTGCTGGTGCAGGATGGAGAGGACGACACGTAGATGGCGAAGATAGTCGACCCAAGTTCGACTGTAAATCAATATGTCATCGAAGAAGACAAGGACAAACCGACGGAGATGGCCGCGGAGGACGTCGTTCATGAGCGCCTGGAAAGTTGTCGAAGCGTTGCACAACCCGGACGACATAACCAGGAACTCGTAGAAGTCGTCGTGGGTGCGGAAGGCCGTCTTGTGGATGTCCTCCGGCCGCATCCGCACCTGGTGGTACCCCGACCGGAGGTCGAGCTTGGTGAAGAAGCGCGCCCCATTGAGCTCGTCCAAGAGCTCGTCGACGACGAGGATGGGGAACGCGTCTTTGACAGTGAGGGCGTTCAAGGCGCGATAGTCGACGCAGAAGCGCCAGCTGCCGTCGGCCTTCTTGACGACGAGGAGTGGCGAGGAGAACGCCGAGTCGCTGCGGCGGACGATGCCCTGGCGGATCATGGCGGCGCATTGCCGCTCCAGCTCGTCCTTGTGGGCCGCCGGATAGCGGTAAGGGCGGATGGCCACCGGCGCCGCGTCCGGCTTGAGGACGATGCTGTGGTCGCAGGCGCGGGGCGGGGGCAGTCCCACGGGCTCGGTGAAAACGTCCGCGAACGATGCTAGCAGCTCGTCGAGGAGCGGCGTGCTGGCCACCGAGGAGACGAGCGGTGGTGGTGCGGAGACGGCTGGCACCCCGGACCAACGGAAGGCGCACCCGTGGAGGTTGAACGCCATGGCCGGCGTGGCGAAGTCCCAGACTATCTCGCCAAGAGTGGCCATCCACTGGGTGCCCAGCACCAAGTCATAACCTGCAAGAGGCATCACAAACAAGTCGATGTTGACCGGTGCGGCACAGATGACGCCGGGGCAGGCAATACGCTCGCCGTTGGTGACGATTGTCGTGAGCCACGGCTATGGTTCCACTGTGAGCCCAGTGCGAGGCGCGGCGCTGGCGGAGATGAAATTGTGGGTCGACCCACTGTCAAGGAGGGAGATGAGCGAGGCTCCTCCGATGGTGACGGCGATCTGCAGCGTCCCGCCGCACGGTACGCCGGCTACCGCGTGCAGGGAGAAAACCGATGACTCCGTGGTCGGCTCGGCGTGGGCGTCGGTGTCGTCGATGTCTTCAAGCTCGACCCCTGCGATGTGAAAGAGGCGTTGGCAAACCCGGTTGTGCCCCCGTGTGTACCGTTCATTGCAGTTGTAGCAGAGACCGAGGCGGCAGCGTTCCTCCTGTTCCTCCTTGGTGAGGCGTTTCGCCGGTCGGACCCTCGCCCTGGACAGCGCCTGCCGCCGCCTTGTCAGGCGGTGGCACGAGGGCCGGAAGTACCAGACGCACGCCTGGGGCGCCCAGGACGCCACGGGCTGGAGCCTTGGCCGGCAACGCAGTGTGTTCCGCCAGAAGCTTGAACTGCCGCGCCAGGCTCATGGCAGTCGCCAAGGTCTGGGGGTTCTGCATCTGGACCTGGAGACTGAGCGGCGGAAGGAGGCCGCCCATGAAGAGCTGGATCCGCTGGGCCTCTTCAAGCTTTCCGGCGCGGGGCAGCAGCGCCTGCCACTGCGACATGTACTCGGCGACCGTCCCGGTGCGGCGGTAGGCCGAGAGTTCGAAGAGCAGCGCCGAACGGAGCGGTGGGCCGAAACGCAGGTTGATGAGGTCCTTGAAGCGCGGCTAGGTCGGCGTGCCCTCGTCCTCCTGAACTTGCATGTACCACAACTGGGCATCATCGTTGAGGTTGTACGAGGCCATCCAGACTCGTTCCTCCGGCATGATCCGCTGCTGCAAGAAGAACGACTCACATTTGTTGATGAAGATGAGCGGATCAGTCTTGCCGTCGTAGCGTGGCATCTCGAGGCGCCAGTGCTTTGGGGGAGGTCGGGGGGATGCTCGCCGGAATGGTTGTGCGGTCCAGAGCTAGAGGACGAGGCGGTGATGTCCGCGATTGCCTTGGCGTTGACCTAGATGGACGTCTGCATGGTGGCCACGTTCTTGGTCAGGGCTTCAATGGCGGCCCGGAGATCTCCTTGGTCACCCATGTCACCAGAGTTGGAGGCGACGGAGGATGTGGGCGAGGCGGCTGGGGTGGGTGGTGGATTAGGGTTTGTGGCGGCTGCGATGGTGGTTGAGTGTGCGGCGGTGGTGGATGGGGGGATCAGGTTGGCGGCGTCGGTAGTAGGGGTGCGGCAGCGGCGGATGCTGAGGATCGACGAGATCCTGATACCAGGTTGTCAAGCGCCTGGGTGCTTGTCACACCCGGTTTTAAAGACAAAACCAGATATACCCTATATGTGAGCCCAGGAAGTCAAATCCCACATATAGTCACAGAACAAGGTAATATCAGAAGACAATACTTAAGTATATAACATATATGGTTAAAGAAATAACCTTAAGAGAGAGCAAACAGCGGTAAGACACTCCGATCTTCAGGTGAAGACTCCACTCCATAGGGACCAACTGACTGGTTGATCACAAGCCTAACTCTTCCAACTCTTGCAAACTGGTACCCATCCGGGATTTTTATCCAAAGAATTGAAAAGAAAAGAACAAGCGTAAGTACTTTCGTACTCAACAAGTATACATAGGGTTCATGAGGCTCAAGAAGGATAGACACGGGTTTAACTGCATCAGCTTTTATGTTGTCACAATTTTAGCATTATAGTAGTATCAAAGTTCTCAAAAGCCCAAAACCATATGATCAAGTTAACAGGATGTAATGTTTATATGAACAGTAACAATAATAAATCATTGATAACAACTGATGAGCCATGACATAAGAACATCACATAGCAAGGAGCCCAAGCCACTCGTAACCGTGAGCACGGCTATCATGATAGTTTTTAACTCTGCGCAGAGGCGTACATCTTTACCCATAAGTCGTGAATTGCCCCTTCGCCAGAGGACGCGACCCTCTTAACCCACTTCCAAGGTAGGCCGGCAGGGTTCACTACGAGACCTTTCACAAGTTCCACTAGAAGGTAACAACCCGCTACAAGTTCCCTCAACGAGATCCCAGAAGTCACCGCAGCGCTTCCAAACATCTCAGAGCACTTCTTGCGCCCTCTCAGGTAAGTTGCCACAAACTAGCAAAAGCCTAATACTGAGTCAAGCCAGAGCCCATTAGCTTATGGTAGTACTGTTTTCTCGGGGTAATCTCTTACAGAAATATCCCTATGAGTGAGAACATAGGTGTGAGTTCCTGATGTTCCACCTATGGTCCACGTTGCTAAAAAGTCATCTTTTATTGTCGATTCACATATTCATTAATCAAGTTTACATGATCACATTTATTCTCAAGAGCACTAGCTTGATCTACCCAAATGCATAAATTCCCAGGGTAACAAGGTATAAGGTACAAAACTAGGATAACCTCATAGGGTAACAAGGAAACACATGCATATGATTAATGAGTGATTATCATGAATAGGACAACAAGGATAATCCCATGTAATACTTGCCTTAAAAGCTTAGATCCTTTGCTCAACTGCTTCTCAACTTCAGACGACTTCTTCTAGATCACCAACGCAAAACTCACCGATTGGACGACAATTAACCAATCACCACACAAGCAGCTGGACAAACATACATAGCATACAAACATGGCTAAATTAGAACAATACACCAATCAATGAAAAGGATTTAAAAAGAAATCTACGCAACTCTACGATCACACAGTCGCGAAGATCACACTAAACGGAGCTACGATGATCGAGATACAACTAACGGAAGATTTGCTTTTATAAAAGAGAACTATAGGCTTTATCAATTTTATAACTATATAAAAGAGTGTACAAAGTATTTCCAGGAAACACCTTGATTAGATTAGGTCAAAATTGTATTTGGATTGAAAACGGAAGTTGAAACTATCATCATTTCATGTATAAAACAAGTTGTAAAGTGGTTAATCAAGTTAGGGTTTTACATCATGAAAATACAGAGTTATTAACATGGTATTAAAGATCACTAAAGAAAAGGTTACGCCGTTACGAAGCCAACGCAACTTGAACGGAACGAAACGGATTTGAAACGGAGAAGATATAGATTAAATAGGATTTTGAAAAGGGCCGGTTAAAGCATTAACAAATTAATTAATTTTGATTTTCAAAAGTAATTAACATAGATGAAATCTATACTACTAGATATATTATGAAATTACGGATCTAACGCAACTCGTTTGGGTCAAAACGGAGTTGAAACGGGGAAATTACAAGCATTTGAATAGGAGGGGCAGATCTGTAAAAAGAAGGAAAGTGTATTTTGATTATACCGATAGAGATTTCCGTTTTCAGAAAAGGAAAAACATACTTTAACCGAAACAGACACCGTTTACGTTTTGGAAAAAGGGAAAGCGTAAACCGAGGATGCGCCTAGGACAGTGGTGCGGGGTCGGCTGCTTGCCACGTGGCGCTCTGTTATTGGGCAGGTCCACGGGAGCAGTGTGGACGGCCTGCGGGGCTCTGGTCCATGGGTCCACCATGGACCGGTGGGCGTACCCCTTCGGTCTTTCTAATCTAAGCCGTCGGCGCGAGATCGAACGACGTAGGACAGAAGGGAGGAAGAGAGAGGGAGGCAAGGTCGCCGGGGCGGCGCTCCCGCGGCGGCGCCATGGCCGGGACGCGGCGGCGCAAGCCTAACCACGGCTACGAGGCACTAAAAACGACGCGGAACGGTCGGGGAGAGAGAGGGAGAGACGGGGAGCTCGTCTGGGGTGTTGGTTGAGGCCGAGAGGGACTCAGGGAGGTGGTCCACGCGCGGTGGCGGCACGACGGCTCTGGTGTGCGTGCGCTGAGGGGCAGAGAGCGAGGGAGGGCAGGAGAACGGTATCTGGGGCTTTCTTACCACGCTGCGGAGATCGGGGAACGGTTGGATGGAGCAGAGGGGCCTGGCAGCAGCGAGACGACGGCAGCGGCAGTCTGTGCTCGCGGCTCGCAGCGGTGGCGGTGTTCTGCGCTCTGCGGCAGGGCGAGGCGATGGCTCTGGGGTTCGGGTGGAGGCAGTAGAGGTGCGGGGCGGCTTAAATAGCCCCGATGGCGGCGCCGTAGAAGGAAAGGGGAATCGGGGACGGATTCGGCCGCGGCAAAGAAAGGCGGTCGCCGGCGCGAGGAAGGAAAAGGAGAGGAGGGAGAAACGGAAAGGGGCCGGGGTATGTGGCGCTCGGCGTGACGACCCACGGGCAGTGTCGGTGTAGGGACGGGAGGGGATTCCTGCTCGGATTTCCTGGCCGGCGGAGGCGCGCGTCGTCGGCACAGAGAAAAGGGAAGGGAGGGAGGAAGAAAGGAAGGTGAGAGGAGAAGCTGACGGGTGGGGTCGGCTTGTTGGCCAGAGAGAGGGGAAGGGCGGCGCGTGCGTCCGCGCAGCGAGGGGGACGACGGCTGACGAGTGGGACCCACCTGTCGGCGCTTCCAAACGAGCAGAGAGGCGGGGTCGTGGTGTCAGAGACCGAGAGGGGAGGGAGGTCGTCCGCGCGGGCCTGCGCTTGTAGGTGGGCTGGGCCGGGGCACTTGGCCGGGTGGGAAGAGAGGGGGGGGGGAGAGCTGGGCCGACGTCGGTGTGGGCCTGAGAGAGAGAGAGGCAGGCCGAGGGGGAAGAGGCTTGGGCCATCTTGGGCCAGAAACAGAGAAGGAGAAGTTTTTGCTTTTCTTTTTATTTTCTAAATACATTTTGAAAATCACTTTGAAACCATTTTGAAATTCACATGTGAAGCTTCATTTAAATTTTGAAATAGAGTCATTCAAACAAAAACCAAAATGCAAGGCATGAATGATCAAACATGTTTCTACCAAAAGAAATTTTTAATTTCATAAAAAGTTTTTATTTCCTATGATTTCATGAGCACCAAAATTCAAAAATAAATCATTTTATTTCTATTTTCCATAAAGTAAATTTTAGGGTGTTACAGCGCTCAACGACGGCGGTCCGCGACTACGGAGCTCATAGTCGCGCTCCAGTCCTCACCTGCGAGGTTATACCCCTCCGCTGGTGGCTTAACAGAGTAGGGAGAGAGATTAGATGATAATTCAATGCTTAATCCTCCATTGTTTGAGTACATGGAAATATATAGCCATTCGGCTAACACACTTGGAAACAAACTCTCCTAGAATCAAGGCTAAACAATCTCCTAGGCACTGGGCCTGGCCTCGCCATCCTTGCGCGCGGTGATCTCGCCCTGCGCCGTCGTGCGTAGCTCGTGCCCCACATGACACGCCTACTAGATTACTACTCCTTTGTTACTACGTAATCAATTGTTAAGAGATAACTGTCAAAGATCTTCACTCTAGCTCCATGCATGTGGCTCAGAATAAAACAGAGATAAAGTCAACTTTTCTGAGCTTAATTCAACTTATTAAAAAACATAAATATTTATGACAGCAAATTTTAATTATAGACATATCATAAAATGTTTTTATAGTGTACTTATTTAGCATAAAATATATTTTTTGTAAAGTACTTATTTATAGCATCATATCTGTTTTGTACTATTTTTGTTCAAAAATAGTTTGACTAATAAGTGACTACTTATCTAATAATATTAAAAGTGGTCCATCACTCTTCCTTATTCCATCCTTCTCCCACTCCACTTACTTCTTTGGTGCGTCAATCCTCACATTCGCTCTTTCCCATCTCCATCCTCAATCCATTGTTGTCCTCCACTCACATCCTTCTGGCTTTCTAGATGACAAACATAGAAAACATTGTATGAGTTTGAAGCTGCGGCCCAAAATTTCTTTTGTACTAGCTTTGGTCACCCGAGTCCGTGCGTGTCGTGACATGCGTGCATGTGTGTGGTTCACATTCTTTCTTTTTTATTATACTCATAATAGATCCACACAACACCAGGCCATTTAGGTCCTATTTATTTGAGTTCAAACTTTTGAGTTTTTCGCTCAAAAGATGTCTTTTTGGCTTCTTGCTATTGGTCTTGTAATAAGTTTTTAGTTTCACAATACTTCAAAAGCCAAAAAAGTTTCTCTCATCTTGATTTTCAACTTTTAGTTTATTTTGCTACTCCCTCAGTTCAAAATTAGAACTCACTTTGATTTTTTTATACATAGATTTACTATGTTGGTATTTTCTAACCTAATATAGATTTAGGACAAATGTAGAAGTATCTATATGAAAAATGTTATATTTGTTCTAATTTGTGATTTCCAAAGGTGGTTAGATTTCGAGACGCCTCTAGATATCGATTTGTATCAGCAACTCATGTTTTCAACCATCTCTACAGATCAATTTTTAGGTACAATTGGACATTCGTCTCTATAAATTGTTGATTTGTAGCAGCCTGTGGTGGGGCAATAGCTTCGAACTGTAATTTGCAGCATGCTAGAGCCATTTGTTCTATTCGTCGGCGGTTTTATGTGAGATATCTATGAAGCAAATAGCCTCACAACAAATTCCTTTGTGATTCATGTCATGTAGTGCCGGTGTCCCTGTAAGGCAGTGTCTATTTTCTAGTATTTGAATCAAAAGTGAATGAGCAACTAATTAACAATAATATATTGTTGCCTGATGATGTCCATTGATCGGTATGGTAGTACACACAGTGAAACAAATGCACAAAGTCCAGTATATATGCTTTGTATTTTGTTTGTGGAGCATGCGGAGATTCCTATGAGTGCTAATTTGTGGGTTGAACACATGGATGCAACCCATTGGGTGGGTTGGCTTAGAGCAACTCCAGCACTACTCCCTCCGTCTCATTGAAAATGTCATTTTAGAATCCGTGTCTTCTTCTTTAAACGTTCGTCTTATTCAAAAATTTGGTATAAATATTATTTATTTTTCTATGACTTGTTTTATCATCACAGATACTTTAATAATAATTTATTTATTTTATAATTTACAAAAATATTTTGAATAAAACGAATGGTTAAACATGGTGTCAAAAAATCAAAAACATCACTTTCTATGGGATGGAGGGAGTATAAACTAGCCCATACCATAAATTATTCTTTTTTAGGGTTGGGTGGTAAAGAAATATCCTCTAGCAGAGTTTCTACTCGATTACTCAAAAGTAGGAGATCTTCAAATTCATTATAAACCCTTATTCTTGGGCCTTTTGAGTGGTGGTGGGGCTGGGGACATAAATATGTTTCTCCACGGTCGGTTGGAAACCCACGCCCATATCGATTTTTCTCGTCCACCCGTTGCTCTCCCATCCACGTTGCCTTCCTTGCCATTACTGCCTCCGTCGACCACTCCAGCTAGTCCCTAAGTCTTAGATCCAGCATTAGGGTTCCCTTTGCTGTGTCCTCCCTTTGATGTCGCGCATTCCTGTGCTCCCTAGTGTGAGTTAGGTCTCCATCGTTGGTTACCTTCTCGTTAGTGTCCACCTGGCCCTTCATGAGCCCTCTACCGGTGTAACTACCTCATTCCCCTTCTTCGACTCCATCCTGACAGGGCCTTCCTATTGTCCTTTTTGGCCCTTCCAGGTGTGGCTACATGCACGACAACAGAATCGTCTTCCATAATTATAAAAAAAAAATCCATGTCTTCGGACTCCAGGCTTCATGAATTCACACCACTTGTACCAGTACCACCATGATCAATGCTACATATTTTTAAAATACATCATTAAAAAATCAACATATCATTGTAAAATGAAATGTACTAAAACAGTAAGCACCTGGAGCTGGGGGCCTCACGTGGCAATTGCCACATACGATTTCTTAAGGATTGAAAGCGCTTCAGAATTTTTCCATCTTCAACCGATGCAAACAAGTCCCTTTCAATGTAGCATATCATGCTATTATTCATCCACTCATCATTCATTTTATTTCTTCATTCGGTCTTTATCATTAACAAACCTATAACACAAAAGAGCAATTTTGGTTAATTGAAAACAACAAAAATATACCAATAAAATGGACAAATTAAGAACTAATGTGTACCTCACAACCACAACCATTTGTTCCTTAATAGATGCATCTCGAGCCTCATCAACAAGCACCGCAAAACAACGATCTCCTATTTCACTTTTGATTAGATCACTTGTCTCCTCAGCACAAGCCCTAACCAAATCTTTCTGAACCATTGGGCAACTCATTTGATTATTTGTTGGGGCATTTTCACAAGTCACAAGTGCAGCTTTAGGATCCTTCTTTCTGTACCATGCAAGCATCTCTAAAAAGTTTCCTTTATTTTTTGATGTTTTAGACTCATCATGTCCACGAAATGCTAGAGCTTGCAAAAGGAGAAATTTAGCAATGCCTAACATGATAGTTAAACTAGCTTTATATGCCTCCTCTTCTGTGGCACTTGTCACAGTCCACACATGTTGTGCACTTTGCCTTTGATTTCTAAAATCAACTGCACGCCTCCTTGCATTATTATGAAAGCCATCAATTGCTTGAGCATGTTCCCTAAAAGAATTCTTTGCATTCTTCCAATTCTTGAATCCTACTTTGGTGAATGTCTCATTACCAAAACTGCTGGTTATTTGTGGCTTAAACAGATAGCAGTAAAAACAATAAGCTGCATCCTTAGCTACGTTGTACTCTAACCAATCAAATTCACCAAACCATGATTCAACAAAACCTCTTGATTGTTGGCCATCATTTTTTGTTCTTGCAAACTTATGACCAGTTGGTCTACATGGACCCATTTCTAGATATGCTCTTCTAGCATCATCCCTAATGTCATGATGGAATTCAAAAATTTGCTTCCTAAGCCCTGGATCAGCAACTATTTCATCCATATTGAGTTCAATCCGTGGTCTTTTTTGCTCAACCGGGCTCTCTTTAGTTCCAGAACTACCATCTTTCTTACTAAAATATTTCTCCATTCTAGTTTAGCCTTGTATAATGCTCTACAAATTAGGGGCAAAAGGCAATCAAAATCTGTATATTGAGAAATGAAAATCGAGATCGGGGGAAACCAAATCAGAGACAAAATAAAGCTGGGAGAGTGGGAGAGCTAGGGGTTCTCACTGGAGATTGGAGAATGGAGAGTGGCCGAGCCGCCGAGCTGCAGCCTACAGCTGCTGTGCAGCGCGCCGACGCGGCCTCGTCTGCATGCCAGCAGGGGACATGATCATGGCGTGTCCCCACAGCCGCACAATGGCTTGCTGGCCACAGCGAACGGACGACGATGCGGCCACCGTGCTAGAGCTGGCCGCTGGGGTTGCTGCCTTGCTGGCCACCGCGTACGGACGGCGACGCGGCCAGCCGGCCACCGCGCGGGGCTGGGGCGAGAGCGAGACAGCGAGCCAGCGAGGGACGCAGAGTCGCCGACGCCGGACGTGGGACGCCTGCGAACGGGAGCGAGCAGGAGCAAGAGCGAGCGGCTGAGCGAGACGAACCGGCGGCGGCGGTGACGACGCACACGCGAAACTGAGAGCCGAGAGGAAAGCAGGGGATACGGGATAGGGTTGCGAGTGGCCATGGGCTGACGGGGGTGCTAATGGGCTGTTTTTTTTTGAATATGTGCTCTCTTGAAATTTGGCCCACACCCCGGGCTACAGCCCGGGCAGCCAAGGGCCCATGTCGGCCAACTGGTGCTGGAGTTGGCCGCTGGGGTTGCTGCCTTGCCGGCCACCGCGTACGTACGGCGACGCGGCCAGCCGGCCACCGCGCTGGCGCTGGGGCGAGAGCAGAGCGAGCCAGCGAGGGACGCAGAGTCGCCGACGCCGGACGTAGGAAGCCTGCGAACGGGAGCGAGCAGGAGCAAGAGCGAGCGGCTGAGCGAGACGAACCGGCGGCGGCGGTGGCGACGCACACGCGAAACTGAGAGCCAAGAGGAAAAACAGGGGATACGGGATAGGGTTGCGAGTGGCCATGGGCTGACGGGGGGTGCTAATGGGCTGTTTTTTTTGAAGATGTGCTCCCTTGAAATTTGACCCACACCCGGGGCTACAGCCCGGGCAGCCAGGGGCCCATGTCCGCCACTGGCTTGCCCAGGACGTCGGGCTTCCTCAGGACCTCCGACATGGCCCACTCCACCATCACCAATGAGGTGTCCGTGCCACCGCTGATGAGCTCCAGAACGGATGCCTTGCCGTCGTTGCGGTCGAGGGGGGCCTCGAGGCTGGGGTCGTCGGCGAGCTGCAGCAGCAGGTCGACCATGTCCTTGGGCACGAACGCGTCACCCTCCCGCCGCCGCCGCTCGCCGTGCTCGCGCAGCACGTGCTCGATGAACCGGTCGAACACCTTGGCCAGCCGCTTCATCCTGCCGATGTACCTGTGCGGGTTGAGCCAGCTGAGCCACGGCACCACGTCGCCGACGTGCCGCGCGCTGTTGAGGAAGAAGATCTCCTTGATCATCCACCTGAACTCCTCCGGCATCGCCGCTGCGGCCGACGACCCGGCGTCGTCCTCGTCGACGTACTTCTTGCCCAGCACCATGCGCGAGATGACGTCGAGCGTCACCATCAGCAGGTGCTCCTTGACCACCACCGCGCGCCTGGCCGCCGTGTGCAGGTCGTGCAGCATGGCGCGCACCTCCTCGGCACGGACGCGCTCTGTCAGTCTGAGCTGTCGGGCGCTGAAGAGCTTCGTGGTCCACAGCTTGCGGAGCTGCCGCCAGTAGGGGCCGTAGTGCGACCACAGCATGCCGGAGTAGTTGTAGACGGTGTACTTGCCGCAGACCAAGCGGGGCCGGTTGAGGTAGGCCAGGTCCGGCCTGGGTCCTGAGGAGGACCTCGGCCACCTCGACGGAGGAGCCGACGACGACGGGGACCGCGCTGAACCGGAGGGACATGAGCGGGCCGTACCTCGCCGAGAGCTCGTGGATGGAGCGGTGTGGCAAGGCGCCTAGGAGGTTCAGGTTACCGATCACCGGCCAAGGCCGAGGGCCTGGCGGCAGGACGTTGCGCTTGCGCGCTTGCCGCGGCCGGTGGCCACGACGGTGGAGAACGGCCGGTGGACACTTATTAATATTGCATGCTAGGTCGACATACTTCTTGCCCAGCACCATGCGCAAGATGACGTTGAGCGTCACCATCAACAGGTGCTCCTTGACCACCACCACGCGTCCGGCCGCCGTTCTTGTCGGGTGCAGGTCGCGCAGCATGGTGCGCACCTCCTCGGCACGGATGAGCTCCGTGTTGTTTTTAACCCAGAGTACACCAAGGTATGCAGTGAAGCAGCGACACATGTGGAGTAGTGGAGAGGCGGGAACGCGAGTTTGAATTGCTGTGGTGACCGCGCTCAGACTAAACACAATCTCTGCAGTTATCTTTTCTTTGTGTCTTAGTTGCCTTTGTCTAGGCATTTTTATTTCAGGGTTGTATCTGAAAATGCTACTGGTATAAGTAGCTAGTGTGTGCGTCATTTGGAACTACTTAATCCATTTGTAATCGTCATGTACTGATCACATCTATCTGAGGAAATGAGCTCTGTCATGGCTAATTGACAATTGCCAGTTCGTGTGTGTTCTTCAGTTTTTCAGTACTACGTTTGCATGTTTGGTCGATCCAGTTAGGAATAGCCAGTATACTTGTGTGATCTGTGGTCCTGAGAACATCAATTGGTATCAGAGCCATTAGATCACACGAGATCCAAATCCACAATCCATCGAGAGTGTTCATCCATGTCGGTGTCTGGAGGAAGCGGCGGAGGTGATGGGAGCCGAGGAGATGGAGTGCGGGGGGCATCATCAGGTGTTCCCGAACCTGACGGCGTCTAATTTCACAAGCTAGAGCATCAAGACACAAGCAATCATGGAGGAGTAGGGATGGTGGGAGGTGGTGGAACCGCCAGAAGGCTCGTCGGCAGGTGCGTTGACAGAGACAGCGGCAAACAAGGATAAAAAGGTGCGAACACATCTATTCCAGTGTTTGTCCGATGATCTCTTGATACAAGTCGCGAAGAAGAAGACGGGGAAGGAGGTCTGGGATTCTTTGAAGGCTCGATTCGTGGGTGCAGATCGAGTGAAGGATGCACAGTTGCAAACACTGAAGGCCGAATTCGATGCTATGAAGATGAAGGAGGAGGAGACAATTAATCAGTTCGCTGGGAGACTGACGGTGATGTCGGTGAGATACAACAACTTAGGCGGCACATTGGATGATGTGGCAATGGTGAAGAAATTGTTCAATACCGTGCCTGAGCGATTCATCAACGTCGTGGCCGGGATCGAGCAATGCTTTGACCTCCAGACAGTTGCATTTGATGAGGTAGTGGGCCGGCTGAGAGCCTTTGAGGAACGGACAAAGCGGGAGCAAGTGCCGTGACAAACAACGGTAGTGGTCAGCTACTGTTGACCCAGGCTGAATGGGAGTCGAGATACAGGAAGTCTGGGGGAGGAGAAGCCTCGGAGAGAGGTGGTGGCAATGGTCGAGGGAGAGGCCGTGGCTGAGGAAGAGGGAGAGGCCGAGGAGGTCGAGGAGATTCATCTAGGAAAGATGGAGGAGCATCCAAAGACAAAAGCCATATCAAGTGTTTTAAATGCAACAACTATGGGCATTATGCAAACAGATGTCCAGATGCGAAGAAACGGACTGAAGGGCAACAAGGTCGTGCTGGGGATGGCAAGGAGCCTGATGCACTCATGTATGCAGAAGAAGAAGAGGTGTTTTCAGTCTGCAGGAAGCAAGATGTCTATTTGCAGAAGTTGTGATTCAACAAAGAATTTGTGGTACCTTGACAACGGTGCAAGCAATAACATGTCTGGTGATCTGGAAAAGTTCAAGACACTTGATGAAGGCATAACAGGAAAAGTAAAGTTTGGAGATGGCTCTACTATGGAGATCAAGGGTAAAGGTACTATTTTGTTTCAGTGCAAAAATGGTGATCAGTGGGCATTAACTGAAGTGTTTTACATTCCTAAGCTTAGAAGTAATCTGATTAGCTTAGGACAGTTAACTGAAACTGGTCATAGAATTGTGCTTGATGATGATGTACTAGAAGTGTTTCAGAAGAGTCCTTTTAGATTGATCATGAAAGTAGAGAGAACTCTGAACAGGATGTATAAGATAGAATTGGGGATAGCAACACCTGTCTGTTTTCTTGCAAGTATTAGTGATACAGCCTGGTTGTGGCATGGAAGGTTGGGTCATACAAGCTTTCATTCACTGAAACAATTGTCTGACAAGAAAATGGTAGAAGGGGTACCAGCTATTGTTCACCCAGATCAGTTGTGCAGTGATGTTTTTGCTAAGTTCAAATCAGAAGTAGAGAATGTAACTGGTGAAAGAATTAAAGCTCTTAGGTCTGACAGAGGTGGTGAGTTCCTTGCAAGTGCATTCAGAGAAGTTTGTGAGAAGGCAGGAATTCAAAGGCACCTGACAGCACCATACTCTCCACAACAGAATGGTGTGGTTGAAAGGAAGAACATGACAATGATGCAGATGGCTTGATCACTGTTAAAGAGCATGAATGTTCCTGGAAAGCTTTGGGGAGAAGCAGTAAGGCATTCAGTGTACCTTCTGAATAGATTGCCTAGTAAAGCCATGGGAAACAAAACATCTTTTGAGAGTTGGTGGGAGAGAAAACCAAATCTTGGGTATCTAAAGGTGTTTGAGTGTACTGCTCATGTCAGAACAGCTGGTTCTTATCTTAAGAAGCTGCAAGATAGAAGCAAACCAATGGTTTACTTAGGTGTTGATGAAGGTTGTAAGGCTCACATACTATTATATGTGAATACCAAGAAAATAGTTGTGAGCAGGGATATCATTTGTGAAGAATGAGTACCTTGGAATTGGGCAGACAACTCTGTTGAGGATATATCAATAGAATTTGTTGTAGAAGAAAATGAGATAGGAAATTGGAACTATGGAGGTGTTGTGCATGATACAGGTGTAAGTACACTGCAGAATATTTCTGAATCAGGGGGGGTACCTGAGTCAGGGGGAGCATCAGAATCAGCCGATGAAAATGCTCCAAACAACTCTGAAGGCCATAGTGGTGTTTTGCCAGACCAGCAACAGTATTTAGGAGATGAAGCTGAAACTGGTGGAATGGTGTCTATCTCAGCTGGTACTCGAACAGTTGGTTCAACATCAGTTCAAGAGATTGGTCAGTCATCTAATGGCCAGTCATCTAATAGCATAGTGTTAGACAGTGATGAAAGGTCCTATCCCAAGGCTAGAGGGGGGTGAATAGGCTAAATTGGAAACTTAAAACAAACTCAACAACAAGTTAGACTACAAAATGGCGAAGCTCGACTTGCACTCGCAAACTAAGGGATGCGAAGCCTCCTAACCACAATTGCTATCCTAATATAGCTCTAGGATCACTCAAATCCTACTCAAGTCTAGTAGCCCTCTAGGCACAACCTAATATACTAAGACAAGTATGAATAAGGTAATGCAAAGATGGGAAGAGTGATAATACCGCCGTGTCGAGGTAATGAGCCAATCAAGCGAACTCCAATCAATCCAATCAATCACAATGATGAACAAGAGGTTTACACTTGATTTTTCACCCGAGGTTCACTAGTTTGCCAACTAGCTACGTCCTCGTTGTGTCGGCTCACTCACTTGAAGGTTCACGCGCTAATTGGCATCACACGCCAAACCCGTCATCGGGTGCCGCACAACCAACACAAGATGAGGGCACTCAAAGACACGAGCAATCCACTAGAGTTACCTTTGCGATCTCCCGCGGGGAAGGCACAAGAACCCCTCACAATCACCACTTGTGGTCGACGAAGCACAATCACCAAGCTTCTCGAATCCACACCGCTTGCTCCAACCGTCTAGGTGATGGCAATCACCAAGAGTAACAAGAAACTAGCAACGGTATCAACTCCCAAGTGCCACTAAGATGAATCACTTCATGCAATGCACTTGATGCACTCAAATCTCTCAAATGGATGAACAATCAACTAAGAGATGAGTGGGAGTGTGTGTCACAAGCTCACAAAGAGTATGCAATGTCCATGTGTGCAAGAGTGTTAGCTTGGGTCGGCCAAACACCTTAAATAGCCCCTCACAAGGAACTAGCCGTTATGCCTTTTTCGCAGCCTGAAAACAGACTGTCGGACCACTCTACGCAACCACCAGACCATAGCACCTGGTCCGACGCTCTGGTCTGACGCCTCCGTTGATCACCACGTGTCTCGCCAATTTGAATTCGACCGTTGGCACGTAGCAACACAGCACCGTCGGACCACTCGCCTTGGTCCGGTGCCTTGGTCCGACGCTTCGTCCGATGCCCTCGCCTCAGCTTCAGTCTGAACACAGTTGTTGGTGTTATGACCCGGGGGTCAAGACCACCAACTAGTAAATTTGTATATTGCGTGCTCCCTCTCCCAGATGTGATGCAAGAAGGACACAAGATTTATCCTGGTTCGGGCAAAGAAGGCCCTACGTCCAGCGGGGAAGGATGACTTGTATTATCTCGCACCCGAAGTGCTCATACAGGGGGGGTACAAGCTGGTTTACACGGGGTTGCTCAGAGTGAGCTAAAGCCTAAGGCTAACGGGGCTACCCTAGGCGGTCGGTTGGTTGCTTGAGGGGTCGATCAAGCAACGGGGTGTGTGAAGTGTGGGGTTGTTCGAAAGATGGATCGGATGGGGTCCGAAAGTCCCGTCCCCGCAAAAGAATCCCCTTCTTCTATCTCGGTGTCCCCTTTTATAGACCAAGGGGAGGCCAGAGGGTACAGGGTCCTAAACTGTTGTAGCATGGGCGGCGTGTCTGCGGCATAGTGTTGACGAAGGGACGTCGATCACTGTGGCGGCATGGCCTTCTCGTCCTTCCGGCGCTCCGGGGCGTGGTGACAGTAGACTGGATGTCGCGGCACAGCGGAGTCGTCCTTCCGAAGACGGGCGCGAGTCCCACAGTTGAAGCGGGACGGGGCGGATGGGAGGAGCCCCATACCGAAGTTGTTGGAGGCAGGGATCGAGCCCCCCGGTCGAGGGTGAGGTCGAGACCGGGGTGGCCTTGTCGTATCCCTGAAGACGTCGTTGAGGGCCGCACTGTTCACGTCTCGAGGGGTGCTTTGGAGTCCGTACTCGCGACGTGGTTACAGTGGTAGCACAGTTGGCGGGAGTCAGGGACATGGTGGTGAGTTGACGGATTTGACTGCGGTCGTGGGCGCCCATGGTGTTAGGCGGGTTCCCTTTAACCCATACCGGGAGCAGTTGGGCTGATCGAGCTTCCTGTCCGGGGGTCGTTCGTTCGACCCCTGGTCCGTCACTCGGCGTCGAGTTAGGGTCAGAGCAGAGGTGGAGTCGGAGAGATCAAGGTAGGGGCCGAGGGGTCATTCGTTCGACCCTCGGTCCGTCATTCGGCGTCGAGGTAGAGACCGTGGGGTCGTTCGTTCGACCCTCGGTCCGTCATTCGGCGTCGAGGTGGAGGCGGAGGGGTCGTTCGTTCGACCCCTGGTCCGTCATTTTTCCGGAGGCGGGCCAGCCCACGACTGGTCGCTATGGCCGGTGCAGGGGGCCTTTGTGTGATGGGCCCTTCTTGCTGACTTGAGCGGTAGGTTGGTTCCTGCCTTAAAAATGGTTGCTATGTTTAAGCGTTAAATTATAGAAGGGTTTAGGGTACCCCTTACCTATGTACCCGACAGTAGCCCCCGAGCCTCTGTGCGGATAAGGAGAATCCGCATAGAGGTTTTTTGCATTAACCTGTAGAGTTAGTAAGAGATTCGATTCTCCGTGGGGTGCGCGCGAGCGCACCCCGCGGGGGTAGCCCCGAGGCCCCAGAGGAGTGATTAAGAACTCCTTTGGGGGCTATGATATGTTTTATCGAGGGGTTTTACGGTTACCTGGAGACATGGCGCCCTACCGAGGGGTTGATTTCGTTCGCCAGGCTATGAACGTTTCTTTCCCTGAAAAGAGAGGTGCTCGAGGGCGGCTGTCGAACCCTACCGAGGGCCAGCCTTCGCTCCCTCGAGCATTACTGGAGTCACAACGCCCCTCCCGAGAGGTCGACTATGTCTGCCAGGTCACGAGTGTTTTCGACCCTCTTTCGTCGAGGGGTGCCGTGCGTAGTCGGGCCCTCGAGCCCTTGAATGGTTAGGCCTTCACTACCTCATAGCGTCCTTCCCATGGATCCTTGCGTTCGGATTGTGGGGTGAAGAGCATCGTGCTATCCCCGTTAGGACGAGCCTCGAAGTCCTCTGTGAGCTGGTGTCGGGCATGAGTCCATTAAAAATGGTGCCCAGTACGGGTAAAAATCCGAGTGAGAACTCGTGCCCCATTCGATAGGGGTCGATTAGCAGCCCGGAGCCGTTCTCATTTAAGCAAGACCGTATGGCTTACCAAGGTGCCAACTCCGTTCGATGAGAGTTGGTGGCTCGATGCCTCCCAGCATAGGGATCCTTAGGTATTCCTTGGTTATGCCTTGGATATGTCCCAGGGGACCTCGAGAGTTCGTTCTCGAGCTAGGGGCACGCGCCTGGCCCCCCGGGTCATCCCTGACTCGCATACTCGAGGGCGGCTGTCGAACCCCGTTCGTGGGGCCAGCCTCCGCTCCCTCAAGATTTTAGGGGTGGACCTGAGTCCGTTAACCATGGGTCCTTCCTAACCTCAGGTACTCGAGGGCGGCTATTGAACTCTATGTAAGGGCTAGCCTTCGCTCCCTCAAGATTTGACAGATGGTTCGTCATCCGACGCTAGCCTCCGAAGGAGGAGTCCTTCCCTGCGGAATGCGGAGGGGGAAAAGTGGGTAATTGTATTGAACTTGGGGACATACCTGTGTCTTTGCCCATTGGGCTCGAGTCCTCGAGGGAGGCTGTCGAACCCTGTGAAAGGGTCAGCCTTTATCCCTTCAAGACTTGGGAGTAGACCAGGGTCGATAACCCGAGGTCCCCTCAGACCTCGGGTACTCGAGGGGGGCTATCGAGCCCGTTCGTGGGCCGGCCTTTGTCCCCTCGAGATTTTGGGGGTGGACTGAAGTCCATAACCCGAGGTCATTTCTGCCCTCGGGTACTCGAGGGTGGCTGTCGAACCCTCTTTCGAGGGCCAGCCCTCGCTGCCTCAAGATTCCTTACCTCCGAAGATAACGCTTCCCGTCGCGTGCCTTTTTAGGAGATATCCGTTCGGCCGCAACAGTTGCAGGCGCAGGGCGGAGTGCGGTGCGGAGCCCGATGATGGGACAGAATGCCTTACCCTGGAGGAATACGAGGAGGTGGTGTACAGGCGCATTAAATGCGGAGATTCACTTGCCTGGTTGCCGGATCCGCCCGTTGGCCTCCCGCTTATAAATACCGGAGGTGAGGAGTCGGCTGCTTTTTTCTCGCACTTGCCTTCCCTGCCTCCTTGCCATCGCCTTCCCAGCCTCCTTCTCCCCGCCGTTGCCTTAGATGCCCTGCGAGCCAGACTTCTGCGCACAGCGAGAGAAAAGAGAGGCGAGATTGGAAACGTACCTTCCACCCCCACACCCGAGCGCGTCAGCCTCCTTGCTCCCATGGCCAAGTACAGCCTTGTCGGTCCTGATGATTGGCTCTCATCTTCGGTGACCGCTGACCAGGGATACGTCCAGCTAGTAAGGCTCCCTTCCTCTGTTAGTGTTCTCGTTTTTGCCTTGTTCTCCTTCCTTTTTTGCTTGCGTCTTAACTGCCTTGTGTTCCTCAGGGGAACATTTCCTTCCGAAACTCGCTACACCGCCGGTGAAGGAGGAGCAGGGCGACGCCCAGGCGAGGCGCCTCCAACCTAAGAAGGAAAGGAAGGCCAAGGACAAGGCCAAGAAGGACACGGGCAAGAGGGCCCGAGAGAAGCAGGAGCGGGAGCAGCGCCGGGCCCAGCACAGGCGGGCCGGCCTTCCTGAGGAGGAATCGCCCTTGGAAGACGAGGAAGAGGAGGAGGAGGAGAGCAGTGATAGTGAGGTCGAGGAGGAGTGGAGCGAGGAGGAACAAACGATACCCGAACAGCAGAGGGCGGCCGTCGGAACCGGAGAAGGAGAGGGGTTGACATCGAGGTCGGCCCCTACCGGCGGGGTCGAGCCGCGGGAGGAGCGCCCCACGACTCCTCAAGGCGAAGTACCGCGATTGACGCACGGGCAATCGTCGCGATCCCTGTCGGGGGGTCGACCGGGCGTGCCCCTAGCGCCTGCCCGATCGAGCGCACGGGTGCCGGGCCCGTCGGCGCAGAAGGAAGTCAGCAGGGGGACGACGGGAGCGTCGTCGGCCCCTGCCTAGGAGACGGCGCCGAGGGAGGAGTGGCCCCCGGCGCGTTGCGTTCAAGACCTCGAGGGTTTCAAAGTCCGTTGGCCGGAACCCCGTGGCCCCGAAGGGGTAAGTTGATTTTCTGCCGATCGAGGGTATTTTTTCGTTGCTCATGACTCGTGCTTACCACCACGTACGGGCATCTTTTTCAGGTCGAAGCGCCTGTCAGAGGATGCGTCCCTTGCCCCGGCCAGGAGGCTGAGGACGGAAGCTACAGTCGAGGCGGCCGTCGAGGCCAGTCCCGCTGCTCCGTCCCCTTTGACGCTTACCCCAGAGGCCCGGGAGGCGATGGAGGGAGGGGCAGCGCAGGTTGCCTCGGCGCTGGCCCAGGAGGGAGAGGAGACGGGCCTGCCCGCCCCGCCGGCGAGGGCCGCCGAAGTGGCGGGTGAAGCCGCGCCCGCCCACCCGTCGGAGGGGGGCGCACCCAGCGCCTCGGAAGGCGCGGGGCCCGCGTCGACGGTGGTCGCGACCGAGGGGGTCGAGCCCCAAGCCGCCGCGGAGATGGAGGTGGCGGACGGGGCTTCCGCGGACGAGGAGGAGACCCCGGCTCGCCCGACGCCGGGGCGGTGGCCCGAGAGCCTTGCTTCGTTGGAGGCGCGTCTGCGGCTCGAGCACGAGGGCGCGGCCGCTACCGCGTTTGAGGGCCCGTTTCCGATGCCAGAGGTCGAGGTGGGGAGTCAGGCCGAGCAGCCCGAGGTGACACCAGCGACGGAGAAGGCGGGGAATGTGATGACGACCACTGCCGAAGAGGTGGCCGAGATGGTGGCCGAGCTTGTGGGCTCGGCGGAGGTGGCCGTTGTCTCGACCCCTCGGGCGGAGCCGGAGGTGGCTCGGCCTTGCTTCGATGTCGGGTCGTCGACGTCTCGAGGTAATACGTCCTCCGACTTAGTCGAGCCGTATTGGATCTGCGGCACCAGGTACTAATCGCTTGGTCTCTTTCATCGTGCAGGGCTGTTCTCCCGACCGGGGCTTCCCCTGCCCGATGGCGATGGCTCGGCGGGACCATCGATATCCTCGCAAGGTGGCCCCGAGGCCGGGAGGGCCCGGCTAGAGGAGTTTTCCCCCTTCTTTGCTTGGGCGGAGGAGGTGGAACGCCACGGGGGTGCTACTGAAGTGCGCCGGGGCGTCATGCGGGAGGTCTAAGAGAGGATCGACCGCCACAGCGCGTACTAGGTACAAGAGGTCCTCGAGCTGGCGGACCCTCGAGACCCCGAGCGGCTCTTCCTCACGCTCGACGACCAGGCCGAGCTCAGGACATGGGAGCACCTGGAGGAGTTTCGGGCCTAGTTCGAGCACTCGGTGCGCCTTGCCGCGGAGGTTGCCGCCGTGGACATGTGTCGGGGGATGGAGGTGGGTTTCGATCTTCCTTTGATTTTGCTTGGATTGCCTGACTATTCTTTTCTGATGATCTTCCTTTTCATCCCTGTCAGACGCTGAGGGCGATGTCCTACGACAAGTCCCAGTTTATCCTCCGGGCCCAGGAGCAGCTCCCCGCCCTCCGTGCTTCGCTGGAGAAGGCGGAGGCCGAGGCCGCCCAGGCGAGAGCCGAGGCGGCAACCGCGCGGGAGGAGGCCGAGTCGAAGGTCGCCCACGCGAGGGTCGGGGAGATGGTCGTGCAGGAAGCAGCCCGGGCCGCCCAGGAGATGGCGCAGTCGAAGATCGACGATGCCCTCGGGTCGGTCATCAAGGTCGGGCAGGAGTGGGATGCTGCCCAGGAGGCCCAGCGCAAGGCGGAGGAGGAGGCCGCCCGGCTGAAGGAGGAGCTGGCCCGGGCAGCGGAGAGCATCTGGGGGCTCCGGGGGACCTCGACGCCATCTCCCGCGAGCGCGACACGCTGGTCGCTGCGGAGGAGAAGGCTCGAACCCGCATGGTTTCTCTAGGGGTGGTGGCGACCAACCAGAAGAGAGCCCTTGATGATGCTGGCAAGGTCATCGAGGGCCTCGAGGCTAAAGTCGGCGACCAGGCCACCGAGCTCGTCGACGTCCGCCGCCAACTCGAGGAGACCAAGCGGGGCTATGCCACCCTGGAGGCGCATGCCCAAGGTAAGTTTCTTGAGAGTGTTGTTGGATCTGCCCGGCCTCGACCCTTTTCCTACTTTTTTGGTTTTGACCGGTTTTTGTGCTTGTTTTGGCAGAGCTCGCAGCAGACAAGGCTCGAGCCCACGAGGACCTGACCAGTCTTTAGAGCCTCCACGGGGCGGAGGCGAGCCTTAACGAAAGGCTCGAGGGCGCTATCTCCTCCTTCTGCGACGACCTCATGGTCGAGCCAGAGCCGACGACCGAGGGCGACACTCGAGGAGACTCCCTGCTGCGCCGCTTCTACTCCATGACGCAGGAGGTGATGGAGCACGTCCGTGCTGCCCTACATGTGGGCGTGAAGCGGGCGCTCGCGGTCGTCAACTCAGGCTACAACTACGACCTCAACGTCGTCGCCAGCGGGTTCGTCACCGACCCGAGGCTGACTGACGAAGACAACGACGCGAGGTGCCACAAGTTGATCGAGCTTGCGGAGGTGCCCGGAGGCGAGCTAGCGAAGCTCCTCGAGCCCGAAGTGCTCCCCTCGGCGGACGGAGATGGCGCCGAGTATCCCTCGGATGTTGTCGATGAGCTTCTGCAGACTCTTCACCTTCCGATGTGGCCAACGCGTGATGCCCAGCTTCCTACATTGCTTCTTGAGGACGGTGACCCCCTCGCTGAGTAGCCCTAGGCCTGCGAGCCAAATCTGGACAGGAAGGTCCATGTAACAGTTAGGCTTTTGTAATGATACAATGCCGAGCCCCTGAGGGCTTCTTATGTCTAATGCATTTTGTTCGAAATGCGTCTTGTTATTTCTATTTTTCGAGCTCTCTCTGCTTTTCTTTGCCTGAGTCGTCGCTTGTGGACTAAGTGTTCGACGCACGCTCGTATCCCTAGAAGGGGGGAGCGAGCGGGGATACCGTAGCCCTGGGGCGTAGGAGAGTCCCTAGCTCGACGGCCCGCGACCCTTAGGGAGTTCGAGGCGTCTTTACTTAGTCATGAAGCGTACTCGAGGGAAAGATCGAGAGGGAGAGCCAAGTTTCGAAAAAACGTTCGAGTTTTTCGGGGACTTAGGAGGGGGTCCCCCCTGCCAGCCCCCGAGGGAGGCTCGACTTTGCCAGAGCGGAGTCGAGGCTACCTTAGAGTTACGAACGAACGTGAAATGTGTTTCAAAAACATTTTGTTCATTCTTAATGCAATAAGTGTACATAATGCGGGAAATGTACGAGGCGTCGAGGCCTTAGGGATAGAAATGACGTAGCTGTTCGATGATCCACGCGTTGGTGAGGATCTCGCCCTTCTCGTTCTTGAGTTTGTAAGTGCCGAGCTTCAACACCTCTGTCACGATGAATGGTTCCTCCCAAGGTGGCGTCAGCTTGTGACGTCCCTTGTTGCTTTGTCGGCGGCGCAGAACGAGGTCGCCGACGTCGAGGTCCCTTTTGTGTACGTTTTTATCGTGGTAGAGTTGCAGCGTCTGCTGGTACTTTGCCGACTTGAAGAGGGCCACGTCTCGGGCTTCCTCGAGCTGGTCGAGGGAGTCCTCTCGGGCTGCTGTGTTTGCTTGCTCGCTGTAGGCCTTTAGTCGAGAGGACCCGTACTCGAGGTCGGTGGGGAGGACGGCCTCGGACCCATAGACTAAGAAGAACGGAGAGAACCCCGTGGCTCGACTTGGTGTCATTCGGAGACTCCATAGAACAGCGGGCAGCTCATCGACCCATCTCTTGCCATGTCTGTTCAGCCGATCGAAGATCCTTGGCTTGAGGCCCTGCAACACCATACCGTTGGCGCGCTCGATCTGGCCATTAGTTCGAGGGTGGGCTACCGCAGACCAATTCACCCTGATGTGGTGGTGGTCACAGAAGTCCAGGAACTTTTGGCCGGTGAACTACGTGCCATTGTCGGTGATGATGACGTTGGGGACCCCGAAGCGGTGGATGATGTCAGTGAAGAATAGCACGGCTTGTCGAGACTGGATGTTGGCGATGGGTCGAGCCTCGATCCACTTCGAGAACTTGTCTACAGCCACGAGGAGGTGGGTGTGGCCACCCTTAGTTCTTTTTAGGGGGCCGACCATGTCGAGGCCCCATACTGCGAACGGCCAGGTTATGGGTATCATCTGAAGAGCTTGGACGGGTAGGTGGGTCTGCCTGGCGTAGAATTGGCATCCCTTGCAAGATCGGACGAGTCTGGTGGCGTCGGTGATGGCTGTCGTCCAGTAGAAGCCTTGTCGAAAGGCACTTCCTACCAGCGTTCTTGGCGCCGTGTGGTGGCCGCAGGCCCCCGAGTGCAGATCTTTCAGCAATGCCCTCCCCTCCTCGAGGGTGAGGCAGCGTTGAAGTACCCCGGAAGGGCTTCGTCGATACAGCTCGCGGCCGTCCCCGTACAAGACGTAGGTTTTGGTGCGTCGGGCTATACGACAGGCCTCCGTGCGGTCCTCTGGGAGTTCGCCCCGTGTCAGATACTCGAGGTAGGGTGCGCGCCAATCCGTCGGGGGGGGGGGGTGGCGCCGTGGCAGCCCCGTCGATCTCCATGACTTCTTCCCCGTTCGAGGGGGGGTCAGTCGAGGGGGATGGATCGACCCCTTGCTCGAGGGTGGGAGCCCCCGAGCCTAGGTCGACGGATGGCTCGTGAAGATCCCTCGAGAAGACGTCGGGAGGAACCGTACCTCGAGTAGACGTGATTTTGGCCAGCTCGTCGGCAGCTTCGTTGTACCGGCGGGCAGTGTGGTTGAGCTCGAGACCGTAGAATTTGTCTTCGAGCTTTTGGACCTCCTTGCAGTAGGCTTCCATCTTGGGTCGTGGCAGCTCGAATCTTTCATCACTTGGTCGATGACCAACCGTGAGTCCCCCCGCACGTCGAGGCGTCGAACCCCGAGCTCGATGGCGATGCGCAGGCCATTGACAAGGGCCTCGTACTCGACTATGTTGTTGGAGGCGGGGAAGTGGAGACGGATGACATAGCGCATGTGGACCCCTGAGGGTGATATGAACAGCAACCCGACACCTGCCCCCATCTTCATCAACGATCCGTCGAAGTAAATGGTCCAGAGCTCGGTCCGAACTTGCACCGGGGGTAGTTGGGTGTCGGTCCATTCTGCAACAAAATCTGCCAATAGGTGAGACTTGATGGCCTTCCGAGGGGCGTAGCAGAGGGTTTCCCCCATGAGCTCGACCGACCACTCGACGATTCTTCCAGACGCCTCCCGGTTTTGGATTATCTCTCCAAGGGGGAAAGATGAGACCACAGTGACCGGGTGGCCCAGGAAATAGTGCTGGAGCTTGCGTCGAGTGAGGACGATCGCGTATAGCAGCTTCTGGATGTGGGGTATCTCGTCTTGGTCTCGAAAAGCACCTCGCTCACGAAGTAGACAGGCCTCTGAACCGGCAGGGCGTGTCCTTCTTCCGCCCTCTCGACCACTACGGCAGCGCTGACTACCTGGGTAGTTGCTGCGACATAGAGCAAGAGGGGCTCGGCCGGACTCAGGGGTACCAAGACGGGCGACGAGGTGAGCAAGGCTTTGAGCTTCGACAGTGATTCCTCGGCCTCGGCGGTCCACGTGAAGTGTTCCGTTTTCTTCAGGAGGCGGTAAAGGGGCAGTGCCTTCTCTCTGAGCCTTGAGATGAACCGGCTGAGGGCGGCGAGGCACCCAGTGACCCTTTAATGCTCTTGAGGTCATTGATTGGGCCCATCCTTGTGATTGCGGTTACCTTCTCGGGATTGGCCTCGATTCCGCATTGGGAAACTATGTACCCTAGGAGCATGCCTCGAGGAACCCCGAAGACACACTTCTCAGGGTTTAGTTTTATGCGATTTGCCCGGAGGCACCCAAACGCGATCTCGAGATCCCTGACCAGGTTTCCGACTGTTTTGGACTTGACCACGATGTCATCGACGTAGGCTTCGACGGTTGGCCCTATGTGTTTCCCAAAGACGTGGAGCATGCATCGCTGATAGGTGGCCCCGACATTTCGCAAACCGAAGGGCATGGTGAGGTAGCAAAACATGCCGAAGGGGGTGATGAAGGAAGTCGCGAGCTGATCGGATTCCTTCATCTTTATTTGGTGGTAGCCAGAATATGCATCAAGGAAGCAGAGGGTTTCACATCCGCAGTGGAATCTACTATTTGATCGATACGTGGTAGTGGGAAAGGAACCTTGGAACAGGCTTTATTTAAACTAGTGTAGTCTACACACATCCTATCCTTCCCATTCTTTTTCTTAACAAGTACAGGATTTGCTAACCACTCGGGATGATGTACCTCCTTGATGAATCTGTCCTTCAAAAGCTTATCGACCTCCTCCCCGATGATCCTACGCTTCTCCTCGTCGAAGCGGCGCAGGCGTTGCTTCACCGGTTTGGACCCGGCTCGGATGTCCAAGGAGTGCTCGGCGACTTCCCTCGGAATGCCTGGCATGTCCGAGGGACTCCATGCAAACACGTCGGCGTTCGCACGGATAAAGTCGACAAGCACGGTTTCCTATTTGGGCTCAGGGTGGAGCTGATCGTCAGCACCTTCCCATCCGCGTGGTCGGGGTCGAGCGGGACGGTTTTGGTGTCTTCCGCCGGCTTGAAGTTGCCGGCGTGTCGCTTGGGGTCGGGGATCTCCCTAGACAGGTCGTCGAGGGCCGCGAGAACGGCCGACTCTTCGACAGCTTCAGCCCTTTCCACGCACTCGACGTCGCAGTCGTATGCGTGCTCGTAGGAGGTACCAACGGTGATGACCCCCGTGGGCCCTGGCATCTTCAGCTTGAGGTAGGCGTAGTTCGGGATTGCCATGAACTTGGCGTACCCTGGTCGACCAATGATGGCGTGGTAGATGCCTCGAAATGCAACCACCTCGAAGGTGAGCTCTTCCTTTCGGAAGTTCGAGGGGACGCCGAAACAAATGGGTAGCTTGACGCGGCCGATCGGGAGTGCCTTCTTCCCTGGAACGATCCCGTGGAATCCCCCCGTGCTGGCAGGAGCATGCTCCTCGGGATCCCCAGGAGGTCGAGGGTCTCAGCGTAGATGATGTTGAGGCTGCTTCCCCCATCCATAAGTACCTTTGTGAGGCGGGTGTTGAGTATGATCGGGTCGACGACGAGACCCCTACGTTGGGGACGTGCTCGGGGTGGTCGTCCTGGTCGAAGGTGATCGGCGTGTGTGACCAGTCGAGATATCGAGGAGCCTGGGCTCGAACGGAGAAACCTCTCGACGCTCCCTTTTGCGCTGGCGTGTGCTGAGTCGAGTCGAGGGTCCCCGTAGATCATGTAGCAGTCGTGAATTTCGGGGAAGCCCCCTTTCTTAGCGTCGCCCTTGTCGTGGAGGTCGTAGGGTGGATCTTCCTTGCCGTCGTCTTTCTTGAAGCCGGGAGGGATGAAGTGCTTTCTAAGCATGCGACAGTCCTCGAGACGGTGGTTGGCCGGTCCCATATGATAGGGACAGGGCTCCTTCAGCATCTTGTCGAAGACGCCCCCGTCGGGAGGGGGCCCTCGAGGCTTCTTCTTGTCTACCGCGGCGACAAGATCGTCGGGCTCGACGTTGCATCGGCCCGGCTGGTTCTTCTTTTTCTTCTTCCTGCCGCTGTTGCCGTTGTTGTTTCTTCTGGGCCCATTGTTCTTCTTGGGCCCGTTGTTAGAGCCCCCGGGCTCGTCCGCCTCGCCCTTCCCCTTCTCTGGAGGTATCTGGAAGAACGCGCCAACGGCTTCTTCGCCAGCTGCGTAGTTGGCGATGATGTCCATGAGCTCATTGGCGGTCTTGGGGATGTTTCGTCCCAGCTCCCGCACCAACTCCTTGCAGGTTGTTCCGGCGATGAACGCCGTGATGACCTCGTGGTTAGAGATGTGGGTTAGTGCGTTACGCTGCCTCGAGAACCGTCGGGTGAAGGCGCGGAGGGTCTCCCCTGGCTTTTGCTTGCAGTTGCGGAGATCCCAGGGGTTGCCTGGCCGCTTGTAGGTGCCTTTGAAGTTTCCCTCGAAGATCCTGACCAGGTCGGGCCAGTCTTGGATCAAGTCTGGGGGTAGCTCCTCGAGCCATCTACGAGCGGTGTCGGAGAGGAACAGTGGGAGTTGCCGAATGATGACGTGGTCATTGTCGGCTCCTCCTAGCTGACACACCAGCCTGAAATCGGCAAGCCAGAGCTCTGGCTTGGTTTCACCGTTGTACTTGACCAGGCTGGTGGGTGGACGGAAACGGACAAGCAGGGCGGTTCGCCGGATGGTTCTGCCGAAGACTCGGGGCCCCGGTGGCTCCGGGGACCGACATCGATCTTAGTCGCTGTCGTAGCGCCCACCTCGGTGAGCGTTGTAGCCTCGAGCCTCAGCGTTGCCGTACCGGCGTCGATTGTTTACCCGCGGCGGTCGATCGTCGGCAGGGCGTTCCCGAACTGGCCGTCGCTCTACTTGGCCTTGGGGTGCTCTGTCCTGGTGGACGGATACCTCTCGATTTTGTCGAGGGGGTACTTCCTGACGCTCGGAGGCGGCCCCTCGACGCCTTGAGGCCGAGCTCTCAGCCTGCTGCACGGCCGCAGTTTGGAGTAGCCCTTGGATTTCGTTCCTGATGCGTCGCGCTTGGGGTGTCGATGGTGCCAGCATGTCGCGAAGCAGCATTGCGGCCGCAACGACATTTTGGTTGGCGCGGTTGTAGACGCGGGGTTCGTTTTCCCCCTCCTCGACGATTTGTCGATGGACTTCCCGGGCCCGCTCGCGAGCTACCCCACCCTGTGGGCGTCCGCGATCCCGCTCGAGGGCGTGCTTGAGCTGTTGAAGTCGTAAACGTTCCTCCTCGAGCTTGCCGAGCAGTTCTCAGACTTGCATGATCTGGACATCTGGAGGTGGATCAGCTTTGTCAGGACTCGGGGGGTCAGCGTCTCAAGCTGGTGTAGCGTTGCCCCCTCCTCCTTCATCTGTGACCGCGGTGTCGTCGACGTCGTCCTAGGGTTCAGCCTGACCGTCGAGGTGGAAGCACTCCCGGGTGGGATCGTAACCCTCATCGGGGGAGTCCGAGTCGGGGTCGCCGTGGTAGAAGTGGGGGAAAGACCCCCTGCGCTCTTCCGCCAGGCGTCGCCGCAACATGCCCCAGGTCGGGGCTCGTCTTGGCTCCGGGTGCTCGCCCGGTGGAGGGGTGGTGACGTGGTTGACCGTTGCACGCGGCGGGGTCCCTGGAGACCCGCAACGTATATGTGTCTGCAATCCTGCGAAGGCAAAACAGAGTCTTGCGCTGTTGTGGAGCCCGTATGGAAACGGGTTACATGGTGGTGGCGGGGTCGAGTGTGTCGGAGAAGCCACGGGGACCCCCTGGGGTCGATGGGGCAGAGCCAAAGTCACACTCAGAGAGGTGCCCGCCCCCGACCCGCATGCATGGGTCAAACAGGCTCCCGAGAGGAGGGGCTGTGTCGCCAGCTGGGGCCGGGGAAACGGCATCCGGCATCTCGGAGTCCGCACGGTGACGAGCGCATCGAAGTCGCTCGCACCTCCTCCTGATTGCAGGCCAAAGACGCAAGCGGAGGTACCGTCCCCTGAGCCTCCTTGGCCCCGGCGTACCGGAGCTGCTATTGTCCATGCCACGAACCGAAGGAAAGACTATGTAGTGGCCCTGGCCCGCGGATATGAACCCTAGACTGCCGAACTAGACGACGGTGGTGAATGGAAGTGATGGGATCGTGGAATCCATCTGAGAGAGTAGTTCGGAGTTGATCGACACGCAATTCCCCCTACCTGGCGCGCAAACTGTCGGTGTTATGACCCGGGGGTCAAGACCACCAACTAGTAAATTTGTATATTGTGTGCTCCCTCTCCCAGATGTGATGCAAGAAGGACACAAGATTTATCCTGGTTCAGGCAAAGAAGGCCCTACGTCCAGCGGGGAAGGATGACTTGTATTATCTCGCATCCGAAGTGCTCGTACAGGGGGGGTACAAGCTGGTTTACACGGGGTTGCTCAGAGTGAGCTGAAGCCTAAGGCTAACGGGGCTACCCTAGGCGGTCGGTTGGTTGCTTGAGGGGTCGATCAAGCAACGGGGTGTGTGAAGTGTGGGGTTGTCCGAAAGATGGATCGGATGGGGTCCGAAAGTCCCGTCCCCCCAAAAGAATCCCCTTCTTCTATCTCGGCGTCCCCTTTTATAGACCAAGGGGAGGCCAGAGGGTACAGGGTCCTAAACTGTTGTAGCATGGGCGGCGTGTCTGCGGCATAGTGTTGACCAAGGGACGTCGATCACTGTGGCGGCATGGCCTTCCTGTCCTTCTGGCACTCCGGGGCGTGGTGACAGTAGACTGGATGTCGCGGCACAGCGGAGTCGTCCTTCCGAAGACGGGCGCGAGTCCCACAGTTGAAGCGGGACGGGGCGGATGGGACGAGCCCCATACCGGAGTTGTTGGAGGCAGGGATCGAGCCCCCCGGTCGAGGGGTGAGGTCGAGACCGGGGTGGCCTTGTCGTATCCCTGAAGACGTCGTCGAGGGCCGCACTGTTCACGTCTCGAGGGGTGCTTTGGAGTCCGTACTCGCAATGTGGTTACAGTGGTAGCACAGTTGGCGGGAGTCAGGGACATGGCGGTGAGTTGACGGATTTGACTGCGGTCGTGGGCGCCCATGGCGTTAGGCGGGTTCCCTTTAACCCATACCGGGAGCAGTTGGGCTGATCGAGCTTCATGTCCGGGGGTCGTTCGTTCGACCCCTGGTCCGTCACTCGGCGTTGAGGTAGGGTCAGAGCAGAGGCGGAGTCAGAGAGATGGAGGTAGGGGCCAAGGGGTCGTTCGTTCGACCCTCGGTCCGTCAGCGTCGAGGTAGAGACCGTGGGGTCGTTCGTTCGACCCTCGATCCGTCATTCGGCGTCGAGGTGGAGGCAGAGGGGTCGTTCGTTCGACCCCTGGTCCGTCATTTTTCCGGAGGCGGGCCGGCCCACAACTGGTCGCTATGGCCGGTGCAGGGGGCCTTTGTGTGATGGGCCCTTCTTGCTGACTTGGGCGGTCGGTTGGTTCCTGCCTTAAAAATGGTTGCTATGTTTAAGCGTTAAATTATCGAAGGGTTTAGGGTACCCCTTACCTATGTACCCGACAACAGTAAGCAACCTACTTCCGGACTTCACCTCCGGACTAGTCCACCGGACCATGTCGAGTTGTCCGACGCCTCCTCAGAGTCTTGCCAAAATCATGTAGAGAACACCCGGGATTCGGACCACCTCATCGGACTCGACCGTCGGACCATGCAGACTGGTCCGACGCCTATCTTAGTCTTCTGTTGTGCCTATGATCGAACCACCGGACCACTTATCTATGGTCTGACGCATCATTTGAGTCCTGGTCCGACGCTTCTCTGTTGTCAGGTCAGTGCTAGGAGCAGCCACCGGACCACTTGCTATGGTCCGATGCTCCTAAGCCAACTGGTCCGATGCATCTGTTTTGTTCTGAATTCACTTCTGACTTCACCCCTTGATCTCATGTGCCACCACCAAGTTTTTCACTCACTTGTGCTCGTGTGTTGGCATATTTTAACAAGTTTACAAGGGATGTTCATTAGGTTTTATATGCAATGCAATCATGATCAACCTAATGGCACTCGGTAGTTGTAACCACTAACTATTTTCTCCTCTTAATAGTATGGTTATCTATCCTAAATGTGATCACACTCACTAGGTGTCTTGATCACTAAACCAAAAAAGGCCCTAGCTTATACCTTTGCCTTGTATAGCTCTTAGGGTCTCCTCCTTCTCTCTTCTTCTTCAAGTGTGAGCTTTTGATTTGCTTTCTCCTAGCTTCCATCCTTGCCCCACCACTTATTCATTCTCACTTCTCCTTAGTGTACTAAACCTACTCAACCACTTAGAGATAGGTTAGTACTTAGGCTTCATCAATTACCAAAATCACTATGGAGTCTTCAAGTGAACAGTATGATGAGTCACCACGCAGGTTCAAAAGTCTGAATGAGATTTATGAAATGACTGAACAAGTTGAACTAGATCTTGATGCAGAAGCACTCTTAGCAGTGATGGAGGAACCAACCTGCTATAGAGAGGCTGCTAGAAATGATGATTGGGAGGTAGCAATGAGGAGTGAATTGCAATCTATTTCAAAGAATAGAACCTGGGAGTTGGTGAAACTGCCACAGGGAAAGAAACCCATTGGACTTAAGTGGGTGTTCAAGTTGAAAAAGAATGCAGATGGGGAAGTGATCAAACATAAAGCAAGATTGGTGGCAAAAGGATATGTTCAAAAACAAGGAGTTGATTTTGAATAAGTATTTGCACCAGTTGCTAGGCTTGACACAGTGAAGATGATCCTAGCCATAGCAGCCAACAGAGGTTGGCAAGTACACCACCTAGATGTCAAAACTGCTTTTCTGAATGGTGATCTTGAGGAAGAAGTATATGTGTCCTAGCCTGAAGGTTTTGAGGTGAAAGGGAAAGAAAAACATGTACTGAAACTCAGCAAAGCCTTGTATGCCCTGAAACAAGGTCCCAGAGCTTGGAACATTAAACTTGATAAAAGTTTAAGGAGCTTAAAGTTCATCAAGTGTGCTAGTGAACCAGTTGTTTACACTAGGGGAATAGGAAAGAGTGCAGTAGTACTTGGGGTGTATGTTGATGATATAATTGTGACAGGGGATGATCCTGCAGAAATCCTGAGATTCAAGACTGAAATGACAACTCAATTTGAGATGAGTGACTTGGGGTTACTGTCATATTATCTGGGTATTGAAGTTGATCAGCAGAAGGATTTCATTGCAATTAAACAATCCAGCTATGCTAGGAAGATTTTGAACCAGTTTGGTATGGAAGATTGTAACCCAACCAAAATTCCAAGTAATCCAGGTTTGAGGTTACATGAAGACAAGAAATCTGAACCTGTTGATGCTACTGAGTACAGAAAGGTGGTAGGATGTTTGAGGTACCTAATTCATACCAGACCTGATCTTGCATACTCGGTAGGAATGGTTAGCAGATTCATGAAGAGACCAACTATGATGCATCTGCATGCTATTAAACAGATCCTGAGATATCTTAAACGTACAGTTGACCTAGGGTTGGTTTATACCCAGGATGGAGATGAAGAGGTGTTGGTAGGTTATACTGACAGTGATTTGTCTGGGGATCTAGTTGGAAGAAGGAGCACTGGTGGCATGGCTTTCTACCTGAATGGTAACTTGATCACTTGGTGCTCTCAAAAGCAAAGAACAGTTGCCTTGTCTTCCTGTGGGTCAGAGTTTATGGCTGCAACAGCAGCAGCTATGCAGGCCATTTGGCTCAGAAGTTTGTTGAGTGAGATCACCTCAACAAAGGCAAAAGTGGTGACATTATTTGTTGACAACAACTCTGCAATTGCATTGATGAAGAATCATGTGTTCCATGGGAGAAGTAAACATATTGACACAATATATCATTTCATTAGAGAATGCATTGAAAAGGGGCAGGTTGTTGCAAGAAGGGTTGGGACAGCTGAGCAAAAGGCAGATTCATTGACCAAAGCTCTAGCAGCTGGGAGTCTGATGGTGATGAGGCATATGCTCGGTGTAAGAGATCTGAGTGTACTTCAGGGTTAAGGGGGAGAATGTTGTTTTTAACCTAGAGTACACCAAGGTATGCAATGAAGCAGCGACACGTGTGGAGCAGTGGAGAGGCGGGAACGCGAGTTTGAATTGCTGTGGTGACCGCGCTCAGACTAAACACGATCTCTGCAGTTATCTTTTCTTTGTGTCTTAGTTGCCTTTGTCTAGGCATTTTTATTTCAGGGTTGTATCTGAAAATGCTACTAGTATAAGTAGCTAGTGTGTGCATCATTTGGAACTGCTTAGTCCATTTGTAATCGTCATGTACTGATCACATCTATCTGAGGAAATGAGCTCTGTCATGGCTAATTGACAGTTGCCAGTTCGTGTGTGTTCTTCAGTTTTTCAGTACTGCATTTGCATGTTTGGTCGATCCGTTTAGGAATAGCCAGTATACTTGTGTGATCTGTGGTCCTGAGAACATCACTCCGTCAGCCAGAGCTGCCGCGTACCGAGGAGCTCCGTGATCCACAGCTTACGGAGCTGCCGCCAGTAAGGGCCGTTGTGCGACCACAGCATGCCGGAGAAGTTGTAGATGGTGTACTTGCCGTAGGCCAAGCGGGGCCGGTCGAGGTACGCCAGATCCTGGGTCCTGAGGAGGACCTCGGCCACCTCGACGGAGGAGCCGACGACGGCGGGGAAGGCGCCGAACTAGAGGGACATGAGCGGGCCGTACGAGAGCTCGTGGATGGAGCGGTGTGGCAGGGCGCCTAGGAGGTTTAGGTTGCCGATCACCGGCCATGGTCGAGGGCCTGGCGGGACGTACCCTTGTCGTTCCCGGTGGCCATGACGGCGGAGGACGGTTGTCGTCACGAGGAAGAGCGCGGTGGCCAGCAGTATCGTCATCATGAGGGAGGAGGATGCCCATGGTGGTACTGGTACCGGTGCCTCCATTACTGAAACCTCTGGAGCTAATTGGTGGTTGCGTACTAAGAACTGAAGAAGACTGGACGCAACATTGAAATGGAAGGGATTTATATATAACCCGAAAGCCTAGCTAGCGCCCGGACACCCACACGCTACACTCCGTTTCATGCTCCAAGCGGGCCCACGGCATCCGAGCGACAAGAGGGGAAGGGCGTGCAGTGACTCATGGTGTCATATATACTACCTCCATCCCTAAAACCGTAACCATGGAAAGCATGCTGGTCAATGTAGTTCATATTTAACCAATTTTATATCAAATAGTATTAGCATTTATGTCTCTAAATAATTTTATTAAGAAAATATATTCTATAACTAATTAATGATACTAATTTCATATCACGAATGTTGGTACTTTTTTATATAAATTTAGTCAAAGTTTAAATTGTTTGATTTGTCAAAAAAACGAGAATTGCATTCTTTTAGGGATGGAGGTAGTAGATCCCTTGATGGCGCGCCGAGATCATACGATAAAAGTACATAAGAGATGCAATACACGATATATTTTTGAAACATCCAAATTCAGCAGTTACAACATAGGTCTTAAGTCAGTTGAGACACCTGAATGATGCTTCTGAAACACTACATTTGAAAAACACTTGAAAACCAGTGCAACCATACACAAACATCCAAATAAAACAGATGCAACATATGTGCGAAACATATTCAACATCCAGATTAACACACTTATAACATGCGTTCGGAAAACACAGATAAAACGTACCTCTGGAAATCCTAAAAGACTCAAAAACATATGGTTGCAACATGCATCTGAAACAATTGTCCAATATGCAATATCTCCGATCTACTTTCGTAAAATTCGTATGAAATACTGCAACATACATATAAAACACTTCAAACATAGACTTGCATGTGCTTTCACCACAACATCTACTGGTTGCTTAGACGAAGGCCTTGTTTGGCACCGCTCCTGGGCTCTGGCTCCTTACAATATAGCATTGTGCAACATTGTATATAGCCTTGTAGCAAGGAGCCAAACGGGAGGAGCTGCAGCAAAAATCAACGCGCATAGAAGGAGCCAGAGGAGCCACAGATTGGAGGCTCTGGCACCTCATCTACAGTACTGCTATTGTACCCGAAGCCGGAGCCGTCGAATGAAAAGTCCTAAGTGATGGCTAAAGGGGGGTGAATAGCCTAAAATAAAAACTTCAACAACAACTTGACAAAGTGTTGGATTAACAAATGGCGAAGCGAGTTTTGCGCTGGCCTAGTGGTGTTGCGAAGACACATATCCACAATTGCTAGCCTAATATAGTTCTATGGACACACAATTCCTATCACAAGAACTAAGAGCTAACTACTAGAACTACACAACCTAGCACAAACTAAAAGCTAAAGCTATTAACACAACCTAATAGTTCTGCTTGCAAGAATGAAGGAGTAATGCAAGAGAGAGGATGTTTATACCACCGAGTAGAGTAGGGGATGAACCAATCAAGTGATCACCAAGAAATCCAATCAATCACAATGAAAAACACCTGTCGTTTTCATTCCTTGCCTGGTTTCTAGAACACACATGTCCAATGGAATGAATCAAGTGGTTCAGTCAGGGGCTCAGGGCACGTCAATATTCTACGAGTCAGCATGAGGCACTAGCAAGCGGAGAGACGACCAAATTTGGGCGCTCACCGTGACAGAAAAGTCATCGGCGTTCCTGTAAATATACAACGCGCTCTGTTTAATTTGTTCTGCGCTCATCAGTCAGATTCAGATCAGACAGATGAGAGCCCAAGAGACACTACAAGGCATGGATGCCCACAAGACTTGTGAAGTTTGTGGAGAAATCGGATTTTGAAGTGATTTTGGAGAAGTTTGTGGCCCAAGAGACAGTTTTACCATTGTTTGTAGTGTCTGCCCACAAGCCTGGTTTTAAGTGATTTTGAAGACAGTTTTATATTTTTTCTTAATCATTAAAAAATCAATATATACTTGACAAGGTTTTTAATAAACAACAACAAAAAATGTCACCAAGGTTCTAATTTTTTTAGAAAAATCATAGAGACCAATCCAATAAAAAATTATTGTAGCTTGTGAAAATATCTTTAGAAGCTCCAATAAAAAATAAATTTATGTCAAGGAAAAAGAGATAAATTAAATACCCAAACGATGCTAGGAGTAATCTGATCACGGTTCAATGGTAAATTGTATTCTATTTTTTTTATAAAGGAAGTTTTTATTAACATCTCAGTAGCAATACATCATTGATACAAAGCCACAAAGCGCGACTTCCGACCTCTGCCTAACATGAGACACCTAGCCAAAGAAAAAAAAAAGAAAACAGACACAATCTAGTGACTATCAATTCGCAAACTAGACCGCCACCCATGTGCTCGGAAAAAATTCCTTAGACACCTGCATCAACTGTTGTGACACCGCTACAATTGTATCCTGCAAATCCGGCTTCTGCAGAATAGCCCAAGTACATAGTTAGTGGATAACCAAATATATATAACCTGCACAAGAGAAACATTTTTTCTTTTTAAAAATAATATCATTCCTGCTTAGCCAAATAGATCAACAGGTCGCAGCCGCTCCTAGCAAGAGTAACAACTTGACATCTTTGTTAACACCCCTTAACCACTCATTGAACATATGACCTATATTATGGGGTTTTAAAAGTCATGCCACAATATGAATAAAAGACCAAATTGAACAAGCAAACCGGCAGTCAAAAAACAAGTGCTTAATTGTCTCTTATTTGTGACAAAAGCAATCAATTTTGCTACCTTGACAATTGCATTTTACTAGGTTATATTTCGTTAATATAACTCTTCGTCGTAGGTACCATAGGAAAAAATTATCTTCAGCGGATATTTCACTTTCCAAATGAGTTTGTTGGTGTTTGGGATATCAGTATATAATAACGCTTGATATTGTGACTTCACCAAGAATTGTCCATTTGGATGTAAATTCTAGTGAAATTCATCTTACTCATTGGCCAACTGTATATTAGCAATCCGAGGTAACAAATTGGTCCACACTACTAATTTGGGACCTATGAGGTCTCTTCGCCAAGATAGCTTTGGTGATAGAGTAGAAAGAACCTCTACAATAGTAACATGTTTAAGTCTGGCAATGTTATAAAGACACGGGTATCGATCATGTAGAGACGAATTCCATAGCCATTTGTCTTCCCATAAACATACTTGTGTCCCGATCTTTACAATGAAGGATCAAAGCGGAAAAAGACTTGCTTCACCTTCATAAGACCAGACCAAAAATGTGAATCCCCATTTTTCCATTCCACATGTATTAATGGTTTTAGGCTAGATATTCTATGGTAAGTATTTGAACAACCATTTACTAAGTAGAGCAATGTTTTTAATGTGTGGATCATGAATTCCAAGACCACCTTGGTCTTTGGGCTGACATAATATGCCACACTTAGCTAAACGATACTTCTTTTTTTGCTCATCACCTTGCCATTGAAATCTAGAATAGAAATAATACAATTTCCTTTGGACTCATTTTGGCAAGACAAAGAAGGACATCGTATACATTGGTAGGCTACTAAGTATTGAATTTATCAATGTTAAGTGTTCCCTAACTGAAAGGTCTTTTCCAACTACCTAGTCGCTTCTCAACACGTTCCTCAACCTTCCCCCACTCAGCATTCCTAAACTTTCTAAAATGTATAGGAATTCCCAAATACCGGATTGGAAAATCCCTAGACTTACAACCAAGCAATTCGACGTATTGATCAAGGTGGTCTTGGACATCTCCGAAACAGAACAATTCACTCTTATGAAAATTGATCTTTAAACCCGATACTTGCTCAAAAGCACAAAATAACAACTTCATGTTTCGGGCTTTCTCAAGGTCATGATCCATAAAAAGAATTGTATCATCAGCGTATTGTAGAATAGAGAATCCACCATCAATTAGATGAGGCACTACTCCACTAATCTGCCCGTCCACTTAGGCCCTATTTATAGGAATCGTTAGCATATCTGCTACAATGTTAAAAAGCAATGGGGATAAAGGATCGCCCCGTCGAAGGCTTTTCCTAGTTTGAAAGAAATGTCCAACCTCGTCATTAACATTAATAACTATGCTTCCACCCGAAATAAAAGTTTTAACCCAGTTTATCCACTTAGGCGAAAACCCTTTCATTCCAAGAGTTTGAAAAAGAAAGGGTCATTTAACTTTATCATACGCTTTTTCAAAATCTATCTTGAGGATTACCCCATTCTGTTTCTTTCGATGCAACTCATGAACAGTTTCATGCAAGATGACAACACCCTCCAAAATATTTCGTCCTCGCATAAACGTTGTTTGAGTTTGACTAATAACATGGTCAGCCACTAAATTTAGCCTATTGGTTGCAACTTTTGTCAAAAATTTGAAGCTTGTATTAAGCAGGAAGATCGGCCGATATTGTTGAATCATGTTCGCTTCTTGGACCTTTGGGATAAGGGTGATTACCCCAAAGTTCAAACTAAAAAGCGGTAAATCCCCTGCGTATAAGTCCTGGAAAATTTGCATTAGATCTCCCTTGATGGTATTCCAGCTGAATTTTTTTATTATGTTCCATATCAAAAATCGATGGACCATACTAGGGATTAAGCACTAATTAAGGAGCAGTTTACATGTACTCATCTGATCAGCCTCCGATCTATTATATATATTGTTACATCGTTTTCATTCCGTGCCTGGATTCTAACACCTGTCCAAGGAATGGAGTGAATCAGATTGGTTCAGTCAAAAAGACAACCCTGCAGATATAAGTATATGCACGAGTCAGCATGAGCGACTAGTAAGAAGAGAGACCAAATCTCCACACTCACCGTGCGTGACAGAAAAGTCATCGGCGTTCCTGTATATAAACCGCGCTCTGGTTTGTTCTGCTCATCATTCAGATTCAGAATTCATATCAGAGGCACAACACAAGTCGAAGAGAGCAGCAGCAACTGAATCACCAGCGTTTCGTGAATTCCCCTCCCTTGTGTTGTGGGATCAAGAATCAAGATCAATCCATGGCGTTGTACAAGTATGGCCTGGCGTTCTTGGCCGGCACGGGCTTCGGTGCGGCGATGACGACCCTCCGCAACACACGCTGCCCCCTCCACAAGCTCGACTCCTGCTCCTGCCACCGCCGCCGCCCCATCGGCGCAGGCGAGCCACCGGAGACCGGGCGGGAGAGGGAGGAGTGCTACGACGGCCGTCAGGACCAGGGGAAGGGGAAGAGATGCCCCAAAAAGGGTGGCAAGGAGAAGAAAGGAGACAAATCCGAGGAGTCGTCGGACTGATCGATTCTAGCAGCTTCAAGGATGGATGGATGGATGGATGGATTATGTCATTGTGTGTCGCATTGTTACTTTGTTATTAGTGTAGAATCATCTGGCAGCACCAGACGTATCTATAAATGTATTGTATTGTATTGTTGATATATCATTGTCAACAATAATCGAGCCATGCATGAGAAAATTGCTATTTTATGGTGTATCGTATTGTTGATTATTATCATCATTATCTTACGTTTTATGCCTTTTGCTGTGCACAAGATAACGTACTCTGATGTACTTATATATGAATCACCAAACGTTAATGTATGAATGAACAAACAAACTAAAGCCTGCAATGACTGATCCACTGAATATAATCCAGAATTCAGAGGTACTGATATCGTCTACAGATGGAGTACAGACAGTGGAAGAATCGAGTTGAGTGTGTGTCAGCACAGACGGCCGGTGATACGCCAGCCATCACGTACCATACCACTGATGAACAAAGTGCTGATTATTATTAGGCAAAATTGGCTGTTGGACACTCTCAAAGTGCTAAATTGGCTGTGGTGTCTGTTTTTTTTTCCTGCTGGACACTCATGCCTTTGCTGCCCCAGTGTCCCCAGCAAAAAAAAAAAAAGTAGGTACAGTGTCCCCCAGCAAATGTGCTCCACTTTGAATGTCCAATAGCAAATTGTGCCTTATTATTATTATCCACCAGTGCCATCTGCCCCTGATGATCCATGCATGCTTATCCCTTTGCAATTTGTGCAACTGCGCTGCTCTGCAATTTGCCTATCTGATGTATCCGAATGCTCTCTCTCTCAGTCACTAAATGACTGTCAACGTTATATTGATGTATGTGTCACAAATTTAATTAACTTAATTTATAGAAAAATACACAATATTTATACTTTAAATAAATATATTAAAAAATAGATTAAAAATCTTTTGAATAAAACTAATTATATATAATAAATATTAATAATTTTGCTTGAGAAATAAAAACAACAGACGTTTAGAGACAAGGTCACACGAACACGAATTAATCGAGTACTACTAGACTATTCCAGTACTATACTGTATGATTAGCCGTTAATCTATATTCCGATCGATCCCCAATATAATTCCCGATCGCTGGGTCCACCACGACAACAGCGACTCTATCTATCTGCCATCGGGGTTCGCCGAGAAAAAGAGCCGAAACCGCGTGTGCTGCTGCCTTGCCTTGGCGGGCAGTACATATCATCCTGCGCCTGCAAACGCACCGTTGACCCTTGCACAAGAAGGAAGTTGATGACGACCTCTCCTCCAGTCATCATCTTTCTGTCTATGTCTCTCACTCTCTCTGCCTACACGTCATGGAACCTGCTGAATACTAGCAGTACTATGCAATAATACTCGCTCTATCCTATGAATTTAGTCAACAAATTAAAGAAATTTGTCTCAATTGCATCGCTTTATGACCAAAGTATGTAGTAGTATTCCTTTAGTTCCTGACCGAGCAAGCACATGTACGTTGCTCCCTCTCGCCATGTTTCTTGCACCCTTGTCCAAGAAACAAAGCAAACACAAAGATAAGGGTAGATCATTCTTCAGGTCAAGCAAGCAATTAAGCCAGTCTGGTTAGCTGACCTGTATATGTACGAGTGCATGGCTGCTTCTGCTGCTGCAAGCCTGAAACTCCCTCGCTCATCACTCACCATCGATATGATAGATCCATGCATATGATACATTGATAGTCCAGCCAGCTCTTTAGTTTGCTTGTGTCGCGCCGTGCTGATTGCTGAATAAAATTTGTGATCCAGCTAGCTACAACATTAAGGGTTTGTTTGGATTAAAGGATTTGTAAAGGAATTTTGAAAGAATTTATTCCAAAGAAAAGAAATCCTTTCATAGTGTTTGAAATGAAGGAATATTGATTTCCTTTCCAAAGGAAAGGAATTCATAGTAGTGCAAAACAAAAGAAATAAAACATCCACTCCAACTTAAGGGAAAGAATCTTTGCTCTCTCTCTTCCTTCTCATGCTTGTTCCTCCATTCCAAACAACTCAAAGTATTTATTCCTGTGTTTTGAAATCTTGTAATTTTCCACTATTCGTTCAGTCGTATTCCTGCGTTTTTTTTCTATTCCTTCGTTTTGTATTTCTGTGTTCCAAACAGGCCCTAAGCCAACATGGGCTGCTTGCTCCGCCGGCTCTTCCTCCCCTTCTTGGTCGGCACGGCCGTTGGTGTGTACGCAGCGCAGAACTACAAGGTGCCCAACATCCGCCACCTCGCCGACCGCGGCGCCGACGCCGCCAGGCGCTACGAGGAGGCCTACCGCAAGAAGCCTGCCGCTGCCATGGTCGACGCCGCCCGTGACGGGAGCAGCAGCGGCACCGGCGGCAGGAAGAAGAAGAAGAAGAAGGTGGTGCAGGTGGACATTGACGACGACGAACAGTAGTAGCTAAGCTAGCCACAGTTGCGATCCATATGCGTCAATGCGTGCCTGACGCTGTACATGTTGTTAATTAGTACTGTAATACTTACTTTACGTACAGGGTTTCTACTTGTAGCGTGTGTCTGTATATTTGTTCCTTTAATTAATTATTAGGTTTCCTCGATTTACCGTGTACTATTGAATAAATCAAGATTATTAAACGCAGAGTTACCCTCATTCCAAATTATAAGCTGTTTCTAGATAAATCAAGATGAGATATATATCTCTCTACAGTGCATAATAATATATACCTAAAAAACTAAAACCACTTATAATTTGAAAAAAAATACGAAGTAACAATTAATTGGAGTATTTAGCCTGCACACAGATATAGGAAAGTGGAATTGTTGCCACAAAAATGTACGCCAGCTCGGCCGGACAATTGCTTGCCACCATCAAACACACGAGCGATCAATGGATTGAGGCCGGAGCCAGCAAACTAGGTTGTGTGTTACGCGAGTAGTCCGCAATGTTTAGGACCGGGGGTGCGGTAGTCTTGACAATTTGTAAAACCTCCGGCCAACGCTTCGGCGCTTTATAAAAACGCTTCTCTTCTTAAATACAAAGATACGCAAATCTTTTGCGTATTCAAGAAAAACAATGTACTCATACCAACATGCATCGTGAGAATGCAGGTTTTTTTTTTTTGGTGCAATTCAGTAGGCCTGGATTAAAGTATCGTTACAGCCCATTTCCACCATGCATGGGCCGGGCTGCTGTGTGGTTGAACCTGGAAACAGCCCGCGCCACTATACATCCAAGCGTCAATGAAGCACATCATGGTACATGTCTGTCTTGCACAGTTACCTTCTTCCCGTATTAAATTTTACACTTTTTCTATAGTTCAGGTGCCTGAAATTTAAGATGATTTCAGACAACACTAATATACCACCAACTAGGCAACTAGTATAAGTTAGTTGTTGATTTTATATTTTGTTATTTGTCTTTGTGTTATAACATATTAAATTTTTGTCCTTGTCCTCCTATAGAAATAATTGTAATTGTTAAATTGTCTTTGTGCCAACATATATAAGATTTTGTCAGGTTTGTAGTTTTGTCTAACATATTTTTTATTTCTGAAACTAAAAATTGCAGACTGTGTCTACATAAAATGCAATGAACTAAAACTGCAATTTTAGTATAAAATATATGTAATATCTGTCGCCTGAAAGAAAAAACTTAAATTTAGGCACCTGAAATTTAGCAAATCCCTAAATTTTATCATGTGTAGCAAATTAATGAAAAAAAATGTTACAAGAATGATAAAGGGATCTGAACATCTCCTCTCAAGGTGTTTTAAAGGAGTACCGTTCTCTTGATTTCATTAGAGTAGGTGACTCTAGCTAGAAGGCAAGTTTAGGCCAATCTAATTTAGCGCTAGATTATTTGCTTAATCAGGCTTTGGTTTCTTCATCTCCATGCATGGTGGCGTGGCAATTAAACATGAAATTACAAATCTTTTGATTTCCTTGGGGAAAGTGAGTAGGGGGTAGGAACAAGATTATCCATACTATTTCTCCCGGCTAATGTCATGATGTTGTTTGTATTGAAAGGTCTAGTATCCTTTTCGTCATGTCAATTTTCAGAAATCCTTCCTGGCCCCATCAATGTAACAGAAGATAAAACTTGAGACTTGCTCAAGTGGGCACCATGGCCCTACCTAAAACAGCTTAAAGGTAGTACCACGAGTATAAAAATTGAACAACCATATTAACCAACATATAGAGTGTTCTCCTTACTCTGAAGGTAGAAGTCTGAATAACAACGATGGCCATTCCAAAATGATCACATAAATCGAAACTCTACAAAGGTGTACAATAGTGCCCATACTAGAAGTAAACTGAAACCTCCATAAATCAATACTCTGCAAAGGTGTACAACAAATATAGTGCATTTAGTATTTTTTAGTTGATTTTAAAAAGGTGTATCCCATAACTATAGCTCACGAACAAGAACTCTCGCTCATGTTCGATTTCTACCAGGTCTAAGCTAACTAAGCATGATTAACGAACCATCCCACATTGAATGTTGTCTATTTTCCTTAGATTTCAAAGTGAGAGTTGATCTATTCACTACCAAAATCTAAAATTTCTCCTAGTGAGGTGGAGTTCTCCTAGTATTTTTCTATTCAAAATTTAGTACAAATTTTCCCTAGTAAATGTCTCCTAGTGAGAATTCTCATGTGCTATGACTAGTGGTAGTGTTTTTCTACTAATTAAAAACACTAGGAGAAGTCCACCTTTTTTGTAGTGATTTATAGTGAAGCAAGTACACGATTATTATCCCTAGTCGTGCTATGCATTTGACAAACATACATGAAACCAATGAGCATCTAAAATAGGGTTCTTATATAGTGGTGCCCCTTTTTAGGGGAAAGGTGGTCCTTGCTAGGTACTTTGAATGGTCGCCTAGGTTGCGTCTGGAACTTGATCCTTTCTTGCTCCTAAAGATGAGACCTTATGACCAAACTTGTGGGCTACTAAACATCTTATTATGTGTGGGTAGGATTCCATTTAGTACTTCCATATGTTTGATGACCGTTTATTGGCCTCAATAATATTAGAATCAAAACAACTAAGGACAACCATTTTGGACAATGGGTGGTTGGAGATCACATCTTGTTTGATCTAGAGACAAAGAAGACCTTTCTAAATTGCACCTAGGATTTGCAACTTGAAAGTTTAGAGCGAAAACACATACTTTGATAAGGGTGTTGGCAAAAGTTTTAACAAGTAAAGTTTTTAGGTTGTGACAATTTATAATTTGATATAAGTTTAGTAAATATTATATTATAATTGGGAAATGAAAACTACTTTATTGCATCCATCTCCATGCTCAAAGAATCAATTTGCGAAATATCTTTTTTATATATGTACTCATAAAATCGGAGAAAATTCGGCAAACATACGTATTCTTTTCATTTATTTATTCCTTTTTGCAGGGGTGAAGAAAACCCGATTTTTTTTTAGCAGAACAAAACCCGAAATTTATGAAGAGCTTTCCTTGTATTTACCACACAAAGCATCTCATGGGCTGAGGAGAACAAGGCCCATCCAGCCACCCAGGCCTGCCCCAGGCCCAGGCAAACTCCTACTGCCCCGTGCTTCTCTTCTCCCGTACACGCCGCGTGCGCGCGCCGTGCTCTCTCTCGTGACGACAACTGCGCGACCGCCGCCGCCCTACTCCAGGCCCCGAGGTCTCCGCTGTCCCCTTTGCCGGCGACGAACCAGCAACCGCAGGGTATGCGCACCCCTTCTCTTTCCTTCCTCCTCTGCGAAACCGAGCTCCCCAACCCTAACTTAATCTAATTGTTTGTCTGTATGTACTCGGATCTGATCCAAGTTACAAATCTTTACATGTGTTGTGCCTACCAACTTCGAGAAAATCGTGTCAGGGGTCCCTATTTTTCTTTCTTACTGAACAAACCACTGTGGGAAATTTGTGTCCTGGATTTGTTTTTGATAATTCCCATTTGCATCCAGAAAGTTCTGCTTTGAGTTCTTGTGTCTGGGTCTCTGGGAGGAAGAATTGTTTTTCTTTCTTGGATTATCGATCGTGTGGCCAGTAAAATTGCATCAGTAGTAACGGGGAAGGGTGCTTGTAGATGATAGGCTGATGAATTGCTCTGCTATGCAAGTTTTCTCTTTTTCTTGGCCAGTTTGTTATGCAGTAATACTTCTATTTACTGATTTCTGGGGCCACTTAACTCGAATAGGATTTGCTATGCTCATTAAATGTTTATGTCAGCAAACTGCCTTTTTTCGGTATGTTACTCTTTCGCCATTTCTGTTGGAGCAGGGAGCATGGGCTTTATGTTTGCAATGCTTATTATACTGTTGTAGTCATAAAACAGTTCACAACTTGGATGTGCATCGCTAACTTATAACGTATTCCTCCTTACATCTTGAACAAGGCTGTAAATTTACTCACTTCATAGGCAATAAGAATGCTATTTGGTTGTGCACAGCCAAATACTGTCAGCAAAAAAATGAGGCAAATTCTGATATTATGATTTGTGAGAGGTAGGTAACCAAGATTTCTCAAATAGTTGATGAGGTGATTACAAACTGCTGACATTACTTTTTGGCAGCATGGTGTATAAATACTTTCCCCTCTTTTGCCAATATTTCTTAAGCTGTAACACTCTCTCTTTTTAACTTCCTTATCCATGGTTATGGCTTACTGCTTGTTCGATTATATTGTTTGCTTGGTGATTTTTATGTTAGATTTCTATTTAATGCTACAGAAAGGTATTTATTCTATGTCAATGTGTTTGGCTTTGACTGTTTTGTTGTGTGCCTCAGAAGCTGTGATGAACTCTTAGCTAGCACCTGTGCTTAAAAGATGTTTTTCCCTTCACAGGTTTTGCCGTTAGTGATTTTGTTTTCTGGTTGTCTGCTCCTCTAGGGGAAAAATGGCAAGCAGAGCAGGTGGTGATGGCAAAGAAGCCATAAATGAACAAATGATCGCCAACACTTACACCAACATGCGTACCGAAATGAACCAGCTCTACACGAAGATCACAGAGCTGGAGATGGAGGTCAGCGAGCACTCCCTTGTGATCGGCACAATCGAGCCGCTAGATCCCTCGAGACGGTGCTACAGGATGATTGGCGGTGTCCTGGTCGAGAGGACCGTCAAGGAGGTCCTGCCTGCTGTGAAGCGCAATAAGGAGGGTCTCGAAGAGGTGATTGCTCGCATGCTTGAGTCACTGGAGAGGAAGAAGAAAGAGATCACAGAGTTTGAGCTCAAGTACAAGATCAGGATCCGGAAGGCTGACAATGACACTGAGGATGAAGGTGGCAAGAAGGTAGGCACTGCGCAGGGAGTCCTTGTTGGTCCTGCTGGGAAATAATTTAAGTTAATTAGAGAGACCTGCATGTTGCAAATTATTATGCTTATTAGACCACAGTAAGGTGGTTGCTCCTCTTTGCTAGATGTGTATGTTTTGGGGTGACTGGCTTCTGTAGAACCAGCGATTTTGTGTAAAACCTGATTCTATGCTTAGATGAGGACCCCTTGGGAACTGGAGTAGTTTGACAAGGTGCAATATGTCTCTGCATCTGTTCTTCAGGTGGATCGGTTATCCAAGTATTTTTGATTGTTGATGGCACATTTCAAATTTCGCAGGATTACAGTTTTTGTCTGGAGGTCCTTTTATTATCTTTTCTGATTAGTGTGGGAGGTCGTCTTTATGATTAGTTCAAAATAACTGATGCTAAAAATACTGCAGGGTTTGGAGGTCGGTAAATTCTTGACAATTGAGCCGTTTCAATGGTTTAGCTGCCTGGTGTTAAGATTTTTGAGAAATAATGTAGTACTTTGTTTGAGGATTTTTGAGAAATAATGTAGTACTTTGTTTGAGATTTTACTATTATAGCTTAATTTTTCTGGCATGGTACTAGGAAATAGCTACAGATTGTAGAGGTTTGTGGGTAGGTCAAGATGGATTTGAACTTTGATACAATTTAGCCCATGATAGCTACATCTGAAGTTTGCAAGAAAGATTATTTTACGTTTTTGTGGAAGTTTAGATTGTTTTATCATGTCTTGATGTTGTTGAATGCATTAATTACATTGTTCTTTTTGTTTCCTTTGACATCGCTACTCTTAGATAAGTTTGGTTTAGTGCAGTATATATCAGTTTATAAATTTCATTGATCTGTGATATGAATTAGTTGACAATGTTTTTTTTTCTGGGCTTTCTCAGCCAAGGAGGTGCATGAAACATGACCAGACAAACTATAACAGGAAGAGCCTCGTATGCTCTGTTCCTTATGTCCCAAAAACAGAGAGCAGGACAGGGCTGAAGCCAAACAAGTGCTTTTGCTGACTACTAGTAATTAGTAAAGCATGCGATGCAATTGCACACCAAATTGAGCCGTTTGGACGCACCAAAATTCAGTGACAACTGCAATGAGAAATCGGATTGAGGCCTTGCTTAGTTGGCCCTAAAATTCCAAAAGTTTTCAAGATTCTCCATCACATCGAATCTTTAAACGTATGCATGGAGTATTAAAGATAAATAAAAAATATAACTAATTACACAGTTTGTCTATAAATCCCGAAACGAATCTTTTGAGTCTAGTTGCGATATGGTTGGACAATAATTACCAAATAAAGCCGAAAGTGCTACAGTGCCAAAATTCCTAAAGTTTTCGGAACCCTGAGCTGGATTTTGTTTCGGATCGTTTCATTTCAGTGACAACGATATCCATCAGTGGATTGCTCGGTCAGCGTTAGCGCCGTTGAGTCGTTGACACTTGGAGAAGAAGTTGCTCCTGGCCTTGGCCTCGTGTCTGTCATTGTCAGCTGTGCACTGATCGAAACCGCGTGAGCAGTAGTAAAGTACAGTACTAGGATTGGCAGCTTGCTTGGTGATGTTCATTATCCCTTGCCTTCTTCCTTGAACCCCTGTCCAAGAAACGGAACGAACCATCATGTGGATGTGGTCATGCATACCTTTCAGTTTCAGCACAAGTATGTATATAAACAGCCGGGTCCTCCGATCCTGCCATGCCATCAGACACAACATCACTCACTTGCTAAGTACAGTACTAAGGAGTAGCTAACAACAGGAAAATAAAAGGAGAAAGCAAGCAGCATGTTTTGCCTGGGGCGGCGGCTGTTCCCGTTCCTGCTTGGCACGGCGGTGGGCGCGTACGTGGCGCAGAACTACAGGGTCCCCAACATCCGGGGCGTCGCCGAGCGAGGCATCCACGACGCCAGGCGCTACGAGGAGGCATACCGCAGGAAGGGGAAGCCCGCTGCTACTAGTTCTGACGATTCTGGCGCCGGCGGCGGCAGGAAGAAGAAGGCCTCCGCCGCGGCGGCGCAGGTGGACATGGACGACGACGACGAGTAGCTGCTGCTGCTGCCGACGTTTCATTCATGTTCCATGTCAGAGTTAATTAAGTTTGGTAATCTCTGTGTGCTGGTGAAATCTATGTGTAATTAAGTCGAATAATACCTACTGTAAGTACAAATGAATGTTTCAGCTGGCTCGTCATGCTGCAACTCTGTAAATGTAACTCTCATCTCATGCAACTCTGATATGCCTTTTTTAAAAATAAAAAAATGCAACTCTGATGTGGAGTTGGAGAAGGAATCACCACCGCAAAGGCTGGCTTACATGATGGGCCTAAGCTGGAGTGGGCTTAATTGATCGACTCTTGTACCTATCTCTTGGGCCACTGAAAGGCCTGACTGACTCCAGTGCTCAGCTCGGATGAAGGGAATTCCATTTGCCTGCCCAGTGAAAGCAGATTTTCCTTTTCCCTTTTTCCTCTTTCGATTTCGAAACCAGAAAGAACAACAGGCTAATGAAATCATTTGAGGGCAAACTTAATTGAACCCAAAATATAAGATAGACAGGTTTAAGATCTGTTTGCGTTGGATTTTAATAAAAAAACAAACAAACAGCAACCACGTGAGGCCGTGAGCACAAGCACGTACGTGCACTGCGCAACGCCGACTTACTACGAGCGAGTATCTTTGTGCTAGCACCAGTACATGTCATTTGTCAAAATTGACGTGGATCATTTCGCGCCAGTAAACACACCTGGTCAGGCACGCCCTGTAATCTACCGCCGGTCGCTGTTGGCCGAGGCAGATATATATAGGCCAGGGAAAAAGACCAAAGAAACAACAAAAGGCATCTTCGTCTGTGATCTTCGTGGTTGTAAACACTCCTAGTATGCTATAGCATGGTCATAGCTCCTAAACAACCTCATTTAACTTATTAGCCGCAACATATTTTAGCATGGCTAATCGTGCCCAAGGCAAGTGTTCATTAGAAGAGTATATATATAATCTATGCCTATCCATTGTGTTCTTAATTTACTTAAAAAACCAATAAAATAATTATTAAACCATTGAATACTAAGTATTGAATGAATATGAATATAATGTTAGTCGTATAGCCGTGAGTATATTGATCGATTCAGTGAACATCAAGTAATTATATTAGTATGGAGACATGTTCTCCTATAGCATATACATGTATTTTGAGTATTTCTGTTTATAACTTTTTTCCTCTGTTTTTTTGTGCATAATTAATGAAGATTTTTTACAATTTGTATAAAAACCACACAATTAAATATAGCCGTTGCTATATATATATATATTTTTATAGTTTTTAGAGGAGGAGCCTATTAAATGTCATAGCCCGTTATTTGCAACGTTGGTGTCTCTTTCCCACTCCCAATTGGAAAAAAGTAGTTGTTTGGGCTCTCAAGACAATGGAAGTTCTCGAATAGAATTGAAGCTTATTAGTTTTCTATCTATTCGGTGTCTAGACTTCTTTTTAATCTTATCGCTCATATGTATTTCAGTATGCGCTTAAAAGCTCATGGTTTGTATGTGAACAGCTGTGCATATCATGAAATGTCCGACATTATCCATATTGATCCAAATTCATCCCTGGCTCGATGTGCACTGGCGGCAGTTGTCAGATACTATCCCAGCAGGCCGCCTCGCGCGTCGCGCCCATTCCATGGAAACATTCTAGTGGGCGCTGGGCGGTGCCGGCAGCCACTGCTCTGCTCCGTCCGCTCGTGGATGGGATGGAAATGGAATGGAAAGGAGGGAAGCTAGCACGGCGACGACAGCAACTGCCGGCTTCGAAAAAAAGGAAGAAGGGGCCAGGATCGAGGACCACCGGCCGGTGCGCGTCACGTCACACGCATCCGACACATCGCCTTCGTTTTGGTTTCGTCCCTGGATGGCCGCCGCCGGCCACCCTACGCCATCCATGATCCCTCCCGTGCTTCCTCCTTTCCACGGCCACTTGCTGCGGCTGTCCGTAGCCTCTCCTACTCCTCGATCGCTTTCCCGCTGCTTTGCTTTGCTTTGCTGCTACAATACGTCTAGGTTCCGTCCGCCCCGTGTGTTCCTTTCTTACATCAGTTCCGTCAGGACGAAACGCAACCGGCCGCCGCCCAGACACTGTGGGACCATGCATCGAGTCATCCATATATGCATATGCATATTCAGCTCGTTGCCTGCTTGCTTCGTAGCTTCCTCTCGAGTTGGCTGTTTGGTATGGCTCTAGAGCTGAATTCTATGTTAGAGTCGAGTGGAGCTAGCCAAACACCAGGACATGTTATCACCACTCTATATTACACTAGATATATTCCTAAATCGATATTCACCTAAATTATACTCACGTCCTGAAAAACTCCAAATCTCAAAATCGAACATTTTCAACGTTTCGTATAGATGACCGCACAGGCAAATACTCGGCAACAGCGCAAGAGGCCTGAGAACAGATGTCTAACGAACGACGACCAACATTCCTATAGGCGGAGTTGAGAAACTTCTTCTTTCTCTTGTCTTCCTTCTCCAACATTCCTATAGGCGGAGTTGAGAAACTTCTTCTTTCTCTTGTCTTCCTTTTCCTTCTTTCTGCCACCGAAGAATGAGAAAGACGAATCTAAACTTAATCATCATATGGCTAGATCTAACCAGAGAACACGGAGAAAAGACCGGAGAAAATTATTCCATGGCGACGACATTATCTCCGTCTTCATGTCGCCATCCAGAAATAAAAGTCTCTATTTCATCATGCAAATGGAGTTGATGACATCGTAGATATCACTCTCATCTTCAATGGATCCGTCATGAAAAAGACGATTTCACCGTGCCCTCTCGCTGTCGCCGCAGAGGAGCACGAGTACCAAAAAACTTGACATAAAAAAAATCATAACCCTATAAACTCAATCTAATAGAAAACTTATTAAAAAACGATGGATCGCTACTTGCTTGGGTGTCTCCAACGAAATGTCGGAGGAGAAAGGAGGGGCCCCAACAAGAGAGGAACGGAGAGAGCCAAGGCGACGGTGCTAGGGCCAGAGGAGGCGGCGGCGACTTGATTAAGAGGATTAGCTAGTAAGATAATGCACTCGTCGTCGTGCACCAACTGCAACGATAGGTAAGTGCGTGCGTGGAACGCATGCATTCTGTGACATATACGTCTTAATTAGCTGCACCATACCGTACGTATACCTTGAGCAAGCAAGCAGGGAAGGGAATTGAATGGAATGGAAAGCAAGCATTGGTAGGGTTTGTTTATTTGCTTTGTTTACTTCAGACGGCGACTGCACTGCAGATGACCAAACCTAACCATACCAATCGATCGGAAAGCAAAGCAAAGCAAACCAAAGCAAGCGGGAGATGGATGGAGGTACAGTGACCTCAGCTCCACGGACGGATCGAGGCGGACTGCCACTAGCTAGCTAGAAAGCCTATCATCGTCACCAGCTACATACAGAATCAAAAGCGGTATGTTGAGCAGAGCTGAGCTCGAATCAGGATCAAAAAAACGAGAGCTGATGACTGATCACCCCGGCCGGCCCTTCATCTCATATCTGTATCTCTGTCACAGGCCGTCGTCCCTCCCATCCAGGCAGCGCGGTCATTGTCGATCACAACCACGAGTGATCACCACGAGGCATATACAATTGTAAACTTCATCGAGTTTATTGACGTCGTCATGTTCGCCTGATCGTTTCGGTGGCTGATAAGCTGGCTGATGTTGTTTTTTAACCTTTTTTTTAAGAGAAAACCATTGTTTCGATATCAAACGAACAGGGTGATAATTTTTCTAAAAGTTCAGTCTTATTAATCCATTTTCGATAGCACGACAGAACAGTATTGTCACGATAAGGTTTTTCACATAGTAGAAAACACTCTCCAATATGGCGGATGTTGTCGTGCCAATTAATGTTATTTGGTTGCACCCGCAACACTTGCGGTGGTAAAGCTGCTGACTTTTAACTCCTGCTCCTAGATCCGAGGATAGCTGACAAGGAGGCGCTCGATCTCTCTGACTCTCTGGTTACTACTGCACCTTGCCATGTGTAGTACGTGGCAAAGAAGAAAGGGAAAAGGGAGGTGGCCACGGGCGCGCAAAGTCGCCGGCCAAGGGGCAAGGAGGAGGAGGTGTGGCCACACCTGACTAGCCTGTAAAACATATGGTTGCATTGCTTAATTAATTAAGATAAACTCTGACTAGCGGCCTGCTGCCTTAAAATTTTAGCCAGACTCTACCGCTGGATAGCCAGCCTGCCCCCGGCGGTCACCACAAGACACATGATGCACCGTGCCGTGAGCAAGCAAGGAATGGAATGGAAAGCCTTGGGTTTTGTTTATTTGCTTTGTTTATTTACTTCAGTTCGCCAATCGACGACAGCAACTGCAGATCGATGACGATGACCTAGGTAGCAATGGAAAGCAGAGCAAAGCAAATCAAGTGCGCGCGGCAGATGGAGGTGTGGAAGGTGACCTCCACGGCCGGAGCGGATCGGAGGCGCACAGCCACTAGCGGCCGGATTACTTTAACCAACCAATTACCATCCATCCATCCGGTGAATATCCGGCGGGATCCAGGAAATCAAAAAGCGGTGTTACGTGTACGCTCTTGCTCTCGCTTCCAATGATTCGTGATCAAAATAATGGCCTTTACACATTATTCCTAAACACTTCACGAGTGCTAGCTACTAGCTAGTACTCCATCCGTTCCAAATTATAAAACATCTAAGAATCTTGGAGAGTCAAAGTATCTTAAATTTGACCAAACTTATACGACAATATAATAATATTTATGATGTCAAATAAATATCATTGGATTCGTTATCAATTATATTTTCATAATATCTCTATTTCATTTCATAAACTTTTATAATTTTTTTTATAATTGTTGGTCAAACTTGAGATGTTTTGACTTTTCAAGATTCTTAGAACGTCTTATAATTTGGGACAGAGAGAATAATATAGTAGTAGTAGTTTACTAGTCTAGTAGCTAGCACTGTTTACACGGGTGAGTTGGATGGACGCTAGTAAATGACGTGATCTGTGTGTCCGCCAGGGTTAACCTTACCGTTTCGGAACCGGTAACCGTCGGGGCCGGTCGGGCGGTTACCGACCGGTTTGACCGGTTACCGGTCCAAACCGAACGGTTCGCATTTTGAATTCAAACGGCGCAGTGCAAACGGTTTTGGACCGGTAACCGGTCGGTTAGGGCCGGTTACCGACCGGTTTGAACGGTAACCGGTCCAAACCGCTGGGTGTCTTTTTTATTTATTTTTTTGCTTGAAAAAATCAATTTTTTTTTGCATGACCTTTGTGCATAATGATGTAAATAGAACACACAATTCATATAAAATAGTGTGATACAAATGGCCAACCCCACAATAATATCATAGTGATGCACTAGCCACAAATTCACAACGGAAATAACGTAGTTCACCGTTGCAACAAGAACAAATCGTCCATGGAAATACTCTGTGTCGTAGACATGCGAACATCATGGTCACTACTCACTGGCGTCGCATATAAGGGAAGATCCCGTTTCGGCACCCCTCCTCATACTCCGCGGTGGACATTAGAGCGATACCGCGCGACTGTAGCCCGGCCTTGTACTCTATCCATGATTGACCCGTCTCTGCGGTCTCTCGGCATCTTCCTGCACAAATGGACAACACAAAAAAATCCAACACATGCATCAAATCATACCGCAAATATATAGCAATACAAAATATATTTTATAAAGAATCTAATGTTACTTATTTACTATACTAAATACTAAAATCTTAGTATATAAACTCAGCTAAATCTAAGACTATTTGATTCAGCACTATTTAAGAATAATATCATCTTTAGGACGGAGCGAGTACTATATTTATTATAAAAAATAGTTTCCAAGGATGCACCTTTTGTTTACCTTAACATATTTCATGGGAATTACATCATGTGTCAATATGGACCCGTACTAAATCCTAAATCCTATATCAATAAAATCCTAAATCCTAAGTCCTACATACATCCTAAAGCAAATCCTACCGCAAATCCTAAATCCTAAACCAAATAAACCTAACTCCTACCTAAACCCTAAGTCAAATCCTACCTAAATCTTACAATAAATATTTTCTACATCATATACTCCATCAATACTACATATTAGAACTAAATCCTACAACTAAAGCAACTACAAATGCAAAGAAATGAAAAAAAACAAAAAAAAAGACTTACCGAACGACCCGCTCGGTAACCGCTCCGGGGGTCGGTAACCGCTGCGTCCGGTCGGTAACCGCCGGGGGGGAGGGCGCGTGGCGAGCTGGTCGGTTACCGACCAAATATCTCGGTAACCGCCGCCGTCCGGTCGGTTACCGAGGGTCGCGGTCGGCTGCGGGCGGCGCGGGGGCGGAAGAGGAGGGGGCGCGGAGACAGCCCCCCCCCCCCCCCGCCCGACAGCGGCTTAAATAGGAGGCGGCAGGAGACAATGGGCCGCATGGGCCCTTAACGGGCCTCACAGTTTTTTTCTTTTTTCTTTTTTTTCAAACTTAAACACGTCCAAAAAAATAGCAAACGAACTCCAATTTGAAAAAATTTTACACCATTGGACTCTATAAATCGTGAACTATTTTTAGGAATTTTTTCAGAATTTCTTTTAAAAAAAAATTCAAATTTGAAATTTGAATTCAAACCGGTACCGAAACCGAACCGGTCCCGACCGGTACGTCCGAGCGGTTACCGTGGTAACCGAAAATCCCTACCATAAATCCGCGTGCTCTCGTACGTCTTGTGTGGCATGCATTGTAGCCTTCCCCAGATGGTAGCTAGCCAAGCATGCATCCCTACCATAAATCTCTGTCCAGTCCACGTCATCACTCTCATCATACTCACACTGTGTGGTCGACAGAGCACGAGAAATAATGAAGAGAGACACGTACGAGAAGAAAACCCGTCCCCTGTAGAACTGTAGTCGACTAACCGAGATCGATGTCCCCGCCGGCGAGGTATACGCTTGTGTTGCTTCTTCCCCTTTTGGATCCCCGGTCATGAGTCGCCACGTACGTACGTTACCTTCCCCAGTCAGCAGTTGCCATCCATCGACAGTAGTCACCATGCACGCGACAACGCCATCATCTCATATCATGGAATATTGGAATGAAATGAAATAGTGTATTAGTGTATCGTCGTCGTCATCACCGACAACAATCTGTAGTTTTACTGCAGTTAATATAGTGCATTATCAACAACAACAATAATAATAATAATAGAAATAATAACAAATAATAATAATCATATCATACATATATATGTATAAATATAATTGATAGTAACATTATATATCATGGCGCAACGCAATCAATAGTCAATTATCTACAGGCCGGACAATCTATAGCAGTTTCCGAAACGGCCACGTACACATACGACGACGCACGACGTCACGGGAGTTTTGCTAGCTAGCTTTTCACTACGGGGAGAACGCTCCTTCGTCGAAAATCAAAAACTCGGTAAAGAAATCTTTCTCGAGTGCTTTTCAGCCATGCACTCGGCAAAAAAAAAAACACTCAGCATAGAATTCTTCACCGAGTGTCGCATGGTCCATGGCACTCGGCGAAGGTAGGCTCTCGGTGAAGGGGGTCATTTGCCGAGTGCAGCAATCGGCAAAGAATGACTCCCGGCAAAAAAAAATCTCCCGCCGAACGGCTGACCAAACGCGCCGTCAATTGTTAAAAAAAAATTCGCCGAACGTCGCATGTGGCACTCGGCAACGAAATTTCTTCGCCAAGTGCATCAGTCTTGCACTCGGCAAAGGATCCCCTTCGCCGAGTGCATCAGTCTGGCACTCGGCAAAGAATTTTCGTTGTCGAGTGCCCCCCGCGACACTCGGCAAAGAATTTTTTTTATTTTTGGACCCAATTTTTTTTAGGACTTCCCACATTATTTAAAACTCACTGTTTAAATTTGGGGTAATTTTCACTTCTTTTTATATATTTGGTTTATTTTTTTCATTTTATTGTATTTTTTCTAATATTTCAAATTTGAACTGCAGGTACATTAAATAAAGGAATTTGTTCATTCAAAAAATGATATTCATGATATTTGGTGCTTGTACAGGCCGTATCTAGAAAATCACATGAATTTTTTAGCATCTTGTTGACGTAACATGATAAGGTAATTGCGGGAAAAGTGTTTTTAAATTATTTAAAATCCGAACGAAGTCCGAAAATCACGAAACTTGTCTGGGCGTCATGTTATTACATGTGGAGGCTGTGGTAAAAATTTAAGAAGGTTTCGAGCAAGTTGCAATCTCGATGTCTAAAACCCATATATCTCCATGAGATGCTTACACGTGATCATATGTCCACATGTCTAGGTTTTAGGTATTCGACATCGCAACTTGCTCGAAACGATCTTAATTTTTTACCACAGTCTTCACATGCGATAAAATGACGCCCAGACAAGTTTCAAGATTTTCGGACTCCGTTCCGATTTTAAATAATTTAAAAACACTTTTCTCACAATTACCTTATCATGTTACGTCAACAAGATGCTAAAAAATTCATGTGATTTTCTAGATACGGCCTCAACATACACCAAATATCATGAATATCATTTTTTCAATGAACAAATTCCTTTATTTAATGTACCTGCAGTTCAAATTTGAAATATTAGAAAAAATACAACAAAATGAAAAAAAAAACCAAATATATAAAAAGAAGTGAAAATTACCCCAAATTTGAAAATTAAATGTATAATAATGTACTAAGGTCACACAAAAAAATGGAGCCAAAAAAACAAAAAAAAATAATTTGCCGAGTGCCAGATCAAGTGGCACTTGGCAAAGAAATTAAAAAAATAAATTTGACCAGCATGTGTACTATTGATAGCTTGTGATTTTGGTAAATTCAAATTTTCTATGAGATTTATTTTTTTTGTTTTGCTTTTCCACAGCAATGATGTAGTGCATTTGACTTTTGTTGTGGAAAAGCAAAACAAAAAAAATTAAAAAACAGAGGAGATTTTCTTTGCCGAGTGCCTCTGCCCTGACACTCGGCAAAGAATTTTAAAAAAACATTTTTTTTAAATTTTTTTAAATAAATTCTAATTTCTTTGCCGAGTGCTGCACTCGGCAAAAAAAAAAAGAAGACGGCGTATGCCGCCGGCGGACGGCGTTAAATCGTTGCCGAGTGTCGGTCTGACGAAGAATCCTTTGCCGGCTTCGGATTCGCCGGAGGCCCTTCGCCGAGTGCTGCACTCGGCAAAGGCTTCGCCGAGTGCAATGTAGCCTTTGCCGAGTGCAAGAGGCACTCGACGAAGGGTCCGTCTGCTGTAGTGTTTTGCGGTACCTGTGTGCTCGTGTGTGAAAATGTGATGAGTGATCACATTTCACTCTCGAGCAAATATACAGAACTTCAAGAAAACTTCAAAGGTTCAAGTCTTTGGCCGGCGCGGAGTCACCTAACCGGACTTGAAACTAGCTAGCTTTGAAAGTCTTTGCTCACACGTACGTGTGCCAGGTTTTTCGGTGTCTTCACCTACGTGCTTTTTCTTCATGTGTAGGTTACCTTACCTACGCGTTCTAAGCTTTCTTCAATTCATGTTTAGGTTACCACCGTCGATTTGTACCGGCTTCGGTTTCTCCGAGCAACACGCAGGAAAAAGAAAAGTTGTTTTTATTTCTCTTTACAAAATGAATTAAAAGAGACATGAGTTAAGCCTTCTTCGTTCACTGTATTAAGGATCTAAAGTCAGAACTGAGTAAAGAGTCTCTGTTGTTGGAGTATCAAATTGGGTCTCTCTTTGGGCCTATTGGGCCTCGGATTTTCCGTGGCGAGCCTTAAAGAATGCTCGTTGTGGTAAATATATTTACCGCAACGGACACCTTAACATGTCCGCCACGATAAATAGGATATTTTCCGTGGCGGACATCTTAAGAAGCCCGCTGCGGTAAATCGATTTACCGCAGCGGGCAAGTTTGACTCCCTGTGAAAATGAACTTTCAGGCTCGGATTTAAAAAATCCATTTATTTGTGTCACACGGGCTATGGTGTCCTCGTGTATAGGTGGGGCAGGGACTCGAGGGTTTTCTCGGCCTGAATGAGATCTTTTATGCAATGTTCAGTAGTTGTCTTGGCCCCTACAAGTCAAGTTTTTTGAGGGAGTACATGGAAAGTGATTTTGGTGAGGATTGTAGGGAACAATGACGAGCATATTTTCTTTAGCTCAATGTTGTTTATTTAAAAAGAAGTGATTCTTAGACCATTTTTAGTGGGGTTTTGTATCCTAGTTTCTAAGGTTACAATATGTTGAGAGCAGTGTGAACTTGTTTTTCATCATGAAACTTATTTTCCTTTCATGAAACTTGAAACTTTGATTCATTCTCTTCATTTATATTGCATCATGTCAAGCTCTCGTGAAATTTTTATGGCACGCATGACAAGATTGGCCTTAAATGAGAAATTATTTTGAAAAACGCTAAGTCTAAAACCATATGCATCTAACGCATGAGATTGTTGCTTAACTTTAGGATGTCTGGAAAGAAAAACTACCATTTTTTCGTGTGTTCAATGCATGCACATAGACGTGTCACTAATTAATCTACCTAGCTACGGTTGCTCAAACTAGAGGAGGTGGGAGTCAGAGTCTGTGATGGCGGTGTCTGTCCTTGTCTACCGGGTGGCTGTCTAGCTAGCACCGGCAAAATCCAACCCCGATCCGCAAGCAACCATACAGCTTTCTTTGAAGCAGCAAATAGCGATAGCCAAGAACTTCAGGCGCACACGCCATATCCGGTATGCACATCGGGAAACACGTCGCTGTGTCTGTTGCGCCTCCGCCTCGGTACGCCACCTATCTTCTCGGCGTCTTCTGCTTTGGCCACCATGCGTGACAGATAAGCACCGCTGAAAAATTCACGCCAACCTTTAGCTTGCCCAGGTTATTAAACGGGAAACAGCCCTTAGCCAGGAGTATATAAATTTTATTTATTTATTTATATGGCGATTATTCTTTGGGTAAATTAATCAATCCCACTGTGGTACTAGTACTTCCATATATATACTCCTGGCTATCATAGCAAGCAGTGATTGTACTGCCACTACATGATTTTCTTGGTGCCAATTGTGCGTGGAAATCTTTGGTCAGGATAGATCGGGCTTCAGTCAGTCTATATTCTGGTCTTCGACATGCAACTTCAGGGGAAACAAATTCAGGGCTCTAATGGTGTGAGAACAAATTCATAGCTCACAAAAAGGTGTGTTGGGGAGAGCTCCAGCTTCTTGAAAAAAAACAGCTACAGAGCATCAATTTTATCACGGAATAGCTCTATCTGTTTAGATTGGAGTTCACCTCTAGCTTCAGGAATTTAATGTTTTTGCGGAAATGGTCTGTGATCCTCTTGGTAGGTTGAATGATACTCCCTCCGTCTCAAATTATAAGACGTTTCAAGAATCTTGAAAAGTCAAAGCATCTTAAATTTAACCACCAATTATAAAAAAACTATAAAAATTTATGATATTAAATAGATATATTATGAAAATATAATTAATAACGAATCTAATAATACTTAGTTGACATCATACATGTTATTATATTGGCATATAACTTTGGTCAAAGTTGAGATAGTTTGACTCTCCAAGATTCTTGGAACGTCTTATAATTTGGTACGGAGGAAGTAGATGTTTTGATATATTCATATGTTAGTGATTGATATTGGTTTAAAAGAACTTTGTGATCATCTTTTTGGACTATCATTATAATGGAAATATCAATAACAATAACTTTTGTACATCTTTATGCCAAGATTCTTAAGTGCCCATGTGCATGTGCATCATATCCAACGTTGACACACAAAGAATATCATGGCAACAAATTTTTGGCAACGTATGGGATAGATAAATAACCATATCCATGTATATCCAAACACAAAAGCTTGCAAGAGCAATAGCCCAACCGATGCATGTGGCCACATTTCTTATACCTTATCATGGTTTTTAATATCCCACTATAGCATTTTCATACGGTCCACTGCTACGATATTGCTAATTTAATGATGCTTTACTTCCACTAACACTGCTATTTGGCTTAGTGTGAAATATTTTTAGCGCCATTAATCCTAATTAGAAAAAATATTCATTCATTATTTTTGTAAGAATCTGTGAGCACCCAAGAGAGGGGTGAATTGGTAGTCTGAATCAAACTTTAAAACCTAGGGTTCAATTTAAACTACCAATAGAAAAATCACAAACTACTCTAGTAAGATTTGCACTTAATATTTTTCTAAAGTGCTCTTATCTTGCCCTCGACCAACAAAAGAGTCAAGCTAGAGCCAATCCTGTTGACTAGCTTATATCTATTCTAGAAGCTAAAGGTCACACAAACAAAGTATGTACGAAAGCAATAAATACGGTAAGTGAAGAGCTTGGTAAGAGAGGACAAAACTTTAGAGATGTGGCGATGTATCATACTCCCTCCGTACCTTAAAAAAGGTGGACGTTTTAGCCTTGCCGCGCGTTTCCATCAAGGCTGGCGTTGTACACCCGGAGCCTATGCTTTGGACATGATTGCCCTCGCGATGCCTAGTGCAGGTCCGTTCCGTTTCTCTGCTCGCGACGCCTAGCGCAAAGCATTAATTACTCGCGACGCCTAGCGCAAAAAAAGATTCGCCACCCAGGAATCGAACCGACGACCTCAGCACAACCAGCGTTGCATTAACTAGGCGAGCCTTTATGTCTTCTTGTACCAAATACACTCGCAGACTTATTTAATAGGGGTATATAGGGAAAAATATCCCATAATTAATGATACTTTGATAATCACAATCATGTCCTAAACATCAACTAATATGGGTATGGAGGGAGTATGACATCAGTTGCCAAATCACAATCTCTTTTCAACCTCCACTGAGGTATGCTCTTGATCACTAAGTCTATTCTGGTCATTGTATTTACTGAACCAAAGGTAATTGTCGATGTGATATCGTCGATAATCCATTGAGGAGTACTGTATATCCACAATGATAGATTGTATGGTAGAGATGCACGTGATCAGAACTAGATGGCAACAAAGACATAAGATTTAGACATATTCGGGCCATCATTACGACATAAACCCTTCTAATATTAGCAACATCAACATTAGCATCACTAAATAAATTTATTACAAAAATATATTCAGCTATTCATCAAATGATACTAATTATGTATTATAAGTACTAATATTGTTAATAGCCTATCAAAGTTATTTGACTTCTCAAAAACTGAGAATAATACTTTTTATGCGATAAAGGAATTATGCATTTATGACTCTATTTATATAGCTCAGCTTCACTAGTGACTCATTTTTTTAGCTTCTAGTTTCATAAAGCAGCTTCACCGGTGTATTTTCATAAATGTTTAGTAAAAAAAAACAAAGGACAGATAGCAGAGAGGAAGTTAGGGGGGGGGGGGGGGTCTTCATCTGGCTTTACAAAGAGATACGTGCATGTGAGAGGAGCTAAAATACAAAATACAACGATTAGAGAGAAGCTATTTTATCCAGACTTGTTAAGGTAGGATAAAGTGTCTACCAAACGGACTCATGGTTTCCTTTATTCATGCATCCAAAACCCGCACACTAGTTTCCTCATATACAACCCCACACCTCCCACCCCCCACAATTACGATTAATAGTCGAATTAATGACATGGATCATTTATCAAGACGGTTGCGTTTCCAAAAAAAATGCCTAAATATATATTTAAAAATATAAATATTTATGCTATATAATTAGTATCATTGGAAAGACCTTTAAATCTAGTTTTTTAATAAATTTATTTGGAGATACAAATGTTGCACGTATTTTCTAGAAATCAAGACAAACTCGTAGTGACACGGACACCAACAGCGACAGTTATTCAGGGACAGAGGAAGTACTAGTCTGCAAACACCAAATTTTCACATCAAAGTTTGGACTTTCCACCTGGAAATTTAGATTCTGAAAATGTGTTTCGACAACTTTTGTAGTAAGATGTCCCCTTTTGCACCCTTTGGTACATCATTAGGACCACCATGATAACAAACATTTTTTTAAGCATACACATATACTACGTACTACTCCCTCCGTCCCACAAAAAATACAATTCTTTGACTTCAACTATTCTCGTTTGACCGATCGTCTTATTCAAAATATTTTAGTAAATATTATTTGTTTTATTATGATTTATTTTCTCGTTAGATATATTTTCGATCTATTTATTTTATTAGAGTAAAATACACTGGCGGCCCTTTAACTTATCGGTCTGTATCATTTTGGTCCATGAACTTACAAACGCGAAAAAATAACCCCTGAACTTGTCAGCCTATGCCACTTTGGTCTATAAACTTGCAAACGTGAAAAATTGGCTCCTGAACTTGTCGGTCTGTGCCACTTTGGTCCATGAATAGTAACAGCGAAAATAACACTGGTTGTATGGCACTGTTCTGTCACGTGACCACCTCTAGTAGGCCGTGCCTGTGGTGCTGATGTCAGCACTTTCTTTTTAATTTACGAAATTAATATCTTTTTATTCGAAGCTCCACATATAGCAAATAATATATCAATTTTGATCTTCTCAATGAGCTCTTTGCAATAGTGTACTCTGTTTTGTTGTTTGAGATAGTTTTATTTCATGAAAAATTAAATATCTAAATATTTCTATAAAATAAGTGAGAATAACAAAACTCGTGGAATTTATTTAAACATTTAAATTTCATCCTAAACTTTTTGTACAGATTGATATCATCATAAAACAACTATAAATCAATTTTCATATTTTTTTCAATATTTATTTTGGCCTGCAAAAATCATAAAAGTTGTATTTATTAATTAAAAGAGATAATTTTAAAACATGCAAAAACTATTTGTTTTCTAGGTTTTATATTTTTTCTAGGTAGAGCACATCATGAAGAGGCTACACAAAAATTTTCATGAATTTAGCATGCACCAATAATTAGCTATAAAATAAACAAATATCAACACCGTGGAAAAATATCAAAAGGTACTGTTCATCGCTGACGTGGCAGAACAATGCCATGCATGGTATGCTGTTCATCACCACAAACAGTGGCATGCACGGCCTACGAGAGGCGGCCACGTAACATAACAGTGCCATGCAGCCAGTGTTATTTTCACGGTTACTGTTCATGGATCAAAGTGACACAGGCCGACAAGTTCAGGGGTCATTTTTTCGCGTTTGCAAGTTTATAGACCAAAGTGGCACATGCTGACAAGTTAAATGACCGTTAGTGTATTTTACTTTTTTACTATTTATATAAAAAAATTAAATAAGACGAATTGTTAAAGAGAAAATGTAGAAGTCAAAGAATTGCGTTAATTATGGGACGGAGGGGTACTTTGAAAGCGTGGGCTATGGAGCCAATTATTGATTTTGAATGGTTGAACGCATCTGCACGGATTATTCCCAGAATATACCCGGCGCCCACGACGATTCCTCAAACTAGTGGGCTGTGGCGGGCGGGGGACGTCGCAGCACCGCCGCAGAAACACGCGCGGGCCACAGAAGATCCGTGCCGGTGCCGGCTCGCGCGGTTCAGGTTCCTCCGGGACAGTTCGAAGCGGGGCCCACGACCGATGACGTGGACAGACGACGTGGGAAGCGGCCGCGGTCCGCCGAGCGGCGAAGGAGACGAGTCGGCTGCCAAGGCTGTGTGGTCTGGGCTGTGTGGCTGGGCGGCCGTGTGGCCCGTGCTATGTGGCCTGTGGCCGCCCGCGGTGGGGACAGACACGCGTGACGTGGCGGGCGAGAGGGGCAAACGGGCAAGCGGAAGACACGCACGGCACGCGAGGGATAATTCCAGTGGCGGGAAGGGAATATTCGGAGAGCTTCGCTGCCGCGTTGGGTCGACCATGAATTTCGATCCTCCCTCCCTTCTTCCGATTCTACCCCTGCACTCTCTCCGTTTATACCTGCCTTGCCCTCGCGTGACCACCCGGGGCAACTCTGCACACAGTACGCTCTCAGCTCTCTGGTGAGTGGTGAGTGTTTTAAACTCTCCCCTCTCCGAGACCGCTAGAGGTAGGCATTCTTCCTTTATCCCATCCCTCTTGTAATAACCTTTTAATTTTAATTAACCGGTGCACGTGGCATATTCGTAATCTAGAACAGGTCACGAGGTTTATTTTTCGATTAGGGACTGTTTGGATCCTTTCATTTTGAGAAATTGAAATCTACTTTAATAAGTTAAGTTATTTGTCTTAGAATTTGACATTCTATCACTTTCCAAAGTTCACATGTAACCCTATCTCAAATTGATAGGGTGAGAGATGAAAATTGATTCCATAGATCAGCATTCCATATTTCTACTTTGCAACTTATAACACGTTCTTCAAACACACTCTTCTATGATAGAAATACAACAAATAAGTATCTCTCTCATATAGTGAACAATAATATGCAATTATAATCCATATACAACCATATTATCTTAATTAATATATCTCTAAATTATGATTATTAAAATGAATTCAATTCTAGGGATCCAAACGGGGCCTTAGTTTCTTTCGAAGCACAATTGCAAGTCGTTTAGCTTTGTTCTATAGTCCATTTATCTGGTAACAAAATATTGCCATTGTCTATAATATCAAATAAATACCTACAAAAAATATTTTATTATATATATCTAATTAATTTAGCTAGATGTTGTATATATCTGTGCAATTTTTTTTATAATCTCAGTCAAAGTTGTACCGTTTTGAATCGATGTACGAAAAAGCTGAAACAATTTGCAGCACATGAAGTAATAGAGCACACCCTTACTTTTCATAGTATAAGAGCAAGGTTAATAATTTCATCAGTTGAAGGCTAAATGCTTTGCCATGATATATGCAGGCGATACTATATACACCTGGCTCGTATAATGGCTTGGGTGCAACCGTTTGGTGGAAAAGCTGCTGATTTTGACTAATTCAATAGTGTTATGTGAAATGAAATAAGTTGAAACAAGTTTATAGTAGTTTAAGCGAATATGGTTGTATGAGCATATCATGAGTTGCGGATGTATATCTTTGTGGTCATTATATTTGCGCAAGTAGCACCACAGTATTCCCACAATTGAATGGAAGGAAAGACTGCTAATAGATGCATAGGATCCAAAACGTCTGACTCCTAAGTCCTAACACTTGCGGAAGGCTGAAAGCGAGCGTTTTGTCCTCGATGGGTGAGGTGAAGCCCGGCGAAGAACGGTACGCCAACTCTCTTCTCTCTTTATTTCTCACTCCTCCACGTAGTATTTTGTTGACATGACAAAATATATATCCTACCTAGTTAGTTTTATTATACTTGCTTTAACAGAAGCTATTGTGTTTTTTAAGGCATGACAATATTGGACAGCCACATATAAAATCGAGACAATTAGCTTCTACCAACGTAGACTAATTAATTATAGACATTGGACGCGAGATTTCATAACGTACTGTACACGCGAGGTAATGGAGTTCCAAACAGGACTTGCACTTCTCTCATATGATAATTTGTCGGTTTACCTAATTGCCCTGTGAGTCCGCCTTTGCTTTGATTTAGCAAAATGCCAAGTGATGATAAACAAACAACCATCGTGAACCATGATGTCAACTTAGGAAAAGGCTTTCCTTTCGTGGCCGCGCCGTGGTGGTGTCAGCAACCACTTTGTCTGCTACACATCCCCAGGAGCACCAAAGCAAAGAAAGGGACTAGGGGCAGTTCCGTCCAAGGGCAGCACCGTAAATACCCCGGCGCAGCTTCCAATAAATGCCCTCGCTCGCTCGGGTGACTTCTCGCACTAAACCGAGCTCGAGAAGAACACCACCACCAACAAGAAAGAAACGCACGGGCGGCGGGGATTCTCCTTTTCCATCCACACTCCTTCCCTCCCCATTGCGTGATTCCGCCGCGTCGCGCGTGCATTTGCACGGCCGCCCCGGCGCTGGACCTGTGCCTCCGATCCGGAGAAGATCGCCCGGGCCGGCTCCGGGAAAGCACGCCTCCCTCTCGCTCTGGAAGAAAAAAAAAAGGTCCGTGCTTTGTCCTGTTCTACTTGATCTCTGCGGCGATTCTGGGCTGAATCCGCAGCTTGTTCTGTTGGTTCTTCGATGTTATTGTTTTCTCTCCACGGCTAGTGTGTGGTTCTGTACTGCTGTAACGGGTTTAGGCCTTTTTAGTGGGTTTTGGGTGGAAATTGAGCGAAATTTTGGTGAAGGATTGATGGGAGTTTTTTTTTTTGGGGACAAGGTGGTGTTTGTTTTTCTTTCCCTGAACTGGGGGACGTCAGGTATGAGATCATACCTGTTGAGTTGGGAATAGGATGGGTCCCGGTCCTGTGATTGGACTTGTGAAATCTTTGCAAAATTGCAAGGACGGTGGTGTCCAAGTGTCAAAATCAACTTTTTACCTGCGTCCACATGGAAATTTCCTTCTTGCTCAGGTTTCTGAAAGTATGCTACGTACTTGGGAGTTAGTAAGTCTTTAGTTTATAGTCTGCTACGGATGCAGTTAGGCTAATATTAGGAGTTAACAAAGGCACTAGCTTGGTGGAAATTTCGATCAGTGGGACGTTTTGGGACATGCAAGTTTAATCGCTGTGTCTCTCTGATCCTGGGTCACAGTTGATAAGGAACAAGAGTAACAAATGTCTTGCACCTGTGATCATCGAATTTGAATACTAAATAAACAGATTAATTTGTTTCCTAAAACATGCTGAGATGCTTTGGATCATTCGGTGCATCAGTTTTCCTCTTTTTTGTGGTGTAACTGAAACAGCTGTACGAGGCTGCATTGAGATTACTGTTTTTCCAACCTTTTAGATCATGATTGCATACTATCAGCTAAGAGTTGCATAACATCTGCCGTCTCAGTTATCAACATAGAATTATTGTTTCTCAGAATTCATAAGCTCCCTGCACGCCTGTTGTCCTGATTACATCTTCTTTTTGTTGCTTTCAGGTGGCAATCGTTGTTGATTGCAGAAAGGTGTCCCTGCGCTGGCGCTAGCTGCACGGTGACCTTTCTCAGCAATCTTGTATTCTCATGTCTCACCCTCGAGAGATGGCGAGTAGGAAACCTCCTGGTCATCGGTTATTTGGAGGTGCCGTTTCCCTAAGAACGTACCAGACACTAGTCCTGGTCCTTACATTCTTTGCATACGCATGCTTTCATATGACTCGGAAGATCCCAAGCATCGTCAAGAGCGCTCTGGATCCCCAGACGAAGGTGGGATTCTCCCACTGGGGGCGACTGCAGATGAGCAAGAGCGATGCTCTTAACATTGGCTGGTTGCCATTTAACACCGTTGATGGTTCAGCATTACTTGGTGAGATAGATGTTGCGTTCCTTGCTGTGTACTCTATCGGGATGTTCTTTGCTGGACATATTGGGGATCGCATGGATTTAAGGATCTTTCTGACAATTGGCATGATTGGCACTGCCGTATTCACAACTCTCTTTGGTGCTGGATATTGGCTGAATGTCCACAGCTTTTACTATTTCTTGGTTATTCAGATGCTTTCTGGCCTGTTTCAATCAATTGGGTGGCCTTCAGTTGTTGCAGTTGTTGGTAACTGGTTTGGGAAGAGCAAGAGGGGATTAATCATGGGCATATGGAATGCACACACTTCTATTGGGAACATAGCTGGCTCACTGCTTGCTGCATTCCTCCTGAAGTTTGGGTGGGGTTGGTCATTTGCCGTCCCCAGCCTTATCATGGCTCTTGTTGCTTTGATGGTGTATATTTTCTTGCCGGTTAATCCTGAGGTAATGGAGATAGACATTGACAGTGGTGAATTTAACTGTGAGAAGGACACTGTGAAGGAGCCCCTTTTGGAACCGGGCCAAGAAGTGAAACATAAGGCAGTGGGTTTCTTAGAGGCATGTAGGATTCCTGGAGTTGTGCCATTTGCTCTTTGCCTCTTCTTCTCCAAATTGGTTGCATATACCTTCATGTATTGGCTACCATTCTACATCAGCCATACACGTAAGTCTTCATATTCAACCTTCAAATTTGTCTGACATCATTCTCATTTGATGGTTCAGTATACAATACAGTACAATTTTTTCTAGAACTGGAACTGTCTCTAGAAATTTGTTTTCTAATAGACCTTCACTTGTTTCAGGTATTGGTGGTCAGTACCTCTCTGATACTTTGGCTGGCAGCTTATCAACAATCTTTGATGTTGGTGGTGTGTTGGGAGGAGTCCTTGCGGGTCACATCTCTGATCGCTTAAATGCGCGAGCAATCACAGCTGCTAGCTTCATGTACTGTGCGATACCTGTCCTCTTCTTGTATCGCACATATGGAAGCATGTCAATAATGTGGAACCTCTCCCTCATGTTCATCACTGGAATGTTTGTGAATGGGCCTTATGCCCTGATCACAACTGCAGTGTCAGCTGACCTTGGCACCCACAGCTCTTTGAATGGCAACTCCCGAGCACTGGCCACTGTGACAGCAATAATCGATGGGACAGGGTCTGTCGGAGCTGCCATTGGACCCTTGCTAACAGGATACATCTCATCGAAGAGCTGGAGTGCTGTGTTCACAATGTTGATGGCAGCAGCTCTCCTTGCTGGGCTCCTCTTGACAAAGCTTGTATGTGCCGAGCTAAAAGGAAAAACGTCTTCAGATGTGAGCAAGGACGTCACCGATGCACAAGGTACCTACTCAGATGAAGTGTAAATCCAAAGCTGGTTGAGCCATGGAAATAGTTCCAGTGAATGCCTACCAGTCTGAAGACTGAGAAGGGAAAGAGATTTGGCTGCTGAGTGACTTGCTCAAATGGCACTTCAGTTTTTTTTTTTTTGGTGTTTGTTCAGGTAGAGGTGATAGAAGGCAGAAATGTGCACTTAGATTAGTTCAGGTTTACTAGATAGAGGTGAGAACACCTCAAAAGCTGTAGAGCCCAAATATAGGCACATTTTAGGCACCTTGTATTGTAAATAAATATGTTGGGCAATACGGTCGGGCTTGTATTGTACTAGTTGCACTGCTGCTAGTTACGTAATTGTATGTGATTGTTGTTAGATCAGGGTAGATCAAAGGGAGGACGAACCACCCTTCTGTATAAAGTTTATACCTGAATGGGCCAACTCTGCATTTACTTGGAATGTTGGCCTTCTTTTGTACGTGTAAACAGTGAAGAGGGTTCAGATAATTTTTGAATTGAAGCACCAGGAAAGTGTTGATTCAAGAAACATCGGCGCACATATTTCTTCAGTTCAATTTTTCTTTATTACAGTGTTTATTTAGCAAATTTTGAAACTTGGAGGGACCAATTTGCTAGAAACACAGCCATACAGGTGCTACAACTGCAGCCACAATTCGACATTCTGCTGGTTGGAAAAAAAAACATAGCCACTCTCCAATCTCTATCACCCTATTGTGTTGGACGGAGGCTAATGCCATACAGCAAATTGCTATATAACCAGGCACCAGCAACTTCTTTGCAATCACCTTGTACGGTATTCATTGCAGAAGAGTTAAAGAGAAAAACTGAGACTCGTTCAAAGCTTTTTACATGGTGAAATCACTCCTGTTCTTTCTGGATAATGGAACAGCAATTACTTGGGAGAAACAGATTTCGACAGCAAGATTAACTGTGAACAAAAGCAATTGATGCATTTTTCCAAGTTACAGTGTCAGCAATGCGCACAACCCATCCAACGAAAAATAACAAGAGAAGAAAAGGAAAAGCCTGACTGTCTTTTTCGAGTTCCCAAACACAACTTGCATGTCTTTGATATGGCCAGAGGACAGCCTGAAAGAATTATGACTTCATCAGATAGCCCAGGATGATGCCGATCAAAGCAACAATTATGACAATGATAAAGGAGAAGCCCCCTCCACGCCTCTTGCTGATCTCCTGTCTCACCACATCCTGCCACATGAAACAGAAACAAATGAATACCGAGTTTCTCAACTGACAAGAGGTCGTTAAAACCCCAGAATTTCTAGATGACAGTACAAGCTTAAATGATAAAAAAGTTGTCCTCAAGGAGACAATAATTATTCTTCGGGTAGTTCTTGGTGCAATTTTTTGGCTTTACTAGGTAGACAGTGGGCCAAAATATGAAGTGACACATGATCTTAATCAAATATAGGATATGTTTTAAGACTCAAAAGCAGAATCACACATAAAGTTTAGGCTAAATAGAAGAAATTTAGAAACAACTTCGATCTTCAGAATACAAAATTAATGATCAGCTATATCCTGAAAATGCAGTGTAGGCACTGGCAACAGTTGAACGATTCTTGATATTAAATATTACTCCGTGAATCAGTAAAAGAAGATTAGCTGTGTTTTCAAAGCTCTTTGCTTAAATGCAAATCACTTGGGTGCTGGTTGACTAAGGGTCTGTTTGTTTGCGCTTTGGCTTTTGGGAATTTAATTCTAGATAGAATCTGGATGGATCGTGGCTTTTAAAAAGCTGATTTCGAGTCAGTATTTGATATGAATAAAGTTTATATATGTACAAGTCTAATCAATGAAAGCACCCCGTCGTCGAACTGCAAAAAATCTGTCATTAAAGATGTTTAGAAGACTAAAAAAACTCTTACATTTAGTGAGCTGATGATGGACAGGCAAATAAAAAAATTCATGGCCCAACTCAACCTCATTTGTTGCCAAAGAATGAACAAAGAAAAAAATGATCATGTGGTGTTTCTGTCCTCTTTCCCAATCAATTTCATATATCTTACAAAGTTGATTTTGACCTTAAAATGTTCGGTTTGTGAATAAACAAGTGTAAAGGTGTGTACCTAGTGGCTGAAAGCTTCCCCCAAATAGTGGGATCTAGGGAAGGGAGTTTCTAAGCAACCTTGTAGTTGCTTATTTTACAAGTAGGCTGATTAAGAACCTCTAGGACACATGTGGAAGACTACCTGCACCCAGCCGATTCTTCATTTCTGACTCTAGAGTGCCAAGCCAAAATAGGAAAGGGTTCCCTTGCTCAGTAGTAATCTGAACCCTTTCCTACTTTGGCTTGGCACAAACAAGATGCATAGAAATTGCTTCGCTTCATTAGTAAAGCATCAAAAGGAGGGTGAGGTTGCTACAATGACAGGGACTTCAGTCAGGGGGGGGGGGGGGGGGGGGGGGGGGAGTTCAAGCATGGCAAGAAGAAATTTGATTTGGGCAGCTGAGAGCTCAAGCTCCGTGCAGTGAAGCTCGATTAGGTAGAAGTGTGTTTGGTTGTTCAGATGGTGTTTCGTAGACCCGCATCATGTATCCTGGGCCGGAGGGAAGCAGGCTAAGTGGGTGCAGATTCTCAAAAAGAAAGTGTTTGGTGGGGTTGCATGAGCGGATAGAAAAAAAATACTAAGATGTTTCGTTGCCTATATGAGCAGATGCAATCTGTTCAGAATGTGAGACTTGCGTGCGCTCACTCTACCACTGCATCGGCCAGGCCTGGACGGCCAGCGATGCTCAAAATGAGTGCATCCGTGGAGCCTGCATCCAACCGTAGGTTTGCTTCCACCCATGCAAAACATTGTAGCAGAAGCAGGCAACCAAATGAACCAATCATGCTTCTCTGCCAGAATATATGCACACGCTGGTGCATGCACTGTGGGAGCAGTGAACCAGACACGCCTGTACTCGAGCTTAGGGGGGGGGGGGGGGGGGGGGGGGCTCAATTTGGATGATTGAGACCTTGACTGGGAGCGGAGCTCAATTTGGGCAGTGGGGGAAATAGATTCTGGCATTTTGTAGCTTGCTCTGTCGAGTCTGAGGCCGCCGTCGAAAGGCAAACACGAGAACTAGAAAGCAAGAGCTCGAAGACAGAAGACCACATGCCCAAAGTCTACAGGTTACTGTTAAGTGACACTAAATGCATATTGAGTTTTCATGAACATGCATATCGCTGGTTGTACTAGTGGATTTGCGTGAAAGGAGATGACATCTCTACTGAAAACCAGCATATGGTGCTTATATGCTACCCCCCCCCCCCCCCCTCCGTCCATCAGTGCAAGGTATATATATTTTGAATAATGAAAAGTCTTCTCGAATCATACACATGTTTAGTGTACAAAAATTGCACCAATAGATCATATTGAAAGTGCTTTTGAGATGGTGTTGATTTATAGCGCTTGAAAATATATCATATCATAAGAGAAATTAGAGGTCAAAATCTAACTGAAAGAATTTTCCCATACTAAAATATTCTTTATATTGATGGATGGATGCATGCATGGATGGACGGAGTAATATTGTAATCTATTAGTATGGGAATCAAATAGGTTTAAAAATTCTGAACACATTCAAATCCACTCAAATCATCACAAAAGGGGAAACTGTATCTACAAATAACAGCATTTATGGTATAGAAAAACATGCATTGGCCACAACAGAATTCTCTTTATTGGTTCTCTTAGCAAAATTTATGTTTGAACAGAAATCTCGTGTGATACTACTGTAAGGACTACCTCTACAATTGTCGATGAGATTACAACAAAAAGAGACTAAAGATATATTGTCAAACAGTTCGATCATTCTAGATAAATTCCCTAATATGATAGAGATAAAAATGCTATGCTTCACTTACAAGTTCCTGTCGAAGTCTATGATTCTGTTGAATCGCGGAATTCTTTTCTTCAGTCAACTTGGAAATTAAAGCTCCAGCCTGCAACGCCAACACTCCCAAAGTACATGAGACTATACGAAAAAAGTACAAAGTAAAGGAAATAAAGTACAAAAGATGCCAACTCTATTATGAAATCTTAATATCTTATACTAATCAAAACAGTAACTGACCTCTGTAGATTTGTCTTGAGGCTCGATGCGCTCTCTTAGCGCCTGCAATGATTTCAGAAATACATTATCCTCCAAACGAGAAAAAATGGCAAATGAATAAATCAAAGTTCAATGGTAACAGTAACTCACTCTGGTAAATCCTCCAGCAGGTCCACCTCCATTTTCTGATTCAAAAGCCCTAGATGGAGAACCTTCTTCAGATTCCTCTGGAACTGGAGAGGGTGGCTGTGGAGGAGCAACATAGGTCACTCGCAACTTGACCTCTTCTATCTTATTCCCAGACACCTTCGTAAACTATCAAGTCACACGACAATCAATATCAGAGAGATTTTAACATAGCTGCAATCTATAGTCAATTTAGATAAAGAGTGCTATGAAGACAAGACAATTTTATCTCTGTAAAAAAACTAATCCCACAACTGATGCCCTTATCCTTATATGCATGTAGTGTTTCATCATATTATTCCTCAAAAACGTTTAAGAAAGAAATATTACCATATCCCCTGTGACATCCTTCACAGTTATACCATCATGGGCAACAACGCTTTGGACAAGGAACTTATCTTTGCACTGCATGTCAGGTGGGGTTTCCCGCTGTGCTTGCATCGTAACTGTAACAGTACAGATAAATACATAAAAACAACAGGATGGATGATGGTTTGCCGAAACACATATCACTTTGGTAAATGCTAAGTCACAAACCAACAACATCACAGGTAGACCGTGGCAAGACAACCCCAGTGTTGGGCCGCACTGAATACTTCCTTGGACTTGTAGTTTTCACCTGGATAATAAAAAAAAAAAGTCAAACAAGAAATATATGGGAACGATAAGACCTCCTCGAACATATGTTTACATTTTCAAGATCAAACTATAAGCAGTGAAACAGCACAAAGATGTCACACTAACCATTGTTAGAATAGCAAGAAAAAAAAAACATCACCGTATGTTGAATCATCAATGGCAGATTAAATCACAATGCATCACAACCTATAAGAGAAATAACATCCATGCTAATTCTGACAGGTGAAAATAAATCACCAAAGGTGAACACTTCTTTTTTAGTACTGAGCAGGCATTTTAACCACAGTTTAATAGTTGGGTCTCACAGGAAAAACAAAGTGACCCCTCCAAGCTCCAAACCTCAATATAAAGAAATTAGCAATACAATTCAAATAGCTCCAAAGTGTGGAGCAAGCAAGACATGAAAGTATGAATAGAACAGACAATTTAATCACGCAACTCGCCGTTCGTTGATACAGGAAAAGTCCAAATTGAGGGCCCGCCATCACAGAACAATCCAGAGGGCAGGGCCCCAATTTTTGGATGGTCAAATTCGATGTTTCAATTCAGGTAAAACAGACTTGCAGGAATGTCACCACAAACCCATCAGGTAGCAAAACATCCCAGATAGCATGGTCTCAATCAATATCTAGGGTTCTAATATGAGATAATTTCACGTGTGCCCAAACAGAGGGCGAGGGGGCTGCAGCTAAGAACAAAAAACGGACCTTGAAGGCGATATAGTCGTCGGTGTGATTCGACAGCTGCATGGAGCACGAGATCTGCTTCTTCAACTCGACTGCTCACGAGAAACACCAGCAAGGTCAGAAGCCAATCGATCCGCGTCCACAGAAAGAAGGGGAAAAAACGGTTTTTTTTCTTCTTCCCAAACCAAGAAAGAAAAGAATGAACCAGGAGACAGGGGGGCGGCATACAGGGGAAGCGTAGCTCGAGGGGTTCGACGCGTAGGAGCTCGCCGGCGGTGGCAGGGGCGGGGGTGGCCATTGCCGCCGGATCAAAAGAGGTAGAGAGAGAAACGGCGCAAGGAGAGAGAAGGGGGAGATCTCGGGGTGGTGGCCTGCCCTGGTGGGTGAGGAGAGAGATGACGAAGGGTGGGAAAAGAATAGAAGTAGCAATACATACAGGAGTAGTATTAACTTTTGCTCTGGTTTTCCAGCTTTGGTCTTCGTAATTGCAGTGCAGGTATCCGTTCTCTCCCTGTCCTGACAGTAGGACAACGTATTATAATCGCGGTCCTAACTCCAGAGGCTAGCTCGACGGACCATTGTAGTAACAACAATTTGATGAAAATACTCCCTCCTATATTCGTTGGGTGGTGAAATCGGATTAGTACAGGGACTTAAGTTGCTTAATACTGTATTACTTTGTTGTATATCATAATAATAACTTTGTATGTATTGTCGAGTGTGGTATAAATATCATGATATGTTTTAAATAGCTATACTCATTCTGTTTGAACTTTGAATGCTGAAATAGTGAAATGATATATTTCTTTACTGAAAAATAACATGTTGAAATATATTGTCAACAAAACTTGTTGAACACATAGTGAGGTTGGTGTGAAAATTAGAACCAAGTGGTTGTGTTTTTTATGTCTTTGATTTGGCTTGCTTTCTAAAAAACTATTTCTAGCTTAAACCAATGATGTTTCTGTGAGAAGTTTTGTAGTCTATTGGTTACAAGAGCTTTATGTTGGGTTTGGCAGAGCTTATTCATTGGCTTCAAGAGGCATTTGGATATGTTTTCTACTAAAAAGGGTAAATGGCTTTGTTCGTTTCAATAAAATTTAGCTTATGTTGAATGTTTATATCGATTTATGCGAGAGGATAACGTTGTTCATTCGCTGAAAAGTAGTGCTGATGAATGAGGCTAAAGAGGTTTTGGTGGGATGGAGAAAAAATGGCTACCTTTGGGATTTGATGAAATTACATGATCTACCACCAAGAAAAAGAGTCGCCCCGAAGTTCTAGTCACGGGTTGTTTTCTTCCTCCCTCATAGGACATGCAAAGTAGAGACACGCAACCATGTTATTTTATTTTAATCTTTTGATTTTTAAATAATTTATTCAGATAAAAAACATATAATAACCTACAACTATAAATTTTACTACACGTGTACGTACATATAGGTATTTTAGACAATTGATCTCTCTCCTGCATGTATAACAAACAAGTGGTGGCATTCAAACGGTCTACAAAAGCGACTTTAGCTTCATCGATGGAGTTGTTCATAGAGTTGAGGCCCTGTTTGGTTTCCATAAGTCAGGTGACTTATAAGTCAGGTAACTTAAAATCAGTGACTTATAAGTCATGTCTGTTTGTTTTCCAATGACTTATAAGTCATACATGATAGGGATGAAGTGTGGTCCCCAAACAAAAAAATGTGTGATCCCATGTGAAAAAGGGGGTGACTTATAAGTTTTAAGTTGGGGTGTTTGACAAAATAAATCACTTTTTTTACTTTTGGACTTATAAGTTGGTGACTTATTTGGAACCAAACAGGGCCTGAGTGAAGCCAACAGAACCTTAGTAGCACCTTAGGTTCTAAGTTTGCCTTTTCGTGGGAGCAAATATTCTATAATTTAAAGGCGTTGTGTTTTAATGGTAGTCATTCTTGTTCTCATCAATAGCAAGACATCTATGAATATGTTGAACGAGAGAGTTGGTGGAACAAATGGGCATGTATGGACAACACCACGTACCACTTTCATTCTCACTCACCTAGCCATTCTAGTGGCTAGTGGCGCAAAGACATGTTCTGGCTTTAAGAAAGTTTATTTCAACAATTGTGCTTTAACTATCAATGAAAAGTTCAGAACCATGAAGCCCGGTGAACAACTTATGGATCATTTGAAGACATTGCAAAGAAAGTTTGCAATGAAAACAAGGCTTATGAAATTGAGCGCTTCTAGTTGGGATGAAGACAACTTCATAATAATCTTGATGACGACCACTATAATAATGATATATGTTAATGTATAATTCCAAAAAAAAATATCAACATGTTATGTTCTAATTTTTTTGGTACTAACTTATGTATCGTTTATCCATTATAGGATCACAATGCTAATGTTGAATTTTTTAACAAGCCTCTTGCACACTACGGTGAGATACGAACAATCTTTGGATAGTATGGCTATGGGGTTTGCCAAGGATTCAAATTTAGCATTAGGTACTAAAGAAGCTAACATTAAAAATGAAGAATGGAAATAATGTAAGCGGACTGAATGCAAATGGTGAGAGTGAGGCCACTCCCTCTCATAATCAGTGGGCGACCTCATCAGCAAGCAAGCCAAAGAAAGCTTGGATTGGTGGGGACGAAGACGATGCACTGATTTTTGTAATCAGTTGTGTTGGTGACAAACTTGTTGAAGCTACAGAGAAGGCATGTGTTGCATTCCCACCATTCCCCCCACCCCCACCAATGCTTTACCAGATGGTCTATTCGAGATGTTGATTAACCTTTCATGTTTCGATGACATGTAGTTAAATCTTTACTACCAGTATTTGGTGGCCAACAAATATATGGGAAATGCATTCTACAAGCTTTCTTTCAACCACAAGTCGATATGGGTGGCTATGTTTGTCTCTAAGAGGTTATGACTACAAGGAAATAGAGACTTCATTTTTTTTGTTTTCACCACATGAAACAATTAGTTGTTATCTAACTAATTTCAATGTTTTAACTATATATTATGTCTAGACTTGAATTTACTATCATGTTGTATATTATGTGTTGGCCTTAAAATTTCTACTATCTATAAGGCTTTGAACTGTTATGTAGAACTTGTATTGTGTTGTGTCCAAGAACTTGGCATGAGTTATAGGCTTCCACTTGCTAATATGTGCGAGTCATGAACTTTATGGCAAGTTCTGCACAAAATATGTTACATGTGCATTTGTCTTTTTTAGCTATCATGTCATTTTTAGATACATGTGTGGTGATTTTAGATGGCAATATGTATTTTAGATATGTTTGTGGCAATGATTTTGGATAGCAATACACGTGCGTCAATGCTAAGAGATATTTTAAGTTTGAATTAGTCCATACAATGTTAAGAAAAAATATATGTTGTTAATACAAAAGGAGGTAATTTTACCTAGCTTACGAGGGAGGTGACTATATCTAGATATCTTATCTCCATCCCTTCATCCAAACATGAGACAATATCACTTTGTCTCACTTTATCCTCCCAACCAAATAAAAACACAGGGATCATGCCATTCCACTAACCAAACAAAAATTGAAACCACCACATTCCATAAATTAGAGACATGACCATCCCATCCCATCCCATCCCATCTCATCTCTCGACCAACGTTACCTTTAGTGCTAGGCTTTCACCAAGCATGTAAAGGGTGAATAGAGTTGTCTTAGCTCCAGTATGTTTGTGTGCAAGCATAATTTTAGCGGTTTCTAAGAACCTTGCATGTTAGAGTAGTCTTAGATTATAGGTTTCATTGGTGCTCATAAGAACAATATGTACCTGACTAAGGACATGTTTAGCATGATGGATCTAAAGACTTGGTCTTAATTTTCTTTTAGTTATAGGGTAAGTGAAAGGATTGAGATTTCCCAAGGGGTGAATAAATGTTTCTGAAAAAATTGACAATGAAAATTAGTTAATAGTTAATATCGGGTCATCCAGAATGAATACGAGGACATCAACCGTTTTAAGAAACTCAACTCAGAGTACAAATACTCCTTGCAAAGACCACACAATATAAAGATTGTTGTTGAGGTATATGGATCGGTTCTCTGCAAAACAATTTGATTAAATACGAGAATATAAAAGTGTGGCACCTCTATTAATATTGGGCATCTAGTTTGCAAAATGGGGCACTCAGTTTTATGTGTTTGTACTTGAAAGGTATAGATATGGCTAGAGGGGGGGTGAATAGTCTATTAAAAATTCTACAACAACACTTAAGCAACCTTGTTAGAATAAAACACGGCGTAAAACAAGTTTGCACTAGCACTACTAGGGTCGGCAAGGCACCTACCACAATTCTAGTTACTAGCAAGATAACCTATGTGTTGACGCAAAAAGTCGTCGGATCTGCGAACACGTCGGGCTTATACCCAAATTCGATATCTGAGGTGTGCCAGTCGATTTGACCAGTTAATCAACAAGGCTCATACTAGAACAACGTTGAACGAGACAACAGCGATGCGCCCGGACGTCAAGGCTCAGATTGCTCAAAATGCGGAACTCGCAAAGTTGACGGAGATCTTGTAGATGCAACCCGTCGAGACTTCGTAAGAACTCATGAATAAACTAGAACTAATGCGATGAAAGTAGATTTGCAGGAAAAGTAGACGAAAGTAATTGACTTGTTTGATTGATTGTGATATCTATTACACCATCCCTCGGTACATATTTATACCCCGGCAAGAGGAGTTGTAAACAGACACGACTCATACCTTCCTAAACAAAACTCCTATTTTTAAGGAAATAAACGACTCGTGCAAGAGTTAGACTCAAACTATAATAATAATACTGGCATAAAATCATTAGTTTCCATATCCGTCTTTCTCACGATGAAACCTTCCATCGGCAGACTTCTTCCAATCTGCAACCTTCTTCTGTTGCCATCTGCAGCTTTCTGCTGACGTCAGCCACGTCATCCTGCATCCATCGGCAATACCTTCCTATCGGCAATACCCTTCTGCCTTCATCGGCAACACTTTCATATCGGCAAGTAGCCTTCTTCCCTTGACGTTCCTTCAATCAAATTCAGCATCGGCAACCTCTTTTGCTTCCATCGGTAATCTAACCGGTAGTATCTTGATGCCGATAGGGGACAATGACCACCCCCTTGCCGATCAGCGCACTCGGTTCATATTGACACGTACCAAAAAACGGTGTCAACACTATGTCACACACAAGAGCTAGAGAACTAAAGCAACTTAGGCTAAGCTATACAAGCTAAACTAGAAGCTCTACTTTGCAAGAATGTAAAGAATAGTAGTGCAAAGCTAGAGATAGAAAGGTTATACCGACGTGGAGAGTAGCAATCAAGAGATATTCAATATGGAAGCAATCATAATATGAATCCTCGGTAGAGACAAGATGACACAATGATTTTTTACCGAGGTTTACTTGTTTGCCAAGAAGCTACTCCTCGTTGTAGCGATTCACCTACTTGGAGGTTCACGTGCTAATTGGCATCACACGCCAAACTCGTCACCGGGTGCCGCAAAACCAACACAAGATAGAGATCCATAAGCTACGAGCAATCCACTAGAGATACCTTTCTCGAACTCCTGCGGAGAAGGTTTAAGAACCCCTCACAATCCACCGATTGGAGTCGGAGACAAACACCTTGCTCCGCTCAACGATCCTCGTCGCACCAAGACGTCTAGGAGATGGCAATCTCCAAGAATAACAAGAGCTCCACGATGACAACGATCACCAAGTGCCACTAATATGCAATCAAGCAAGCAATGCACTTGGATTCACTCAATCTCTCATGAATATATCAATTATGTCAAGAGGGATGAGTGGTGGAGCTTCTCAAGCAAGCACAAGTGTATGAGTGAATAGAATGTGTAAGAAGTGCCCCAAAGGGCCGGCCATACAACTATATATAGCCTCCACTCACAGCTAGCAGTTTTCCCACTGAAAAACACTTCCTGCGCCACCTCTGGATGCAAGGAACAGTGGGGGGTCCGGACCATCAACAGCGTCCGGATGCCCCCACACAGCACAGACAACTCCTCTGTTTCAACCTCCGGACGCAACCTCCGGACGCAACCTCCGGTCGCGCATACCGCGCAGTCCGGACCAACTCGCCTGCGTCCGGTCGCCTGCCGTTCAAACGGCTCTGTTTCCCGCTCGCACCACAGTCTGCCACGTGCCTCCGGACTCAACTGTTCACAGTGTCCGGACGCACTGCACCGAGTGTCTAGAAATATTTTCCAGACAACCCGAGAGCACCATCTTCACTTCTTCTCCTCCGGACGCATGTCCGGTTCACCGTCTGGACCATCACCATCGTCCGGATCAAAACACACATAACCAATAGAGAGCGCACTGACTCCGGACGCATGTCCGGATCCAGCGTCCGGACCTTTAACAGCGTCCCGACTCCTCCTGCTCAGCACAGACAGCAAGGGTTTGCTTCCGGACTCATCACCGATGGTCCGGACCCAACACAAACCCTGCGTCCGGACCAGCGTCCGGACTCCTTCTTCTGTCCAAAACACTTCACCAACTTCACTCCAACTTCTTCCAAGCTTCCAAGAGCTAACACTAAGTGATCTCAACACTTGTGCACGTGTGTTAGCTTTTAGTTCACATTTATCTTGGAATTAGTTGGTTGTTTCACTAGTTCAATTGATTTTAAATGCAATGCAATGAACCTAGTGGCACATGATAACCGCAATCATTCACAAGAGCTCGTTCCTTGATAGTACGACTATCTATCCTAAATGTGATCACATCCTCTATGATGTCTTGATCACCAAACTGAAAATGGTCCTATATCACCTTTGCCTTGGCACCATTTTCCTTTCCACCACCATGCTAGAGCTTGTGCCATCCACTTGATCCACCTTGCTCCATCACATGGCATGTACCAACCTATCTCATGATTCACACTTAGAGATCAAGGTTAGTACTTAGGTAGGTTTCATCAATTACTCAAAACCAAACACATGGGGAACTCTCAGTACTACATAACACAAAACTTGTTTCTTTCAACTTGATCTTCACTCTTGATGTTGTTTGACATTCAAGAGATGTAGATTGAAGTTCCTACACACAAATAAGCATGTCTTGAGTAAATCGAGACAAACACAATAGCACAATCCAAATCACAAATGAGTCATAAGGTAATGTTTCACTGATATTTGGGTTCCTACTTGAACCCTACATCTCCATTGATAAGGAAATGTGAGTAATCACCCATGGTCAAGCTCTAGGTGTGCTACTCTCAACCACTTATCTCGATGCATTAGTCTCATCTTTTCCCTTTTGAAGGCAAGATTGAAGTTAACACAAAATTGCGCGTGGCCTTTCATAGACTAAAAAACTCATCAGATGACCCTAGTCGTATAGGAGACAATATCTCTAAGAGCAATAAATGACTCATGAGATTGTCATCTTGCCACAAAGTGGTCGAGACTTGGTTTTTCTTAACACAATCAATGTCAACCCAAATATTTAGCTTGAATCACGCGATTTCACAAATAAATGGTTGTAGAGAGGTCGCATGATGCTTAAGATGTATCACATTTCAGTAGGAATTAGCCTCAAGGGAGAAGGTTAATAAAGATTATAAATACCAACACCAAAATATTGGTTATTACTAGTTGTTGCATTGTGCTAGTGAAAATAGGTCATTAGTTTTGGCACCTATTTGTTAAATGTCCAAACCTCCCAAGCTTTAGAAATTACAAACCAAAAGAACAATATCATCTTCACAAATAAGCTCTTAGGAAACTTGTCAAAACCAGGGTGCCCAATTTGCATGAGTTAGTCTCTGAAAGAGGCTAAATACCAAGTCATCCGTTGTTGGAGACCTCATCCCATAAAGTTAGAATCCTAGGTAGGTGTCTCAAATCTCACATAGATTTTCTTGAGCACTTGTTACTTGTCAATTCACCACATGTATTGTTCCCCTTGATCATACCTGTGAACTCAAGGATAAGAGAAAACTAAATTTTGATCCACCTGAGCTTTTATGTGTCTTCACAAATGTCATTTCTTCTCAATTTATTGTCTTAAGGGTTGCAATCTTGTTGTCTCCATTATTTGAGTAAAACCATATTGAGCATATGTCTTGAACCATTTGAACACATACCAATTCATTTCATGGCTTGAAGTCTCTTCTTCATATGATAAAAAATTGATCCTCTACAAAATATGACTTCTTATAGCTTGATTAGTTCATTGGCTCAATGCAAATACTCTCTTTCTTTACCTTAGACATGTTACCTTAGTGGCTAAGATATTACTTGCTCTTCACCTTAGACCAATCCTTTGAAGCATGTTTCCCTTCTACCTTCACCCTATCGAGCCATCCTCAAGTCATATTCTATATTACATCAATGTAAGCACTGACTAAAATACATTTTCAAAATCAACCATGACTAAGTAATATTGCCAAAGATTATTCAATATAATGCTTGATTTGGCTTGTCTTCACTTGATTCCATATTACTCCATAATATACAAACGCATGCCATCAGAGTGAGACCACATATTTGCATAAGACCGTGTCTCTTCTCCTTTTTACACTTTGGATTGCCATTTCTTCGTACTTTCAATCACATATGGATATCATGTTTGTTTGCCATACACTTGAGCCTTGCTCATAGTGATTCATCCAATTAAGCAATTAAGTAAGTATATCGCAAATGTAGATCATAAATCAAATCTTATTAGCATTTAGTAACATGTTAGATCTTTAATCGTGTTGTCATTTAATCCACCCAAACCTATCGCCATAAAAATTAAATTGAGATTATTACTATGAAATTAATTTTGAACGAAAGGAAACTAAAGAGTTATTATTGTTATGTACTCTCTCCAGACTCATATTAGTTGACGTTTATGATAGCGATATGGTCTTCAAAACATAACTTTGACGACTTATATTTTAAAAAATATTTATTAAAATATAATTTATGTATATTTTTATGAAAGTATTTTTCAAAATAAATCTATTAATATTATTTTTATTTTTCTAATTTTATTATTAAAAGTTATTTATAATTTATATTTCTAATGCTTGACTCAAACCTTGTTTAAAACGTCAATTGTCAACTAATATGGTATAGAGCAAGTATAAGCATCAAACCAAATTCAGACCACCCACATATTGAAAGATGCTGGTAATCCCGAGCCACAGATCAGACCGTCCATTCGCCTGGCAAATCATCTCTCGCCGTCAGATCTAGGTCACTCGGCCCATCAGCCATCCTATAAAACCTGTCCTCCATCTCTCCTCCTCACTCTTTTACCCGCCGCCACGCTAGAGAGGAAGAGCGCGCGGAGAGCGAGAGCTCGGGAGAAGCGGCGGCCAGCGGCAAGATGGTGCAGCGGCTCACCTACCGGAAGCGGCACAGCTACGCCACAAAGTCCAACCAGACCCGCGTCGTCAAGACCCCTGGTAAGACCAGCGCCTCGCCCTCGCGTGGTCGATCGCGCGTTGTTTCTGTTCGTGCGGGTTGCGGAGATATGATTCTCGCTGTTCTGCTCATGTCTTGGTTAGGAGTTAGATAGATCTGCGAGATGGATTTATGACCCTTTACATCGGATATCGCACTGTTGTCGTTTATTTTTACGCATTATTTTTTTTCGGATCTTGACTCTCGTTGTTGTTGTTGATTAGGCGGCAGGCTTGTGTACCAGTACACCAAGAAGCGCGCGAGCGGACCGAAGTGCCCCGTCACCGGGAAGAAGATCCAAGGAGTATGTACCGCCGCGCACCTTTCTGTTTTATCCGTTTGTTCTTGCGTTAGGTCGCTGCATCATGCTCTATGGAATGATTTTTTTTTATATTTTGAATGCTTCGTGATCAACCTAGGCTAGGAGTTCCTGACGGAGCATCTATTCAAATTGCGGCATTAGTATTCTGTGTAGCTTATGGCTCATCTTCTTGTGAAGTGTAATTACAAACTGGGGCCGATTAGATTCTTGTGAAGCGTAATTACATTCTGGGGGTGCACCTATTCTTGTTGAATCATTCTTTGGGCTCTTGGTTGGAACAATTTATTATTCCTAGATGTAAAAGAATGCTCTATTCTCTTCTCTTGGCAAACTGTAGTTATCCCTAACATTTGAGCGTTTGCCTTGTTTAGCTTATTGTAACATGTGCTGCCATAGCTGGTTAATTTACATGTCATTCTATGAGCATTTGCCTTGTTTAGCTTATTTTGTAACATGCGCTGCTGTAGCTGGTTAATTTACCTGTCAATCTATCTGTGGTACTGGTACTGTATTTTTCATTCCAGGGTAGCGTACACATTTGAGCACTATGTATTTTGTTGTTCAAGTTTTGCTTGAGGTTTAGGTTGTATCAAGTGGTCTTTTCTCCAGATCTGCCTGTCCTTTTGTTTTGAGTTTGTTGGCCAATGATTATATTGTTATAATTGACAAGCATATGTCTGAATTTTCTTGTTGATTAATCTTAATATTCTCTATGAGACCTTCCAATGCCGTTTCTTTTCTCATTGTCTTAGTTTTGAAGCTGGAAGTCTTCCCCCAAAAGATATATTTAACTTGCATGCTTATTGGATTTTGGTTTTGTTTAATTCTGGTGATGGTTGGCTTGCATCCGTAATGGAGCTCATCAATTCCTGCTAGGAGCTGGAGTAATTAAAGTTAGGATGAATTGATCCATGACTTTCATATTTGCATGCTGAATGATATTGACTGATGTTGATGTTTGATGTCGATCTTGTTTTACATGATTGCTAGAGCATGCTTTCATCCTTGAATGAAGATTTTAGCATCTTCTGCTGTTTGTTTAGAACTAATCCGGATGGCAGAGAGACTGGGATTTGATATCAATTACATGGTATTGCATATTTGGATTGTGTACTTTTTAAATTAATTGTGATCTTGACAGACCTCTTTTCTGGCAATGGTGCTGTTCATGTTATGAAGTGGCTATGGTTATTATCCCAGTTCATAAGACGAACAGTTAAATGTACAAGTATCTGTACTGGTTGGTTCGCTGATTTGTTACTCCCACTTCAATAACTGGCAGTGATTTTGGCTACAAACCGGCAAGGAACTATATTTTTGTGTATTACAGGTTATTATGAAATGCCGGGACATGATTATCAGATCCCTTTGGTGTTTCTTGTTGAGATGTTCTGTGTTGCATGTTTGTTGTAACTTCCAGATTGCCGTTCCAGTTTGAACCCATGTACTGCCTGTTTTGTTTCTAGCATACTACCGGGCCTATGATTACTGAGAAACATGACAAGCATATGTCTGAAACTTTCATGCGGATTATGCCTAATCTTCTCTCTGAGGCCCTTTGTACTGGCATACCCTCCCCCTGTTTTTGGTATTGATTTTGATTTTCAAGGCAATCAATCTGTTTTCTTCTTTGCTATCTTCTATTATTTGCTATATCTTTGCTGGTAGAAATCTTCAGGTGGCGAGGGTTGGATGATGATCAGTTGCATAGTTGAAATGATTACATCTGTAATGACTATGATTACACTGAATTGTCTTTCGCTCCTAACTGACAACCTTCTGGCCACCTGATTTTGCCTGGTCATCTTGGAGGTTTTTTGTGTACCACTATCTTTAGAACACACTGACTTTGTTATGTTTATCTGATTTTTGAAATTTAATTTAATTCAGAAGTTCTATTACTCCTTAGCACACGTGCCCATAAAGATTTCTTCTATTTGAGTACTTCACTACATCAACTGTACATGATATTTGGATGAATTCTCTGTTCATACTGCCTGTTGAATTTGCAATGGATTGTTCACCCTATAGGCATAACAGTATGCTGCATCCTATTCCTACATGACGTGTAGGCGTAGCCACTACACTGATTAATCAGATTAGACAGTCTTAAGTTCACCCTGGAGTACAAGTTTGTGCCATTTATGTCATATTTAACGGCTTCTCATAAATATTGTGTATGCTTGAATTGCAGATTCCACACCTGAGACCTGCTGAGTACAAGAGGTCCAGGCTGTCAAGGAACCGCAGGACTGTGAACCGTCCTTATGGTGGTGTTCTGTCTGGTACTGCAGTTAGAGAAAGGTGATCATTCTTTCGCATCTCATGCTCGTCTATTAAAATGATAATGGTGAAACTAAGCAGCCTGCACCTCACAGGATCATCCGTGCCTTTTTGGTCGAGGAGCAGAAGATCGTGAAGAAGGTCTTGAAGATCCAAAAGACCAAAGACAAGGCCTCCAAGAGCTAGACACTATTGCAATATAGTCATTTATGACAATGTTTAAGTCCCTTCGAATTTGTTTCAGGAAGAAATTTTCTCGTGGGTTTGGGAATCTGGTACTTATGCTAGTATGTGAGATGGATGTGATTGTTTAAATTTTGAGCGTAAGTTGCGGATCCTTAAGTTTTGTAACTGTTCGGTGCAATGTTTTTCATTTTGCGTCAGGTATTTTGTTAATGTTGCTTGCCCAGTTGCCCCAATTTACGCGTTCAAATCAACCTCTTCGTATAACTGTGAGCATATCTTTAAATTTACTTTTTGAAAGCAACTTTCAAGTGAAACTGGAGCATTCTTTCAAAGGCCATGATTAAAGCATTTATTTATTTTAATGTCTATCGTCGAAATTACAACTTTAGAAAAACATCTGTTCACAATTATTATTATTATGTATAGAAGTCTACTCCTCCCTTTACATGTGTCTCCTCGGAAACGTGTTTGTGAGGGAAACACGGTTTTCTAGAGACAGAGACAGACATTAAGGGACAGATCCTTCCTTTATATGTGTCGTCTCGGAAATGTGTTTGTGAGGGAAACACGGTTTTCTAGAGACAGACATTAAGGGACAGATGAGACATTAAGGGACAGAGGGAGTATGGTTAATTAAAAAATATCTATGAACAGTGGACGCTCATCCTACAATGCTGCCCTCCCAAAATACTTGTTAAACTATATAAGCTTGATTAAAGTTATTTAAGTACAAATTCTTTTATAGAAATATATCTATAGCTAAGAGTATAATGCACGAGAGGTTTATAAACTTGATAGCGTGTTGTCTAGATCCATCAATCTCATTGTATTTGGTCTCTAAAAGCATCTCCATTACTCTGTTAGCTTCTCAACAATATGATAATTTGTGATGCTAAAAAAAATAATATGATAATTTGTGTATAACGAGACCTCCGAGAGACTAAGGGGGCCCACATGCATGTTGGGACATGGAGGGACGAGGATGGGAGAAAAGTCCTTTTTTACAAAGGAGGTTTTGGACTTGAAGCCAAAGAGAAGCAGGGGAGAAGCTGGATAAGCGAATGAGGAGCACGAGAAGCCGCTCTCGGTGAAATCCGTCATCTGGGCCACGATCCAAGATCCAATGGTTGTAAACGATGAGGGTGAGTGGACACTGGATTCATTTAGGATCCCCACGACTATTGTAGGGAAGAATATGGATGGTTCAACACCACTTCTTTTTATATTATTAGGGGAGATGCTTTTGAAGAGCATCGATGTCATGTCCCAGTAACCCATTCTTTATGAATCTCTACATTCCCATACAAACTCCATTCTTGTATTTCTCTTTACATTTCTATACAAACTCATCCTTACCTTTTCTCTACTTCACATCTATTAGTGTAGGCTAATCTCGACAGGCAGACTATTCGCCCCTCCATGGTCATCTATTAATGAATGGACATCTATTAATGCAATTAAACATGTACTACTACATGGAAAAGCGGCCACTGCCCGCCGCCCCTACCATCGCCCCACCGCAGCGTGGTAGCGCGACCTCCGGAGCTCCGTCGAGACCTTACCACGTATGCGGCGACCACCATCTACCCCACCCCCACCCCCCCACTATTCCCAACCCTGGCGCGAGGGACATGCACGCCCATGCCCCAATCTCGTCCGGGCACCTCCTATGTCGCCCACTCTGGCGGTTTTACCGCCGCCTCTGCCAAGCCGTCATCTCTACCTACCCCACCGCCGGATCTGCCCCCCCCCCCAAACCAACTCTAAACCCGCCGAAGATTAAGGATAAGAGAATGAGACAAAGACAAGCGAAAAGAAAAAAAGAGGATTCATGAGTACCTCGGAGGACAGATCAAGAGAAGTTTATCCATTCGCAAATCATTCCTTCCATGGAGTCCTCTTGCGTAAGGAAGGACAAACTCAAAGCCGCCACAAATTTTAGCTCCGTGAGTGGGAGATGACGGGGAGGGGAAAGTGAAGAAAACTAGGGAAAATATAGGGAAAGTTCACGACTCCTTACGACTAACTCTTTCTTATACCAAAAATGCCCCCTAGCTAATCACCACAAGAATAGAAATTATTAACTCTCCACCAAATAAAATAACTCCTCCTGTGGGTCCCGCTGGCGAGATGGACAGTCCCGATAACTCTCGCGCACATGCACATGCGGTGGTGCTTTCCTTGATCAGTTGCTCAAAGCAAGTATAACGAGAGGTCAAGTCAGCAGGCTAGAGGGTCTCCACGTCAACAAAATCTGAACTCTAAGGGAGAGAAAAGGTGAGAGAGAAGAAAGTTGGAAGCACCGGGATGAACGCTTCAAGAAAGAATCGTCGGCTTACAACCTACGGCAACAGCAACAACGGACGTTTCCCATGTCCCCTGCGCCACCACCCGTTCTACATGCATGCCACTTTCCCACGGCACATATCCACGTCTTGTTGCTTATGTATCTTTATTCCGATTAGGTACACCCGTCACTATGTATACCTCTAGCATATGAAAAAAGCAAAGAAAAAATAAGGTAAAAAAGGAAAACAAAATTAAAAAAATGAAAAAAAAACTATCGCATCATATAGCATATACAATGGCTGGCTTATGCCTGGGCGAGCAGGGTTTTATTGGGCGTTGCATAAGTATCTTGTTCATTCCTATATGGCAATTTAGTAGATGGAGCTGGAAACCATTTTTGTTTCTGCTTGTCTTTTAGTCAGTCAAATCGGAGTCTAGACACATCAGAGAAAGTGATCGACTTGGTTGGAGGATTCTTGTTTCACTCGTTGGAGAAAATAAAAATCGATCTCTGATATGATATTCCGTATGGGGATCTGATCTATGTTGTGAATAAATGAAAATCCTAGTACGTAGTCGGATGAGTGCATTACGGTTTCCCCATACGAAGATATTAATCACAGTTGATATTCGCCGGGTCGATCAGGTTCACCGGCGCCCCCGCGGAGGCGGTGGCTGATCGAGCTCGTCCTCGCGCACGGCGCTGAAGAGAGCTCCAGGGTACAAGAATCGCAGCGCCGGCGGGACGTACGCGAAGGCCACGTCGTAGAAGAAGAAGAAGAAGCAGCATCAGCAGCAGCTAGCATGTAGGACGAGCCAGAACTCATCGTTGTCGTCAGCTATGGCCGACGGTCCTGTTCGCTTGGCTTATCAACCAACTTATCAGCCATCAAAATATTGTTTTTGTCTCACAGAAAACAACAAAAAACGTATCAGCCGATTTATCAGCCCACGAAAACAGCCAAACGAACAGGCTCGACGACGTTCGACGCCATCGCCACGGCAGGGCAGGGAGCTGAGTGATCATATTCTTATGGGAGGCTGCAGTTACTCTTGCAGTCTTGCAGACGGTGGTGTGGCAGTGAACCGCCCGAGCACGACGACACGACATGGATGATGTTTGGTGGTCGATGGATGAGACATGAGGCCATGCCCAACGCTCCACTGTGTACATTAGCCCCATGAATCCACGTAGGCTCGGATGTCAGATGGAGGAGAGAAGGAGAGAGATAGCAGCTTCGCAGATAGTCTCCTGCAGAGGAGTCGTTGGCTTCGCAGGAAAAACAGAGAGATGGAGCAGAAATGGCAGCAGATGAAAGCGACCTACTGTGAGACCATCATGGAGTCAGAAATAAAGTTCCCAATACTACTTGCGTTGGATAGCATGATAGTTTCATATTCTATCGTGAGTCCGTACCTACGACTTTTCTCGAAACCACCAGCTTTATTAGCTTTCATTAGGGAAGCCCTGAGAGGAAAGCTCCCTTTTCCAGTGAAAGGTTGCAAAAGCTACTTTATCAAAACATGAAAAAAGTGGCGTGACAGGATTGCCGGTGAGCATTATCTATCGGTTCGAACTAGTGTAACACAATATCTTATGAGATTTTTTTTTTGAGAAAACTAAGGTATAAGCAACTAGAACGGAGAGAGCCGTGAGGTTATCGTGTACCTCCAACATCATAAAAATACCGAATAATACTCACACGCGACTACTAAACAATACTGAATTCTATTTAGTAAAATAGTTTGATGTAGAATAGTATTTTATACCTAAAATGTGGAATAACACTTATATATATATATATCACTGATACACTATACTGACTACTACTTTGCATCCAACAGTTTTGATTCAGCAGGTGTTAATGCAACAATACAAATACCTTCTCGGGCCGTATAGTGCCGAGCTAGTTAGCCATGACATACTGGCATATACCTGCGAGCTGAGAACACGACCCAGGCTCGGTATGGGCTTTGGTTTGGTCCTATCTAGTGCCGTGCCAGACCCGTGTCATGTTTGTCATGACTATTTAACCATCTATATATACCACGCGTCCAGCCAGCCAGTGGTTGGACCAAGCCGCCGTGTATATGGATGGAGAACAGCTAGCTAGACAGCCAGCTAACGTTGTAGGATATAGAACACGCTTGGAGTTTAGATCGTCGATTCAGTACTCCCTGTTTAGGTGGGTTTCTACTGACTCTAACTTTTTGTTTAAACATTGTTTAGAGGAGCTATTTTTATCTCTTCTCCTCACAGAGCTCGTAAAAGTAGAAGAAGTTATTTTTTCAGTTTCATCTACTCCCACTAACTCTGTGAAAGGAGATGAGATGAGAGATAAAAATGATTTCTATAAACAGTGATTAAACAATAAATACTTTGAAGAAGCTAAAACCGCTAGAAACCCTAGCAAACAGAACCTATATATTACACGATGATGAGCCGACCTATAAGTCAAGTCGCATGCATGTCGGTCACGAGGCCACACTGCACTGCACCATACCATGTGGTTTTAGATATCTCCACACACTGATTATGCACTAATCATCGTCAGCAAATAAGGACACGCTATATATGATCGCATATACTTCCTTTATACTCAGATTAGATGTCGTTTTAGACAAAATTTAAATCAAACATTATAAATATAACGTCATAAATAAATTTTAATTTGTTGACTTTGGAAAAAGAAAAACCATATTAATAGATTTGTCTGAAAAATACTTTCATAAAAATATACATATATTATATTTGAATAAATATATTTTTTAAAATAACCAGGTAAAGTTACACTTTGGAGACAAACACGCTATCGTTTTTAAAATATACATAATACGAGTATGGAGTTAGTACATACTTATTGCTATGGAAACAAACAAACAGAGACTTAATTGACTGTACAACGATGAAACCTCAAGAGCAAAAGGAGCTAGCGTCGTTGATCATCTTTGATACAGCATATTCGGGAGAAAAGGTATATGCGCTACCTAGTCTATATCTAGGTATTTTCAAAGAAAATAGTCCAATAAAATTAAATTTTTTTATTTTATGATTTTTCTGTTATTTATTATATTTTTCAAAGATTCAGTCTAAATAAATAAATAAAAACAAAGTAATTATTATTGCCGATCATTTTGAAAATTTGAGACCGAAATAAAACTTAAACAATAGTTTAAAGACCTAAATGGTTATTTTTATAATTTAGGAACCGATATGAAATCTTATCGATAATTTAGGAACCGACCATATAATTTACTCTATCTAAAATAACAAGTACGGGATCCTCGCTAGATGAATATAGGATGCCATTGTGACTTGTCATCCGCTTCCCCCTGCGTGCTTGGCTCTTCCGTGCGCGTGGTGCACCGCCGCATATCTCCCTGTCAGCTAAATATAGCATGTAGTTAATTATCTAGTTTTTAGAAAGGATTTTATATCTTAGAGAATAGCTAATTATTGATTTAGCCATCCAATTTTACTCTTGAAGTAGAACAGTATTCTACACTAACCAAGTAAAGCTAGCTTGCCACAAAATATTGAATAATAGTATAAGTCATATCAATACACATCAATGTCACAAATATTGAATAATACTGACACACGTCTATTAAATTATACTGATTTTTTTAGTCAAACAAGTTGCGTATTATAATTATTCTACACTATAATTATTCTACACCTGATGTAGACCGTGTATCTATATTATTCAGTACTTGTGATACTGACTGATATTGAACATAGTTTAATATTATTTAGTATTTCAAGATCAGTTTTATCTACAAATAACTATAGGTTCTACATACTAGAATAGCCCCTATAGATGGATCCTAGACTGCCGTAGCAATATAATTCCAGTTATTGACCAAGATAGAAGACTGCATGTGCCATGTGCCCATGACACCTACTATGTCTCTCATGTCTGCATTGACCGACTTGCAGTCCCTGGTGGTGCCCGCCTGCCTACCACGACTCCCAGCTCAGACGACGACGTGTGCTCATCCGCCGGACAGACTCCTGGCCGTCCGTCCTACATTCGTTTTCTGGATGGTCCTCTCTCCGGTCTCCAGTTGCACACAAGAGTCGACTGTCGAGTGATGGGAACACGTACGAACATCCCAACTCCTCCCAAGTGATCGAGGCTCTATAAAGGGAAACCCATATTGGCCAATGGCCATTACCAACGATCCCAGACTTCTGCGGCAATAAGGAGAAGCAGTCCTCCTTGCCATTCTTCCATAAAAAATGGCCATGCGTCCATCCGTAGTGTATCTCGTGCTCTTGGCTGCCCTTCTCCTCCTCTCCCTGAATAAGCACCTACACATTCTCCCGCCGTGTCACGCTGCTGCCACGGCAGATACCCTCTTGCCTACCCAAGGCCTCGCCGGCGGTGACACGCTCCTGTCCAGCAACGGCAGGTTCGCGCTCGGCTTCTTCCAAACCGGGCGGCAGAGCAACTTCTCTGGCAGCACTCCCAAATGGTACCTCGGGATTTGGTTCCACACGGTGCCCAAGCTCACGCCCGTGTGGGTCGCCAATGCCGACAACCCCGTCGTCGCCAACCTGATCACGTCCTGCAAGCTCGTGCTTTCCCGCGACGGCGACCTTCTTGTTGTCATCCTACACGACGACCACCAGCAGCAGCAGCCGGCCAATGGATCCTCTTCCACATCGTCCACGGTTTGGTCCAGCAAAACCAACGCCGCCACCACAACCAACGGCACCACCACCACCATGGCTGCTGCTGCTGCTTCTCTCCTCAACAACGGAAACTTCGTCCTGCACAGCGCCTCCAACGCGTCCAACATCTTCTGGCAGAGCTTCGATCACCCCACGGATACCATCCTCCAAGGCGCAAAGATCGGGTGGAGCAACACCACCGGCGGTTTCATCCGGCGCCGCCTCGTCTCCCGGAAGAACTCCGTCGACCAGAGCCCCGGCGTCTACTCCTTCGAGTTGTCGTCGTCGTCGTCCGGCTCCGGTGACACTTCCATCGTTTCCACGTACAACTCGACCAAACAGTATTGGTCCAGCGGCACCTGGGGCGGCCGCTACTTCAGCAACATTCCGGAGACGGTAGGCCAGAACTGGCTGTCCCTCAGCTTCTTCACCAGCGACGACGCACATCAGGAGACGTACATCGAGTACGCCATCGCGGATCCCACGGTGCTGTCGCGCGGCGTCATGGATGTCTCCGGCCAGATGAAGATTCTCCTGTGGTTCGAAGGGTCGTCCACGGACTGGCAGGCCGTCTACACGGCGCCGAAATCGCAGTGCGACGTCTACGCCTCCTGTGGCCCGTTCACGGTCTGCAACGACGTCCCGTCCCCGTCCTGCGCCTGCATGAAGGGCTACTCCATACGATCGCCTCAAGACTGGGAGCTCGGTGATCGAACAGGTGGATGCGCCATAAATACTCCACTGCACTGCAACAGCACCGCCGGCGGCGGCGGCGGCGAGCCTGCAGATAAGTTCTACGCTATGGCGTCTGTCCAGCTCCCTCCTGATTCGCAGAACGTTGGGACGGCTAGCAGTGAAGATGAATGCTCAGTTGCCTGCCTGGGAATCTGCTCCTGCACTGCGTATGCGTATTCCTACGACGACGACGACGACCAAGGTGGCCGTGGCTGCTCCATCTGGCACGACAAGCTGCTCAACGTACGGCAACAAGGTAACAGTGTTCTTCACCTTCGTCTCGCCGCAAAAGAGTTGGCGGAAACCAGCAGCAGCCATACCAGCAGAAGGGCAGCAGTGATCATTGGCGCTGCTGCTGCTGGTGCAACCACTGCCGCCACTTTGGCTTTCATCTTTCTTGTGATGATGAGAAAAAGGAAGCGGTTTGGTGGTGATGATGTTCAGGGTGGTGGCATCGGGATCGTCGCATTTCGATATGCTGATTTGCAGTATGCAACCAAGAATTTTTCAGACAAGTTGGGGGCCGGCAGTTTCGGCTCGGTGTTTAAGGGTTCGCTAACTGACGACTCGACGACGACCATTGCTGTGAAAAGGCTCGATGGAGTCCGGCAAGGAGAGAAGCAGTTCAGGGCTGAGGTGAGCTCCACAGGAATCGTCCAGCATGTCAACTTGGTTAAACTGATTGGCTTCTGTTGTGAAGGTGAAAAGAGGTTACTTGTGTACGAGTACATGCCCAATGGCTCCCTGGATTCCCATCTCTTCTTCCGAAGCAACAACGGCACGGTGCTAGATTGGACTACCAGGTACCAAATAGCTCTTGGAGTTGCTAGAGGATTGGCCTATTTGCATGCTAGTTGTCGGGACTGTATCATACACTGCGATATCAAACCAGAGAATATACTTCTAGATGGGTCTTTCACCCCTAAAGTTGCAGACTTTGGAATGGCCAAGTTTTTGGGGAGGGATTTCAGCCATGTTGTGACTACAATGAGAGGAACCATAGGATACCTTGCTCCTGAATGGATTAGTGGCACTGCCATCACTTCCAAAGTTGACGTTTACAGCTATGGGATGGTTTTGTTAGATATCATATCAGGTAGCAGGAACACGACCAAACAATCGTCCCAAGATGAAGATGCTGTGCATGAACCATATTTTCCTGTCCGAGTTGCGCGCGGTCTTGTCGACGGAGACATTGCTAGTCTCGTGGATGCAAACTTGCTAGGTGAAGCCAACATGGAGGAGGTTGAGAGAGTTTGTAAAGTCGCATGTTGGTGTATTCAAGATGTTGAGTTCGATCGACCTACAATGAGTGAGGTGGTGCATTTTCTCGAGTGCCTCTCTGAAGTTGAGACACCTCCGGTGCCAAGATTTCTTCAATCTATTGCAGGGCAGCCAAATTCGAATATAGTCTAAATACTACTAGTTTGAATTCATGTTACATTTCCCTTTGTATGGTAGTTGAGCATGTTACTTTTCCTTTGTGCTACTCTTGCAATATGTGTGTTGTTTAATTTCCTTGAGAAACAAATCAGGAACTGGCCTTTTTATTTTTTTCTATAAAATCTGTGTACTTGTGCAGAAGTTTAATGCACCCATGATAATATAATGATTCATTTTATTTATCTTGCAAATCTACAACCTATAATGCACATGAACAAGCTGACTTCGAGATCATGAAGGATGTGTAGGAGTTCTGGTTGCGGTCGTGTCCTGGTGGCATATGTAGTGATATATAGTGTGAATGTGTGACAGCTTCGATACATCTTTTCCATTTTTTTGAGAACTGCTCTGGTACTCATCTTTCTAAAAATATGCGCACATCTTAAAACAATGAATTCAAAAAATATTATTTTTTATTATTTTCTCACTTGACCCATGGAATCCCAGCCCGAGCCCAGCCCATATCTAGAGAGTCACGTGTGCAGGTCTCGATATCATTCCTTGTTTTTTTTTTGTGACTTCGATCATTTCTTGTTCGGTGGTGGGCCGACACGCCGCTGCTGTTTCCGTCTCTACGAACGAGTCAGGAAGTCGACGAAAGGCAGCACCTCCAAGCTCCAACCCTTCCTCCGATCCCCTGTGGCGGCCATTCCGAACAGCGGCGGCCGGTGAACCAAACCAAGTGACCTCATTCCTCCTCGTCTAGTCATCCCAGATCCCAGATCCGCTCGGTGGTGACCCCGCGCGCAGTTGTAGTCGTCGCCGCCGCCGAACCTACCCACGTCGAGGACATGGACCTTCTCACCCCAAATCTCACAAGCTGCTGGTCGAGGACCTGGGTAGAGCGCGGGCCGGGCACGCCAAATCGGACGGCCCCGCTGAGTTGCCAGCGCAAAGAAATGGGATCGGTGAGGTACTGAGGTGCCGCCCATGGCTCAGTTTGCCAGCTGCCGCTGCTTTGTAATGGCCAACGTCGTCTCCTTCAACAAATAAATAAGAAAACAATTAATTAGCTTAATAGGCTGCTTTAAGATTTGTGTCTTTTTAAAAGAGGAGTACTGGAGCAGTTGCCTTTTTTTTTTTGCTGGTCTAGCTGTTTTGGAGTTGAGGTAGTAGGGTGTGGAAGGCTACTGCTTTGACACTGGCAGGGAGTCTTGTGGCGATGAGGAGTAGGAGTTGTGGTGATGACTGATGAGTCCATGACTAACTAGAAGTTCGAACAAGCCTTTACCTTAATTCTAAAAAAAAAACATCAACAAAAACGTACAACTATAAATTTGGTGATGAGGAAGTATGTATTGGCTCTTGGATGATTTGTATGTCTCACAGTTGATCTCTTACCTGTGCAGCCATAGAGACATTACAAGTCATCCATGGCCAAGATTCAAAGCTACTTACCGCCTGTTGCTGTTGGTGTTCTTTTTTACCTGTGGCTAATCCAAGAGCCTACCCTGTGTTGGCACTCCACATGCAAATCCTGGCACTCGGCACTACTCGTTGTGCATATATACCAGGAATAGGCAAAAACACAGCATACATGCATTTCTTTTCTCTCAAATTCTCAGGTGGCATGAAAATGCATAAGTACTAGCAATAAACGGTTTTATATGGTTTAATCAAGTTAAATGGGCTAATATAACTCGATTAAATTCGAAAAATATAATGCCAATTAGACAACCCGTGAAAAGTGAGAGTTCTTGTAATGCACTATAGGTACGATAGACTTACCTTTTATGAGAAAAATAAAGCCTGAATCTTACGTTGACTTCCCACTTCGAACATGAGTCAAAGCACCTGACATGCCGCCACCTACTCACAACAAATTTACATCTACTCTCTCCATCCCAAATTATAAGTAGCAACTAACCATTATTAGATTATTATTAGTTGTATTTTCATAGTATTATATCTATATGATGATGAAAATCTTTGTAATTCTCTCTATATAACTTTGCATGACTCAAAACTTTAATTTTGAGATCACCGGCATCGCCCATGGACCTGGAGCTTGTTTTGCTCTAGTTTATAATAAGGAACAAACATATGTATTGATCGATGCAGAAGCTATGATATTAATTATTTTCTTATCTATTTTTTTTATCAAAGTTAAGATGGTTTGACTTTTCAAAATTATTAAAATGACTTGTAATTTAAAACACTTTTTCTATAGTTCAGGTGCCTGAAATTTAAGATAATTTCAGGCAACATTAATATACCACCTATTATAGTTTTTAATTTTATATTTTATTATTTGTTTTTGTGTTATAACATATTAAATTTTTGTCATTGTCCTCCTATAGAAATAATTGTAATTGTTAAATTGTCTTTGTGCCAATATATATAAGATTCTGTGAGGTTTATAGTTTTGAGTAACATATTTTTTTATTTCTGAAACAAAAAATTACAGATCGTGTCTACATAAATTACAAAAAAACCAAACATGCAATTTTAGTATAAAACATATGCAAAAACTGTCGTCTGAAATAAAACTAAAATTCAGGCACCTGAAATTTAGCAAACCCCAATTTAAAATGGATGGAGTATAATAAAAGTCAGCTCTGGTTTCAGCACTACAGTTCCACTCTACCTAGAAAAGTCAGAGACGAGGCACAAGCAAGTAGTGATCTTGAAAGAGACACGCCGCAACCCCCTACACAAAGTTTGTTCGTTACACTGGCAATCCACTTAGGAGTGTTTACTGTTTACACAAGCCAAGTACCATAATGCCACACCCCCAATAATACAAGCAAGCACTTCCTGTTTGTTCAATCAATTGGCCGGCACGGGCACCCTAGGGATAGCGACCAACAGCAGGTCAGACCGTGGGGGCATGGTGAGCCCTGCTGCCTCTACCATGTCCATCTCCTCAACAGCCATCGTCCCTTCCGGCAACTCCCAGTCGAAATGGAACAGCAGCGCGGCGAGCGCGAGCTCAACGTGCGCCAGACCGAACGCCATGCCAGGGCACATCCTTCTCCCGGCGCCGAACGGGAGGTACTCGAAGTCGGCCCCCTTGAAGTCCCTTCCGCCGTCGCCGTGCTCCAACCACCTTTCCGGCACAAACTCCTCCGGCGGCGCGCCCCAGTGCGCCGGGTCCCTGCCGATTGCCCACGCGTTCACGAGCACCATGGCGCCCTGTGGCACGTCGTATCCCAGCACCTGGCACCGGCTCCGGCGGTGGCACTCCCGTAGCAGTACCGGCGCCGGCGGGTACAGCCGCAGCGTCTCCTTGATGACGAGCCGCAGGTAGTGTAGACTGGTGAGGCCGTCCTCCGTCACCTTGCTCTGTCCGGCGAGTGCCGTCCGGACCTCGTCTTGTGCTTTCTGCATCACTGGTGGATTCCGCATCAGGTTTATCATTGCCCATTGCAATGCCGTCGCCGATGTCTCGCTGCCGGCGACAAACAAGTCCATGATGACAGATTTGATGTTGAGGGTGGTGAAAGGGTACTCGGAGTCCATGTCCTTCTGCAGCCTCAAGAGCACGTCAAGCAAGTCCTCGTCGTCGTCTTCTTGTACGCCGGCGGCGGCAGCAGCAGCAGCGTCGTCGTCTCTCGCTCTCTTCCTCTCCAGGTGCTCCCGGATGATGGAGTCCAAGATGGCGTCGAGATGTGGAACGATCGGCCGCACGGCGGCGCGGCGGCGCACGATCACGTGAGGCAGCACGTAGCTGGCGACGAGCGTGGCGAGGCGTGACGGCGGAGGGAAGAAGTCAAGCAGGCTGAACTTGGGGAGAGTCGTCCTAAGCGCCTCCTGCAGCATCCGCAAGAACTCCTCGCGGTGCTGGCTCCGTCTGCCGCCGTCGGCGATGGCGCGCGCCGATGAGTCGAAGAGGAACCTTGATATCAGCCGGGTCAGGTTCACCAGCGTCCCCGCGTCTGCGACGACGGAGCGGAGGAGGCGGGCGAGCTCGTCCTCGCGGACGGCGCGGAAGGAGCGGACGCGTGGGGAGTCGAAGAGCGCGGTAAATGCAAACCACAACCAGGTGGACGCCCTACCCTTATCTCTCGGCGTCTATTTTGCTTCAAAATTTGTGCACCAGTGCTTTAAAATCTGTACCCAGTGCTTTAAAATCCGTGTGCATACCCTGCGCATCTGAGGTGACGCCCTCGGCGACGGCGCCCCGGTGCAGGAGCCGCAGCGCTGGTGAGAGTGGCCGCGACGCGAAGGCGATGTCGTGGGTCATGGTCACCTCGCGCGCGGCCGCCGCGGACGTGGCCACCACCACGGGGATGTTTCGAATGCGGAGGGACATTAGAGGGCCGTAGCTCCGCGCGAGGTCGCGGAGGGCGCGGTGTGGGGGTGTTGCCCCCGCGAGGTGGTGGAGGTGCCCGATCACCGGCATCGCCCATGGACCTAGAGGTAGCCTGAGCTGCCGCCGTCTCTCCCTCCCGTGCGGGTCGCGGAGGGTGCGGTGTGGGGGTGTTGCTATGATTGTGGGACTTTTTTTTAAGTCCCTTGTCATATCAGATGTTTGATACTAATTAAATATAATTTATATTATAAAACTAATTACAGCGTCAAGTAGTACTTCACGAGATGAATCTATTAAGTCTAATTAATCCATCATTAACATATATTTACTGTAGCACTATATTGTCAAATCATAGAGTATTTTATATCAATAGATTTGTTTCGTAAAATAGTCTTCGGCTGACAAATTAGTTTTATAAATAGTCTATATTTAAAACTCCTAATTAGTATCTAGGCATCCGATGTGACAGAAACTTAAAATAAGTCCCAGTAACCAAACACCCCCTTAGCCACCAGTGAATACTACAAAGCAGTACATTAGGAAAAACTTCAAATTACGACATTCAAGGGCCTCTTTAGTTCCCTTAAAATTCCAAAATTTAACTGTATCACATCGAATCTTGAATGCATGCATAGAACGTTTAATATAGGTAAAAAAAACTAATTACACAATTTGTTTGTAATTTACGAGACAAATCATTTGAGTCTAGTTACTCTATAATTAAACAATAATTATTAAATACAAACGAAACGCTATAGTGCTTTAGACATGTGAGAATTTTGGAACTAAACAAGGCTTGTGTGGGTTCATATTATAGGCAAAAATATGAAGCAGTACATTATGGATACATGTCCTCGCGGTGTTTTTTTTTAAAAGGTTCATTAAGATTAGGATTCATTTCTCTTAGGTAAGGGCGACGGGATAGAACTAATTCTAAGGCACTATCTTCCATTCCTTAAGGGATCCATGTGACCATTTAGATGGTTTTTCTTCTGAGCTTGAAATAACCTTGGGACAAAAATACCAACAACTGAAAATCGAATCGAAAATACCGAAACCGAACTATTCGGTTACCTGTTCACTTCCGAACTATTCGGTTACCTGTTCGCTTCCGAGTTCACAGGAACCAAATTTGGTTCTTTACCTCGGGAAACCGAATATACCTGAAATAATGTGATGAGTTTGAGTGTTGTTATATTATTTATTGTACTATTGTAGACTAATATACTACCTTTGTCCCTAAAAGGATGTAATTGTGGGAATTGTGTCAGTCAAAGTTACTTATGTTTGACCAACTGTATATTAAATACTATTAACATTTATGTCTTTGAATAATTTTATTATGAAAATATATTCGATAACTAATCTAATGATACTAGTTTCATATCACGAATCTTAGTACTATTTTATATAAACTCAGTCAAAGTTCAAACTGTTTGACTTCTCGAAAAGTGAGAATTGCATTCTTTTAGGGACGGAGGTAGTATTATGTATTCCGGTACTTAGTCTTATAATCTAGTGGACTTTTATATGAATATGTATTTTGCACTATTATTCTCCATGAAAACATGTTGATGTTGGAATGAGTGTTGCAGAAATGCGCATGTTGCGTTGGATCTGTGGTCACACAAGAATGGACCGAGTTCGGAATGATGATATACGTGATCGCCTAGGGTGGCACCAATTGAAGAAAAGCTTGTCCAACATCGGTTGAGATGGTTTGGCCATGTCCAGAGGAGACCGCCAGATGCACCAGTGCGCTGTGGAGTCCTAAGCCAAGCTAATAATATAAGGAGAGGCAGAGGAAGGCCGAAGTTGACATGGGCGGAGGCGGTGAATAGGGATTTAAAAGCTTGGGATATATCTAGAGATCTATGTTTGGATAGGATTGCCTGGAAAGCAGCTATTGAAGTGCCGGAACCATGACTTGGGTATCTTGTTGGGTTTCAACTCTAGCCTACCCCAACTTGCTTGGGACTACAGGCTTTGTTGATGTTGATGTTGATGTTGATTCTCCATGAAAACATGTCAAAATTAGCTTTTCAACCTACTATTACATACCTTTTGATCAGTTCAGTATTGTTCGGTAAATACTGAAACCGGACTAAAAAGTATCGATACCGAATTTTCTCGGTATCGAGTTTTTTTTAAGAAACGTATCGGTACCAGTTTCCTGAGGAACCGAAATTGCCTAGGTACCGAAGAACCAAACCGATCAATTAGGTATTACCGAACGCCTAGGGCTAGCTTGAAATGTCCTCTATGAGTATGGCATGAGGGCGGGCACCATCTCCTGGAGGTGGCTGAGTTAGTGGAAGAATTTCTTCTTCGTTACAAGACTGTCTTGCGAATTTCATGGGAGGCTTATGTAGAGGAAGGTGAGGGTAGCATGCCCATGATTTTCCCTTTGTTTTTTCCATGGTCGCAACTATCAAATATTTGGCTCCCTACCCCCACACACCACCAACCAAAGTGAGCTGAGGTCCTTCTCTTTTCTAGTGAAAAAGTAGATGTGGTAGTCCTCTGTTGAGTATAGATGGCCAAATGGGCATGGTCCGGAAAAGCATGACACGGCACTAAGACCAAAGTGACCATTCCAAGCCCCGCGTTCTCTCGGCCTGCAGTATGCCGGCATGGCACGATTAAATAGGTCGGCACTATATGACCCGATATGCTTTTTTAATAATGAAACTAAATGTTCAGGCTTCAACTTTTCACGAAAGAAAAGTTTCAGACCAAATTATTATAAACTCAAGGTGCAAATTAGTTTACAAGGCGATAATTAAAATTTCAATCATTTGAAGCAAAAATAAATATGGATTTTGACTCTCAATTTCTACATATATCTTAGATAAGCACCATATGTGGTTCATCCAACTGTTGTAACAGAGTCCAAAACCAAAGCTAGTAAGTCATCCTAAAGAGTATCTACAAAAAAAATTTTGGTGGGATTTATTAAACACCAAATCATTCCTTATGAGTCAGCCGCTGCACTTGTCAATAATAAAATACTCTCTCCGTCCCTGAAAGAATGGATTTCTGGATTTATCCTAAGTTAAACTTTTTTAACTTTGACTAAATTTCTAGAATAAAATATTAAAAGTTATAATATTAAACTAGTATTATTAGATTTATCTAAGAAAATATTTTTACATGGTGCTCATTTTAATTCATAGATGTTGTTATATTTTTCTATAAAGCTAGTCAAAGTTAAAAAAATTTAACTGGCACGGATTCTAGGAATTGATTCTTTCATAGACGGAGGGAGTATTGTGTTTTTGTTGACCCAATTTAGACAAACCTCCAAACATATGTCCCGATATGTGTTTGTACCATTGCATTAACACATGCTGAACCAAAGCAGTTGGATGCAAAGTATAGAATATATATGAAAAAGCACCTCCCTCCACTAAAACCCTAACTTCCTACTCCCTCTCCTCTCCTCCCATCGCGACCACACATGTGAACTGGCGCGAGCGCTCACGCACGCGGCACGCTGAGGTGGTGTCGTAGGCGCGGGGCCGAGAGCGCACGACGATGGCGCGCTGGCGAAGCAAGCTTGTGGTTGGTAGCTCCCGGCCGGGGGTCACGATGCACCTACGCGTGGCGGCGGCGTTCGATCGGGGGTACGTCTGTAGGGAAGGGGACACTTGGCCAAGGTCGTGTCCGCGCGGAAACATGACTGCGCTAGCAACGGGCCGATAACACAACCGAGCAAGCCAGGTCAACACGGCACGATGAGCCGTCGTGTCCATTGGCACGGCATGCCCTGTAGTGTCTCTCTTGCCCTGAGGTGAAGAAAAAGTGAGGCGAAGGATTATTGCACCAAATCCCCTGATTGATGATTGCTTTCCGTGTTGATTGATTGTCTAATTGATGATTAATTGATTTCCTTCCTCACTCGTCGCATGGGTGAAGCGAAGGTGAGACGAAGGATTGTCGCATCAAAAAATTGTTTTATTTTAGTCTTTTTAATTGTGGGAGAGGGAGGTATGTAGATAGCTAGATAGGGAGAAAAAAGAGAAATTGTCTCAAGTCTTGCACAAGAACCCACCTGTTTTTTCATTGAAAAATTTGCCTAGCTAACAGGTTAAATGTATACCTTGGGCATTCAAAAAAAAAGTATACCTTGGGCATCTTGATAAATGCAAAGTTTCTTGATGTCCTCTCTGATGAAAAATACTCATTTATCAGTTGTCATACAAAAATGGCATGGAACACTGTAATTAGATCGCATATATTCACCCTGTGCGTTCAGTTACTGTCATCACAACTGCTAGTCACAATGCTGATCTTTTTAACAGACAAAGACGACCTCAAGCGCCACTGATTAAGTGTTACAAGTGCTAAGACCGTCATCCATATAAAAAAAGAGAAGTGAAATAGGGAAACTCAATCATGGCACGGATCGGAATAATGAATCCTCTGATACTATTCTCCCGGGTTAGATGCGGGGGCTGATCACATTCTTGAAATCTTGAAGCGCTCTCTTCTCTCTTTTTTTTTTACACGGGTATATGCATGCTCTCTCTCTCTCTCTCTCTCTCTGCCCGATGCCTTGATGCCTGATTTGATGCTTGTATATGTAACGTTGGAAAACATCACCAAGCGCTGAACCTGGACGCCTTGTTTGTCGATGGAGTTTGGGAACTTTTCTTCAGATCATCAAGCTATATATTCGAGATAGTAAACCTTTATCTTCTTTGGCACTACATACGTTGAACCTGGACTGGTATTCTTTTTTCGTTAATGGAAACTTTTATTCAAATCTTTAACAACATTGCATGAAGTTCATACAAAACTTCGGAGATGTATTAAATTATTGGCTTCTTTGAAGATATCATCACAGAAGTTATTGGCTTCTGCTTAATAGCCCAGATAGCTAGCTAGCGCTTAATAACCAAGTAAATAATCTACACGTGAGAAATTTTTTTTTTCCTTTTCAAAAGCAATATCGCTCCCGCTATACCATGTGACTAACGAGCTACATGTGCTCTTCGCAAAATTAGTGGACTTAAAACCTTGCTAAAACCTCCTCTAGGGGCCGTTCGTTTACAAGGGAACAGAGGCAAGGATTAGTTCCGGATGGATTGACAAGTCTATTTAGGGCCGTTCGGTTCCTGGGGAACCATGACCGGGAACTAATCCAGACCGGATTGCTTCTCTAATTTATATGAACATCCTGACCGGAATGCTTCCTGTCTTCGATTCCTGGTCAAACGAACGAGCCCTTATAGTAGTAATGATCACCTAGATTATTTCCAGGCCTAATCCCTACAAAACGAACGAGACCTTAATTAGCCAGCCCCAAACATGTGTGATGCATTGTGAGGTTTTGTTACCCATCGACACTTGGATAAGGATGATTAACTGACTAAACAGTCCGAGCAAACTGGGAGTTGAAGGAAGTGCATCTCTTTTGTCAGTGTGACAAAAACAACACACGTTGTGCTACATTGTCAGTTACGCTTAGCTAGATTATCCTCTATGAATATTATCTCCTCGTTGTAAGTACCATAAAAATATCATGATTTTTAAAGGTGCCTTTGTTTTCCATAGGAGTAATATTATAACTTAACAAATTTTCATATTAGTAATACTTTTCTTATATACATTTAATGACAAAGGAGTATTTCTGGGTGATGATGATGAAATGAAAACTGAAACTATGTGATAAAAAAAAACATACTCACTCTGTCCCGTAATAAAAGGTGTTGTAGCAAATGTATTATGAGAAAATGACTTCTTTTACAATATGAAGGGAGTACTGCGTAGGGTGTTTGGCCTATATGCAAAAATATAACATCAAATATTTTGAGACATAATTTGATTGCTAGAACGCTATGAATATTCTGAGATAGATCAGAGGGGGTACGTGCATGCTCCAGCGGTAGGAGCCCACTTTGTTTGTGCTTGTATAAGCTCATACTTATATTGAGGTATAATAACTGTATAAGTGATTTGTCCATACAACTTAAAATAATATTAAGATCAAAGGCCTCGATCGGCAATTTAAATAAAAGAATTGGTGTCTAGTACTCTAGTCGTGTTCAGTTTCTAAGGCCTGAGGGAGCCTTCAGACAATGGGAACTCAATTAATAAAAAAAGGTACAAAATGGAATTGTAAAACTCGAGAGACGCAGACGACATTGAAATATAATACATAAATTCTTGGATCTTCCAACTTTACGTTTTTATTTTAGAAAAAAAAAGTTCAACCATGAAGATGATGATCTATCATCTATTGTGTGCATTTTGGATATGCAAGGATTGTGCGTATTACAACAGGAGCAACATTCCCTCCATGAGCTATTGACCTTTCTAGGATTCGATCGATCAAAGCTCTCACAACACTATCACACGTGCCCACCAGAGATTCCTCGTTAGACCTTCCTCCGGAATTAATCCTGCAGCAATCACGGCCAGGTGCATCCATTCAAACTATAGCTCCTCGTAGAACGAATGCATGCATATGTGCCTTCAGGTGTGTACACGTACGAGGAAGAATAATAGCTAGAGAGCATGCAGAGATCACAGAAGCCAGCTATTCCATCTTATAAATACCAGGCACCACCTATGAGTATTCATCGTCCAAGATAGGTGAATGTGTGTTTTAGGGTATGGAGTTCTTGGTTGGTTGTCCCCTGGAGTTCCCTACAAACACTTCACAAGCTAGACCATAGTATGCTCTTGCACAATGTGGTATCTGATTACCTCTAGCTAGCTAGTGAAGTGTTTGGGGGGAACTCTAGGTGTTACCCAACAATATTTTACGTGTGTGTGGAGCGGTAAAGTGTATTGGTATTTGGTAATAAGAAGGGTCACGCTTGGTGTTACCAGGAGTTCCCTTCAAGCACTTCACATGGAGCTTTGCATTGGAGTCTTGAGACCAATGTGAAGTGTTTGGGGGAACTCTAGGTGTTACCTAGTAATATTTCACAGGTGTTTGGATTGGTAAAAAGTCTTGATAAGAAGGATTACGCTCGGTGTTATCAGGAGTTCCCTTCAAGCACTTCACATGAAGCTTCGCATTGACGGATGTAGTCTTGAGACCAATGTGAAGTGTTTGGAGGAACTCTTGGTGCCAACAAGCATTTTTTACCAAATAGTTGGTTTCTTAGTTTGTAGCTGGTTGCTTCCCGGAGTTCCTTCCAAACACTTCATCAGCTAGGCCATGCACAACATGGACCTACTTTAGGCTAGTGAAGTGTTTGGGTGAACTCTAGGTGGCACTCCGACATTTGCACACCAAGTCAATGAAGGTAGAGGTTATTAGTAGAGCCACACTTGGTGTCTTCAGGAGTTCCCTTCAAGCACTTCACATGGAACATTCTTTGTCCTAGACAAAGCTTATTTTGATGCATTGTGAAGTGTTTGGGGGAACTCTTGGTGTCAACAAGTACATTATAAAGGTGATACGACCTTCTCAGGATGCACTTCCTATGCGGGTCAAGTAGGTACACATGGTAAGTTAACTTTTCTGTTGTCACCAATTCACTATGTGCTCCTTTCTAGCACTTCAAAAAATACTTTACTCAATTGTTTCTCATGCCATATTGTTTTTTTAACAAATCAAGCAGGGGAGGCGTCAATTATATTAATAAAGAAGAAAGAAGAAGGTCTAGATTGAAAAAACAATGGTCTCGAAGGGGATTCAACTAAAAACAACACTAGTAGCAATAGTCATAACGACTAAAACTAATGCAAATCTACCAATAACAACTTTCTCTCAACATGATCAAACCAAACAACCGCAACAAAGACAAACCTCTAGACAAAGCACAATGAAACCACAATCATCATGTCTCAAAAGGAATTACATTAATTATAATCAGTGGCGGATCCAGGATGGGATCAAGAGGGGGCTAAGTAATGAAGATAATGATTGACAATGGAGATTTAATAGTGATTTAGGGCTAAGCAATGAAGATTTAATAGTGATTTAGGTCTAATACGTACTATTTAAGGTCATGCCATAATTGATAATGAAGATTTAATGATGAATTTTATGGAGAGTTAAGGCTCAGGGGGGCTACCCTCCGCCCCCCCCCCCCCCCCCCCCCCCCCCCCCCGCGGATACGCCGATGATTTTAATCCCATTGGCAGCTTGAGGAGGTCAGGTGACAACACATTCTTTATGCAGCCCGCATAGTCTGGTATTGCATTCTCATTAAGCTTCTCACCATTCCCATCAATGCTCAAATCTTTTAACACATTACATTGTGCAAGAGGACACTCTGATAAAGCGGTGATTTATCATAGGACTTACATTGATGTCTTGCTAATGTGGTCAATGCATAAGTGGGATGTATATGAAGAGAGCATGTGAGATCTTTTCCCTCCCAAAAAATTTTCCCCACAAAAAATCCTAGGGACATGTTTCCCTACCGTTGTTGTACCTTTCCCTGGGATTTCCACTCTAGGAAAACTAGTGGACTCCAGTAGTGAGCTAGATGGGGTGGTCGGAAGAGAAGTTGCCTCTATCATTGGATCTCGTATCAACTGAGACTCAATCTTCTACTCCTTCCATCCCATATTAACTGTCGTTTCTTATTTCCATGCCACAAGTTTGACTCGATTTGTAGAAAATATATGCAACATTTGCATTTTCAAATAAATTTATAAAAAACTAGATTCAAAGATCTTTCTAATTATATTAATCATGTACCATAAATATTAATATTTTTTAAAATATATTCTATCAAACTTTTTTTCGAGAAGCGAAAGCGATAGATATTTTGGAACGGAGAGATTATGTTGATCTTGTTTGTGGAATGGGTAGGGAAATCTTTGATGGTTATAAGAAAGATGAGTTCTTTGATTGTCACATGTATATCAACTTGCTAATCATTAGAAGTCTTCTCTACCAAAACAACATGCTCAATAGAGGTAGCATTCTAAATCAACGTGTGTTCTATCAAATCGATAGTGGAGATTGTTGAGGCCACCTCTCAATGCTTGCTCCGTGAGTGCATTTGGTGAATCTCTGTGCCAGTCACCTTAATTTATGGTCATCTCAACGTGTGCAGATACTGTAGACAAGAGAGTCATATAAAAAGTATGATCTTGCAGCGCCAAGTGTAACTTAAGTTGCTTCACACGAATATGTTTCAATGTCAAAAATTTCAACGCGGAAATATATTTTGTTAGGAGTTGTGTATGTTTTACACTTATTCCTATTTCAGTAACTCTCAGAGTCGATTCATTTTGCAGCTGTGCCAAAAGTTTTTGCAACCAAAATTGACAGTTTTGTGTAAGCTGGAAAATTAAAAACTGGGTGACCTGATTTTCCAAACCAGGTGGTCCGGTTATATAGCTCTCCTCTAGATGGTCGAAATATATGCATGGAACGTTCAATTTAGAGTCCAAATAAGAAAATTACGATCTTTGGAAGAACCTGCCCTTACAAAACGGGTGAAAACCGGGTGACCCTTGACTGTCCATATTGCGTTTGAGTATGTTAAGATTGCAAATCATGATTACCACCTAATTAAACGGAAGAACTGTCCGGGGCAACTTGATAGTTGATACCTGGTAAACGGAAGAACTGTAGCAAATCCGACAAAACAGTCAACAAACTAAATGCCTCCTTGATCTTTGTTCAGCAAAGCAAACCAAAAAGAAGGTTTTCCAAGCACATTTGATTGCAAGCGCAAACAAAATCAGACGTACATCCAGACGCAATTTAACACTAAACGATAGCACCCGGGGTAGCGTAGTCAGACGATTTTGCCTGACTTATCATTGCAGCAGAGAACTCTCTATATCACATCCAGTTTCAGACGGTGCTGTCAGATCGGAAAACATGTTGTCCTCCCTGTTCTTCGCACACAGCACCACGTACAGTCCAACAAACATGAGCACAATCCCCACAAAGCTGCAGCAAGGAAACGATATGAACATCATTAGGTGTACGTAAATAAGCGTGCTGGTTAGTTGGACTCGGCTCAGAATTCAGAGGATGATGAGTATGCAGCAGCAATGCATCACAGTAATGGAGGTGCATTACCATCCCAAGCCGATCCATTGCCCGAAGAAAGCGAAGGAGATGAACGCCGAGAAGACCGTCTGAAATGGGTTGAACATGGACACGAGTACAGGACCCTTGCGACCAATGGTTGATACCTGGAATGCCGTGCACAGGCCAATAACCACGCCTCCCTACAATCGCAGAAGCAGTCGTTTCACTTTCTTCAGTCTTTCATTGCAGTACTTAAAGTTACCATGGAACATAACATGCATCATGTACCGAATGTATGAAATTAGTAGATTAGATAAACGTGTACCACAAGCATAATTTCGGCAATGATCCTGCTGAGGTTGTCAGCAGTCCCTGCAGTGAGCTTCCCCTCCATCAAGACCTGGACGATAGCACTGAAGATCGACCCCATCATGGAGGTGATGGAACAGATTGACAACGGTGCAGGGAATCTCTTTAGAGCTGCAGCCTAGACCAGCACCACCACATTCAGCTAGACATGTACATATTCAGACGCATAGAAGAATTTCTGAAACTCTACAGAACAGTGACTATTGCTTAAAGGCTATGAAATTCAGATAAACCTGCAGAACAGTGTTGCAGGCGAAGATGATGACCCCAGTCAGAAGACAGAAACATCCAAATATCCAATCTTTCCTTCCTTTGCCATTTGAGAGCTCTTCATCATCGCCAGGAACGGACTTTGGGGATACGCTGGGATCGGGGTTCTTCAGGAAGCTGACGCACATTGCTCCGCTGAGGCACACCAGAGTTCCCAAGATCTTTGCTCTGGTATACTTGCACTTCCAGTCAAACCTCTCAAACCTTGAAACACACATCAACAGTTAGGACGACTTAGGACTGCACATATATGCATGTTCTGTCAACTGACGCTCATGTTTCAGTAGAAGTTCGGTCGGTACAACACTGACCTCAGGCAAGCTGCGATGACGAAGATGAAGCCAGGGCAAAGATTAGGCATGGCGGAGGCGATCCCCGGCGAGGTGCGTGCGACACCGAGCATCATGATGACTTGGTATATCGACACCCTATACACAATATGGGATCATTGGGATGGAACTTCAAACTTGTTCTACGAAGTGCCTGGCAGCAGTTTGGTAGATATTGGAATCAGCCACCATGTATGTAATGTAATACACCGAGGAATTAATAATGTACTCGAAGGTACCAAGAAGAAGCCATAGATTATGGATGCTGTCTCCAGATCGATGCACCAAATCTAACATCCAAGCCATATATTTACGGCAGAAAAATGCCACTAGTACTGTAGTACTGCATTTGCGCCAAAAAAAAAAACTATTGTAGTACTGCAAACGTTCATTTGAGTTTGTCTCTTTCAAGGACTAAAGATAACATCTGGATATCTCTTCCAGTTATAATGATGATATACTATTTAACTAGCTAAAGATCTCCTAACAACTAGAGAATTAATAACATTTCTATTTTGGGGAAATCATTCTAGGCATACATACATAAATACAACCAAAAAAAAAAGAAAGATAAAAAATATATTTCATAGGACATTATTGATCTCTCACCCTCCTAGTGAAATGATGATGAGCTGAACAACCAGCATGGGGCTCCACACTTTGGGCCATTTCTTCCTGGAGTCAATTAAGGGTGCACCCATGAAGGGAATAAATCAGCTAAATCTTATAACAAGCAACAATTTAAAGTCCCGTTTGATAAATAATAAATCTCTGACTAACGAGAAATAATTCTTATTTTTTCTATATATAAAAAAAGAACTAGAAGCTGATGAATGAAATAAACGTTCGCGCACGCATCCACCCACATACGACACGACGTATGTACGTCGTACCTCTCGAGGGCGAGAGCGAAGGGGAGGACGACGACGGAGGAGGCGGCGCAGGCGACGACGATGATGAAAAGGGAGGGCACGCCGGCGGCGAGCAGGGCGCTGAGGAACATCATGTAGAGGCCGTAGATGCACTGCACGGCGAAGAGGCCGCATATGGTGACCACGTCGGAGCACGACATGGACATCGACACGCCGCCGCCGCACAACATCCTTCTAGTTCTTGATCGATCGTCCATGCGTGGTGCTTAGGACTATATACAAGTACGTATACAGCTCTCAGCTTTAAAAATATACTCCGAGAGTGTGTCGGTGAGTGTGCTGGTATGACTTATGTACTACTTATGTATGTAACGTAACAGCAGACACACGATCAATGAGAATGATAGGCTAGCTCGTTCTCGAGTGATCGAGGCCGGATAGGAAATGTCAGCAGCAGAGATCGATCGAGGCCTGATGAGAACTTGGATTTGGATGTCAGAATCTCCTGGGAAATTGGTGGCGGGCGGCGGAGTCGGCGACCTCAGCTGCTCCGACACATGTGCATGAGTACATGCAAGAAGCGCTGACGTGGCGCCGCGAGAGTGGGCCCACGGGCCTTGGTACATTCTGGACCTTCATGGTCATGGGAGCGGCCGGCACCTGCAGGGCAGTCGCTTCTGGAGAACGGATCACTGCTAGCTGCTGCATTCATTATTCCTGCCATCCACAACTGCATCTGCCGGACCATACATACTCCCACCCCAGCACTGAAGAACACAACTCAAAACCGATAGGCCATATGATTCGGTGGCCGATGAGTGAACATCGCAGCCTCTACATTCAGAGTACAGCGCCGTTTCACCAGAATGAGCTTGTGTAATTGGTGGTCACGAGCATGTAATCCACATCAATATTAGATTAGGAGGAGTAACAACAACAAGAAGCATATCTTCAGTATTTCTGTACAATTCGGTATCATCGTTGTTTCAATCACCACTTCATCAGGCATTGGATGTAGCTACTATGTAAACATTCCAGCGCGATCAATACAAGCAGAGATTGTCCCATGCAACCATGCTGACATTCCAGCGGTCAATACAATCAGAGACAGACAGCGCAGCAGTTGGAAGCGTCAGATGTAATCGCCCTGTACAATCTTTCTCGCGACGTACTTCCCCAGGTAATCGAACCCGTGGGAGTAGAGAGCTTCGATGTCTGCACGCTTGCCCGTCTCCACCATCAGTGTCAGCTCAGCTCTGTGACTCTCCTACAGCCGAAAAACCACACCATAACTCGTATGCACATATAGGCGCCTTAAGCTAAATTTTATGGTGTCACAAGGCAAGCATCAGGATTCCGGCAAGTCCCCCCTGCTGACTCCTGCTGTACTGGGAACAGCACTAATTATATAATGATGTTAGGTCATCCTTAGGTGCTGTTTGGTTGGCTTATTTTGTAGCGTGATCTGATCACACCGGTACTCAATTGCGTTAGTTATTGTTTGTTTCACGTACGCTGTAATCGGATTGCAGAGGAATAGATACGGACCTTCAGCGCGTCGATTACGGCTTCTCGGGGGGGGGGGGGCGGTAACCCTTCCCGCTCGCGTCGGTACCAAAAGTTAATTGCTTCCCGGATTACCACACCAGTACCAAACAAAATAATAAAGTATCGATTCCCTTCCCGTTCCCGCCGGGTAATAACTATTACATTTATGTTAACATTGCCTTTGCAGAAACAAACAGTACCTTAGTGTATAACATGTTGTATTATTGGCCATGGACGTATTAGTTCCATGTTCAGATTGGTCAGCTACAAACATTAGTAGCTTCATAGTTCCATGTTGTATTCCGGGCAATTAAGCTTTTTCATGCCTGATGAAATTGAGGTAGCAGGTAATTCCTACATGCGTCATGTCCAACAATGATAATAATATTCTGCAATGCGAATTATGCTTGCAAGGGTTTCATATAAAATCTGCACTAGCATACTAACTTTTAACTGCAAAGATAAATGTTCCCAAAGATAAATGTTAAAGCATACTAACTTTTTACTGCATGGCCCCAATTGTATCATCCCTCAGCTTCCGACATACTAATACCATTACTGCAAAATTGAGAAGCCAGCCAAATACACACCTGTAGGAACTTTGATGACAGCAAGCTTTTGGCAATCTGCAAATCACGTGGCTTCAGCCCTTGAAACACACTCTGGGGAATAAGCTGCAGATCATCTCCTCTCATCCCAAGCCATTTCACGTTGCAAGCTGAAAATGGAGAACAATATTCACATGGTTTGGCAATTATGCGCAGAATAAGGGTCTGATGATCACTCAAATAAAGTACCGTATCTGTATGACTCCAGACCCATTGATATGCTTCCATATTTGTAAGTGCACATTATAGCAAGCCCTGCTGGGTTCCTGAAAAAACAAAGCTATGCTATCTAATATGGTTCAAAGCATATCAGTCAGTTATACTATATCGTGATGAGCACAGGAGAGGGCTTCACCAATCCACTAATGCAAAAATCGGCATATTTGGAAATGTCTGGCTCAGTCGATGCAAGATAAACCTGTATCGTAACAGCAAAGGTAAAGGGGGGAAAATACATCAGATAACCAACTATTGTCAACATTATCATAAAGAATTTTAATGCAAACTTGATCTATTACATAAGCACATAAAACCTACATAATAAAAAGAAAGGATTGAAATGGAGGTACACAACCTTGTCGCGATATCAGGGTATCCTTTGGCAGTGATCAGGATACAAGGGAGCTGATTATACAAGCGGTCTTCAGCCAGCCTCTGAAATATGGCATCCTAATTCAAGAAAGTGACCTATAAGCAAGAAGCATATACTCTAGAGACAAATCATTACTAGATTATGGCAGTAAGATTGGTACCTTCTCCACCACAATGATATACCGAGCATCTGAAGACAAATTTAGTTTGCTCAACAGGTTCAGGTCCCCTGTAATTGCATGCCCTGAAGCTCCGAGAATGGAGCAATCAATCTGTTCTTCATCTGGTTCCTAAGGTAGTTTAAACATGCAGTTTAGGTGCTTTGTGAAAAGATAAACAAGAGTTTATCATGTATTTCCTCAACAGATAATTCCAATAGTCAAGACATATTTTGACATATCATTGAGCGCACATGCAACACAAGGCGCCCAATCAGTGCCCCTCTGCTTGATGCCATGACTCCTAGGCTCTGCCTTGTACACCGGAGCAAGGAAACAACATCTGCACATGAAGATGGGACCAAATCTGATTACGACAAAACTACATATTGGTCAAACAAGAATCAAATGAGTTGGGGGGGGGGGGGGGGATTTTCGTCCACCTTGAATGGCCTGGTTGACATGACGTTGACAGCTGAAGTACTTGGGTGACTCCGACAGGAGCTTGTAGAACAACTCACGTTGGTGGACCAGCTTCCCCTCCCCAAGATCTTGTAGCACATCTCCATGACCTTCCATACTATCCAACAATAAACGGCTATTTTAGCAGAACAAATGGACGAGGATAATTTCGTCCCTGGAGGAGGTACTGAAGGAACAAATGGCAACCTCTTACAAACGCCTTTGGATTGTGCATCAGAGACCTCTTGCAGAAGGTGTATGAGAGATAAACCGACGAAACGTCGTTCAGCAACCCCCTGCGCAGGCTGCAGTTGGCAGATCTCCGGCTAATCTGCCATGGGAAAAGCGATCCATTCAGAATGTTTTGCACTTGGACTGTTACACACAGGATTGGTCAGTGCTAAACGACCCATTCGCAATACATTTCGCCATGGTCAACTGAACTGGAATCGTACAGCTCGCAATAATTGGATGACGAATTGTGACAAATTTACTAGGGACCAAAATCCTGTGCTATCCACATGGGTGAAGCTGAAGCACGCAGAACCATCACCGCAGTAAGAGAGGAATGTGGGGAGTCGGTTTGGCAACTGGCGTACCAGGGGGAGGACGGAGATGGCCGGCGAGGAAGGGGAGGCGAGAGCGGCGAGGAAGTTGAGCACGGCCACCTCGATCCTTGCCCGGACCTATCGACAACGAAATAGGACCCCGTCAGTGACCACAGCAAAAGGAGCGGATGAAGAAATGGGTGAGGCGGAGAAAGCGCTAGCCTCAGGCGGCGCGAGGATGTCAGCGGAGCAGAGACGGCTGTCAGCGCCGAAGAGCGACGCCGCCGCCACGTTCGCCTCCGCCATCGGTGGAGACGCGGCGGTTCGCGGCGGAGGCGAGCCGCCAAGTTGTGTGCTGCGGGCACTGGCAAATGGGCTGGACTGAGTTTGGGAAATTAGAGTCCAGTAGTGTTCCGAGTATCTGTATCTGGGCCGGGAGTATGGACCCCCACACTTCCACGTGCCGGCCACTCAGGATCCTTTGCCAAATGACACTGTACAGGGGCGGAGCTAGAAAATTCAATTTTTTTGAATATTAGGGGTTCGGTAGTGTTAGATTTTTTAATTTTATTTAAATTTTAAATTTTTCAGTGTAAATTTTACTTGAATATGGGGCCTGGACCCCTGCCCGCCCCCTGTCTCCGCCCTTGACTGTGTATCACCTTGCCTCCAAGAGAGTTGGTAATCAATGGCTAAACTCAAGATTTAGCCAACCTCTATAATAGAAAATCATAAAAAAACAAAAAACTCCAACAGTCTTTCTAGTACGGAAAATCCTATGGCTAGTAGAACGTGCAAGCTATATTTAGCATATGAGAACTTCGGGAAAAATGACTTGCTATTTTAGCAAACCAAATGCAATAGTTGTTGGACTTTTTTTTTCTCTTCTAGAATAGTCAAATATATGATACATAACATGGATAACTTTTCTTTTTGATAACTTTTCTTTTTGAGTTGCTGAGGAATTGGATTTAGCAGCTTGTTTGGATGTAGCCAACCTATTTTAATTTCTATGCTAGCAGGCTTTTCTTTGTTGGTGCGGGAAAGCCAAAATGGCTCTCTTGGCCAAAGAAGTTTATTGTTATCTGTGCTAAAGCTAGATGAGGTCTGATAACCTTGCTAGGAAACCACATGCCCTCGGTTATCCTTTTTTTTACTACTTGGCATTTTTTGGTAAAAAATCACATTCAGCCCCCTAAGCGTTGTAAACCCGACTTTAGATCCTTTTCTCAGCGCCAAGGTAATACGTCTCGACACCATAGGTCATGGCGCCAAGGTAGGAGTCAACGATCATGTGGTTAGCGACGTGGCACTGACGTGGCTAGAGCTCGGTGCCAAGCTCTGATTATATTTATTATGAGATGGATATATAATTGTTTTACTATATCCAAGCCATAGCCAAATTTTTACTAGTAGAGACAAGTCATCAATCAATTTTATGTCTCAATTCACAACAAACATATTATTTGAATTAAACAACAATGCATATGCAAGCACACGTATGATTTCAAATACAACAAACTAAACACAAGATTCAGGCTTCTTCACATGCCTATGAGAGGTTGAATTTGTCACTTCTAGCTCACCAACTTGATTTAAATACTTGGGTTCACATGCTCATGAACAAGTCATATGTACCACACTAGTATCATACAAATATAGAAGCAATAGTTGTAGAACACGAACTCAAAACATGTGATTTGCAATGTATGTCCTTAATGTCACAAATATGTTCTGTATGCACTAACCACATCTAGTAAGGTTTGTATGCTAATGCAGGACCAATTTTACATTTGCTTTGGTCGGAGGAGGGGTTAATCATATATATGGTGTTCTTCAAGACATGTTGGAGAAGTCAAGAATGTTCAACTCGTTTCTTAGCTTTTGAAAACTTGCTTAATCAAGTGGCTTGGTGAATTTCATTCACTAGTTGATCATCGGTGTCCACACACTCTCAAATCTCAATCTTGATATCTATTTTTGTTTGGGGGATTTTTTAAGAAGCAAGTGATGGCGAATAGCAATGTGCTTGGTTCTATAATGTTAAGCTGGGCAGGTGGCTATCTCGACGACTCTCAAATTATCACATAGCAATGGAATTTAACCAAATTTGATTCCAAAGTCTGGCAAAGTTGGTCCCATCATCTATTTGTACCCATCACTAGTACAGAAACACTTTTTGGAGGCGGGCAAGCACGTCCGCTTCCAATGACTGATTAACCGAGGCGGTCACCGTGCCCGCCTCCGTTAATGAAAATAAAAAAACAAAAAAAAGGAAAATCCATGGATAAGCCCGTCGAGCCCATCACAGGTCCGGCGAGCCCATCCACGGATCCGCCGGATCTGGCTGGCATCCCGTCGCCGGATCCGGCATGCGCTGCCGGCCCTTGCCACCAGGCCGCCGTCGGGAACGGGGAGGCTGCGCCGCCAGGCCTCGCCATCGAACCGCAGAGGGAGGCAGGGCAGGGGAGGGCGGCCGCGCCGGGCCGCACCGCCGAGCCGCCGGAAGGGGCGCGCCTGGGAGGGAGGGGCGGGGCAAGCGCCCGCGCCACCGAGCCGCGGGGAGGGAGCGCGCCGGGGAGGGAGAGGCGGGCTCCGCGCCGCCGAGCCGCGGGGAGGGAGCGCACCGGGGAAGGAGAGGCGGGCTCCGCGCCGCCGAGTCGCCGGGAGGGGAGGGAGGAGAGGAGGGGGAGGGGGCGCCGCCGGGAGGGAAGTGAGGAGAGGAGGGGGAGGAGCCGCCGCCCGCTCGGGCGCCGCTCGGGAGTGGTCGGGCTGGGGATGGGTGGGTGAGAGGCAAACCCTAAGTTTTGCTTATATAGTTGAATAGGTTATTGGGCCGACTGAGTCTGTTTGGGCCTCGGCCACTATTAACCGAGACGAGCCTTATAAGAGGTCCGCCTCCGTAAATGGAGGTATTTTTGGAGGCGGGCCTATTATAAACGCCCGCCTCGGTTAATAGATTTTTGGAGGCGGGCAAATGTGACCGCCTCGATAAATAAAATATGCCCGCCTCCGTTAATAGCCCTGATTTTTGGAGGCGGTTGAGTTTTATGCTCGCCTTGGTTAAGTTTTGGGTGGTGTCTCGCAAAATCAATTCTGTACTAGTGAATTATGCACTAGAACTACATGCACATTCTAGTTTACCACTCTTGCACGTTCTCTGGCACCAGATATGAGGGTCTGTTTGGAACGTAGGAATTTCACATGAATTATGCAGGAATTTCATAGGATTCAATTCATTTTCACAGGAAAAACGTAGGAAAAGGAAAATTTTCCCGCGTTCCAAACAGGCCGCTGCGAAAGTCAGCAGAGCTAGCCGCTGAACCTGGGGCACGCAGCAAGGGCAAGGGAAGCATTCATGTATGCACCGCGCGGTCCCAAGAGATGGAAGAGAGGAATGGTCTGGAAGAAGCTGGGGGGTCCCTGCATCTCTATCGATGAATCGATCGACCTGTCGTGTGCAGGCAGCTAGGCTAGCCGTCCACAGGAGCCAGGAGGTCGTCTCTCCCTTCAGGACAGGAGTGAGCGACGACGACGGACGGAGGCCTGAGGGGCTGAGAGGAGCAACAGCTACAGCAACCAACTCCTTTCTTCCTTTGGGCGCGGCGTCACGGGGAGTTCGATTTCCGGCGGAGAAAAAGCTCCCGCCTTTTCCACTTTCCCCAACGCTCCCCCTTATCATCTTCCTGCTGGCCTCCGCGCAACCAACCACGCGCGCGCGCTAGCCACAGCCATCTTCTTCTCTCTCTCGTCTCTCTATCTCACCTAGAGCTCGAGGCGTCTGCTTGCGTGCGCGCGGTGTTCGTCCTTGTTGTGTTGTTTCTCGTCGGCCGGAGAGAAGGAGGGAGCTAGCAGTAGAGGTGGTAGGATTCGGATCGGATCCGAGCAGTATATACATGCGCATGGAGGCGGGGGGCGGAGGAGGAGGAGGAAGCGGCGCCGGCGTCGGAGGGGTGCCTGGGGCTGGGCCACGGCGGGGAGACACAGATCAAGGGCACGCACACGCACGGCGGCCGCTACGTGCAGTACAACGTGTACGGCAACCTCCTGGAGGTGTCCGCCAAGTACGTCCCGCCCATCCGCCCCGTCGGCCGCGGCGCCTTCGGCATCATCTGGTGCGTACCACTAGCTAGCTCTTTTACCTTGGCCGCACCTTCGGCATCATCCTTCTTGTTGCCTTCAATTCTTTCTTGTTATAAGGGCTTAACTTAAGGCTTTGCAATGGACCCCACCACCACCAGGCCGGGTGGCACGGCAAGTGCATGCATCGCCTATGCAAGACGCAAAGGCCGGCCGGGCCGGGCTTTGATGGATCCCCCGGCCCGGCCATCTAATTTAAGAAAAAAAAATCAGGCATCTATTTATTAGGTGGTGTATATGTATAATTGTATATACATATAATACCTACATCCGTACTATTATAAAGCTATCGAAAAGGAAAATAATAATATCAATCTGTTCGGCTAATACAAAAGTCAGTTGATTCCGGCGGATTGAATAGTAAGTAATTCAAGGTATATCCCATAACATGAAAATATACGGATCCTTTTTAAATTCTTATATTTTTTTAAATTAAGTTGTGGTCATAAAAGGGGTGTTTCATCTCAAGTTTGTAGTGATGACTGGCTGATGGCTGATGTATGTGTTCCTTTTGTTAGTTGATGGTTACTTTGTGTATGTATGTATTCCTTTTGTGCATGCATGCAGTGCTGCTGTGAATGCGCAGACTCACGAGGAGGTGGCAATCAAGAAGATCGGCAACGCGTTCGACAATCAGATCGACGCAAAGCGCACTCTGCGAGAAATTAAGTTGCTTAGGCACATGAATCATGAAAATGTGAGTCATCTATCCTAGCTTAATTTCTCTACCTTTAATTTGTGATCGATGAGCCGCGTGACCAACTGAACATCTGATCTGTGGCCGTGATATTATCTTCATTCCGTCCCCTCTCGTCAGTTAAAGATACTCCATACTAATAATTGTTTTTGTCATTGTATTTAGCTATTTAGCTCATTATCTCATTGCAAAGGTAAGCCGTCCAGAGGAGATCTGCCAAAATTTCTGGTGATTCTCTCTCGATGCAAAACCATTATCCTTAATTTGTTTATACATTGGAACGGAGGGAGTATCTTTTATTTTATAGTAGTAGATGATATCCCTTTTCCTATGGATATTCAATTTGATGTTCTTCATATTTCATTCGCGTGTCTCTCAACATGCCACTCCCAGCCAATTAATAGACTCAATAAACCACTTTGTGATGATCGACTTGTAACATGTACCCCTTTTTCTGCAGGTCATTTCACTGAAGGACATCATACGCCCACCCAAGAGGGAGAACTTCAACGATGTTTATATTGTTTACGAGTTGATGGACACTGATCTTCATCACCTTCTACGATCAAACCAGCCATTAACTGATGATCATTGTCAGGTACTACCAAAGATTCCAAACACGGTTCACCTTGTGACATAATATATCATTGTCTTCATTCATAATGTTGTGCCATATGTTTTCTGTTTACTTGGTTTAACATCAGAATATATCACATCGTGTATGTAAGCTGAAGAATCTGGTAATTAATCTGACTGTTAATTTTCCCTGACGATGCAGTATTTCGTCTACCAGCTGCTCCGAGGACTCAAGTATGTACACTCAGCAAATGTCTTGCACAGAGACCTCAGGCCCAGCAATCTGCTGCTGAATGCCAAATGTGACCTCAAGATTGGGGACTTTGGGCTGGCAAGGACCACAACTGAAACTGACTTCATGATGGAGTACGTCGTTACACGGTGGTACAGAGCGCCTGAACTCCTGCTCAACTGCTCAGAATATACTCAGGCTATTGATATGTGGTCGGTAGGCTGCATCTTCGGTGAAATGGTCACAAGAGAGCCTTTGTTTCCTGGAAAGGATTATGTTCATCAGCTTTTGCTAATAACTGAGGTATAAGTTGCCAGTTCACAGTCCAAGGTTTTGTTTTCATTCTCCCCTTTTTGGGCAACTTCCTGTTCCATTGTATATGACTTGCATAATGATGTCTAGAAAGGTGAAAATAAAAATGAGTCTTATAAACTGGTTTAAGTCAAGTTTGGAATTTCCTCATTTTCACTTGTTTTCAGTAGCTAACATTTGGTCAAAGCATGGTTTCTCAAGTTGACAACTGAATGGTAATGTCTCACAAGTTTTCTTTGTTCTTTTACTTATAACTCCTTCCTCTTCATTCTTTGTATGATTTAAAAGCTGGTAGGCTCACCTGATGACACCAGCCTTGGGTTCCTCCGAAGCGATCACGCCCGCAGATATGTGAGGTCCCTTCCTCAACACCCCAAGCAACAATTCCGTGTGCGGTTCCCTACTATGTCTAGTGGTGCCATGGATTTGCTTGAGAGGATGCTCGTGTTTGATCCGAGCAAGAGGATTACTGGTAATCTTGCAGCCCCGCATGAACTTGCTGCATTGATATCATATAAAATGTGTGACAGGCCTGTCTGGATGCGGTAGATTTTGTTGGGATATAGTTCAGAGTAGAGCTAAATCCTAGCTCAATCGCCCTCGTCCAGACAGGAAAGAATGAACCACCCATCGTCTGAAATTCTAAATGATACGACCCTGAAATGAAATGTTGAAACTGAAGATTATATTCTTGCGACTATCATTCTTGCATTCTGAAGGCAAAAGGTACAATCTATTGAAATACACTAACCTTGTTGCTTTTCCTTTTTGTGAAATTGCAGTTGATGAGGCTCTAGGCCACCCATACTTAGCGTCCCTTCATGAGATAAACGGCGAACCAGTCTGCCCAGCGCCTTTCAGCTTCGACTTCGAGCAGCCATCGCTCACCGAAGAAAATATCAAGGAGCTCATCTGGAGGGAGTCTCTCAAGTTCAACCCTGACCCAATCCACTAAATAGTTCCCTGTGTACACACGAGCAAACCAGGACGGCATGTCTATCAGCTCCATGGGGACGAAAGGCATGAGGTAGATGAGTGTACAAGTGACCACCCCTCATCATCATCACATCTCATGTCTTGTCAATGGCAACACCCTAACGTCGAGAACATTGGACATTTATGAAACAAGAAGCTTGATCAATAATTTGTAGTGGACAAAGCTGGCAGCTTATCTACATCTTTTTTAGGTTGTATCTATGTTCCTTCGGTTGTATGATTAAGAAATGTAGGTAGGAGCTTATCACTGCGGCACTGCCTATGGACCATGGTACTACAGTTGTCCACACACTACAGACAGCAGATCACTACGTCAAATCTTGATGAACATAGAACCACATGATATATATTGTGTGACTACTCACCTTACCCAAATTCGTTCCAGCAATTGGCACCGTTCCCTGAGTGTTTCGCAAATATTCCTCATACAACATCACGTACTTCAAACCAGGCGCATGATACAAGATTACACACCAAAGCTTTTGAATAACATCAACCACATACAGGCAGAAGTAGCAACGCATTTGCTTTAAGGGCACATGGCATCAAGCTTTAATAGACACATGAACAGAACAGAACAGATAGTCGTTGCATCAGAAATAGACAGGACAAGCAGACAGAGAACTGGAGATATGATGCGGACTCTTTTCCCAGCTGGATGAACTCAAATGATTACATCTGATGATTTAATCAGGAACAACGAAAAGGAAAAGGAGAAAAGAGAAAAGAGAAAGAGATAAAATGGCCAGCTCAGAGTAAAGACAATTCGACTTAATAAAGTTCTGGACAGAAAATCATGATGTCTTCTCTAAATGAAGGTGCACGCCACTTGGCGAACCCAAATATAATTTAAAAACATCAAAAAATATAGTATTTGCATCTTTTCAATGTTCGATATCATGAAACTGGGGTCCTGTCACAGATACAAATTAACAAATAGGCAACAACCTCCACCACACAACACAAAGGTCAATATTGCGTTGAAAAAAAATCCTATATTTCAGATACTAAATCCAAAATGGAAATAGAAGTATATGCAATATAGATCAGCCAGGACTAAAAGGAATGGAAATTGCCGTTATATTGTTGGCAACCTGCCAACTTTGGCTATGACATAACTACCAGCAGAGAATGAAACTTAATAAGTTATACTTAATTACTTAAGGGCCTGCTAAGCAGTAATTAAAAAACATGAATGTTTACAAAAATATCAGATGACTCTAAAAATCCACAAGAATAAATAAAGCGAACAGTACTTTAAGGATCTGAAAATTTTAATATTCTATAAACCATAAGAAAATAAAGAACTACACAGGATGCAACATGTATCACAAAAGACTGCATAATGCAGAGATTGCAAGATTCCTGTAGTGAACAACTGGTAACAGTCTCTTAAAGAGCATAGGGACATCCTATTTAAAACAAAAGAAATTTGTGACTTACATCCGTCCACCTTACAGCTACAGCTACAATATTATTCCTTGCAACAGTCCAGGAGTTATGAAAAAACAGCACACATCAGACATGAAGCCCCGAATGATTGCTGATGGCATTAGTGTACAATATGTCAGACACACCACGATGCAATGCTGTCATTTGAGAGGAAACCATATCTTAGCATCCATAAAACTCAGCCAAACCTGACAGCAGATGAAAATTATCAAACATAAAAACTACTAGATGATACATTAGGAAATGGATTGTGGATAAAAAATACCTGGCTGCCAGCAGAGAAAATGGTCCTTCAGGCTACATAAGATGACACCAGTGCTATGTAATATTAAAGTGTCAAAGCTAAGGCAAATACAGTCACACAGCAATGGAAACAAAGTGTAATCTCCTGCATGTCAGCTTAAGCCTGAAGTATTTGCTGTTACCACAGCTACTAAAATATTGTCAAGAATTAATAATACCAGATAAATATAGTCATCATATCATTTGCCACTTTGTGATAGAATACAATCGCAACATAGGGACAACAAAGAACTGTTTCATGGTTACCCTTCTATCATTTCATATACTCCTGCATTATTTTAGGCAAGAAGGAATGTTAATAAAACAATTCATGCTCAAAATGAATATAATTTCAGACTTTTTCAGGCGACCATGAATATAATTTCACTATCATGGAACATGTGGACCAGCTGCAATTTACTCCTCACCATGCTGCTCTAATTTTCACTGGATGTTCATGTGCATAAATATGACCTTCGATTAGCAGACCCTCAGGGCTGCCAGAAAAGAGGTGGCTACTGGCCATAATATGACCTGTCCATCCTAATAAATATAAACAAACTGTTGTACTTGCAGTCAATTGGGGAGAAGAAAATGTGCAAAATGGGGAGGCTATATATTATCAAAACAAACAGTTGAGAACCGCTCCAAGACTTTTAAAACAAAACTTCTTTACAACAATGTGATACTTTCTATCATCACTACAGAGATCAAAGTCTTGAACTCCAGTTACACTCAGCTTTGCTTCACATACTCTGCCCTTAAGAAGTTGGCCAAGCCCAGAGGTCCTCGCACTGTCAGGCATTTTCTTTCATTGCATGACCATGCACCATAAAACCACTTGTGCCTATTGCATGAAACCTTTTAAGGCTTCACATGTACTGATCAAATTTGTTGGTGCAAAGTAATTATGATTTATCAGTTCATCACTCAGAATATTCTTCTCCACTATATTGTTCAATATCTTCTACCCGAGAACGCTTTGGATGCTCATCAAGATCATCATCAACATGAGATCTTCGTGTCTTTGAATTCACCTACAAGGAAGAAAACCTTGAGTTAAAGAGTACATGTAATGCAAAAACAAAGGTTTTCATTCCTTTTGGTAACGCATTCTATTTTTATCAGCATTGTAGGATTTTGTGGAGAGGCAAAAGTACATTTGCATAAAGTGCCCCATCTCATTCAATGTGTGTTACATTAAGAATCCTTCCATTTGTTCAGAGGTCACTATTTAACAATTTTTATTTTTTTTTGGAAAACGCAGGAGAGCTGCATTTCATTGAATTATAGAGAGACAAATGGTCCTCAACAGGATCCTCACTCATACGGGACCAACTATGAGTGAGGAAATTACAGAGACTCAAAATTCTTGCACATGACTAACCCACACGACTCCTCTACCCTAGAAGGTAATATTGAGCTGTAGCCCCTGCAAATTCTTCGCACCAGCCATGCACCATAGGCTGTGCTCATCCTTCAGCTCACATAAAATCGTGTTAACCGAAGGAGAGGCCCCCTCAAATACACAAGCATTTCTATGTTTCCAAATAATCCACGCCCCGAGAATAATTAGAGTGTTCACTCCTTTTTTGTGCTCCTTTTTTACTCTTCTTATCAAATGACGCCACCAATCAGCAAAACTCCTCTCATTTTGTCGAGGGACTAAATCTCTTAGATCCAAAGGATGAAGCAAACTGAACCATACTTGTCTTGCCACAACACACGTTGTTAATAGGTGCTGTATCGTCTCATCTTCTTGATCACATAATGGGCATTTATCCGGATGAGATAGCCCTCTCTTAGCGAGTCTATCAGCTGTCCAACATCTGCTTCGAATAGCCAACCACAGAAACATTTTGCATTTAGCCGGGGCCCAAGTCTTCCATAGACGACGCCAAGGCTCAAAGGTCACGGCACCAAGGAAATAGGCTTCATAAGCCGATTTGGAAGAGTAGCATCCACTAGAATCTAGCCTCCAGATGTGACGGTCCTCATGGCCAGTCAAGACAATTTCTAAGAGGGAGTCCCATAACTGAAGAAATTCATCCACTATTTAACAATGAATAATTCATTAGACAAATTTTAATGAGGCAAGAGAGCAATATTCAATAGTGGTGTATGGTCGTCAGGTGTTTTCCTTAGTAGTGTGCTCTTGTGTAAAAACATGACAAAAAACAAATAGAAAGCATGAAGTAGTGTGCTCTCATGTAAAAACATGACAAAAAACAACTAGGAAGCATGAAATGTCCTGATATAGTGATCACAGAAAGAGAGTGATTGTACAAGCAACAATGTTAATTAGTAGCAAAATGTCGAGCAAGCAGACCTAAGGTTAGGAGAGAAGACGGAATGCTTCAATAAATGCTTAGCTGGTTTAGTTTGATTTTAGCTCAAAGAGAGATTTTATAATGAATAATAAGGAAGACTGAGCCATACATGCAAGCCGGAAGATTCTCCACGTTCCATGGTACCACCATGAGCTGTTTTGCTCACAGTAATACGGGAAGGCACTGGAAAATGCTCGATTTCATCCCCAGACCTCCCCTCCTTTGCTTTCTTCTTCTGCAAAACTAGCTTAGTAGGGAGAGGCTGAAAAAAAAAGATAATGGCATATGTTACACTAATGTGAAATGAATCATTCTCAGAAACCAAATGTAATACAGAATGCACAAAACCAAATACCAAATATTTTGCACCCTCCTCCTTATCAAATGTGACAAGGTATGTTGTAGGATCATCTTTATCATCTCCTCTTACCTGAATCATGAAACAAGTGTGTAAGTACAATGGATGAGTATGATGCCACCAGCTCATAGACACAATTAAAGAATAAGTAGCAGGTTTGATAAGTAGGAAAATACACATACGTCCCAGTGATATTCTCTTAGCCAGGAATACTGGATATCATCATCATCATCATCCAAGTCTCTGGTAAGCTGATGAAATCGCAATAGTCACCATCAGATTGATGTAATAGGTCACTTTTTTTAATAGAAAGGTACCAGAGAAGAATTCATGCCTCATGAGGTGCTGGGGCCATGTATGCCAAAAACTTCTCTTGTTTTGTAGGGTCTGAACCGCTGACACTAAAACTTTTCATCACAGCCTGCCATGAAAACATGAAATGGTTACAAATACAAGCAAAAGCGTTATCTGGTGTAATATCATTTGCAACGCATGGCCAGAAACAGTGAACACAGGTGCAAGTATCAGAATCTAAGTAGGGTGCAGGTGTCCTATTCAGCAAACTCTAGAAAAAAGTATTCAGGGATTCATCTAGTTTTAATTTAAATAAATAAATTTAGTTAGATATTAGAATCAATTTTGTTTCTAGAAACATTTACTGGCATGTCACCCTCCTGAGTCCTGGCTGATAAATATGCCATAGATGAATCCAGGCATACATGATGCGTCACAGGTTTTAGAAGGGAAAGATAAAAAAAAACTGAGAATAGATGGAGAGATGCATTATGGGGCTGCCATTTGTTGGCCCACTAGCCCACCTCCAACCATGATTTGCACTAAACCCTCATTTTCACTTTTCTTCCGCAACAGCGCCTGGCACCAGCTTAAATTCCTCACTGCCATCCTCACAATGAGGACTACCCAAATAGAATCGATACCCCTCTTTCTCCTTGTGTGCGAGGCTCTCGGCTTTGCCAGAAGAATCTCAGGGCCTGGCTTGGTAGAGCTCATCAATGGATCCGACTGGCCCTGCACATAGCCCTGTGATCGCTATGGTTCTCTTTGCCTCCTGGGACTGGGCAACTGGTCGCCTCCCCTTCCCTTCTCTATCTTGCCCTCTTCTCTCAGTCCCTGGCCCTCCCCTATCTCTTTGAACCTTCAGTTTTTGCATTTGATGCAGAGGTATCCAATATAACAATATAAGTCTCACCGTGTCTGGCAATACAAGACAGCACGGCAAAAAAAGAAAGATACAAGTCCCTAAAACGCTGATCTAGAATTCACAAGATAGTGGGCCTGCATTGCCATTAAATAAGAAAAGCCTAGGGCACCGGAAACTTGAGAAAACAGAACTCACCCGGGATTCACATTGATCACGTACAGTTCTCTCAAGTTTGTTGTACTGCTCAGAATCAGCAGTTGGATCGCCATCAAAATTCACCATAACAAACGGCTCCTCATACCTGTTTAGGTGAACAGAAAAGGTCAAGTCAATAAGAGGAATAAATCAGGAACCTCCTATATGCTTGAAAAGGTAGACTTTTGTGCAGTTATAAACCTCAAAAAGTGACAGAGAAATAGGAGAATTTTCACAAATTACTGGTAAAGAAGAGACCTTTTCAACCATAAATCAAGAGCATTTTGTTTTATAGATATGGAAATGGACAGGCAAGAAGGCATAGCTCAGTAAAGTAACGGCAAACATCTGGTATCAAGGATGAATACTTTAACACATACAAGCAACATCTGAGAAGTAAATACCTATCAAAATCAGGTAGCAAAGGCATAACCCACTCAGCTTGCATCCCACGTTTAGTCTGGTGAACAGGCCTTGACTTGGCTACTTTGAAGGATTCTTCAATGGCTTTGATCTGTTTCTCTCTGGTATACACATGAACAGGAACATGGTGTCAGTGACTGCACCAAGTTTTGCAAGTCGCAACACAAGATAACCTTTACAGACAAACAAGTGTGAATAAAAGAAGAACCAAACCTATCATTAAGATTGTCTAGGAAAGCATTGAGACCCTGCCTTGATTCTCGCCTTTCCTTTGCTTGCTTCTCAGTAAGGGACTGGAAAGCCAAACAACTTTATTCAGTATATATCATTAAGTAATTATTGTGTAACTAAATTCACACAAAACTCAGTATGAATTACCATTTTGGCTGCATCAGTACTTAGTGGAGATATGTACTGTGTTTTGACCAGCCAAGAAACACCTTTGTCAGTGGGCCTCTCCCTTTTCCTTATACCTTCTTGTTTAATAGGGGTGAGGACCTCATCATCACGCAACAGCTCTTCATCTTCAGGAGCCATGCGTGGCTGAACATCCGGGGGGCTGGGACATGTTTGGTGTATGAGTTAAGAACACTATAATAAATACTCAGACAGAGAAATCAAAATCATGAAAACATATGGTTCAGATCCTTACTTGTATACACTCATGTCAAGTAGGTCAAGAGGTATCCCAAGATCCTCAGGGACAATCATTTTAGGAATGTAGTTTTTCTCCAATGAAGTTATCCTGTATTTGGTATATCTGAAAAGACAGCAAAACATAGTAAGCATAGCTGCCTCCAAGATATAGAAGTTTTTAAAATGCCAGAGCGAAACACAATTTGTGAGCAACATAATGAGTCAAGACACATTAAGCTCAGCATACTGTAGATCACAGAAAAGGAGAGCAGAAGGCGATGGAAAAACTCTACTGTAATGAAGCAGTGTAGTGCAAATTTGCTTTAGTGCAAAACAAATGGAATTATGGCAATTGAACAGGACGCCCAGTTATGATATATTTATGACTTTACATAAGTTACAAAATATCAATCTATTTAATCTCCTCCAAAGCAAGCTAATGATATCATCTATATGCATAAGTAGCAGGAATAATGAAACCAGGCCTGTTCAGCTGCACTAGTTTGCAGCGCTACAGCCAAACAGGCCTTATTTGAAATTTCGGTTAGGTGAAATGATAGTCCTAACAGTAACTGAAATAGCCTCCGACAGTCTGATGCCTAACCCATGTTAGCCCAGTGAAACCAGGCCTGAGTCTTGACATCAATCTAACCATAACCCCCACATAAAATTAGATTAGACATCAATGCAACAGGGAACAGAATGCATTCCTTACCCATAACATAATGTACAAAATGACCAAACAATTATCTATACAACAGCAAAAGCAAGGAATAAATTGGAAGCCAGCAGAAAGCAGAAACAATGGATCCCTGTCATCATAGAAAATATCTTCAAATGAAAAAAAGAAAAAGAAAGCATAAGTAAGTTCAGATGATCTACAAGTAAAATGACCATTCTTTGTAGATGAGCAACACTGAAGTATGGCTTGTTCTGTTTCAAAGATGGCATATTAAATAAAAAACAAAGGAGGTGGGGAGTAGATAGCTAGTGATGCATACCGGTCCTTATCCTTATTCAGGGGCAGCCATTTCAGCTGAGCACTAGGATCCGGGAGTTCATTCCTAAATCTGTGCCAACCAAAAAGAAAAGGCAAAACAGGATCATTCAAGTGTATAATTGCAAAATAGACATAGATCACCAAGGTCTAAATATTTGATACAAATCAGTCGCTGTTCAAGGCTCCATAAAAAGGTACACATCTGGAAACTTGTTTTAAATATACAGGCAATAGATAATTGCCATTTCATAATAGCAGAGTAACGTTTTCCAAACCGTTACTACGTTTTGATGTGCATGCCCTGTTACAAGAAAGGGGTCCCTTTATAGGTTCATAACAAATAAATTGGTTGGTAGACCAACTCATGCACCTTTTAAGCTCCGTTATATTCTCAATAGTTCTCCAGAACTAAGCAAAGTACTAATCTTTCTAAGCACATATAGAGAAGCACAAAATTTAAATTTAAAGAAGCTATACAGCAAATTCAGATAACAATGGTCCATTCCATCAGACACCCCTACATTTCAACGACAACGTAAAAATTTCTAGTAAGCGGCCTACGTCACTCAGTGATTAAGGATAGCACATGTTGCCAAGTTTTATACACGCCTAAGACGTGCATGATCAATCAAAATGTTACCCGACCACAAGCTGGGAATTTAAATTTTGGCGCGAACAAAACCTAAAGGACCAAACTTGGGTAGACTTACTTGTGCTTGCAGAGGAACGTTGTTGGCTTTTTTAGCCGGTTTTCAAACCTCTCAGCATTAGGCGCTGATGCTGGGCGAGACCCAGTTGCCACTGCCCGAGAGCCAGTTGCCGCTGTCCGAGAGCCACCAGGAGGCTGCTGGTGGTGGTGGCGGCTCTGCGGCAGCTGCTGAACAGCGCGCATCTGCTGCGTCTTATGCAGAATGGTGGCCTGCGTCTGGCGCATCATCTGCTGCTGCTTGCGGTCCTCCACCCGCTGCTTCTCAAACTCGCGCTTCTTCCGCGCGCGACGCTCCTCCTCCGATTCCGCTCTCGGCAGCGTTGCCTTAGCCTGCTGCACCTTCGGTGGCGGCGGAGCCTGGGTAGACTGTGGCTGGGCCGGAGGCGGAGGGGGCGGGGGCGGGGCCATAGGGGGTGGGGACGGAGGGCGGGGTGGCGCCGAAGGGGGAGGAGGAGGCGGGTTACTGTTCCCACCGTAGGGCGGTGGCGGCGGCTGGTAGTACATCTGCGGCGGGGGCGGAGGCTGCTGCGGAGGCCCGGGACCGAAATTGAACTGCGGTTGGTGAGGTGGTGGCGGGCCGGGTGGCGGCGGCGGCGGGGGCCCCGCGTGGTAAGGCGGCGCCGGCATTCTGCTGTACGGCGCCTGCTGCGGCGGCGGCGCGTACGGATTCATCTGCGGCGGGTAGCCGCCCTGTGGTGGTGGCGGCGGCGGATGCTGCTGCGGCGGCGCGTATGGCCTGTACGACGCCATCGCGCGACGGCTAGGGTTTCCCGGAACCCTAGCCCCGGCACACAGGCCCCGCGCCTGCGGCCACTGCTCGCTCTCCCGTCTCCTCCTCCGTCGCCGCCACCGAAGAAGCCTCTACCACTGCGCGTCCCAGGCCACCGGCACCTAATCTACCAGATCTACGCGGCGGCGTGCGGGAGCGCGAGGTAGTCGGCGTCTCGGCGATTTGGCGAGGAGCAGGAGGAAGGAAGGGACGATGGGAATTTCACGAGCTCTTGTGGTTCTGCGTGGCTTTTTCGTTAAGGTTTGAATGAATTTGGCTAAATTTTGCCCGGATTTCGATATCAATTCAGATTTTGTAACATGTATTTATTGATATTGAAACTTATTTATTTACATCAGTGTATTTTGGGATGTACTACTAATAAAAGTGGATAGGAACAGGAAAACAGCCTCTTGCAATTGCGATAAGAGTGGTGACGTCAGCTTGGGATGTTTGTACGTATGTAGTGAGTTTTTAATTACACAGGAAAAATGGCAAAGACACTGCTGTGAGGGATTCTATTGTGTCTTTTAAACTTCGCTTTTGGTTTTCCTTGTTTCTCGTTTTGAAGTCTCTCGTACACTTTTCATATCGGTATCTCTATTTATTTTTTTGCTTTTTCATCCTGAAAGATTTAAATAAAAAAATGTTATAGTAAAAATATAATGTTATAGTAAAAATATACCGCATGTCCTTATATTAGGTAACTTATTAGGAGGATTATATTTTCTTTAAATCAAATTCATTGTGATTTAGAACTAACCAGTGGCGGTGTTGAAGACATTGCGTGGCAGCCAGTGGCGAAGCCAAGGGGGGCTGGCAGGGGCCATGACCCCCTGACATTTGAAAATAAAAAAAACACTATTATAATTTTCTAAGGTTTATACTTTTAATTATACTAACACGAAGAATATGATAAGTTACTGTTATATATATCTATTAATATTTTTCTACTCTCTCATTTGAATATAAATAGTCTTTCTCAATTTTTGAGAAATTAATTTTTTCAATTTTGACAAAATTTATATAAGAAAATATCAATATTTGTAGTACATAATTAGTATCATTGAACGTATTTTATTAGTTATAAATGTTATTGGTTTTCAACAAGCACTGACACTATAGCATTGTTGTGTCGTGCTCAAGTTGACCCTTTTAGACCGGCCATTTATAACAAGGAGCGACCTAAACAGTTGAGCTACACCCACTTTTTACGCGTTGTTTTTTTTGTTGGCCCCCAGCTAGCCCCTCATGAATAATTCCTAACTCTGCCACTGGCTCGGAGGGTGTTGAGGAATTCAAAGAAGCAAAGAAGTGCTCTCGGACCCAACCACAATAAGAATATCAACGAGGAACTTTGCAGAAGAAAATGAGCTAGGCGAAGGTGGATTTGGCAAGGTGTACAAGGTAACTCATGCATGGTTAGAAAAGAGTGTATCAATTATAGTACAATTAAAAATTATTTCATAGTTATTAATTGATTTAAGTTACCTTTTCTAGGGTCTCCTGCCAGATGGCATGGAGATAGCGGTAAAACAGTTAAAAACAGTATCACGACAAGAAATTCGAGAGCTCAGAAATGAATTAGTTGCTGCTGCAAAGCTTTAGCATAAAAAAATAGTAAAGCTAATAGGACATCAATAGATAAAGATGACATGTCACTCATTTATGAGTACATTCCAAACAAGATGCTTAGTGCCTACATTTTCGATAATGAATCACTTCCAAGAACTTTTTTTAATGTAACAATATAATAACCATATTAATTTTTTCATATCTATTTGTCATGTACTACGGTTCTACTTTTTTTTATTCTTGTTCCATATTGTTTTCTTTTTCATAGATGAAGATAAGAGGAGGACCTACTTATCTTGAAGTAATTGCTATAAAATAATTTACGGCGTTGCACGGGGGTTATTGTATTTGCATGATGATTGTCGTTCAAGGATTATCCACACAGATTTGAAGCCGGACAATATTTTGCTAGAGGCAGATTTCAACCCAAAAATATCGGACTTCAGGCTCGCTAATGTAATCGAGGGTCACTCAAATCAGGGGCGGAGACAAGGGGGAGGGCAGGGCCCATGCCCCCCTTATGCATGTGAAATTTACACTGAAAACTTCAAAATTTAAATAAAATTTAAAAACTTAACACTGTCGGCCCCCCTAACATTTAAAAATTAAATTTTCTAGCTCCGCCCCTGGTGGCAGCGGAGATCTTCATTAAAAATATTAGATGTTTGTCGTCTAATAGGCTTGGCGATAAGTTGTCAAACTTTTTTTAGATGTTTTTCGTACTACTCCAATTGACTAGGTAAATGCATTCGTGAAACCATTTATAGCTATTGTGATTAAAAAAAAACACTCCAACAACTTGTCTATATTGTTTTCTATTTTACCCAGCTGACTATCCTACCATTCTCGTTGTGTTTTCAATTTAGCTAGGTTGTTGTAAAACTCTATATTTTAGATGACCTTTCTATTTTACATAATGGCTAAATCTCATAATTTAACATATAATTTTACTAAGTCTCTTGAAGTTGCTCTTATGAGAGCTTATTTTAAATAGGCAGGGGTACGGTATAGATCTGTAATAATAACAATGATTGTAAAAGTTGCAAAAATAATGATATTTATCATGAAAATTTTGTCTTTTTTTCCAAGACACTTTAATCCATCTTTTTATTTTTGAAGTTTTGACGTCCCTCACGCATATATTCTTCCACAAGATATAGAGTGCCTGAGCCTTGCTTCGCTGAAGATGAAGATACTAGCACAACTTGCAGCGCATCATCCAGTTTTGAACATGCAGTGATGGTACTACGAGGAGGTTGGTATTGAATTGCTGCCGGAAAAGAGAGGGCCAAAAGTCTAGATGGGCCTGTCACCCTGCTTCGTTTTCCGCTTGCAGGCAGGCCAGGCCAGGCCGAGAACAAGCGCACATGCATTGCTACCAAAAGGGAGAGAACAGGCAAGCTCTGTCGTCCCCTCCTGTGTGTGTGCAGGCAGGCCGGGTCTTCGCTGCCTCTCTGGCTCTCTGGAGTGGAGATATCACCCTTCTTTTGTTTGACTACAACTTTATCATTTATCGTCATCAGTATGAGTTCTGAATCCACTCTACCATCATCATCGTCGGTTTACAACCAAGTAATTTCAGGGGAATTTCACCGATCGGCACGCACTTTGTCACAAGTTGGAATTTTCAAAAACAAACACACCATTCCTGCCGCGTCACTGCAAACAAGGCTCCCATCGCCTTTCGCATCAGCGTTCATCTTGGCTTTTTTACAACTATGGCGAGTAAAATAAAGCAAGCTGTAATAAATAACCATATAAATCAGCACAAATATTCAACATAAGTTAAGGACATGTTTAGAGGAGTGTGCAGAGGGTGGCTTGTGCTCCTGGAGTGCAATGTTCTGTATTAAATGTCGCTTGGCCGGTTTGGGATGTATTTTTGTCCTCTTGGCCTGGCTGTGAGGAAACGACGCCCCCACCGTTTTTCTGGGGCTTGGTGGTGCGCGGCTCTTGCATGATGATTTTGGGGCTCTACTGGTCGATTTTAGTGGTTGTTGGCGTTGGACCAGGCTTAATCAAACATAATATCTGCTGGACCTATCTGGTTTGGACTTGCACCCAAACACAACAACCTGTACCCAGCCAACCAGGTTATGACTGGTCTGAGCGTGGTCGCCGGGCCTGGCTCCCTAGATATAGGGTTCCAAACAAACCCTAAATTTCAGCAAACAAACAGCACCAAAAGAAGTGCCCTGGTGACATTGGGAGTATAGCGCAAGAACAGAACCGGGTCCACGGTCCAGTTCATCATCACCATCTCGTCCTCCGGCCCAGCACTGCTACTACCGAGTACCGACAGGGCACTCACTGACAAGCTGGTGCTGCTGGTCTCCTCGTCGCGTCTCCAGTTCATCAGTTCAAAAACTGGAGGAAGCAGCAAAAACCCTACTAGTAGTTCTGAGGAGACAGCCGCGCGGCGCTACTGCCGGACTGCAGCTATGTTAATTGCACGCCGTCCGTGGACGGGCCCGGGCCTGTCTGGGCCGGGGCCCAACACATTGATGACTGTACGACCCATCGTCCCGGCCCCTCGAGTGGGATCTTTAACATGCCTTCAGCCTTCTCACACACACACACACAAAACAAGTATACATTTTCATTCATTCACCCTATTCTAGTTTTCTAATTATAAACCGACCCCCTAGTAAAGACGCCAAATAATTCGTAAATCTCTCTCTGAGAGTCTGAAAATTTGCCACTCTTGCTTGCATTTGCAGTCGCTCAGTGGACGACGCGTCTCGTATAAAGTTCTAGCACGCAAGATCATATATACCACCACGACATAGTCATACATCAGTGGCACGGTGCTATGAAAAAGACAAAGGGGATCATTTGCAGATCGAGATATATGGTTCCCCAAGGTCAGGTTGTAAAATCTTTGACGATTCCTCGGGACTCTGTTCGCTTGAATTACTTCCAGATTGTTTCAGTTTATTCCCTTCCTTTGGTGAGTTTTCATACGCCAGGCCCAAGGGAGACAAGAGTCGCTTTATTTGAACTACCAACCTCAAATAAATCATGTATTATTGCACACTGAGCACGCAGCATGCATTTTTTTTAAAAAAAGATAACCACGTAAGACATGGGGTCATATGACATCGCAAGGTTTGTGAAAGAAAAAAAATACCACGATGTCATGACCAAGTCTTTAGTTTTTTAAAAAAGTTATTAAACTTCTCTAGTTTTAACTAAGTATTGTAGAAATATATTAATACTTGCAATACCAAATAATTAATGCACTATTGAAGAATCATGGTCCTAATTGGTTTCGGTGATTAACGACAATTAGAGATTATTATGGCTAACGTGTGTTTTGCAGAGGCTATGCGTAGCTTAGCCATAGTGATCAAGAAGAATGGGCTATAATGGTCATCACTTAGCCCCCAAGATGGATATCGTTTCGGTTTTTAAGGAGACATGATGAAGACCCTAGAATGATAGGCTAAGTGTCATAAGGAGATGAAGGGCACTTAGAATTAGATAGGGCTTCTCTTTTTTACCTTTGATCGTACTATTAAGAGGGGTTGAGATTACTAGCTTGACTTAGGAAAGCTTCATAATTTAGGTGTGGTGCACACTTGACTTCCTTAGCTCTAAGCAAGCCTATGGTGACCGTAAGATAGCCTAGAACAACTTCCATATTCATCGCGACGAAAAACGGAGTTGTCAAAATCGTTTTCTGGGCGTCGGACGCTCCTGGCAGGGGCGCCGGACGCTGGGTGGTTGAGTCCACAGCGTCCGTCGGCCTTCCAGAGGGGTTGTTTTCTGGCTAAGTTTTTTAGGGTCCGTCGGACGCTGTTCGTCGGCCAGGCGTTGGACGATGGGAAGAGCGTCCGTCGACCTTCCAGAGAGGGTGTTTTTCAACCCTAGCCAGAACTCAGCGTCGAACGCTGTGGTTGAGCGTCCGTCGCCCAGTGACGTAGCGTCCGTCGCTGGGAACAGTGTGTCAGAACTAGCCGTTAGACAGGGCGTCGGACCGTCCGTCGCCTAGGCGCCGGAGCGTCCGTCGCCTCAACTATGAACAGAAACTAGCCGCTGGGCATGCGACGGAGCGTCCATCGCCAACTTAAATTGCCAGCCCGAGGCAGTTTTCAGAGGGTCTATTTATAGTCCCTCCCACTTCTCTCCCACCTTGCCTTTGCTCATTTGAGTTGCTGAGTTTGTTGAGAAGGTTGGGAAGAGAGCAAGAGCCCTAGAGAGAGAGAGTGACTCGCGAATCCATCCATCCTCTCTCTAGTTCAACCAAGAGTTCAAGTGTGCATCCTCTAGTTGTGAAGCTTGAGTGAGTCAAGTGAAGATCGAGGCTTGTTACTCTTGGTGATCGACATCACCTAGACGGTCCGGTGGTGCTCGGAGGAAGGTGATCGTCGGAAGATTGTCGGCGGCCCTTCTCCATCGACGTTGTGATCGGTTGTGGGCGATTCACCGAGCCGGAGTGGCGAAGAATCAGCCCGTAGAGAGCACTCATCCCTTGCGCGGGATTGAGGGGGAGCTATACCTTGCGAGGTGCTCCAACGAGGACTAGGGGGGAGTGTCGACTCCTCGATACCTCGGCAAAACATCGCCGTGTCAAGCATCTCTTTCCCTAGCTCTTTATTATCGCATTACTTTCCGCACTTGTCTTTCAATTCATACTAGAATTGTGTAGGAAGTTTTCGCTTTCCTTTGACTTGCTACCGCTTTCTAGCTAGGACACACAAGCGGTAGGCACTAGGGGGTTAATTGACTCTTTATAGGTTTAATTCTTGTTTATAAATTAAAAAGAGCCCAATTCACCCCCCCTCTTGGGGGTCTTGATCCTTTCAACTATCAAGACATATATCATAGTGTATTTATTTTGGTGAAACTAATTGGATGCTTTAGAGATGTTGCTGATGAACAGGGGTTTTCTATAACCTTAATTAGTAGTACAAGTTAGAGAAGTGTTTGGCTAGGAACATATTTTTTAAACGATCTACATTTTTCAACATAAGGAACAGTCTTTCTCCAATACTCTGAACCATTTTATTTACATCAGCTTTTATATACATGTAATATTATTATTACTATTGTTAACTACTCCTTATATTACCACTGTGGTGCTTGTTCGTTTTGCTAAAATTTAGTTTATGCTGATTTGCTATGAGAGAAAAAAATTATTATTTCTGCTAAAGAACATATCCATATAGCTATGATCCGAGCACACTACAAGGAACTCCATTGTTACCTACTCCTAGCTTGCTCTTATATACTATACACATATATGTACTAAGTACTATAGAATTACCAAGAAGTACTATGTGGTAACAGCATGCCTATGTATACAAAGGCCAGGGCGCTAGTGCCGTGGTGACTACCTAGGCACTTGCACGTTGCGTTAAGCAAGGCTCATATCCTGATTGCCCCCCTACACGGTAACAAACACACGTAATCACCAAACATGAGAGGGGGGCACATCCGTTGGGAACCCCAATCAGAGATACACCCATATGCATTGCATACATCATGCCACAGACACAACCAGCCAAATTGCATTATGCTAATAATAATGACATCACACAACAGGGGTAGCTAGCACAGCTCTCAAGCACACATGTACACAGAGAGAGGGAGGGAGAGAGATTTACTTTTGTTGACAAGCAAATTCATGGATAGGCATATGCATGTGAGAGACTGATTATTTGTTCCATTCCAATAATACTGTCAAGTGGAGGCAGCTATGTACAGTGTACATCTCTCTCTTGGTTCCCCTCACAAATTAAGTTAATAATAATATAAGAGGAACCTTGGCAAAAAAAAAAGAAAAGGAAAAAGAAACTAATAATAAACAAGAGAGAGAGGAAGAGGGTGAATTGGAGTTGCAGGAGAAAAAGGGTGGAGTAGAGTGGATGGGAGGATGGATGGATCGAGAAATTAAAAAAAAAAAAGTGGATGGATGCATTCACCAGATCCAATGCAGGTAGCCCATCTCTGTCCTCCTCATAATTAGTGCCTCACCTACCAATAATACTGCTCCACCTCAACCTCCTCACTGACACCTCCTCTCCTCCGTTTCATTGCTTCCAACAAGAAACAAATTAAGCTCGGATCGATCCATGGATGGATGGACCACTGGACGCGGGCCGGCCAGCCGTACGACGACGGGGCTCATCTCATCGCCTAGCAGGTACTGTAGGTAGGTGGCTAGTTACTACTGACCTTGCGTGCTCTGCCTCCCAATCGGCCGGGCTGCGGCAGCTACAGACGCACACCACCGGCCGGCCGGCCGGCCGTGTGCCTTGACTTGCTTGTGGGTTGGTTCAGAAGGAGGCCGAGAAGGGGGATGAGGAGGCGAGGAGGTCGCCGCCGTAGTCGTCGCAGGGGTGGTCGTCGGGGAGGAGGAGGGCGCGGCAGAGCGGGCAAGTAGCCTGGCCTTTATCCACCCACTTGTCGATGCAAGCCTTATGGAAGGCGTGCGCGCAGTTGCCGAGCTCGCGGACGCGGTGCCGCGCCTCGAGCGCGCCCAGGCACACGGCGCAGACGGCTGGGACCGGCGCGGACGACGCGGCGCGGCGGGAGGACGACCTGAGGAGGTCGGCGTACCGGACGGCCGGGAGGCGAGCCTTGATGGCGGCCGGCGTCGGCGGCGCCAGGGGCACCGCCGCCGCAGCCGCCTGCAGGTGCACGGATGAGGATGGCTGCAAAGCCCAGAGGTCCGGCGCTGGGGCCGCGTAGGCTGGGTGGTCGTCGGCGGCTGGCGGCGCCGCGAGGCCTAGCGACGAGAGGCAGAGCAGGACGGCGTGCCGGAGGAAGTCTAGTAGCTGCAGCACCAGGATGAGTGGCTGTGGTAGGATCACGCAGTAGCATACCGACGGGAACCCCATGGATGGCCGGCCTGGCGACGTCGCGCGTCCGTGCAGCTGCCGCCTCTGCCTTGCTAGCTGCTTCCCCCTTTCTGTTTTTTTTTTCTTTCTTTTCTATAAGTTAGAAGAGAAATGATAGAAAGAGATAATGGATGGAGGAGGAAGAAGAGGGAGGGTGGTGTGGGGTCTATATATAAGAGAGAAGGGGTCGAAACAAGGGTTTGTTTTGGGGGCGCCTATGTTTGGAGGGTAAGGGCCCTACTACCTAATAAGAGCATTGCTATGCACACAACCACAACAAAGAAGGCGTGTCACATGCTCGCGGAGTCACCGGACCAGCGACGTGCACGGTTGAGGAGGCTTTTGGCTCGCCGTGACAGCAAGCGTTACAACCCTACAACAAGTAATTCCAATCATCGACGCGGTGGCTGCGCGACAACACGCGTGTCTTATGCTTGCTTACTTGATGCGTGCGAACAAACCATGGGGGCATCCATCTGCTTATCATCCCGACCGACCTCGTAAGCGTGTCGTGTTTTGTTGATTCCTGGGACAACAGGCCACGGTATGTGCGGTTGAGAGATGAAATGTATAGGCTTTTTGTCTAGCCATGACAACGAGCGTTCATCACTAGGACGATAAATTTCAATCATAATAATACACGGCACTTTGTAATAGCAATCGTGCCATCTACATGATTGGTGGCACGATCAGGTGAGCGTGAGCCTACTATATATCAGAGTTCACCATCATCATCTTGACTTGAAACCGAATATTTTTGTTCGACTCTTAGGCTCACATAGAGATCTATGACTTGGAGATAATCAGGTTAGTTCACACTAATTTTACCACTTGTGATTTAAGAGCATCGCTCACACTCAAGACTTAAGAGCAAGAAGGCTGTAAGAAGGAGAGAAGATGTATATTGCTCCATGTGGGGACATAAAGTGTCCGGGGAGAAGACCATCATGTCCTAGAACAACAATACGTGTTGGTTGTTTGTGGAGGAGTCTTGGGTTTGGTACGCGTAGCGTTTGCGCGGTGTTTATATTAGTAGATGGGTTGCACGTACACGCACACATGTGTTGTCGTGGGGACTCGATCGATCGGCTTGACTGCTGCTGCTGCTGCTGCTGTGCTGCCACCAACATGACGAACGGACGGACGGACGGGAGTCCCCACCACCTCCCCTCCCCACTTTTAATTAGCTGGTTGTGAGCGCCGGTCTGGTTGGCAGTTTGGCATTCCCTGCCGGCTGCCCTTCCCTTCCCTTCCCTTCCCTTCCCTTCCCTGTGTCCTCCACCCACCGTCGTCCATGTGTAGTGCTGCTGGCTGCTGCTCGCGTTGCGCTGCGTCCCACTCCCACCGTCGTCGTCCGTGCTCCTCCGTTCGATGATGATGCGTGCGTAGTAATAAGAGAAGAGAATCTTGTCCTTTCAGCGCGCACGCACTGCACGCACGGTGTTGGGTTTGGTTTTGGAAGGGTGCGGGGCTGCGGGCCGGGGCAGGGGGGAGGAGTTGGAGTTGGAGCAAGCAAGGACGGACGACTGCTGTGGCCGGGCAGACGAGACGATGATGGCCGGACATGGTGGGTGACGGGCGCATGCATGCAGAGGGTTGGGTTGGGTGGGTGATGAGATGGGTGGGCAGTGGGCAAGCCATGTGTGCGGTAGGGCCTCACGCCTCATGCATGCTCACATCATCGTCTACCAGGAATTGAAAGAAATCAAAAGAAACCAACAAGGCGCGCATGTGCACGTACGAGACGCGGGCCGGCACACATTGGTGGTGGTGCCCTGCTGGTGACAGATAGTGGGGGGAGGAGGAGGAGAGAAAAAGGGACGAGATGCATGTGTACTACTACTCCACAATTTGAGTCTCCATTCCAAGTGGCAGGGTTTTAATTTGTCCGTTTCAGAGTTATTACTAGCTAGAGACTAGAGTACTACTAGACTTTGATTGTCACTACCGTACCCACTAGTTCAAAATCGTCGAACCATTGTTTCTTTCTCTCAGTAAAACTATGCGTCGTCACAAAATTAATGTGGCACTATTTATTTTTTTTCTCTTTTTATTAACCGCACTTGATGGCTAAATAATTCATAGGAACAAGTTATTTGCCCTTATCCATATATATAACAACTCGATGGTAGGGTGATGAAGTGCTCAACACACTCACCCGTGTTAGAACCCTGATTGATGCCACCCCATAGGTGCCTCATCGAGACTTTGTTCATTCTCGGAGGGAAGTGAGGTGGTGTGTGTGCGTGAGTTCGCATATAAGTGAGCATGTGTCGTTCCTCTCAAACTGTGGGTATCCCATACCTAGCTAGTCGCTTAAGGCTACAAATATTAGCATCCCGCGCCCGCCGGCGCACGGTCCATATAAGCTATGTACCGATACCAAACCCGTATTATATGCTTACAGTACCTTTCTGATGTGGTACATGCCATGTGTGCTACGCTGATTATTAGTAGGACGTCTAAAAACAAAAACAACATGGTTTCTTTTCATTTTTTTTCTTAAAAAGGATGAACGTGCACGTATATATACAACTCGGAGGGACAGTGATGGAACCACGCATGGAAATAATGGAAGGTCACAAGTCCAGGCACCAAATCAAGTCCTGCCACCACCTTGGGGGGTTCAGCGGCCGGCCGGCGGTTCAGTACCTGTTGGAGAGCAGTGTCTCCACTCTCCGCCCAGCAGGTGCTTGTGCTTCAACATACTACTGTATATATACTTATCTTAAATAAAAACTTTTTAAAATATGTGATCAAATTTATATACAAAAAGAATGTCAAAATTTATGAAACTAGACTAGTATATACAATATTTTATTATGTTTTTTTTATAGTGTGCTCATTTGGCACGGTGTCATAAACATGTGTAACTTTTGTATAAATTTAACTAAACATGAAAAAAGTTAACTTTAAGGCATCTATATCTATAGAAACTAGTTTATTATTGGGGACCGATCGAGAGAGTACATGAATGAGTACTAGTGGTAGCAGGGGTGGGTGGGGACTGGAGAGCTAGTCATTGTGCAACCACCCCTCGTGTGGCTGAATTGGAATTGGCTCGTACGTTCCAAGATGAACACCACGCCACCTGCCGGAGTGCCATGGCTTGTTCAGCTCGTCGTTTGTATACTAGCTGATAAATTGACTAATATTATTTTTTTATGAAAAAAGAAATTATATTGTACTCCGTATGTAACTGATAAATTAGGTTCATAAACTGGTATAGAATTCTCAAGCGCATACTGTAAGAAACTACCCATGCGCGCGGCTGCGGCCCCGGCCATCAAGAGAAAGGTACACACATGACATGACACATGCATGTACAGTAGTACACTTGTATGGATACCTGTCGACTGTCGTGGTGGACGCGAATGAATGGGTGATTAGACGGGCGGACAGATCGACAGCGGGACAGGCATGCATGCGGCGTGCGCACGTATGGGCACCTACGATTGCGATTGCGATTACGATTACGAACGCGATATCACCGGCAGCGGCGGCAGGGTAAAATCACCACGGCCGCCTCGCTGTCGACGGGGACGTCGCCTACCACTAAAAGCGTAGCGTCCGAGTGACTTAGCTAACCAGACTAAGTACCCTTTGACGCTCTTGCGTAGTTGTATACGGCCGGATGCATATGGACCTGGGCTGGCCGGCCGACACCCGCCGGAGTATGCGCGCACGACCAACTGCGCTGCACAGCACGCCAGCACGGTGGCGCGTACGTGCCATGGGCAGCCGGCGCGTCTCGCTAGCTCGCCTAGCTCAATGCATGTCTTCATTCTGTTGGCAGTTACAGTGGGTTGGGGGTTTGTTAAAGCTCACGTAACTTGCTTCTACGCTGAGAATCTTGTTTAGCAGTGTTCCGATTCCCGTTTCAGATATAAATTTATCTCAAGAAATGTTCCGTGTAATTAATTGGAATTATTTTTTAAAACGTTTGAGAACAAAATTATTATTCGTGAATATATATAATAAAAAACATATTTTAGAATTTTTTTTGTGGCTAGAGAATAACTTGAATGCACATATTTTCGTTCGCGTGGTAGGTCAGTTTTCACTGGTAGCTTTGTTGATAGACAGAGACTGCAACTAATTAAGCGAAAAGAACGACACATACACACACCCGATTTTCCCCTGTCATTCTGTCAATGCAAAAGCAAAAGGAAGTCGATTATATATATTATATTCATTCGCCACGTCCATACAAGTCCCGCGGGTGGCTATACACCTATATGGCTATATGCATACTGTATGCCCTTGCGTGTCATTTCTACTTTTGACATGCTTTTACAATATAACAATTTTTGTATAATAATAATAATAGAGGGTGCTTAGTACGTAGTAAAGCCCCTTTAATTTGGTGCACCCACACAATACAACAAGGTGTTTATAAAGAAGATTTTAATTAAGCACCTATTTGTACCATTGTGACTAGCTTTTGTGTGACTTAATGCGCTTAATGACGCAGCAATATTCTCCCTTTTATTAGGTATATAGTACTTTTTTATTTATTTTACGTGGTAGGCATCGTGCGTGCATCGTACTTGCCCTAATCAAATAGCCTCTCCCTTCCGTCCGTCCGTCCGTCCGTCCGCCCGATCCTAGAGCTAGGCACGAGGAAAGAAGATACTCCTATATGCATGTAGGAGACACGGCCGACAGAGATGTCCGTAGCAGTCTCTCTCTGCCATTCGTCTTTCATTTTTCTTTTTCTTTCTCTTTCTCTTTCTCTTTCTTACAAAGGAAATATTCTCTTTAGTTGCGTTTTTTACATACACACTTACATATCATGGAAAAACAACACAACACGGGGGAGCTTGAGCTTTATTTGTACGAGCACACGGTGCTGCAGTGCAGGGCACGCAGAGTGGAGCGCGGCGGGCGAGGGGAGAGCCTTTGCCGCCGGTGCCCCTCCCTGCCGTGCAAAAGCAGAGCACCGTAATAAGTAGTGGTGTAGGGCATCAATTAGCGGCTAAAAAAAATCACCACCCCATTACCTCTCACCACATAAAAAAAATATAAAAAATGATCATTTCTGGAGACAAAGAGCAGGGCTGATATATGCCAATGCTGCGCGGGCCCCACCCCCGACAAACCGTCATGGGCCGGGCCCACAGCAAAGGGTACGTGCAGTGCAGCCATCGCTGCCATCTCATCAGGCCACATCGAACCATGCGTGCGTGCGTGTGAGTTTATGGTGACGAGATTTTAAACGGTTTTTTTAGCCGGACTGAATTTCCTACCGTTTTCGCTTTTTTCACTTCTCCTAATATTTTAAAAATTATAATAAAACACTATCACTAGTCTTAGCAAATAAAAATCCTCGCTGGAAACTTTTACAGTAAATTTTGAATACCAAAATAATAGAAAAACTCTATTTTATTGGAAAAAAAAACCTTACAGATCTGTGTTCGTCATCATAGATAAACATGCCGCTAATTTCTCTTATAGTTATACTATATTATATATGTGTGTAGACCAGAACCAGATATACTTCTCTTCACTAACTAAAGAAGATGATGATGAAGAAGAAAGAAGAAAGAGGAAAAATGAAGAGGTTATTTGCAGGCAAACGATGATGGAGTCGCTGTACCCAAAAGTGGGACAGCAGGATGATTATGTGGGGGGCAAACAAAGGGTGCAGTCTATAGATAGCATACTAGCTTAGCTGCTTAGGTACCGGCCCCAGTCGCAGTCACACAGACGTACTAAAGCGCGAAACAACAAAGCATGTATGCACGCACGCACGGTCCCGCTAGCTGAAAAAAAGAAGAAGAAGAAAGGGAGAGCGAATATTTAGGTGGCCTAGCACATTCATCCTTCCTACTACTAGCGGAGTATTTATGCCATACTACAACTAAACATGGAGGAGCAACGAACTGGTGCCAACCGCCAACAAACACAATCAGATCGATGCAAATTCTCTATCAGGCTAATCAGATCTTATTAAATCAAATTGCGTACGGTTAGGAGGTTTAATGCAGGCACTAATTAGGACGTTGCCATTGTTGTTTTTTGTTATTGTTGTCGTTGTCGGACTAGCTTTATTTGCTTTTCGATTTTCCTGCTGCTTTGGGTAGGACAGGACAGGACAGGGCCACTTGTTTGAGCCTCAGATTGTGGGATTTACAATCTCTCTAGCTGAAGCAAACCGCCGCGCCTCCTAATATAATAATAATAACTATACTTTATATAACACTAACTCTAGATGTCATGGTCCTATAAACCACTCAAATCTAGACCTTTCTTCGTTGTATGAGGTGCCTTTTTTTACTTGAGAAAATAGTAATCCCTCTACATACGTCACGTCACCCGTGCTGGGCGGGCATGTTATCCATCCATGGATGACGCCGCAATGATGCTGCCGGCCGGGGAGATGCATGGAGCCAAAACTCCCGGGATTATGTTATCCATTGGCAGTGCGGAGTCTACTAGCCATAGAATGTTTTATATACTTAAGTATGCTTAAACATCACTAAGTATGTTTATATACTTATTTTAAAATACTCAGCAACGCAAAAATTTTAAAAGACCACCCTATCTACATTATTCTTCTTTTTGCAAAGAAAGAAGGAAGAAGGAAAGAAAAGGAACGTGCTTGCGTGCGTGCATCGTATACGTGCACTGGTAGGTAGCTGTGGCTGTGGCTGAGGTGGACTGGACGGGAACAGCCACGGACCACAGTGGGTGGGTACGTGCCGGACCATATCAGTGCAGTTGCAGTACGAACCCAGCCCAGCCCTAGGCAATAGGGGTGCTGTGGTGGTGTGATTGGTGAAGCCGACCGCCCGACCCCACCCCGCATGGTTCACACCTCTAGTCTCTACTACTCTACTAGCTAGTACTGCGTGGCGCCATGCCGGTCCGAACGTCCGGTCCGGCCCGGCCCTCGATCGCCGACGATCGACTCGTCGCCGCCGTAAGGCCGGCCGTGTGCCTGCGTGCGTGAAGTGCAAGGCGGCTGTGTTGGATTTATGTATGGGTCAGCCCCATTCATTTATTTAATAAATCAATAAGCTATATGGTTATGTAATTGTGTATGTTATTATTTATATCGGATTGGAAGTTCAAGAGACATTGACTCAACTTAAAAGGTGGATTTTAATCCATTTTAATTGAGAAATTGAGAAGACAAGCAAGTGTGCATGCGTGTCATGGCAATTAACCTTTTAATAGCCATTAATGAGAGAGAGTTACAGGAGTTTCCTTTTGCCTTGATGGCTGAATTCCTGGCACTCTCCCTCTCTCACACCCGCATGCCGCCATGCACGCCCTCTCGCATGCATCAGCTTGTGAGGCCTCCCTTGCGTGAGAGATAAATTTCTGCTGCAGCCGACGTCGTCTTCTTCCAGGAGGTTGCTGCCGCCGTCGCTGCCGCCGATCGTCTTCTTTCCGGAGGTGACACCACCGCTGTCTTCCTCCCGGTGATCGTCGTCGTCGTCTTCTTCCTGGTGGATTGTACACCTTCGTCCTCTACGTCATGACCATCGAGGTTGGTCAAGGTTCTGGTTCATCGGATGCTGCGCGGATGGGAGGGTATGTTCATCTTGTCATGTCTCTGTTTTCCGTCGTACAGTTCCTGTTTGTTTGAGTAGTTCATTCATGTTGTTTCATCAATTGTTTCGTAATCCGTCTGCTCTCTGTTTCTGCTAGTTTCGTATTCTGCATATCTGTTTCAGTATTAGTGTCATGTTGTTTCATATGCCTCTGTGTTTACGTTTCAGTAGTTCTGTATCGTTGTTTCATATGCAGTCTATTCGCTGTCGTTATGAGATATATGCTTTGTTTTATTGTTATGTCACATATATCATGTTCACATGTTTTGGACATCCACATGTTTCATGTTACTATGAACATGGTCGATGTCATGATCTCATATTTAAATAATCTTTTATATGTCATCATCATTATGTTAATTTATGGAATTAAAATGACATGGAAATTACCTAATATTTTAACAATCCAAAAAATCTAATTATATGCATTTTTTTGTCAGAGGTTTTGCTGCTGTATTAAAGCCCGATCCGTTTGATGGTAAAAACTTCTTAATATGGAAAGCTAAGATGAAATTATGGCTCACTGCAACGTCATGTTTTTATGCCGCTGGGGGCAAGCATGCTAATCTTCCTCCTGCGGATGAGGCTAGATTTAAGACTAATGACAACCTCTTTCGAGGTGCAGTGATTAGCGCACTTGATGTAAAATTTCAGAAAAGCTATATCATACTTCCCACGGGGAAAGAGTTGTGGGATGCACTTGTTGGAAAATTTGGAGTTACTGATGCTGGTAGCGAGCTGTACCTTATGGAGCAACTGTATGACTACTCGATGGTTGAGAACCGATCGGTAGTGTAACAGGCTCATGAGTTTCAGGCACTAGCAAAGGAACTTGAACTTTTTTCTTGTCTATTACCTGACAAGTTTGTGGCTGGCGGTATAATCGCCAAATTACCACCTTCTTGGAAGGACTTTGGCATCTCCCTCAAACATAAGAGACAAGAGTTCAATGTGGAAGAGCTCATTGGTACTCTTGATGTTGAGGAGAAAGCTAGAGCAAAGGACAATGGAAAAGGTGTTGAGAACTCTACTGCAAATGTTGTGCAGAAGAGAAACTCTAATTTCCGCAAGTTCAATAGAAAGAAGAAAACCCAGAACAAGCAAGAGAACACCCCTAAACCTGTTCAGACATCACATTTTAAAAAGAAGAAGAACAACAATAGCAAGAGAAATGGAGGCTGCTATGTGTGTGGTAGTGAACAACACTGGGAAAGTGAGTGCCCAGATCGCAAGTTCAAACAAGAGAAGAAAACAGCTAATGTTGTTACTACTGATACTGAAGTAGGAACATCTGGGTATAGTAATTCTTTACCATTTGTTCTTTTAATATGTAATTCACCAGATGATGGATGGATAGTGGTGCAAATATACATGTGTGTGCTGATGTTTCTTTGTTCTCCACTTATCAGGTCGGGAGATCTGACGCCTTGTTGGTGGGAAATGGATCGCGTGCTCATGTTCTTGGTGTTGGTACGGTCATTCTGAAGTTTACTTCGAGAAAGACGGTGTCATTAAAGAGCGTGTAGCATGTGCCATCCATCAAGAAGAACCTTGTTAGTGCTTTTATGCTATGTGTTGTGTCGAGATGGCTACAAAGTTGTACTTGAATCGAATAAATGTGTTGTGTCGAAACATGTACTTTTTGGGTAAAGGATATGATTGCGGAAGTCTGTTTCGCTTATCTTTGCATGATGTGTGTAATAAGATGGTGAATTCTGTTGATATTTCTGATGAGTCGGATTTATGACATTCACGCTTCTGTCATGCAAATTTTGGCTGTCTTATGCGGTTAGCAAATCTGAATTTAATTCCTAAATTTAACTTGGTCAAAAAGTCTAAGTGCCATGTTTGTGTTGAATCAAAACAACCCCGCAAGCCCCACAAGGCTGCTGAGGCGAGGAATTTGGCACCTCTAGAACTTGTTCATTCTGATCTGTGTGGGATGAATGAAATTTTGACTAAAGGCGGTAAAAGATACTTTCTCACTTTTATAGATGACTCTTTGAGATTTTGGTATGTGTATCTATTAAAAACAAAAGATGAAGCGTTTAATTATTTTAAGGCCTATAAAGCTGAAGTTGAGAACCAACTTGAAAGGAAAATTAAACGGTTAAGGTCTGATCGAGGTGGAGAATATTTCTCTAATGTGTTCGATGAGTTTTGCGTGGAGCATGGTATTGTTCATGAGAGGACACCACCGTTCTCACCACAATCCAATGGGATTGCCGAACGGAAAAACCGCACTCTAAAAAACTTGGTGAATGCCATGTTGAGTACAACAGGATTATCCAAGGAATGGTGGGGTGGGGCGATACTAACAACGTGTCATGTTCTGAATAGAGTTTCAACAAAGAACAAAGAGATCACACCATTCGAGGAATGAGAAAAGAGGAGATTAAATCTCTCATATTTGCGCACTTGGGGATGCTTGGCAAAGGTGAATGTGTTAATCAACAAGAAGCGTAAACTCGGGCCCAAAACTGTTGATTGCATTTTTATTGGTTATTCCTTTCACAACACTGGATATAGGTTCTTAATTATAAAACAAGGTCTTTCATCTGGTTCATCGGATGCTGCGCGGATGGGAGGGTATGTTCATCTCGTCATGTCTCTGTTTTCCGTCGTACAGTTCCTATTTGTTTCAGTAGTTCATTCATGTTGTTTCATCAGTTGTTTCGTAATCTGTATGCTCTCTGTTTTTGTTAGTTCTGTGTTCTGCATATCTGTTTTAGTCTTAGTGTTATGCTGTTTCATATGCCTTTGTGTTTACGTTTCAGTAGTTCTGTATCATCATTTTATATGCAGTCTGTTCGCTGTCGTTATGAGATATATGCTTTGTTTTATTGTTATGTCACATATATCATGTTCACATGTTTTGAATATCCACATGTTTCATGTTACTATGAGCATGGTTGATGTCATGATCTCATATTTAAATAATCTTTTATATGTCATTATCATTATGTTAATTTATGAAATTAAAATGATATGAAAATTACCTAATATTCTAACAGCCTGCACGTACGGACCCATATATGTGCATGCCTAAAATTTTCTTTTTTCTTGAAGTCAAAATTAAAACTTTGACCAAAATTATTACATAAAAACACTAAAATTTAGTATACAAATAAGTACGGATAGATTAATGTCAGATAAATTTTTTGTAATAAATTTTGTAATAATTTTGACTAAATATATGTTGAAAAATATTAATATTTATGTTACATATTTCGTAATTAGTATGATTGAAAAAAGATATTTAAGTTTAGTTTTTTAATAAAATAAAAGTTAATATGTATAAACTTATAGTCAAACTTTAGTAAATTTGACTTGAACAGATCCCCTACCAGCACGCGCAGGTCGTAGCAGCTTTGGAGTGAGTGATTACTGCAGCTGCTGCTGGTGTGCTAGCTGTAGCGCAGCAGCCGAGCGAGCAGTGTGGCCTGCTGCTGGTCAAGCTAGGGCCCCGCGGCCGGCGCGCGCGGGGGCGGCCTAGCTCGTGCGCCCAGCGGAGCAGCACGTGGGTAGGTGGGCGACTGGGCGCCCGTACGTGCCGTTGCCTGGGCCACTGAGCCAGGGCCCGGCTCGTACGTGGGTGGGTGGCACGTGAATAGTGTCAGGCCGGCACGACGCTTGCATGCACGCGCACGCGCCCTGCGCCCGATCCGACCCCGACCCGACACGACGCCCAGCCCAGCTACTACTACAGGCTACAGCAGTAGACTTGTCGTGCTAGGCGGCGACGACGACGGCCGGAGCGAGGTCCGGGATCAGCTGTGGACACACGCTGGCGCCTCCCCAATTCGATCCGATCCTCTGCCGGTGCCGGATGCAATTGCAAGCGACGAGGAGGATCCGTCGTCAGGGACTCAGGGTCCGTCCTGGCCGGTCACTCTTATTGGACCAATGCTTGCCGGACCTGAATGTCCAAACGCAATTTGTGTTTCTAGATATTGGTAGTGTCTAATAGCCCAGCAAAATTTCGGCAAAACATGTACACTAAATGGTCTTTGAACATCTCCAATAGTTCCAAAAAATAATTGGAAACTTATTTGGATTTTTGGAGTTCCAAAAAAGAAGGGAGCATATTTGTTGGACTTTTTTAAAAAAGAAAAACAAATTCAATGCCTCGCTACTAAAAGTTAGAGGCCCATTTTCCATGGAGTCTTGGATTACATCTAAATCACCCAAATCATTTTGGTTCTAAAACATATCATGTTATATGTTTAGTACGTAGATATACTAATGTGAAATCCAACAAAATTAATTTTTCTATTTTATAATTTCTCTGTGATTTACTATGTTTTTTTTTCCAAACATTCAGCCAAAATAAATAATAAAAAATAAAAAATTGTCTTTAAAAGCATTTATAACTAGACCAGGAAGATTAAACGTACAATTTTAAAAATTGAGAGAGGTGTTTTATCTGGTTTTAGGGTTCAGTAAGAAAAAAAAGAAAAAAAAACGGACTTTCACAGCAGAGGAAGTGGATTTTTTTCCGCCAAACAAACACCAGGCCAATCCAACCAGGCCTTAACGCTACGTGTTTAGCAGCACCAGCCTGCCCTACGGCCCATAGAGGCCCATCTTATAGAGCGGGCCAGCCACGCTTGTGCATTTTCCTGCGAATAGTCGCACGAGCACGATGCACACAGCCTGATGCTCAGTCTTGGATTCATGGGCCATACTCGATTGCTGGCCTAAAATATCAGAAACACAATTTGTTTCCTGGACTCCCCGCAAGGCCATAATTAATACAGGCCTCCCTTGGTGTCGAATGAATAGCCCAACCACGCGTCAGCCCAGCGCAACATACCAAAACACGATTTTAATTATTATATATAATAGCAACCAAAATTTTTTTGATGAAAAATCTTCTCTAAAACTAAAAGATGATGTCTAAAGCATCCTCCAATCGCTAGACCAAGTCCTGTTACAAGAAAGCAAATAAATGTTTTGCTAAAGATAAGTTTCAACGTAACTGGACTTAACTAGAGCATCTCGCTAAAACAATCTCCCAATCTATGACTTTTAGCAAAATTAAAAAAAAACTAATCTCCAACAACTCCCAACACCATCTCCCAACTCACCTCCCATATTTTAGGAGTAATTGTATTGAAAATTATTGGAGATGGTCCTATTTATTTCTTCAATTTTTTTTTGGAGTTGGAAAACACCATGATTTTAGGAAGGAATTATTAGAAACTCTTGGAGATGCACTTACATTAAAAAAATGGTAAATCACTTCTAAATGTGAGGTCTATGGTCTGGTATATACTTAAACTGATATGCAAAATTGAGCAAGCAGCAATTGATTCTCCTTTTTTTTGAAACAACCTTTTTTTTGAGGAAGCAGGAATTAATTCTCTGCCATGTTTTCTTAGCTCGCCTGCCTCTATAAAAGCATGGGCACACCCAAACACAAAGAGATCAAGATCTTGAAAACTACTCTACACACACCTCGATTCCATCATGGCGCTTCTCAGGCGTACTGAAACTAGGGTGGTTGTGTTCTTGGTTGCCATAGTGCTCATGGCCATGGTATTCACAGCCCCCCTGTGCGCAAAATGGCAGTACGTGCTATATATGCGCATTCTTATTATGTTTCTTTGAATGAACATAATATATAATCCTTTTATTTAGACTTTTAGATCGACATGGACGCAATCATATCATCGAGTGTTTAATTTCATGGAGTTTGGCAATTTGTGCAGCGTGCGAGCATCTGCCCGGGTGCACTATCAAGTCGTGCCGCGCCAAGTGCAAATCCAAGGGCTACGCCAACACCGTCGTCGACTGCGGGAAGACGGGCAAGGACAAGTGCTGCTGCTCTAACACTTCTGCCACAAACTTAGCTTGATTTGTTGTTAGTTTCAGAATTGCCAGCTCTGCTACCTGGTCCTGCACTTTATTTAGTAGTTATAGTCTGGGTGTACCTGCGCTTGCCTAAACCCATGTCTCTATTATATATCAAAATAAAAAACGTCAAAGAACAAAGTGAAATCGATAAAAACATACTAGAACTCCCCCACAGTGCCAATTCCATGCTTAAAATTCACACACTAAAAGAGCAAGCAGCAACAAGACTCCAGCAACCTTTCAAACAGCACTTCACCACGAGGAAAGACACATCATTTGCAAGGCAGTTTAGTTGGCTTATTCCAGAACGTCATATATTAAAAAAACGGAGGAAGTATTCAGATTAACTAGGACCACTTATAGTTAAGACACACAGCAGCTTAGCGAAAGGATGCATATACATTGTCTTGAAAGCTATACAGCACAAACCAGGTTCAGGAATCAGGACAGACAAGCCCAAGAGCCAAAAGAAACCCTGAAGGAACAAAATAGGCTAATTGAGCACTGCCTTATCACCCACCTTGCTTCGCTTAGCGGCACCACTTGGTACTTTGGCAACAACTTAATTGAGCACTGCATATATCATTTGGCATCAACTTCATTGAAAATGCACGTCTGCCTATAGCACGTGACCGAAACTTCTTAAAAAACTTCATAAGACAGCATATATCAGTAGGCAGCAACTTCATCGAAACTGCATGTCATTTTGGTAGCAACTCCACTTCATATATCAGCTGGCAGCAACTTAGCACAGTAATACAAGAAGTATAGCTGAAAGAACAGGCTCACTATATATCAAGCACTTCATATTCTAATATGGTCCAAAATAAAGAATACAAGATAATGGTCGCTGCCATTCTAAAACACTAAGGTAAATAGATATTCGAACTTCTGAAATATATATATATATATATATATATATATATATATATATATATATATATATATATATATATATATAAAGATGATAGATAAGCCTGTGCTATTAGAACATTTTAGTTGTTAGTCTCTACTTTCAGTTTTTAGACAGATGTTTTATACTTTAGGCTAGCTTTACTTTACAGCATTAGGAATATGCTCTTAAAGCAAACTTGTATCCCAAGAAGCTCTGTTGAGCTCTAGTGTATATAAAGGGGATCAAAGCCTAGAGACAATTCAGCCCTAGCACACATTTCGGAGTCTCACTTTGCTAACAATTGACATCGGAACTTTAGGTTTTGCTAGAGAGCCCAAAACCCCACCTTTCCACTCTACCAGCCATGTTTGCCTCAGCAGAGCGCGCCGCCGCCGCCGCCGCCACCAAGGCCAAGGCTTTGGCCACCGAGGATGGTACCTCGATCACCGGTGAGGGAGCGCAGGACGACTCCAACACCCGGGCCGCGTGACTGCTGGCTGCAGAGGCAGCAGCAGCGGCGGCGATTCAGGCGGTGAGGCAGGCAGCAGCAGCAGCAGAGCAGGCGACGAGGACCGCGCAGGCGCTGCGAGCAGAGATCGCCGCAGAGGAGGAGGAAAAGATGGAGAAGGACGCCAGGCGCTCTGAGAGCCCGCGCGATCGGAGGGATCGGCGCCGCTCTCAGTCTCCGCGCGACCGCAGGCGAGGCCGCGGCGGCGGGCACCATGAGTCGCGGGACAGGGTGGTCTACCGCGACTCCAGCAGCAGCACGGCGTGACCGATGCTAGACAAGACCAACTACCATGAGTGGTCGCACCTCATGAAGTTGCGGATGCAGGAACACGACATGTGGGAGGCCGTCGAGGGATCCAGTACCGCGACGATCGGCGGGCGCTCGAGGTGATCGTGGCTGCCGTGCCCAAGGAGATGGGCATCCCGCTCATGGACAAGGCGACGACGAAGGAGGCGTGGGACGCCATCGCTGCAGCAAGGATTGGCGTGGATAGGGTCCGACGGGCGACGTTGCAGCGCCGTCGCTGGGACTGGGAGAACATCGACATCAAGCCCGGTGAGCAAGTCGACGACTTTGCCATCCGATTGTCGACTCTGCATCAACAGCTCGTCATCCACGACGACCGAGACATCACCGAGGCGCACGTGGTGGAGAATTACCTTCGTACGGTGTCGGCGAAGTACGCGCAAATCGTCGTCGCCATCGAGCAATTCCTTGACTTTGAGGCGCTCATGCTCGAGGAGGTGACCACAAGACTCAAGGCGGTGGATGATCGCGAGGAGCAAGCACCGATCGAGCCGATCACCGTCGGAGGCAAGCTGATGTACACCGAGGAGCAATGGAGAGAGCGCTGGAAGAAGGAGAAGAAGGGCGCTGATGATGCTGGCGGCTCGGATCCCAGGCAGCAGCGCGGCTGCGGAGGAAGGAACTAGCGGGGCCGTGGTGGCGCACGTGGCCGAGGGCACGGCGCTGGCCGCGGTGATGGTGGCGGTGATCGCGGCCCTCCGGGTGACAACCGTGGGCCGAACATCTGCCTCAACTGTGGCTTGGAGGGCCACTGGGCGCGCGACTGCCGTCTGCCACGACGAGAGCGCGGCGGCGGCCGCGATGGTGGAGGTGACCATGGCGGCCGAGGAGGAGATCAAGGTGGAGGCCGCGGCGGCGGTGCTGGTGGATACGCTGGGCGTGCCCAGTACGCCGAGTGTGAAGAGGATGACGCGCTGTTCATGGCACACACTTTCGTCGAGATGGACAAAGATGCGCCGGCATACTCTCTGGCCGCGCAAGAAGTGAACTTGGAGGAGCCATGAGCTCATGCTTTCCTCGGCGTTGATGAAGCAGAGGAGAAGATGGGAGGCTGGTACCTCGACAGCGGAGCAACACACCACATGATGGGGCACCGCGAGCTCTTCGCCGACCTGAACACGGACGTCCGCGACATCGTGCGCTTCGGGGACGCGTCCAAGGTGGACATCCGCGACATCGGCACCATCGTGTTCCAAGGCAAGACCGGCGAGCACCGCGTGCTGCACGGGGTGTACTTCATCCCGGCCCTCAAGAATTCAATCATGAGCCTTGGGCAGTTGGATGAGGGCGGCTCCAAGGTGGAGATCGACAATGGCGTTTTGTGTATCTGGGATCGCAACGGCCGTCTGCTCGCCAAGGTATCTCGAGGAGCTAATCGCCTCTACATCCTTCACTTGGAAGCTGCGCAGCCTTGCTGTCTCGCTGTGCGCAAGGATGACAAGGCATGGCAATGACACGAGAGGCTTGGCCACCTGCACTTTGATGCACTGCGGCGTCTGAGTAGAGGAGAGATGGCTCGTGGGATCCCCAAGATCGACCACGTGGAGCAAGTCTGCGACGTCTACCAAGCAGAAGCGGCGAGCGTTCCCATTTGCGACGTCATACCATGCCCAGAAGCATCTGGATTTGGTGCACGACGACCTCTGCGGACCTGTGACGCCGGAGACCTCGGCGGGCAACCGCTACTTCCTTCTACTAGTGGATGACGCCACCCGGTTCATGTGGGCGGCGCTGCTGCGGACCAAGGATGCTGCTGGGGAGGCAATCAAGCGCATCAAGGCCGCAACAGAGGTGGAGAGCGGCTGCTAGCTCAAGGTCTTGCGCACGGACAAGGGCGGCGAGTTCACCGTCGCCAAGTTCAGCTCCTACTGCACCGATCAAGGTATCAAAAGGCACTTCAGTGCCCCTCATTCCCCTCAGCAGAACGGAGTCGTCGAGCACAGGAATCAGACGGTGGTGGCCATGGCACGTGCCCTGCTCAAGCAGCGCGGCCTACCGACAAGATTTTGGGGGGAGGCCGTGATGACGACGGTGCACCTCCTGAACCATGCCCCGACCCGAGCACTGGAGGGCATCACCCCCTACGAGGCATGGCACGGTCGCTCGCCAACCTTGGGCCACCTCAAGGTGTTTGGCTGCGTCGCCTACACCAGGCGCCTGACCTAGCTCCGCAAGCTGGATGACCGCGGCGAGGCCGGCGTGTTCATCGGCTATGTGGAGGGCGCGAAGGCCTACAAGATCTATGACCTAGTGTCCCAGCGCATGCACGTCAGTCGCGATGTCGTGTTCGACGAAGGCCGTGGCTGGGACTGGACATCTCCGGTGGCGAGCACCTCGGAGGTAGGCTACAGCGACTTCACCGTCGAGTACCCTTGGGAATAGGTCGTGCCTAGAGCTCCCAGCTTGGCATCACCATCGCCAACTCCTCCGCCGTGCTTCAATACACCAGAGCCGTCACAAGGTGAGGAGGAAGCAGAGGATCCCGTGTGAAAGATCTTGTTTGGTTTTGGTTAATTGATGAAACCTATGGACTAACCCTATGACTAAGTGTATGATCAAGATAGGGTGGTTCACCTTGACAAATGAAGCTAGAAGGATGACCATGGTGGATCAAGTGCTCCATGACTAAGGAAAAGAAGAAAGAGAAAAACAAAAATGGGGTCAAGGCAAAGGTATATCTATAGGGTCATTTTCAGTTTAGTGATCAAGACACTATAGAGAGTGTGATCACCTTTAGGATAGATAGCCGTACTATCAAGAAGGGAAAACTCATTTCGATTGCGGTTATCATGTGCCACTAGGTTTGCATTGCATTCATATAAAATGAACCTACGTGACATAAAACATGAAATAAATCCAAGAAAATATCTTGTAAAGGCTAACACAGGTGAACAAACGTATGAATCACAAGATGTTAGCACATGAAGACTTGGAGAAGAAGAAACAACTCATTTGGACACAAGATAGTGCTCCGGACGCAGAGTCCGGACGCTAGGGCTGCTCGGTCCGGACTAACGCAGACACGTCCGGAAGCAGACCCTCGCTCTCTGGCTTCTCGAGACAGGAGGTCCGAACGGCAATCAGCGTTCGGACGCTGACACTGGACGAAGGTCTGGAGCTTGGGAGCCCTCTGTTTCTTCTGGAAGAAATATCTGGACGCTGAAGAAGGTCCGGACGCAAGGCTCCGACCGACTGTCCGGATGAAAGGATCTCTCTGGATGCTCTCTGCAGAGGGTCCGGATGCTGTTGTGCGTCCGGACGCAGGTCTCCGGTCGCGAGTTCGGGCATTTGGGGCTCTCTGGACCGGCTCTGCGTAGGGTCCGGACGCAAGGCGTGTTGGTCCGGACCCCGACTATTCACTGCGTCTGGAGACATGTGGACAGCTCGGGCAAAGGCGCCAAACAACAAAGTTCAAATGGTGAAGGGTCCGAACACGCGGCCAATGGTCCGGACCCCCCTGCAGGCTGCGTCCGGAGTCACGCAGAAAGGCAACATCAAGGGGCAAAACGGCTAGTTGTTTGAGGGTTGCTATAAATATGTGGTGGCCGGCTCCTAGGGCTCCCTCTTGCACTCTCCATTCATTTGACATCTTTGTGCTTGCTTGAGATAGCCCCCAACTCACTCTCTTCTCTCTTGATTACATATTTGTGAGAGTTTGAGTGAACCAAGTGCTTTGATCATTGTATTGCATCTTAGTGGCACTTGGTCATCGTCATCGCCGCAAAGTTTCTTGTTATTCTTGGTGTTTGCCAACACCTAGACGGCTTGGCGATTGAGGAGAAGCTTCAGCGCGTGTTGGTGATTGTTCGCGGCCGGCTTCATCGACTTGTGAGAGGGCTTGTACCCACCTCGGCGGAGCGTCAAAGGTTAACTCTAGTGCATTGCTCGTGTCATTGTGTTACTCTCATTTTGGTGGTTTCTTGTGGCGCCCGGGTAGTGGGCTTGGCTTGTGAATTGCCAATTAGCCACCGAAACACCATTTGAGTAGTCGACACAATGGGGACTAGCTTGGTGGCAACCAAGTGAACCTCGAGAGAAAAATCGATTGTCATCTTGTCTCCTGACTACTCATTGATTTTTATTGTGATTGGCTCTCTACATTGACATCCATACATCACAAGACATTGGTATATCAATCACCTCCTCTCTTACATTTATATTCTTTCATATCTTGCTTAGTTAGCTCTCTAGCTAGTTTGTTAGCCTAGTTTGTTAGTTGTTCTTGCTAGCTTGTGTTAAGTGCCTTAGGTTCTTGCTATTGTTTGTTAGGCACCTAGCTAACTAGAATTGCATTGGATAGGTGGCTTCGCACCCCAAGTAGAGCTAGAGCATAAAGCTTCACTTAAGTGTTATCTAACCATTTGCTCTAGTGATTTGTAGAATTTTTATTAGGCTATTCACCCCCCTCTAGCCATCTATGACCTTTCAAGTGGTATCAAAGCCGTGGTCACCGCTATTATCAAGGCTTAACAACCTTCGATGTTAGTGATGGCTCAAATATCATTCAACCATGTGGGGAGCAAACCGCCAATGTTTGATGACACCTCATTTGATTATTGGAAGAGAAAGATGAAGATGCATCTAGGCTCAATACATGAGAAGGTGTGGACCGTGACCGAAAAGGACTATGTCATTCTTGATGAGGATAGTCCCACACCTAGAGAGCAAGAGAACCGACAATGCAACACCATGACACTTAATGTGATCTACAATGACATTGATTCCAAGATGTTTGAGCAAATCAAAGATCTTGACAAGGCAAGTGAAGTGTGAAAGAGACTTGAAGATACATATGAGGGCACTTCAACGGTAAAAATGCCAAGTTGTACATGCTCAAGGACAAGCTATCTCATTTCAAGATGAAGGAAGATGAGTCAATCCCGGAGATGTTTCATAGGCTCTAAGTAATCATCAATGATCTCAAGGGATTGGGTGAGAAGGTCAAGGATGAAGACTTCTCAAACCGCTTTCTTGGTTGTTTGCCCAAGAAATACAAAACTTTGAGACAAATAATTAGGAGAGATGGTTTGGACAAGATCACTCCCAATGAAGTACTTAGTGAGATCATGACCGAAGAGCAATACAATGAAGAAAGTGAAGAAGAAGAGGTCAAGGAAGAGAAGAAAGAAAAGAAGAGCTTAGCTTTCAAGGCTTCATCATCCAAGAGCAAGGGCAAAGCAAAGAAGCAAGAGTCTAGTGATGATGAAGATGCAAGTGATGATGATGATGAGATGATGGACCTCTTCGTGCGCAAGTTTGGTAAGTTTATGAAGAAGAAAGGCTATGGTGCTAGAAAGAGAAGAGATAACTTCAAGAGCAAAGACTATGAGAAGAGATGCTACAAGTGCAAGAGCACCGGTCACATGATTGCGGATTGTCCCAATCATAGTGATGATGATGAGAAGAAGAAGAGCAAGCATGACAAGAAGGAGAAGAAGCTCTCATTCACCAAGAAGAATAAGGGTTAATCTTATATGGTGACTTGGGATAGTAGTGACTCTTCCGATGATGACTCTAGTGATGATGAGAGGAAGAAGTCCAAGAAGAAGGCATTGGAAAACATTGCTATCAACAACAAGCCATCCATCTTTGACACTCCATCATGCTTCATGGCTAAGCCATATAAGGTACAATCTTGTGATGAGAGTGATAGTGATGATGATAGTAGTGATGATGAGGATGAGTACTCCAAGGAAGAGCTAGTGGACATGATGAAGCAAACTTATGCTTTCTTTGAGACAAAGAGAAAGGAGTGCAAAGAATTGAACAAGAAGCTTAAGGCTCTTGAACAATCCTTTGATGAGCTCAATGGCTCTCATGAGAGGCTAATGCAAGCCCATGAGAAGCTTGAGATGACTCACTATAAACTTGAAAAGACTCATTCCTCTCTCCTTGAACAAAACAAGAATAAGGTCGTTGCATCATGTGATATTGGAGTCACTTGTGATATTCTCGATGAATCATTTTTCACTCCTATCATTGTTGCACCAACCGACACTAGCACATCCACTTGCACATCTACTAGTGATAGCTCAAAGGATGATGCTACACTAGTGATTGAAAATGAAAAATTGAAACATGATGTTAATGAAATCACTCATGCTTTGGGTAAGGCATATGGTGGAGATGTCCGCTTGCTAAAGTGCTTGGGTAGCCAAAGATTTTCCCACTACAAAGAGGGATTGGGCTATACCCCCCAAGAAAGGCAAGGCGACCTTTGTAACTCCAAAGCCTAGCTTTGTGAGGAGCAATGGTCACTTTTGCAACAAATGCAAGCAAGTGGGACATGTAGACCAATATTACAAACTAAACATGAGCCAAACTAAGTTTGCTAAATCCACCTCCATGCATTTTGATTCATGTTATATGCTTACCAAAGGGAGAGATTGTGTAAAGGCTAAGTATGTTGGCACACCCATTGTTGGCCCAAAGAAGAAGGCTATTTGGGTGCCAAAATCCTTGGCCACTAACTTTGGAGGACCCAAACAAGTATGGGTACCTAAGAAAAACTAACTTGTTTTGTAGGTAAATTACCAAGCCGAAGGAAGGCATTGGGTGCTTGATAGTGGATGCACTCAACACATGACCGGGGATTCTAGAATGTTCAAATCAATCAACTCCAACACCAATGATGGCATTGATAGTATTACATTTGGTGATAATGGAAAGGGCAAGGTCAAGGGACTTGGTAAGATTGCAATATCCAATGACTTGAGCATATCAAATGTCTTGCTAGTTGAAAGCTTGAACTTTAATTTGCTATCCGTGGCTCAATTGTGTGATCTTGGATTCAAATGCATATTTGGAGTAGATGATGTAGAGATCATTAGTGTAGATGGTTCAAACTTGATCTTCAAAGGCTTTAGATATGAGAACCTCTACCTAGTTGATTTCAATGCTAGTGAAGCTCAATTGTCAACTTGCTTGCTCACTAAATCAAGTATGGGTTGGTTATGGCATAGAAGGCTTGGTCATGTTGGCATGAAGCAATTGAATAGATTGATCAAGCATGACTTAGTAAGAGGCTTGAAAGATGTTGTGTTTGAGAAGGACAAACTTTGTAGCTCTTGTCAAGCCGACAAACAAGTTGGAAACACCCATCCTAAGAAGAGCATGATGAGCACTAGTAGAGCATTTGAGTTGTTGCACATGGACTTGTTTGGACCAACAACATACACAAGTATTGGAGGGAACAAGTATAGATTTGTCATAGTGGATGATATTATAAGATATACTTGGGTATTCTTTCTCAACGAAAAGAGTAAAACATTTGCCACATTCAAGACTTTTGTCAAGAGATGTTACGATGAGTTTGAAACTACAATCAAGAAAGTGAGAAGTGATAATGGAAATGAATTCAAGAATACAAGAGTTGAAGAGCTATGTGATGAGCTTGGAATCAAACATCAACTCTCGGCCAAGTACACTCCACAATCAAATGACCTTGTTGAGAGGAAGAATAGAACATTGATTGATATGGCAAGGTCTATGCTTAGTGAGTACAATGTGAGTCAATCCTTTTGGGCCGAAGCTATCAACACCGCTTGCTACTCTAGCAACCATTTGTATTGTCATCCATTGATGGAGAAGACACCATATGAGCTATTGAATGGAAGAAAGCCCAACATTTCATACTTTAGAGTCTTTGGGTGCAAATGCTACATCTTGAAGAAAGGCACAAGGCTTGGAAAGTTTGACAAGAAGTGTGATGAAGGGTTCTTACTTGGTTACTCAACCACAAGCAAAGCCTATAGAGTTTGGAATTTGGCTAGTGGTATACTTGAGGAGGTTCATGATGTTGAATTTGATGAAACCAATGGCTCACAAGTTGAAAATGAGAATCTAGAAGATGTGAGTGGTCCTCAATTGGCTAATGCTACGAAAAACATGGATATTGGTGACATTAGGCCAAAGCAAGTGATTGACATTGAAGATGACAAATATCAAGTGCTCAACTCACCCAATGTGCAAGCTAATAGTTCTCAAATACAAGATCAACAAGTGGCTAGTTCATCTCAACCAATATCAAGCAATCAAGTTCCACCTCTCCAACCGACCAACATTGCAAGAGATCACCCCATTGATCAAATAGTTGGTGACATTACAAGTGGTGTTCAAACAAGATCAAGATTGACATCCTTTTGTGAGCACTACTCCTTTGTATCATCCATAGAGCCAACAAAGATTGATGAAGCCCTACAAGATGTTGATTGGGTCAATGCTATGCATGAAGAGCTCAACAATTTCACTAGAAACCAAGTTTGGGAACTAGTTGAAAGACCCAAGAACTACAATGTGATTGACACAAGATGGGTATTTGGAAATAAGCAAGATCAAGATGGTATAGTTGTGAGAAACAAAGCAAGATTGGTAGCTCAAGGATACACTCAAGTTGAGGGTCTTGACTTTGGAGAAGCATATGCACCGGTTGCAAGATTAGAGGCAATAAGAATTCTATTGTCCTATGCATGTGCACACAACATCAAGCTATACCAAATGGATGTGAAGAGTGCTTTCTTGAATGGATACATCAATGAGCTAGTATATGTTGAGCAACCTCCCGGTTTTGAAGATGACAAGAAGCCCAACCATGTCTACAAGTTGAAGAAGGCTTTATATGGCTTGAAGCAAGCACCTAGAGCATGGTATGAAAGATTGAGGGATTTTCTCTTATCCAAAGGGTTCATCATGGGAAAGGTTGATACTACTCTCTTCACCAAGAATCTTGGCAAGGATCTATTTGTGCTCCAAATCTATGTTGATGACATCATATTCGGTTCAACCAATCAAGATTTTTGTGAAGAGTTTGGCAAGATGATGGCAAATGAGTTTGAGATGTCGATGATTGGTGAACTTAGGTACTTCCTTGGTCTTCAAATCAAGAAATTGAAGAATGACACCTTTGTGAATATTTAGGTACTTGAAGCATACACAAGATGTTGGATTGTGGTATCCCAAGGGGTCTAACTTTGAATTGATTGGATATTCAGACTCCGACTATGCGGGATGCAAGATTGATAGAAAGAGCACATCGGGCACATGTCAAATGCTAGGCATATCACTTGTATCTTGGTCATCAAAGAAGCAAAATAGTGTTGCACTCTCTACCGCCGAATCCGAATACATAAGTGCGGATAGTTGTTGTTCTCAATTGCTTTGGATGAAAGCAACTTTGAATGACTATGGACTCAAATTCAAGCAAGTGCCATTGCTATGTGACAATGAAAGTGCGGTGAAGCTCACCAACAATCCGGTTCAACATTCAAGAACCAAGCACATAGATGTGAGGCACCACTTCATAAGGGACCATCAACTAAAGGGTGATAGCAAGATCACAAGTGTTGGCACCGATGATCAACTTGCCGACATATTCACCAAGCCACTTGATGAGAAGAGGTTTTGCAAGCTAAGAAATGAGTTGAACATTCTCGATTATTCAAACATGTGTTGATGCACCCCATATAAGACATGCCTCTCCTTCGAGCTATGCAAGGTACAAGTTGATTGATATGTCATTCATCCTTATTAGGACTTGTTAGTGCATCTAGACATCAACTCATTAGGCTCATTCATGAAAAATCAAATGATTTGATGCTTATATGGTACCACTATTGCTTCTATGCTTGATATGATCTAGTGGTAGCATATGACATATTTGTGGGCTTGCAATCCTAGAGTTTGATCTAGATGATAAACTTCAAATGTTTAGCTCAACATGGGCAAGATAACCATTCTAGGATGTGTGAACAAGCTTGTCCATGGTTTAAACCTAGTTAAATACCTTGGGGCAAGTGATCTAGATTGAACCACAACTAACACTTCTCTCCAATAATCAAACCTTTGAGCACATCTTTTATGATAATAGATGACAAAGGGGGAGAAGTAAGTAGTAAGACAAAGAAAAATATTTTTGAAAATTTGAAAATGAAAGCACACAAGTAGGGGGAGCAAGCCTATGAATAAAGTTGTTGCATATCTTTGTGCATTCATAAGTGCTTGCTTGCATATGCACTTATATTCATGACATGCTTGTGTGATGAATGCTAGAAACTTAAATTGACTTGATGCTTGAAGTACTAGCATGCTTAGGTCTTAGCCTAATTCTTCTTGTGAGCTAAAGCTTCTCAAGTGGTATTTCAAGTTTGCTCTCAAGTGATTTCTAGGCATTCATGGTGCTAAGGATGGTATAATATGGCACTCCGATTGGTATCACGCTTCAAAGGTCCATCTTTTATACCTTAGCATCATTTGGTAGCATTCACTCTCCTACAATTCCTATTCATGCATATGTGATTAAAATGAACCAAACTCATATATCACATATGTAGGGAGAGCTAATACTACCAAAGTGAAAATTTTCATCATATATATTCCTTTGTGAAAGGTTGTCATCAATTACCAAAAAGGGGGAGATTGAAAGACCTTGTTTGGTTTTGGTTAATTGATGAAACCTATGGACTAACCCTATGACTAAGTGTATGATCAAGATAGGGTGGTTCAGCTTGACACATGGAGCTAGAAGGATGACCATGGTGGATCAAGTGCTCCATGACTAAGGAAAAGAAGAAAGAGAAAAACAAAAATGGGCTCAAGGCAAAGGTATATCTATAAGGCCATTTTCGGTTTAGTGATCAAGACACTATAGAGAGTGTGATCACCTTTAGGATAGATAGCCGTACTATCAAGAAGGGAAAACTTGTTTCGATTGCGGTTATCATGTGCCACTAGGTTTGCATTGCATTCATATAAAATGAACCTACATGACATAAAACATGAAATAAATCCAAGAAAATATCTTGTAAAGGCTATCACAGGTGAACAAAGGTATGGATCACAAGGTGTTAGCACATGAAGACTTGGAGAAGAAGAAGCAACTCATTTGGACACGAGATAGTGCTCCGGACGCAGAGTCCGGACGCTAGGGCTGCTCGGTCCGGACTAACACAGACGCGTCCGGAAGCAGACCCTCGCTCTCTGGCTTCTCGGGACAGGAGGTCCGAACGGCAATCAACGTCCGGACGTTGACACCGGACGAAGGTCTGGAGCTTGGGAGCCCTCTGTTTCTTCTAGAAGAAATATTCGGACGCTGAAGAAGGTCCAGACGCAAGGCTTCGGCCGACCGTCCGGATGAAAGGATCTCTCTGGATGCTCTCTGCAGAGGGTCCGGACGCTGTTGTGCGTCCGGACGCAGGTCTCTGGTCATGAGTTCGGGCATTTGGGGCTCTCTGGACCGGCTCCGCGTAGGGTCCGGACGCAAGGCGCATTGGTCCGAACCCCGACTATTCACTGCGTCTGGAGACACGTGGACAGCTCGGGCAAAGGTGCCAAACAACAAAGTTCAAATGGTCCGGACCCCCTGCAGGCTGCGTCCGGAGTCACGCAAAAAGGCAGCATCACGGGGCAAAATGGCTAGTTGTTTGAGGGTTGCTATCAATATGTGGTGGCCGGCTCCTAGGGCTCCCTCTTGCACTCTCCATTCATTTGACATCTTTGTGCTTGCTTGAGATAGCCCCCAACTCACTCTCTTCACTCTTGATTGCATATTTGTGAGAGTTTGAGTGAACCAAGTGCTTTGATCATTGCATTGCATCTTAGTGGCACTTGGTCATCGTCATCGCCGCAAAGTTTCTTGTTATTCTTGGTGTTTGCCAACACCTAGACGGCTTGGTGATTGTTCGTGGCCGGCTTCATCGACTTGTGAGAGGGCTTGTACCCACCTCGGCGGAGTGCCAAAGGGTAACTCTAGTGCATTGCTCGTGTCATTGAGTTACTTTCATTTGGGTGGTTTCTTGTGGCGCCCGGGTAGTGGGCTTGGCTTGTGAATTGCCAATTAGCCACCGAAACACCATTTGAGTAGTCGACACAACGGGGACTAGCTTGGTGGCAACCAAGTGAACCTCGGGAGAAAAATCGATTGTCATCTTGTCTCCCGGCTACCCATTGATTTTTATTGTGATTGGCTCTCTACATTGACATCCATACATCACAAGGCATTGGTATATCAATCACCTCCTCTCTTGCATTTATATTCTTTCATATCTTGCTTAGTTAGCTCTCTAGCTAGTTTGTTAGCCTAGTTTGTTAGTTGTTCTTGCTAGCTTGTGTTAAGTGCCTTAGGTTCTTGCTATTGTTTGTTAGGCACCTAGCTAACTCGAATTGCATTGGATAGGTGGCTTCGCACCCCAAGTAGAGCTAGAGCATAAAGCTTCGCTTAAGTGTTATCTAACCATTTGCTCTAGTGATTTGTAGAATTTTTATTAGGCTATTCACCCCCGCTCTAGCCATCTAGGACCTTTCACCGTGGCGGCAGCCACTCCACTGCCCGCCACGCCATCGCTAGTGGCAAGCAACTCCAGTCCTCGGGTCAAGCACGTGACTCCCCTGGAGGACGACGAAGAAAGGGTGGACGCCTACGACGACAGTGAGCAGCTGCGCTACCACCGCATCACTGATCTCATCGGGGATGAGGCCACCCCGCCGCCAGCGCAGAGGCTGTTCGCCGAGCTGCACCTCTCCTGCTCGGACGAGCCGACTACCTACGCAGAGGCGAAGGATGATCCAGCTTGGCAAGCTACGATGGAGGAAGAGCTGGGCGCTGTTGAGCGCAATGGCACCTGGGAGCTGGTGCCACCCCGAGCTGGTCATCGACCAATCACCCTGAAGTGGGTGTTCAAGCTGAAGAAGAATGAGGAAGGTGCTGTGATCAAGCACAAGGCAAGGCTTGTAGCTCGGGGTTTTGTGCAGCAAGAAGGGGTGGATTATGAAGATGCTTTCGCTCTTGTTGCAAGAATGGAGTCAGTAAGGCTGCTACTAGCACTAGCTGCTCAAGAGGGGTGGAAGGTCCACCACATGGATGTCAAGTCGACATTTCTCAATGGGGAGCTCATGGAGGAGGTCTATGTGCAGCAGCCACCTGGGTTTGCTGTCCAAGGAGAAGAAGGAAATGTCTATCGTCTCCACAAGGCACTGTATGGGCTAAGGCAGGCACCCAGGACATGGAATGCAAAGCTGAACTCAACCTTAAAGAAGATGGGGTTTGTTCAGAGCAACCATGAAGCTACCATCTACAGAAGAGGCTCAAATGGCTCTGTCCTATTGGTTGGAGTCTATGTGGATGATTTGATCATCACTGAAGTCAAGGAGGAGGAAGTGAAGACTTTCAAGACAGAGATGCAATTCATCTTTGAGATGAGTGACCTTGGGTTACTCAGTTTCTAACTTGGAGTAGAAGTGCAGCAAGGCAGTAGTGGGATCACTCTGAGGCAGAGTCACTATGCCAAGAGGATTGTGGAGTTGGGAAGCATGGCTAATTGCAACCCTACTGCCACTCCAATGGAAGAAAGATTGAAGCGGAGCAAGGAGAGCACAACAGAAGAAGTGGATCCAACACAATACAGAAGATTGGTTGGAAGCTTGAGGTACTTGGTTCACACTAGGCCAGACCTGGCATTTTCAGTGGGATTTGTGAGCAGGTTCTTGGAGAGACCTACCACTGAACATGAAATGACAGTCAAGAGAATTCTCAGGTACCTGGCAGGTACCCTTGACTATGGCCTCCACTTCACCAAGGCACCAAATTCAGCAAGGTTCTTGGGCTACTGTGACTCAGATCTTGCTGGAGACATTGATTCCAGCAAATGCACAACTGACTATCTCTTCTTTCTAGGCAACAGCTTGGTCAGTTGGCAGTCTGTCAAGCAGAAGGTAGTGGCACTATCTAGCTGTGAGGCTGAGTATGTGGCCATGACTACAGCAGCAACTCAGGCACTTTGGCTATCAAGGTTGCTGGCTGATTTGCTAGGAAGAAGAGTAGAAACTGTGGAGTTGAAAGTGGACAACAAGTCAGCACTTGCACTTGCCAAGAACCCAGTGTTCCATGACAGGAGCAAGCACATAAGGACAAAGTTCCACTTCATCAGAGATTACATGGATGAAGGGAGCATCAAGGCAGATCACATCCCATAAATGAGCAACTTGCAGACATTCTCAATAAGTCACTTGGAAAGACTAAGTTTGAAGATATGAGAAGCAAGATTGAGCTCAAGAAGATCATCAAGACAGGCTGAAGCAAGACTTATGGGGAGAATTGATAGATAAGCCTGTGCTATTAGAGCACTTTAGTTGTTAGTCTCTACTTTCAGTTTTTAAACAGTTGCTTTATACTTTAGGCTAGCTTTACTTTACAACATTAGGAATATGCTCTTAAACCAAACTTGTATCCCAAGAAGCTCTATTGAGCTCTAGTGTATATAAAGGGGATCAAAGCCTAGATGCAATTCTGCCCTAGCACATAATTCTGAGTCTCACTTTGCTAACAGAAGATTTAAGCTTTCTATAACGTCACTGTGCACGCCAGCTCAGCAGCAAGTGTTGAGAATTTCTGCAACAGCATGATAAAACCATCTGTTGCCACTGCCTTCTTGAAATTTTCCTTGACAACAAACAAATCCATGCAGTATGTCTTCAACTTTAGACAGCGTACGTCTCGGCGCAAGCTAAAACAGAAGCAACCGTTTCTGCCGAGACGTTTTCACATAACTTGAGTTCACATATAACCTTGAGACGGTCGAGCGCGTATCGGTCAGCTGCGGCGAGCAAATGTATCATCATCTCAACGAGAGGGTCTCCAAGCTCATCATCTGCAGGCAAGGCATCCGTGTACATGAACTGGAGCATAACTCTGAATGCCGCGGGGTTGATGTCGTGCAGCGTGATGGATGGCATTGTGGCGTCTGCCATTGGGCCAAAGAGTTCAGCGGTGAAGACCGGCGATCGGGCTGCGAGCACGGCACGGTGAGCAGGGAACACCTCGCCACCGACAACAAACGACACATCTGTCGCCAAAGCGGAGTCCAGCAGGTGGCCCAGATGGCTTGCTAAGTCAGGCTGTGGCGGTACAGGCAAGGTGTTGTCAATGTCAGGGAAAACTATGACCCCGCACAAAATTGTGACCGTGCCATTTATCACAAAGGATGATTCGAGATCACTTAGCTTCACGAAGCGACCCCACCCCGTCTCTATGCCATCCTTGGGAGAGTAAACATCCACGGACCTGAGCACACCTGTAGAAGAAAGCGTGCCATCTCTGCACACCATGGAAGCATCTACCTTGTCCCCACGCGGGTAGCAGTTAACCCTCCACAGGTAACCCCCGGCGGAGAAGCTGTCGGAGCTCACGACGTCTCCAATGCCAAGGTGATGGTTTTGCGCATAGTCAAGCTTGAACTCGAGAAAAGCAGAGCCCAATATCCTAGTGCTTCGGTGCTTCCTAGATGAATGAATTCCCGTGTAAGGGAGTATTTGGTTGTCTGACTTATTTTTTAGTTTCTTGTCACATTAAATGTTTGGTACCAATTAAATGAATTAAATATAATTTATATTATAAAACTAATTACAGCGTCATATAGTACTTCACGAGACGAATCTATTAAGCATAATTAATCCATCATTAATATATGTTTATTATATCACCATATTGTCAAATCATAGACTATTTTATATCAATAGATTTGTTTCGCAAAATAGTCTTCGGCTGACAAATTAGTTTTATAAATAGTCTATATTTAATACTTCTAATTAGTGTCTAGATATCCGATGTGACAGAGACTTATTTTTAGTCCCTGTAACCAAACATACCCTAAATAACACCGATTTCACAAGCAACAAAACCGTTTATCGTAAGAAAAACTGAAGAAAAGGCCGCGGAAAAAACTCACTCACATTCCAACAAATGGTTGTGGACTTGTGGTGGGGTAGGGTTTGGTGTGCTTGGCTGTTCCTCTAGCCGCCGCCACGGTGAGCTTCAGACTCGCAAGGAAAGGAGCGGTGGACGTCTTTTCTCAACAAACCTCCTGCAGCAGCCGGCCGACAGCCGCCGATCGTCGCCTCCGATGAGCCTCCGCATCTCGCTTCACGGTTTGGGGCTGTGGGGACGGCGGATAGTGACGGAAATTATCCGCGCCGACCAGTCGGATGCGTGCCTTCTGCCGACCCCCCCCCCCCCCCCCCTACCTTCCCATGGCAGGCCGAATTGAAGCGAGCAGCCCATCTACTGAAGCGAGCGACCCACGATAGCATGATGCTGGAGCCAGCGCGGACCGAGAGAGCGACAAGTGCGCGCGCGAGATTCCCCCACTCCAGGACTGCAGGTACGTATGTTTTTTTTTTCATTTTTTTTGTTTCTCCTTATTCTTCTTCTTATATTTCTTTTTCTTTTACTTTTACGTACATCTATCTTGTTTTTTTATTCCCACACCTACACGGCCTCTGTAGTTTTCTTTCTTCTTCTTATTATTATTATTATTATTATTATTATTATTATTATTATTATTATATATATATATATATATATATTTCTTTCCCTTTTATTTATGTTTCGGTTTTTTCTTTTTTCTTTTTTCCCTTTAACGTGGATCCATGTGGTATGTATGTTTTTTCTTTTATTTTTTATTTATATTTATTTTATGTATTTTTATTTTTATTATTATTCTGTTTACTTTTATTTATTTTGTTTATGTATTATTTTTTGTGTTTAAATTTTTATCCTCCCTTTAGTTCTTAACCAAAACAATTTTTTTCTTAATGTTTCTCATCTTTTATTTATTCCAATAATACATGACTTTCTTGTCTTCTCATTTTAGTCCACTATTAGTAGTATCCATTGATATTTTTTTCTCTCTATTATGTGTTTTTATTATTATTTTAGTTCCTATATTTTTGGAGACACATAAGATGTTTGAATAGTATACATAATATAAGGGAGATATTTCATAATTTTTTGGAGTATTTATATAGTATTTATGGGATATCCGATGATATATTTTAGTTTGTTCAAGTAATGTTTATAAAATATATTTTTTTATTTTATCTATTAGATTTTTCCTTCAATTTTTTTAATTACAAATATGTTTTATTGTGATATTGAGTAGTCTAGGATGTTCTATGATGTATTTGAGATGTTCACATAGTATATATATGACGTATGTTATGATGTTCATGTCTTATATACGTGATGTTCTAGGAGGTATGCTACAATATTCTTGTAGTATACATAAAATGTTCATATAGAATATATATATATATATATATATATATATATATATATATATATATATATATATATATATATGATGTTTTAAGCTATATTTTGAGATGTTCACGTAATATATGTGATGTATTACGATGTATGTTATGTTCACGTAGTTATTTAAATTATTTGCTTTCCTTATTCATATTCTATTTTTACTTCACATATTCTATAATAGATATGTGACGGTCGCATAGTAAATATATAATGTGTAATTATACATTCTCTGATGTTCATGTATTATAAATGAGATGTTTCATGAATATTTATAGTATTCACATAATACTCCTAAAATATTCGATGGTATATTTTAGGTTGTTAGTTCTCTTCTTAAAAAAAAATACGTGCTCAGGTGCGTTTATAAAAAGGTGTCCATGTGGTATTCGTGTGTTGTAATGATGTTTCTTTTGTACTTTCCTGCGCTATGTGGTTTTTCCATTTAATTTGTTATTAGTTTTCAATTTACTTTTTCTTCCTTATTTTACTCTATTTAATTAATCTAACTATATTTTTATTTTCATGTTTCATTTTTATGTCTTATATTTTATATTTCATATTTCATGAGATTTATACTATGTTCTATAATATATCTTGGAATGTTGACATAATGTGCTTTAGATTAGTCACAAAGTATCCCATTAATAATCTACCATATAATTTTGATTGTTCACATACTACACATGAGATGTTCTACGATGCATTCTTCTATGTTCACGTATTATAAATGGAATGTTCTATGACTATTTTTTAATATTCCTATAGTACTCATGAAATTGAATGTTTTGCTATTGCGTTCTTATCCCTATTTTGATGTCCAATTGTGATTTTACCCCTGCTTTTGTTATCGTTGTAGTTTTAACCCTGTTTTTTTTTTAAAATGAAGCCTAAGTTTACCCCTACTCCGTGAAAATTAGGTAACAATGTCAAATGGGATGAGTAAGGATAAGTTTTCATATGCGAAATTGCCCCTACTTATCTTAATGCATTGTGAATTACCCCTCTTTTAACATATATATTTAAACACATCATTTTAACCAATATTTAGACACATCATTTTTAAAAAGTGGGGGTAAACTCACAATTAGGGTTCAAAACAAGGACAATAACGCAATAGTATTCCGAGGTAACAGTGTCAAATGGGATGAGTAAGGATAAGTTTTCCTATGCGAAATTACCCCTACTTATCTTAATGCATTGTGAATTACCCCTCTTTTGACATATATATTTAAACACATCATTTTAACCAATATTTAGACACATCATTTTTAAAAAGTGGGGGTAAACTCATAATTGAGGTTCAAAACAAGGACAAGAACGCAATAGTATTCTGGATGCAGGTAATAACGTTAGAAATAGGGGTAAACGGAGCCTTTATTTTTGAAAAGGAGGGGTAAAAATACAAAGTGAAAGAAAGTGAGGGTAAAATCACAATTAAAATTCAAAACAAGGACAGAAACACAATAGCCCCTTTGAAATATTATCGGCCTGTTTGGCTGCTCGTTTCTGTGGCTTATAAGCTGTCTGATGCTGTTTTGGTTATTTGATTGTAAGACAAAAATATTGTAACATGACTAATAAGCCAAGCAAACAAGATTTGTACATGTTTGAAAAATAGTCCCGAACAAGTCGAGGTGGCTTGTTATTCAGCCCTATTCTGGTAGTATTCATATTTATTTTATCTTTTATATTTTATTTTGGTTTAGGTTTTTCCTATATTCCTTCAATATCGTGTATCATGTTTTGGTTTAGAACATTATTTTTTTCAGTATGAAATACTTTTTTATTTGAACAATAATAGTTTGATATAATTTAATAACTGAACATACTTGTTAAGTAACATGAATCAAACACGTAGTGCATTGGTAGAGCATGATAGCCCTTTGTATCACTATATATATTATTTATTATTTTGCCCACACCGAAAAACAAATAAATTTGTTCGTAAAAAAAAGAAAAACGAAAAAACAGAGAATGGAAAGCGACGCGCGGGAGGACAGAAAAATGAATAGAAAAATGAAAAACCCGCGCACTAGAGGGAGGCATGAGCTCGTGGAGAGAGCCTGTGCACCTGCGGATGAGGGCTTCCGCAATGGCCCAAACACTGTAAGGCGGCCCAACTTTTCAGATTGCACAATCGACGGAAATTAATTTGCCCTGGTCGGCGGACGACTTGCGGCCACCCTGGTCGGCCTATATCACGCCCCGGATAGTGATGGGTGGATGGCTGCCGCGCCGCCACGGCCTAGTGACTAAGCCGCCCACTGCGGGAAACTCGTGGGCTCGTGGCCCAAACATGGACCCGTCAAAGCGAATAAGCCCACGGTTGCCTTCTTTGCTAAGGCTTACGGCCTAACAGATTACTTCTTTCAGGGTCCGTGAGACAAGTGTGTGTCTACACATGGCTTACATAGTACACGTGGCAATGGAGACCTCGTCCCCAATTTCCCAAAGAAAATTCTCTTGTCAGCCTTTATTTATAAAAAACACATAAAACACATGTATTTATCTCAATCTACACACGTGTTAAATATAGTGGTGAAAATTAAATTAAGTTTGACTATAATCCACTTCATCATATATAGATTAAGATGGATACATGTACATCCAAATAAGGACCTAGAGAATATGAATCGGAGAGTAAATGGAACCCTGCAGGGGCCTAAATAGGGAAGAAACATCCCATGTAGATTTTAGCGGGGGCAGCTATGGTCATGTGATCCCCGTCCCTGGTTCCTGCATCCCCCTTGCATAGCCACTCACAGGCTTCATGTTCATTCTCAGCCCACAAAAGCCCAATAAAAAAGCCATGTATAAAGCACAACAAAACCTAACTAGCCAAAGTATAACTCCTTTCCCAATCTCAGTGCCGCCACCAAGATAGTTAAGTAGTTGAGGCACACATCGAACTTTTGCAATCGTCCGCGCGACGCATCACACTCACTCTCGTGTCCGTGCACTTTCCTAAGCTAGTGAACCACACACCGCACTTGTGCTCACTACTGCATAAATGATTTTACGAGATAGGGCCAAATATTAATGGAGGCAAATACAAAGCCTACGCGTCTCCTAAAATATGTAACTATTTCTGGAGGACATTATTCTAGGAGACACCAAATAAAGACCTCTTAGTAAATCCATTAATAGAGACATACCTGTTAAGAGGTCTATTGATGGTCAATAACAACATATGCCTAATTGGTAATATATAAAAGGCATCAACCATAGTCATAGGGCTTAATCCTAATTACCTCCACAAGTTTTGGTGACTTTGTGAATGTAGGCACAAGGTGACTATGTACATGGTTGAAAGCATCTAGGCCCCATGATTTCGATGATTAACGACAATACAAGGTTATTATGGCTAACGTATGTTTTGCAGAGGCAATTAGAGTGTTAGGCCATAATGACGATGAATGAATGGGCAACCAATGGTTTTCTAATGCCCCCAAGATGGATATCGTTTTGAATTTCAAAGGATGGAGATGAAGACGGTGATTAGTCTAGGTCTAAGTGTCAAAAGGAGATGAAGGACACTTAGAGTAGATTAGGTCTTTGTTTTACCTTTGACCGTACTATTAAGGGGGGTTAGAATGAGTAGCTTGACTTAGGTGAGTTTCATGGAGTAGGTGTGGTGCACACTTGACTTACATAGCCCTAAGTGAGCCTAAGTTGACCCTAAGATAGCCTAGAACAACTTCCGTTTTTGACGAAACTCGATTTGGAGAAGTTAGAGGTGTTTAAGTAGCACCGCACGCTGGTGTACCTAGCACCGGGCGCGTCCGATGTAGTCTAATTGAGAGATCTCTAGTGTTTTGGATAATTGATGAAACCTAAAGTACTAACCTAGCTCTAAGTGTGAGTAAGTTGAGTACACCAAGGTGAAGTGAAGATGACAAGTGATGGAGCAAGGAGGAGGCTAAGGAGAAAGCTAATAAAAGGCTCACACTTGGAGAAGAAGGAAAATAAAAAGATCCTAAGCAATTCAAGGCAAAGGTATTGGCTAGGACTTTTCTTTTGGTGGTCAAGACACCAAGTGAGTGTGATCATATTTAGGTTAGACAACCGTACTATTAAGAGGGGAAATTCAAAAGTGATTGCGGTTTGTCGAGTGCCACTAGGTGTTATCTATATTGCATATGCATTTAGGACCTAGTGACATACACCATGCTATTTGTCAAGTGAAACATGCTAAGACCTGCTCACTAAGGTGGATACTTAGTGCTTGGCACAATGAAGCAAAGGTAGAAAAAGAAGAAATGAATTTGGACAAGAATAGGGCGTTGGATGCTGGCATCGGACGCTGGCCAAAAGCACGACGGAGCGTTCGACGACAAACCATAACTGTGAATCAGTGCAGAATTTGCAACGAACGTTGCGGAGCGTTTGTCGATGAGGCGACAGACGCGTCCGTCGGAAGATGGAGCTCTCTGGTCCTCTCTGCTCGGAGCGTCGGACGCGTCCGACGGTAACTGGAGCTCTCTGGTTCTTCTCTGCTCGCGCGACGGATGATCGCGACGGACGCTGGAGCTTTTGGTTTGGAGCGTCCGTCAGTTGAAGATTTTCAAAGACAGAGCCCAACGGCTAGCTCTGACAAGGCGCCGGACGCTACGACGGAGCGTCCGTCACACCCGTGAAGAGCGTCCGTCGCCAACTTAACAGCCCAACGGCTAGAAGACTTTGAGGGGAGTTATAAATATGTGTTGGCCGGCTAGGGGTGGTCTCTCTCGCACATTTGAACATCTTGAGACTTCTTTGAGCTGAGCAAACTCTCTCCCACTCATCTCCATGCTTGGTTAGTGAATTTCCAAAAGAGATTGAGTGATCCAAGTGCATTTCGCATATAGCTTGCATCTAGTGGCACTTGGGAGGCGTTCTCGCTGTGGATTTCTTGTTACTCTTGGTGATTGCCATCACCTAGACGGTTTGGAGCAGCGGTGGTAGATTGAGAAGCTTGGTGATTGTGCTTCGTCGACTACAAGTTGATTGTGAGGGGTTCTTGTGCCTTCCCCGTGGGAGATCGCAAAGGTAACTCTAGTGGATTGCTCGTGGAGTTTCAATAGCCTCATCTTGTGTTGGTTGTGCGGCACCCGGTGACGGGTTTGGCGTGTGATACCAATTAGCTTGTGAACCTCCAAGTGAGTGTCTTGCCACAATGGGGACTAGCTAGTTGGCAAACTAGTGAACCTCGGAAGAAAATCAAGTGTCAACCATTGTGCCTTGTGTTTGATTGACCTCATTGGTGTTCACTTGATTGGTTCATCCCCTACAACTCCACGGCGGTATATCGATCCCCTCTATCTCTCTTTTGTTTCTTGTCATTTCCTCTTAGTAGAAATATTAGGTTGTGCTAGTTCTTGTGCTTAGTAGCTTGAGTAGGATTTGTGTGAACTAGAGCTATTAGTTTAGCACTTGTGGATAGGTGGCTTCGCAACACCCACTAGGCTAGCGAAAATTTCGCTTCGCTTCTTAGTCATCTAACTTTGTTGTTGAGGTTTCTTTGTAGAAAATTAAATTAGGCTATTCACCCTCCCTCTAGCCATCACATAGGACCTTTCACTAGTGCCGAGGGTTAGGCACCAGACTCACCTCAGTGAGGCATCAGACGCGCCCGGTGCTCTCAGAGCGTTCACATTCTCACCGGACGCTGACACCGGGTTCAGTGTCCCCGAGTGGGAGTGAGTCTGGTGGGTGCCGCCGGTGTCCATGCAGAGAGGTTCCAAAGAGCTCCTTGAGCCATCAGACGTGTCCGGTGGTAGGTCACCAGACTCTTGTCAGTGTCCGGTGCCAACACAGAGAGGAATCAAGAGTGTAGAGTTGCACCGGACGCGTCCGGTGCAGGGGCACCGATGCGTCTGGTGCTCACTGAATTCAAACAGTAACTAGCCATTGGTCGAGGCATCAGTGTGTCCGGTGCCCTGCACCGGAGTGTCCGGTGCCCCTTAATTCACATACTGTATGTCCTAATGGGTATGTTTTGTGAGAGGGGTATTTATACCCCATCCCTTGCTCCCCTCTCTTGCCTTTGCTCATTTGATCTGCTGAGAGACACCTTGGGAGTGTGTGAGAGAGAAAGAGCCCTAGTGAGGAGTGAGGTTTGCTAATCCATTTCTTAGAGCCCTCATTAGTGAGTTGCAGGAGTTCAAGTGTGCATCCATCCACCTCATGAGACTTGTGAGAGTCAAGTGAGAGTTCTACTCTTGGTGATCAACAACACCTAGACGGTTTGGTGGCGATCGAAGGCTTGGAGACCACTCGGTGATTCTGGGTGGCCCAACTCCACAAGTTGTGATCGGTTGTGGGCGATTCACTGAGCCGGAGCGGCGAAGAATCAGCCCGTAGAGAGCGCTTGGTCCTTGCGTGGATCAAGGGGGAGCGATACCCTTGCGCGGGTGCTCCAATGAGGACTAGGGGGAGTGTCGATTCCTCAATACCTCGGCAAAATGTCATCGTGTCAGCATCCTTCTCCTTTCCTCTCTCTACTTGCTTTACTTACAAGCTTTACATTCCTTGCTATTGTTGATCATGATCATGTTTGTTAGTATTGCTTAGGGTGTTCTTACTTGTATTTCTTGCTTAGTTTCATTTACATAGCTTGTTCTCACACACGTAGGCACTAGGGGGAAATTGACAATTGCTTAGGATTTAATTTTTGTTTTAGAAGTTTAAATAAGCCTAATTCACCCCCCTCTTGGGCATTTTGATCCTTTCAATGGTAAAAATACTTCATCAAATGACCGATCTGAATAAACCATGTCGAAGAGCTCGTTGAGATACATGGAATTGAGTTTTGGTTCACCCAATTTAGAGTCTGGATAAGAAAGTTATGCCTTAAGAAAGAAAGATCACGAAACGGGCCGTGCTGAAAGAAGAACCAAAGGGAGGTAGGCTATGTGGACATGGGTTGACCGACCCTTCAGTAAACCCAAACCCTACCAAACTTGGTCCAAAGCTTCTTTACACACCATAGGGACCAAGGGAAGGCGGGCTTGCGAAATGGAAGCAATAAGGGGTTCGTTGACCCCCCATGACGTCCTCTGACGCCCTATCTCCCCCGGCCACGTCACCAATCCATGGGGGAAGTCAAGAAACATATTGTGGATCATTTTGGACTGTTGATCAAATGTCAGTTGTATTCGAAGGTCACCATGGAGCCAAGTGGAGAGCACAACGATTGGAGGGCCCATCCAATTGACCAAGACTAATCCAATCTCAACCAAACTGAAGATCAATTCATTTCTTCCCCATTACTATAGAAGTGTCCCTTTGGATGGACTCCGTCAAATTGTAGTATCTAGAAATGAGGGAGAGAGAGGAGTGGAGAGCGTTGGGGAGGAGCCGAGCCTGTCGGATCCTCCTCAATTTTGTACCTCTGAGGATGCGACTCATCTTCGAGTAATATCAGGCTATTCTTCTAGTATTTCTGAGTTCTTTATTTAATTAAGTTCAGTTCTTACTTTACTTCATTTACGAGTCCCCCCCCCTCTCATCAAGTGCTTTAATCACAACTAGAGTAATAATCGTTAGCGTAGACGTCTGTTAGGCTTTTATAATCCACCATGTGTTTGAGCCTTCCTTAGACCTTGGTTGTCGAATAGCCCAGCTAAAGATCAGCCCGACGGAGCATTTTATTATATAGCAACAAAAGAAATGATGAAAACTTTCCTAAAAGGATGGTGTCTAAAAAAACTCAATCGCTAAACAAAGTCCTGTTACAAGGCAGCAAATAAATGTCTGCTAAAGGTAAGGTTTACTGTAACTGGAGTTAATAATAACTTCAAATATTGATAAAGCACTTCTAAACATATGGTTTGTAGTCTTGTATAAGTACTTATACTGATACACAAAATTGATCAAGCAGCATTATTGCAGTTGCAGCAATTAATTATCTGCCATGTTTTCTTCGCTCACCACCCTCTATAAAAGCATGGGCATTTCAACTGTACACACCCAAACACACAAAGCAAGAGATCTTGAAATTAAAACTACTGTACACACATCTCAGCATCTCATGGCGCTTCTCAAGCGTACTGATACTAGGGCTATGTTCTTGGCTGCCATCGTGGTCATGGGCATGGCCATGGTGGTCTTCACACCCCGCTGTGCCCAAGCATTACCAGGCAGTGGCTGTACGTACTATATATGCACACTCTTATTATGTCATAATATATTAATATATATCCTTTTCATAGTTTATTTAAGTCTTTTAGATATGGACACGATCATATCTGAGTATTTAATTTCACGGACATTTGTGCAGTTTGCCGGCATCTGCCGGGGTGCACAACCAGTTCGTGCCGCGCCATGTGCATATCCAAGGGCTACGGCAACGATGCCCCAGTCTGCGGGAATACGCGCGAGACACTGGACAGATGCTGCTGCTTTATTCTTAGTTAGTTTCAGAATTGCTCCTGAACTTCACTTTGCTGTTATCAGTTATCCTCTTGCACTGTTTCTGAAAATTAAACAATAAATGTCAAAGTTCTGCAAACTGATTCCGGCGAAACCGATTCCCCCCCGCCCCCCCCCCCCCCCCCCAACACACCAAAAGGAGCAAGCAGCAAAACATCAAGGCAACAAAGTGCCATAACAATCCATTTGAACGGCTAATAAAACTTATCAAATCAAAGACGCCTATGGGAACCCAAATCTGATGCCAGAAATTGCCGTAGATTGCACTAATATGTGAGAGCTAGAAGGAAAGACCATGCTTCGGTGGGATCAAGAGGTAAGCAGAAAGCCACCACCAACCTTTCAAACATGACTTCACCATGAGAAAAGACACATCAACCGCAAGGCAATTTACTTGGCTTCTTCTAAATGTCATATTAAATAATTAGGCAATTTTCAGATTAATACCAGAATATAAATCATGACAATATAGTATATTAGCATGATTCGACAACATTAACAAAAGAACTAGTGTAAGCATAGCTCACACACTAGCCATCGGATCAAATAGCTTGACAGTAAATACTCGTACGAACGAAGACATTGGATCACGAGAACGACGACATTGCTGGTCTTGTAGCAACTATCGACAGATACGCTGGGACGTGGCGCCGCCAGTCTTGAATAGAAAACAACCCATCGAGACTATGAGACGAGCGAGCGTGTGCAGGTTTATCTTTCTCCTCCTCACACTTTACTTGAGGAAGTGGAGAGGACTCCCATATTTAAACATGACTATCTCCACTTCTACAAGTAAGGTGGAACTAAAGATTTCTCACTTTCCCTCTCTGTACATATGGCTATGCCTTTGAGATTTTCTTAGAAAATTTCATAAATTCTTAGGCCAAGCCTATGTAAATTCCAACACGTCATCATATACTATAAAATTGAGGAGTATTCAGATTAACTAGGACCACATATAGGCGTTGTTTGGTATAGCTCCAACCGACTCTAACTTTTTTGACGTATTTACTATTTATTCACTGTTTTCATGATCTCTTATTTTCTCTCTTCTTTCTCCTCCTCTCACAAAGCCAGTGGAAGCAAGTGAGGCCAACTCCTTCTATCGTCTCCGTGAGAGAGGAGAGAGAAAAATAGCCTATAAACAATGTATGAATAGTGAATTCATCAAAGAAACTAGAGCCGGTAGGACCTTTACTAAATGAGATATTTCTAAAACTTCTTTGGACACTTTGAAGTCAGGAACGCTGTTTATTAAAAAATCAAGAATGCTTACTTGGCCACGCTTGACATCGCCACGCTTAAGACCACGAAGAAGAACAATGTTGTTACCAGCCTGCACAAGTTGCATGCATGATACTCTGGATCAATAAAAAACCTAGCATAATCTCCTTTCACCATCATTATCTCTCCATGGTCTAGTGTCTTTTTGAACATCTCAAGACCAGTAACTACAGTCTTCAGGGACCTCTAATAAATTTCATCACAACATGTCGGTGCAGTCGGTACTAAATCACAAAAACAAACAAAAAAAATTTAGAAGAACCTTCTTATGACTAATAATAGTATATCCCTTGTATGTATAACTATAATTGTTAGAATGAATTCAATTATTTTAGTATATATTCTTACTGATACAGTTGTTAGAAGAACCAATGGATTTGTGCAGGCCGCGTGTGTTCCACCTCCCGGCCCAGCCATCGTATGTATTCAATTATTTGTGCAGGCCGTGCTATTTAGTTACAAAAGTATAATTGTTAGAATGAATTCAATTATACAGGTATCTCCCTACCATCGCGGCAGCACGGGCAGCCGATTCCATCCACCGGTTTTTATGCCACGTGCACCTCCGTCGATCGTCTATTTTTTCTAGTTTTCCCACACGAGCAGGTTTTGCAACCTCAACTGTATCTGTTTTTTACGCAAACAAGTTTTGCAACTGTTTTTTTTTCATTTTCCTGTTTTTCCTGGCTTATTTTCACGCTAACAGTTTTGCAACTGTTTTTTTACACTAACAGGATTTGCAAATATCAAAATAGGGAAGTTTCTACTTAATGTGAAAAACTGAAAGCAGATCAGTTTGGTGCATCTGCATTGGGCTGTGCAAAAAGAATGTCAATAGAATATCTTATTGGGAGTAAAGGTTGGATGAATGTCAATAGAATAAATCTAGCTTCCTACATTTGACTTTGAGGTACAATAATCTGCATTGTGGTTCCAATATATGATCCTGCTTTTAGAATTTGGTTTTGAGTTGCGGCTGATGGTCGAAACAATATGATATGGGTCTTGAGTTTTGGTAATAGCTGATGTAAAGGTTTCCTCTTGGCATCAAGTTTGCCTTCACTACTGCATGAAGGATTTTTAGAGGGGACACATCTTAAAGAATTCACAATAGCAAATAAATATGACTACAATGACCCCCTCCCCATAACCTCGGTATACAATCCAGAGATCCAAACAAGTTTTCATATCTCGTTGATCTACATTAACAAGTTTGTTTATTGTAATATATTTATGTATATTAATTAATAGAACTGGGTATTTATATGAACAAAAATTGCATAACTTATGGTTACTGGAACATTTTTCATAATTGTAGATGTTTATATAATATAAATGTAGATATGACAAGATATTTATTTTTTTGAATAATGACAAAAGTGGAATTTAGACACAAAGTTAAAGGGTTGCTTATATTATCTATCATAATGATAGGTGGATAGTTAGATGCAAATTTAAGGGTTATTTTAGGTTATGTTTCATGATGGCATATGTGGTAGTTTAGATACAAATTTATGAGGTTACTTATGTTACCTTTTGTATTGACAAAAGTTTGTAATTATTTAAAAATAGAATGGATACCGTAGTTATTATCATCTATGGTGATTATAGTCTACCGAATTTATGGTTTGATCTTTCTGATTTTTTAAAGAAATCTAGGATTTGCCCTTGTTTCTAGCACGTCTTGTGAGGACTAACATGGAGCCTCATTTAGAACCCCAATTAGTAATAGTAAGATGATTGTTAAAGTTTACCAAGATGGCTAGGTTATGTTGATGTTTGATGACAATTTTGAGGATTTATTTTTTTCTAGTGTGCTTATGAGGATTTATATGAATTCTCTATTGATGAGAGACTCTAACTACAAGTTCTATACACAAAGAAAACAATGATGTCTAAATTCCCTTAAGAATGATGACTAAAAGCGCTACAAGAAATATGGGCTTCTGCCCAGTGACAATGTGGTTGTCGTCATAGAAGGTGGGTCACTACCTAGCTTCTGTGACCACTAGAGGACTTCGTCATTGATACAACGACGATAGTTTTGTCATTGATGCAATGACGAGACTAAATTGTCATAACAAATTGAACAAAATAACAACACGCGTACAATGACATGGCACATGTGACGTGGTAGATGACAAGGCGGGTGATGTGGCAATTCACACTCGACCCATATAACATGGGTTTTTTTCTTTTTTATTTTCAATTACAATTAGCCCAATTGACCCAAATATTGTTAAAGGCATGTTAAATGGGGAAAATAATTATTGCTAAAGATAAGGTTCAAGATTTGGAAATTGATAAATGACTTCTAATGATGAGGTGTAGGAATTATGATAGGGAGTTAGTACTAAGAGATATGTTGTTATTAACTTGGAATCAAGTTAATGATCTAGAAAACTGAGCAAACAATATAGCAGCAGCAAAGGACATAATGATCAGAATTGATTCTTTGCCATGTTTGCTTATGCCACCTACCTCTATATAAGCATGGCCATTGAGCATTGAATTTCAAATAATCATCAATCTCGCATCCCATGGCGCTTCTCAAGATTAATGATACTAGGGCTCTCTTCTTGGTGTCGATCGTGGTCATGGCAATGGTGTTAACACCCTGCCCATGCACACGGAAAAGATGATGGTATATACGTGCATCATGCACACTAACAATATTTATTTTCTCCTAAATTATTGTATGCATTGGAAATCGGTACGATCATTATTGATTAATTTTTGTTAACTCCTTGTAGAGAAGTGCAGACATATGTCGGGGTGCACTATCAACTCCTGCATGCACCAGTGCAAGCTGTGGGGGTATACCAGGCCTGTGATGAACTGCTGGAACACACCACCAAATACAGCTTTGGACACATGTTGTTGCTTTAGTTATGCTACTAGAAAATTGGTTTGATGTTTACTACTGCAACTCTAGCTGGATCTTGACTGACCAATCTGAATATATCATAATAATTTGAATGGAAATCCTTGTTTGAAAGTTCCAAATTGCCTCAAGCTCTAAAGGTGTAACTGTTGGTGTATTACCAGGCAGTGGCTGTACGTACTATATATGTCATAATATATATCTTTTTTATAGTTTATTTAGTCTTTTAGACATGGACACGATCATATTTGAGTATTTAATTTCACGGACATTTTGTGCAGTTTGCCGGCATCTGCCGGGGTGCACAACCAGTTTGTGGCGCGCCATGTGCATATCCAAGGGCTACGGCAACGATGCCCCAAACTGCGGGAATACGCGCGCGACACTGGACAGATGCTGCTGCTTTATTCTTAGTTAGTTTCAGAATTGGCAGCTCTGCTGCTAGCTGCTCCTGAACTTCACTTTCCTGTTATCAGTTATATCCTCTTGCACTGTTTCTGAAAGTTAAACAATAAATAAATGTCAAAGTTCTGCAAACTGATTCCGGCGAAACCGATTAAACGTCCCCCCACCCACCCAAAAAAATAAAAATAAAACTCATCCACACACCAAAAGGAGCAAGCAGCACAACATCAAGGCAACGAAGTGCCATAGCAATCTATCCATTTGAACGGCTAATAAAACTTATCAAATCAAAGACAGCCTGTGGGAACCCAAATCTGATGCTAGAAATTGCCGTAGATTGCACTAATATGCAAGAGCTAGAAGGAAAGATCATGCTTTGGTGGGATCAAGAGGTAAGCAGAAAGCCACCAGCAACCATGACTTCATCATGTGAAAAGACACATCAACAGCAAGACAATTTACTTGGCTTCTTCTAAATGTCATATTAAATAATTAGGTAATTTCCAGATTAATACCAGAATATAAATCATGACAATATAGTATATTAGCACGATTCAACAACATTAACAAGAGAACTAGTGTAAGCATAGCTCGTACACTAGCCATCAGATTAAATAGCTTGACCGTAAAACTGGTGTAACCATAGCTCGTACACCAGTTAGAGTAAACTTTACGAACGAAGATATTGGATCACGAGAACTATACCTTTCGACTACAGAGGGAGGCGACGTTGCTGATGATACTATTGGTGGTGACAGTGCGAGGTCGTTGATAAGCGGTGGAGGTAGTGATGGCCATCGGGCACGACACGTGCCTCCTCGAGCCGTCGTGCCTGACAGGCTGTGCCTAGCCGTACTTCGTGCCTGGCTGCCAGCTCAAGGCACGGCCCGTGGGCTGTTTTCCCATGCCGGGCCGCCTGTCGTGTCGTGCCGTGCCGGCCCATGACCCGTCAGTCAAGAAACACTTTAAAACTTTCACAAGTGTTCATTATTTTTATTTTTACAAGTGTTCATCATTTTCAAAAGGTCACAACTCAATAATCAATTATCAGTTATCACAAATCATTTGAATAGATCATTTGAACCGAATTAGTTCGTTGGAATCATAATCACCGGGCCGCTCCCGTGCCACCTCTTGGATCGGGTCATGCCCGTGCCGTGCCACGAGCCTAGGTGGCGGCCAGGCACGGCTCGCCCCTCGGCCTAGGCATGTTGCACACAACAATGGTCGGCGTGTACCACAAGGCTTCTAGAAGACATGATTTACTAAGGCTGCTATCTCCCTGCGATAGAAAGGACACAACCATCGCCATCGCCCTCTGCCCTCTGTCGTTGGCCCCCTTCCCTTTCCCTCCGGTATCTCACCGGGGGATGAAGGGAATGAGTTCCATTGATTTTTAATAAGTTTTTTTTCTAGTAGATCGAGTCATTAGGGTTAGTGTCTTCATGCCAAAATTGTTGGTATTAGAGTTTTATATCCTCCTTCATTCTCCTCCTCTCCGGCAATGGTGAAGGAGAAGGGTGAAATCTTCTTCTCTATGTCGGCTCCGTTGAAGATGAGGACGAGTCACCATCTTCATCGACATGATGACATGTGGATTTTTGTTTCCGGACGGCGACATTAAGGCTGAGATGATGCGTTGATGCCTCCACCATGGAATAATTTTCATGAGTCGTTTCTCTATTTTTGTTATGGTTAGATCTGACCACAATGAAAGACTAGGGAAAATAGTTTTCAAATAAATATTTATTATTCTTTGATGGTAGAAAAAAAGAAGTAAGATACTAGAAAGAAGAAAAATATCCTCAGTTTGACCTAAAATAATGTTGGTCGTCGTTCGTTGGACAGTTGTTCTTAGACCATTTTGTCGAGTGTTTGTGCGAACACATGGTTGATATGTGCCCATATTGTTTAGTTTTGAGATGAGTGATTGCTCAACATTTGAGTGTTTCAGTTTGAGCGATTTCACTAACCCATTTGCAAAAGCAAAAGTGTGCCTGTCTATCGGCTTGTGGTGTGTAGGAGCTGAGTCCGGAGACGGTAGTCAATGGTGATGTGAAGGTCGAGTAGAGGCTTGTCGTACCGACGAACCGGGAGCGGTAAAGGGCGGAAGCGAGGTTCGGACTAACGTACTGGAGGGCCGGAGGACTAGCCGTAGTGGCTAACACTTGGCATCGACAAGTGCGAGAAGACATGGAGGTAGACCGTGTTGACCAAGTCGAGACGACGGTCGTCCAAGTAGAGCGCGGGGGACGCGTCAGGAGGACGATACTCAGCTCAAGACTTGTCGACCAACCGGGCGAGGACGCGGTGGCACACGTTGAGCGGTTTTCGAGTTTGGACCTCAAAAATTGGGGTTCGGTAGTTGAGCCGGAAGCTACCGGTGCACAATTTCCGAGTTTGGGCCTCAAAACTCGGGTTCAGTGATTGAGCCCTGTTGACACAAAAAGCGTCAGATCTGTGAACACCTCGGGCTATTACCCAAAGCTCGATGTCGAGGGCGTGCCAGTCGATTTGACCAATCAATCGACAAGGATGATAATTGGAACAAACTGAACGAGACGACAGCGATGCGCCCGGACGTCAAGGCTCAGATTGATCAAGGATAACTAGAGCAGAGCTAGACGAGGCAAACAGCGATGCGCCCGGATTGCCAAAGCCTAGAGGTACTCCCACGCGGAACTAGCAAGGATTTGACGGAGATCAAAGTGATGTAGCCCGTCGAAAGCTTGAAGAACTCGTTGATAGCTATAACTAATGCATAAAAAGGATAAATTGCGATAAAAGGTAGAATAAGATAAAATTGGTTTGTTTTTGATTTGGATTGATTGTCTATTCCATAGCCCTCGGGCACATATTTATACTCCCGCATGGAGAGTTGTACAAAGACACGACATGTATCCTTCCTAAAACAAACTCCTACTTTAAAGGAAACTGACTCGCGCAGGAGCCGGATAACAATATTTATTTCCTAAACAAACACACCTATTTTAAAGGAAAATAAACGACCCATACAAGAGTCGTACTCAAACTGCTATAATAATACTGGTACAAAACACCAGTTTCCTTATACTCCTCTTCGATGGAAACTTTCCATCGGCAGACCCCTGCAACTTCCTTTGGCCACCTGTAAAGCCCATCGGCATCGGCAATACTTTCCCGATCAGCAATCGGCAGCATCTCTTCGTCGGCAATAGGCAGTGAACCCTTATCGGCAATCGGCAACTATCTTCCATCGGTAATCGGTAACGAGCCCTTGTCGTCAATCGGCCATGAGCCTTTATCGGCAATCATCCTTCATCGGCAGTTAGCAATGACCCCTCATCAGCAATCGGCAAGGACTCTTCATCGGCAATCAGTTTTAGCAAGACTTCATCGATCTTATCGGCAAAGCTCATCAGCTTCCATCGGCAAAGCACTTAGTCTTCCTACAACACCCTTCCATCGGCACTATCGACTCCTGATACCGATGGAGAACGGCCGCTGACCAATCAAGCCTCAGCCCATTTGACACGTGTCGAAAAACGGTGTCAACAAGCCCAAAGTCACTGGTGGCGGGTTTACGGGTTTGTGCCTCAAAACCCGGGCAGAGCTTCCGAGGAAGCGGGGGGTGGCACGTGATGGAATCCTGGAGGTTGCGTCCAGGTGACAGCAAGTCCGGGCAGGAAGCGGGGCCGTCCGATGAAAGGCGAGGAAAATATCTGCCGAGTTGGATTACAATGTCTCAGGACTAGGTAATTCGCTCATGTATCTAGGGGTGTTTTAGATATGTCCAAGCGCCGTTAAGTAGTGGATGATGGGCGCTTAGCACCCTCACCTCTTTCATTCCATCATTCCTCCCTCCCACTCTCTCTAGTCTCCTCCCCCCTAGATTCTTGCTCATGAGATCCTCGGATCGATTTTCTGGTCGATTCGTGTAAACACTTTGAACAAGTTGTGAACGGGAATTGGAGGCCCTATCCCTCTGTGTGCAATGGTTAGTTTGATCCCATGATTTTGTCTCACGATTTCTTGTGTTCTTTGCGTTCTTGATTTTGCCCCTTTTCTCCCCAATTCTTCGTGACGCGAGATCTTTTGATTGGAGGCATTTAAGTTGATTTTGTTTAAATCAAGTTGTGCGGGGATGTGAGTAGATCATTTCCACCGAAGTGTTTCACTTGAATCCTCACGAGCACATAGATCGGACAATTTCAAATTCGATTTCGTGTTCTTGAGCTTTTTCCTGAAATCCTTTTGTTACCGTTGATTCACTCCAAATTGAGAGATGATCTCTTAGAGATAGCTCCTCCATAGCCTTGGGATCATGCCCACAAAATTTGATTGCTATTGGTGAACATTTGGTTGTGATTTGGGAAGATTTGGAGGAGAGGCGATTCAAAATCGCCCCGAAATCGTCTCTGTCTGGGAATTCACGGACAGTCCGGGGTATACTTGCGGACAACCCGCCGATCGGGCTCAGGAAGAGCTACCTTGGTGTTTCTTCTGTTCCACCGCGGACTGTCCGAGCTTTCCTCGCAGACTGTTCGCCGTGGTTTTTGGCCGAGCAAGAGTGTTGCTGTGTTTCTTGTGAAGCATTCTCTCATCAACCGTGGACTGTCCGAGAGTCCATCGCGGACAGTCCGGGAAGAGCACCAGCGACCATACAGAAACTTGTGGTTTCGGGATTTTGACCCACGGACAGTCTGGGGTTTGGGGCGGACAGTCCGCCGCTCTCATTCACCCCCTCTGGTTGCCGTTCTCGGTCCTTCAGTTTGTCTGTGCGGTCAGCCACACTACAAAGCAATTAATAGCTTAGGTTTTGAGTTATGCTATTCACAGCGTGGATACTATTTTGTAATGCAGAGTGACTGTAACGTGTTTATATACCTAGGTTTCATATAATATAATTCTTCTTTCGTCACAAAAAAGACATGATTTACTATTGTAATCAAAATAGATACCTACCATATAGCCTACTAAGATAATTTTCTTATAACCCTACACCTTCAGAGTATACAAGAAGGGCCACAGGTCTCCTAATCGAGATCTAGAAGCCTAGGGTTACATCTCATCCTATCCACATCTAAATCAAAACCCATAACACACGACATAAGGTATTATTGATGGCCTGACCCTGTGTTACCATTCGGTTACTAATCATACGCACCTCTACCAATCAATCTACCATCGTAGGTATACTTCTCAGTGGACTATCAACAATATTTTATCGACACTAATGACTAGCTAGCATTTATCCTCATCGATGACTTGATGCATGCATCTTAACACAAAAACTTAGTAATTAGTAATACTCTCCTGAAAAGATGCAATTTTACTACCGTTCTAAGTCAAATTATCTCAACTTTAACACCAGATTTATGAAAGAAACTAGAAATATTTTTATATCGCATAAGTAGTTGATATATTATGGAACACGTTTTCATAATATAGTAGCCATTATACTGATATTCATTAATTTGAACAAATTTAGTCAAACATAATAGTTTGAGTAAGGACAAAATAGAGTTACATTATTATTTTTGGGTCTAATGTACTAACTAGCAAGCATGAAATAAATATGAAACTAAACTTGCTACACATATACTACTACTAATTAAACTCTGACACAGGGACTGTAGAGCGTGAAAGGCCACTGAAACAATATGGGATGTTCCAATAAACAGTTGATGACATTCTAAAATAACCAAACAGAAAATATAACAGCAGTAGAGCATTAATGCCCTGCCAAATTAGTCCCAGCCTCCGGCATCTCTCTCTCTCTCTCTATATATATATATATATATAAATTGCCAAAGAAACCTACCATTGCAAGTTTGCAACCCCCACACCGAAATACAAGAGCACCACACTCCTCAAAAACATGGATAATAGAGCTCTGTTCTTGGTGTCTATAATGGCTATGGCCATGGCCATGGCCATGGTCTTGTTACCCTACCCTGCCCAAGGGCAACTAAAAGGTTGTACATATATATACATGTACTCAGTGGCGGATTTAGAACAAGGTTGAAGGAGGGGCTGATCTTTTCTTCTTACTCTAATCTCTCTACTTTTCTTTTTTTTCTTCTCTCTCAACCTCTCAAAATAAGATGGAAGGGGGGCTAATCTCTTATTCTTCCTCTAATCTCTCTATTTTTCTTCTTTTCTTTCCTTTTTTCCCCTCAATTTCTACATATTTCTAGTGACACAATTGTTGTAGGGGGGGGGGGGGGGGGGGCTGGAGCCCACACAGCCCCCCCTCTAGATCCGCCCCTGCATGTACTCCGATCCATCTATTAAATTTTAGTATGTTATAAGTGTTATCACAAGGGTGACATTGCTGACTTGCTGTTGTACAGATAATTGCGTTACCTTGCACGCGGTGCATTGTGATGAGAAGGTATGCACCATAATTTGCCAATCGAATGGATACGTCAATCCTGTGGTAAAATGCTCGGATCCCCTACACCCAGGGGCGGATCTAAAGGGGGGCTGGGTGGGCTCCAGCCCCCTACAGCTAGTGTGTCATTGAAAAATATAGAGGGATTGAGGAGAAAAAAGGAGAAAAGAAGAAAAATAGAGAGATTAGTGGAAGAAGAAGAGATTAGCCCCCCTCCAATCTTGTTTTAAGAGGTTGAAGAAGAAGAAAAGAAGAAAAATAAAAAGATTAGAGGAAGAAAAACAAATCAGCCCCTCCTTCAATCCTGTTCTGGATCCGCCATTGCCCACACCGGACCAGACTGAGCAGTGGCACATGTTGTTGCTTTGTAAAATGCTGTGGCGAGGCTTGATTTCCAAGATTGCGGCGGGACTCGCATGGGTACCACGACTGTGATGTCAACAGTCTGTTTGAGAAATGTCATCATAATTTGAATAAAAAGCTTCTTGAGACTGGGATAAATTTTGTTCCATTATATTGTTTAACAAAACCAATTTCCCCCCATTGGCCATGCTGCCAACATAGACTCCTTCAGAGAAGACGAACCTACATAAACGACTAGCTTGCCTGGGATAATGTATATGCAGCTGAAAACAGAGCGATAAATTCTCATACCCATCCCGAATTGTTTTCGTATCTATGATACATATATTTTTCAAAAACATAAACTTGTCATTTTCAATCATTTCACCATTGCAATTCAATAGTTCATTTGATGAATAAGAGAAAAATTGTATACGTGGAAACTCAAATTTCCCCTGTGTTGGCGCTTGGCACGCGACGAGCCCGCGATGTGGCGCCGCACTGACCTGACCCTCTCCCAACTACGAAGAGGAGCCCTTGGGGCGACGGCGACCAGCTTTTGAAAGAAGGTGGCGACGATTACTTAGTCAGCTGCCTGTTCAACTAAGGCGACATATCTTTCTGGTGCCGAGGCGACCACAAGATCGCGACGTGGAAGGCTATGGCGCGGGCCGCCGGGGATCGCAGCGCGGGCCAGTGCAAGGTTTTCTCGGGCCACGCCAATGACGAGGTCATCCGATATATCATATACCTCGCTGTCGATGTTTTACCACCGATAGCCTGCCACGGGGTTACCCGAGACAGTAGTTCGTGCCTCGGCGAATAGTGAAACCTTGGTAGTTGGACACGCAGGGACACACGGTTTATACTGGTTCAGTCCCTCGATAAGGTCGAGTAATAACCTTACGTCCAGTTGAGTCGTCTGTTATTGCTCTTGATCATAATACAAGGTGTTGTGTGTCGCTCTGTGTATCGGGTGTTGTGTAGTATGTATGGATTGTTTTTCGGGTGATACCCTCACTAGCCCTTTATAGTCCAGAAACTGGTTGAGGGTTGCTCTAATCCTACTCGGTTACAAACTTAGAGTCCTAAGCTGTGCTTCGATCTTGTCGTCTTTACCGAGTAGAATTCAGTTTCTTCTGTCTGTCTTCCTTTGTGGGCTGAGGAAAGGAGGCCCAAAGCTTAGGTAAGCCGGTCCATGGGTACCCTATAGGATATCCCATTGACAAGCCCCCGAGCATCTTATGATTTTTCTTCAATATGTCGGGTTGCTTCTGAAAGCGAGCCGAGTTCTTTTTGAAGCAAAATCGTGAAATGATCTTCTGTGTTCTTCGTCTTGTGATATTTATGCACCTTTGGTGCACTCATTGAGTGTAGCTCCGAGCCTCTAGATACTTGGCACAAGTATTCGGAGGATCTAAAAAATGTCTTTAGCTTTAATCTTCTGTATTCTTCATCTTGTGGCCTTTTGCACTCATTGAGTGTAGCCCCCGAGCCTCTAGATATTTGGTACAAGTATTCGGAGGATCTAAGAAAAAAGTCTTGTGAGGTAGGTATTTCCAGCCCCCAAGCCTTCTCCGAGTTCTTTTGAAAAAGAACTCGGCAGAAGGTTCTGAAATACTCCGCTTCTGTCTGATTTTGTTCACGGGTAGGTACTGTGCTTTCACGGATGTATGAAATCTTGCTTTCACTGTTTGCTTTGGTCAGCTTTTGTTGCTTTCTTGCTTTTCTTTCTCGTGACTTTTGGCTTTTGGTCGCTCTTCCTGGCTATATATTGCGTTGTTCTTGTACTGATAGCTCGATCCTCAGGGTTCGGTGATCATGTTGCTGAGTGAAACTGAGCAGCCCCCGGGCTTATGCCCGCCTTCTGGTAGTTGAGTGGGTAGAAGAATTCTTGTGAATGGAGTTGGAGGTAGACTAACTCCTCGGTTAGATTTTCCTGGGAAGTTTGGTGTGGTAGGCAGAAGAAGTCTTGTGATGTGGCTTCCATGCCTTCTCTGTCTAACTGCTGGACTTCGGTCTGTAACCGTTGCCGCTCCTGAGTTGGTTGATGTGGTATGCTCTATCTTTCTGGCCGTGCGTGCTTGTGCCGAATTCTTGCTGGAAAGCCTGGAGCTGGAGCTGTCCAATCTCATTTTTGGGAGTGGTTTTCTGCCTATAATTCAGCACTTCTTCACGCTCTATGAGGATTCCGGGTTGTTTTGACTTGTAAGGTTTCTGTTCGGGTATCCGGCCTTTTTTTGTGGTATATCCGGTGTACTCCTGGTTATGACCTTTATATTTTGTCACTTGTGGTCTCTGGTTATAGATGAAGCTTAGTCTGGTCTTGTAGAGTTCTTGTAAGATTGTTGGCCGAGTTGTTTTTTTGGCCTGTAAAGCTGTTGCTGGTTGTATGATTGTCCTTGGAATATTCTTTCGGATATTCTGTACAGTACCCTGATGTACTGCCTTTATTGTAGCTATTTTTATCTCATCAATGTAATCCTTGTAGAATCTTTTGCCTTTACTGCTCCCTTTATGTACTATTGCTGTTGTAATCTTTTCTTCATGGACTTGGTGTATGTGCACCCGTTATTCTTTTATAAATAAGTGTAGTATGACTCCCTTGCCATATAACTCTTGTTTTCCTTTGTAAAGGTTCTTGCTATATCATGGATATTGTTGTTGGCGAGTTTGACGAGCCCCCGGGCTTCTTCGTCTTCTTTCTAAGTTGTAATCTTGTGAATGGTGTAGTTCTTGTGATAGAAACTAGCAGATAGCTAGTTTCAAGGTAGTACCAAGCTGAAGGCGGCTTTGAGGCAAATGATGTAGTTCTTGTGATGAGGTTGTCGCATGTCGTGCTGCCTCATCTTCCAGCATCCTAGTGCCATGCCTCTGGCTGATTTCGCGGCCTTGGTTGAAGAAGTATTCCTTGGCTGGTCCTGTGCAGTGTCATTTTGGCGCCTGCTGGTGTTGATCTGCCTTCTCTCCGTCGAGGACCTGGTGGAATTGTGAATCTTGAATGTCTTCTGGGCTTTGCTTCTACTGCCTTTGGCAAACAGATGTGCCTTGTCTTGTTGGGCGTCTAGCACGTCTGAGTTATTTGGCTCTGTTTGTCAATAATGTATCTTGATCTTCGAGGTTTAAACCTCGAATTCAACTAGGTTCCTTGTCACTGACTTGTACTAGTTCCTTTCGGTGATGTAACTTTGCATCTGGTCTGTACTTCAAAGTTTGTATTTGAGATATGAGGAATCAAAGAATTGTTGTCTCAATCTTCCAAATTTTTGTATCTGTCTTGCTTGTAATGACCAAGTTCTTTTGCGAGCTGTCTATGTATTCTGACGAAGTGGTGTTGTCTAACTACTTTAGGTTCCGCTCCGTATTTGATGGTATTTTTCCGTTACTGTACTTTCCGCTGTAGGTAACGCTTCCTTATAAATATGCCCTTTTATTATTTCTTCTTTTTTACCTTGCGGTAAAAAACTCTTCCTTTTACTTGCAAAAACCCTAACTGCTGCCGCCGCTCTGGTTGTCCTTGATCTGCCGGATGGTGAAGAAGAATAAGAACAAGAGCAAGAGCAAGGCTGAATTCGTGGACGAAGATACTGTCTTGGATCGTATAGAGAATCCTGAGTTCATCGAGATGTCTCGTCAGATGAAGCAATCTCCTAAGCCGTCGACTCAAGAGGCGGATTTGGATCTTCTTGTTGCGCACGGGTTGCTTCAGGCGCGGGTTTATTCTGGCTACTCTTTGCCTGGTGAGCATGTGATTCCCAGCCCTTCTCCTGATCAGTATATTCTTTTTGTTTCCTTTGTCTGTGTCGGACTTTGTTTTCCTCCGTCGGACTTCTTGATGGAGTTCCTCCATTTTTATGTCATCCAACTTCATCATCTGACCCCTAACGGGGTTCTTTTCCTTGCTTCATTTGCTCACTTATGTGAGGCCTTTATCGGCATCCCACCTTGCCTTCTTCTTTTTCGGCACTTCTTTCGCCTTCGATTTCATGAAAAGATTCCCAGTCGTTCCTTGGCTGTTGCGCTCTTCAATTTTCGTCAGGGTATGAAGGTCATTTACTTTTCCTTTACTCTCTATGAGTCAGTTAAGGATTAGGCGGACAAGTGGTTCTACATTTCCAAGCCTGATGCTTACTTCTCCTCTGATCTTGCTGCCCTTCCAACTTCTCTTCCTCGTTGGTACGATCCTTTGTCTCCTCCTGAGTCTCTAGCTATTAGACCTCTGCTGACTCAGATAAGTTTCTTGAAGCAATCCGGGTTGACTGGCAATGGTTTGATTGCCAGTTTCTATCGTCGCCGGATTCAGCCTCTTATGCAGAGGGAGAATCTTGGCTTTGAATATACCGGTTCTTCTGATCCTTCCCGGATTATTCCTGAGTCCGAGTTGTCTGAAGATGACATGTTTGATCGCTTGGGGAGAGTCCTGAGTAGCGTGTCTATCATTCCTCCCCAAATTTCTGAGTACCATGCCGAAAATCCTCCTCCTCAGGTTAGTGACTTCTTAGTTTGTTCCAATTTGTTTTCCTTGAGTTCTTTGTTTTGTTTATGGCTTGCTTTGTATTTTTAGGATCATGGTCATTCTTTTAGGCTAAACTGGCCTTTTGGGCCTGATGCCTTTGTTCCCGAGGAGGCCGCAGCTGAAGTCACCGTGGCTTCGAGTTCTTCTTCCAGGTTGCTCCCTGGATTTTGTATTACTGATGGATATGTGTCTTATAGCTCGGATCCTCGTGTTACTCAATTTATGATGTTTTCTAGGAAGAGGAAGTTTGAGTCTTCTGCTCAACCTTCCTCACTTGCTCCTGCTACTCGTCGTTGGTCTCCCCGGCCGCGTGGTCCCACAGGTAACATTATTGTAGGTAAGCGTGGTATTTATCATCCGAGTTGTTTTGTATACAACTCTTCTTTATTCTCCTATTTTGTTCTTTTTCAGATGGCCAGTCCGTCATTCTAGATGAAGAATCTTCTGGTGATGATCGTCCTCTTACTCGTCCTACGTAAGTTGTCTTCTTGGTGTCTTTATAATTTATTTCTAGAGATTCTTTCCTTATTGTAATTTTATTTAGTCGCAGGTCATCTGTTGGTCAGTCTTCTGGTGAAGCTGCTCCGATTCCTTCGGCTATTCCAATCTCTTCCTCTTCATTGCTCGATGACGATTTCTCTTTTGACATCCCCAATCTTTCCTTTGCTTCAGCAAGTCGGCCAAGTAAGTTTAAATTCATTGCCTAATGTTTATACTTTTTTGATAGCCTCTGCCTAATATTCTTGCTTTTATTTTCCTTAGGCCTTCTTCTGATGTTCCTGCTCCACCCCAAGATAGTAGGGTTCCTTTTGCCTGGTTGATGAAGATTTTTTGCCTCTTGTTTTTTCTCTTAATTGTTCTTGTTTTTGTCTTTTGCAGATTCTCTTAGTGTTGCAAATGTTGCAGGCACTTCTGAGTTGGTTGGTGCTTGTCCTCCTGTTGGTGTGCCTCTTCTTGAGGTACCTGAGTTGAACATCTTGGCCAAAGCTCCGACTTCTTCAGCAAAGCCTTTACTCATTCAAGGGCCAGAGGTTCAACTTAGCCGAGTTGAGTGAGTTTAAAAACTTGTTTCTTCTTGGACGGATTTATCAGTGTCATTTGGAACAGAATTGAAGGTATTTATTCCTGTATCTCTTCTTTGGTCTATTCGTTTGTGCTTTATCTTGATTTTTGTCTTTTCCAGGATATCTGTCGGGAGTTGACTGCCTCTTCCTTGGAAACTCAGTCGACTGCCACTCTTCAAGCTGAACTTGACAGGGTTCAGCTTGAGTTGTCTCAGACTCGTGCTGTTTTGGAGCAGTAAAAAGCTCTCCGAGTAGTTGATGATGCTTCTTTGTCTGATTTGAAAGAAAAGATGGCTGGTAATTATCTACTTTTTCCTTTGTTGTGGTTTTCTTGTTTGATATTTGACATATTCGCTTTTCTTGTAGCTGCTGATCAGGCTTCTATTGCTTGGAATGAGGAGAAACAAGATTTGTCTCTTCGTTTTGAATCTTCAGAGAAGAGAGCTGAAGTTGTAAGTCGACCCCTTATTGTCTTATGATTTTCTTGTTGTTTTTCTTTTTAGCTTTATAACTTCTTTGCCTTTTTTAGTCATTGAAATCAGAGGGAGTCCTGAAAACTCAGCTTTCAGAGGTTCATGATCGATACAAGGTTTTGTATGCTGCTGTGACGCCTGTCGTGGCTGCTATTTGTCATGAAGAGGATGCAAAAGAAGGCTTGAAGACTCTGATTTCTGCATTGCCTCTTCGGTTTAAGGAATTTGTTGAAAATGGCTTTGAGCGCTGCATAAACAATATTGTTTCTTTTGTTCGAGCACTTGCTCCTGATGTGCCTTTGGATCAAATTCTCGAAGATCCGATGGATGTCGATCTCTTAACAAGGTGGGAGCAATCGAAACCCGAGGTCCAAGATCTTTGCCGCCAAATATTTGGCCAGATGAAAGTGTTGCCATCTCCTCCTTGATGAACACATTTACTTGTCTTTGGGTGATGATCTTGTAATATACTCTGAATGATACTTTTGCTTAATATATTTTCAGGTTTCGTCCTGATATTGTGATGCTTTTATCTTGCTTTGTCTATAAGTTGTTCTCTGATTGATTTGCTTGTCCTTCTAATGAATACCTCATTTTCTTTATATTTGTAAGCCATGTCGAATTCTTTTGATTGATACTTGTAGTATTGTGCCTCTGTATTAGGCTTTGTAGATGCTTCTGAATTCCTGAATTCTTTTTGGGTAATATTATTGGCCTTCGTGCCTTGATGAATATACTAGAGATATTCTTGTTCATAAAATGTCTTGTGCCTCTGAGTTAGGCTTTGAGGATCCTTGTCGTTGCTTTTGATAATTTCCGAGTAGTTTCGAAGTAGTCTTGTTATTTTGGACGAGTAGTTTCTGATGCTGGAGTAGTAGGTATCACTTTTTGACGTAATAGCATTTGGCTTGCTATCTTTGTTGTGCCGAGTTTGCGCTGCTCTTCAAGCAGAAATGTTGTGCCACTTTTTGGCGAGTGATTATCTTTGGTATCATCGAGGTAGACTGTTCTTCTTTATTGTGCCGAGTAGTTTGGTATTTGCCATGCCGCCTTTTGAAACGGTAGACTTGTATGAACCAGACTGTGCCGCTCATGGTGCAAAGCAGTCGGTTTGTCGTTGAGGTAGACTGATGCTTTTTATTGTGCCGAGAGTTTTTGATGTCATGCCAGTAGACTTGTAGATATGTGAACCAGACTGTGCCGTTCATGGTGCAAAGCAGTCAGTTTGTCGTCGATATAGATTGATGCTTTTTGTTGCGCCGAGTAGTTTTGATGTCATGCCGGTAGACTTGTAGATATGTGAACCAGACTGTGCCGTTCATGGTGCAAAGCAGTCGGTTTGGCGTCGATGTAGATTGATGCTTTTTGTTGTGCCGAGTAGTTTTGATGTCATGCCGCCTCACGAAACGGTAGACTTGTAGATATATGAAACAGACTGTGCCTCTCATTGTGTAAACTACCGGTAGATTTTATATATGTGAACCAGACTGTGCCGCTCATGGTGCAAAACAGTCGGTTTGTCAAGTTGCCTCACGAAACAACTCGACTCCAGACAGTGCCTCTCATTGTGCAACTGCCGGTTTGTCATGTCTCTTCTCGAAACAGTAGACTTTATATATGTGAACCAGACTGTGCCGCTCATGGTGCAAAGCAGTCGGTTATTCAAGTTGCCTCACAAAACAACTGACTCCGGACAGTGCCTCTCATTGTGTAACTGCCAGTAGATTTTATATATGTGAACCAGACTGTGCCGCTCATGGTGCAAAGCAGTCGGTTTGTCAAGTTGCCTCACGAAACAACTCGACTCCAGACAGTGTCTCTCATTGTGCAACTGTCGGTTTGTCATGCCGCTTCTTGAAACAGTAGACTTTATATATGTGAACCAGACTGTGCCGCTCATGGTGCAAAGCAGTCAGTTAGTCAAGTTGCCTCACGAAACAACTGACTCCGGATAGTGCCTCTCATTGTGCAACTGTCGGTAGATTTTATATATGTGAACCAGACTGTGCCGCTCATGGTGCAAAGCAGTCGGTTTGTCAAGTTGCCTCACGAAACAACTCGACTCCAGACAGTGCCTCTCATTGTGAAACTGCCGGTTTGTCATGCCGCTTCTCAAAATGGTAGACTTTATATATGTGAACTAGACTGTGCCGCTCATGGTGCAAAGCAGTCGGTTAGTCAAGTTGCCTCACGAAACAACTGACTCCGGACAGTGCCTCTCATTGTGCAACTACCGGTTTGTTCTTGATGTCTTGTCTCTTGCGCTTTTAGTTGTAGAATTTCTTGAGCTGGCTGATATGCCAATTGTTGCTCAGTTGAATTGCATCTTCTGTCATTAGTTCATAAGTTCTGAGTTGTATTGTTGTTTTGATGATGAAAGGACCCTCCCATGGGCTGAGTACTTTGTGTCTTCCATCTTTATTTTGAATTAGTCGTAGTACTAGATCTCCTGGTTTTAACGTCCTTGGATGTGTATTTCTGTCGTAGTGTCTTCGCAAGCCTTGTAAGTATCTTGCATTTTGTATTACTACACTGTCTCTTATTTCTTCGATTGAGTCTATCTCTAGTCGTCTTGTTTCTTCGGCTTCTCCTTCATCGTATTGTTCGATTCTTGGTGATTGCCATATCAAGTCAATTGGTAATACGGCTTCTGATCCGTATACTAGGAAGAAAGGTGAATATCCTGTTGCTCTGCTGATTTGGGTTCTTAAGCCCCATATCACTTTTGGTAGTTCTTCTATCCACTTGCTTCCGTAGTCTTTTAGGTCTTCATATAATCTTGGCTTTAGGCCTTGTAATAATAGCCCATTGGCTCTTTCTACCTGTCCGTTTGCTTGAGGGTGAGCTACTGATGCATAATCTATCTCTATTCCGCAATCTCTTGCCCAATATTGGAATTCTTTTACTCTGAATGGTGATCCGAGATCTGTGATTATTCTGTTGGGCATCCCAAATCTGTGCATGATGTCTTGTATGAACTCTGGTGCTTTTTCTGCGCTATATTTGACAAGTGGCTTGTATTCAATCCACTTGGTGAATTTGTCTATTGCCACAAATATGTATTCAAATCCCCCTTTTGCCTTTTTGAGAGGCCCGACTTGATCTAGCCCCTAGCATGAAAAAGGCCAGGCTGGTGGTATGCAAATTAGATTGTGTGCTGGAACATGGGATTGTCTTGCAAACATTTGACAATTCTTGCATGTTTTGACTAATTGTTCTGCATCCTTGAGTGTTGTTGGCCAATAGAATCCGCTTTTGAATGCTTTGCCGATTAATGTTCTGGATGCTGCATGATTTCCACAGCAGCCCGAGTGGATTTCATCCAATATCTCTTTTCCTTCCTGCGTAGATACGCATTTCAATAATACTCCAGAAGATGCTGCTTTTTTGTATAATTTATCCTTTACAAGGACGTAAGCTTTGCTTTTTCTTATAACCCTTGTTGCTTCTGCTTTGTCTCCGGGTAGTTTGTTTTCATTCTTATAATCGATGAATGGTTTTCTCCAATCGTTTTCTATGTTGAGGATCTGCCTTGAGGTGTCGGGTTCTTTTATCTTGTCTATGTCCATTGGGTCTTCTTTTTGTTTACTGATTTCTTGGATTGATGGTTTTGCGAGTTCTTCTACAAATATTCCCGGTGGTACCTTTGCTCTGTCTGATCCCAATTTTGACAAGATATCTGCTACCACATTTGAATCTCTCAAGACGTGGTGGATTTCTAATCCTTCGAAGTTCTTTTCGAGTTTCCTTACTTCTGCACAGTATGCATCCATGTTGTTTTTTGAGCAGTCCCATTCTTTGTTTACTTTATTGATTACGACTGCGGAATCTCCATAAGCGAGAACTCTTTTGATTCCCAGGGTGGCTGCTACTTTTAATCCGTGTATGAGTGCTCCGTATTCTGCTTCATTATTTGTTGCTTGCCATAATATTTGTAGTACGTATTTTAATTGTCTTCCTTCTGGGGAAATCAGTAGTACACCTGCTCCAGCCCCTCCAAGTTTTAGAGAACCATCAAAGTACATCTTCCAGTGGTCTCTTATTGGCTCGGGTTGTTTTTGTGCAATTTCCGTCCATTCTGCAATGAAGTCAGATAGTATCTGCGACTTGATTGCTGTCCTTGGGTTGAAGTCCAAATTTAGAGATCCGAGTTCCACTGCCCATTTTGATATCCAGCCTGTGGCATCTTTGTTTCTGAGTATGTCTTGTAGCGGAAAGTTGGTTGCTACTATTACTTTGTGTTCGTGGAAATAATGCCTCAGCTTTCTTGATGATATGAGTACTGCATATAGTAGTTTCTGTACATGTGGGTATCTGACTTTTGATTCTGTGAGTACTTCGCTGATGTAGTATACTGGTCTTTGTACTTTGTAGATATGTCTAGGTTCTTCTCTTTCTACGATGATTGCTGCACTTACTACGTTTTTTGTTGCTGTGATGTATAGCGTCATGTCCTCCTTATTTCTTGGTGGTGTCATTACTGGGGATGATGATAAGTATTCTTTCAATTTGATGAAAGCCTAATTTGCTTCCTCTGTCCATTCAAAGTTCTCTTTTCTCTTTAGGAGTTTGAAGAAGGGTCGTCCTTTTTCTCCTAATTTTGATATGAATATGTTGAGAGCTGCCATGCATCCTATTAGCTTTTGTATGTCTTTGACCTTTTTGGGTGGCTTCATATCCATTATTGTTTTGACTTGTTTCGTGCTAGCTTCAATTCCTCTGTTGCTGACTAGGAAACCGAGTAATTGTCCTGATGGTACACCAAACACGCATTTTATTGGATTGAGCTTCCACTTCCATGCTTTTAGATTCTTGAAGGTCTCTTCTAAGTCTTTCAATAGTGACTCAGGTTCTTTTGTTTTGACTACTACGTCGTCGATGTATGCTTCAGCGTTTCTTCCAATTTGATCTCAGGAAACCGAGTAATTGTCCTGATGGTACACCAAACACGCATTTTATTGGATTGAGCTTCCACTTCCATGCTTTTAGATTCTTGAAGGTCTCTTCTAAGTCTTTCAATAGTGACTCAGGTTCTTTTGTTTTGACTACTACGTCGTCGATGTATGCTTCAGCGTTTCTTCCAATTTGATCTCCTAGGCAAGTTTGTATTGCTCTTTCATATGTTGCTCCCGCATTTTTCAATCCGAACGACATTGACTTGTAACAATATGCCCCAAAAGGTGTTATAAAAGATGTTTTGCTTTGATCTTCCTCTCTTAATGATATTTGATGGTATCCTGAGTAGCAGTCGAGAAATGATAGTAGCGACGATCCTGTTGTTGAGTCTATGACTTGATCAATTCTTGGTGGCCCATATGGGTCTTTTGAACAGTGTTTGTTGAGGTCTGTGTAGTCCACACACATATGCCATTCTTTTGAGTTCTTCTTCTCCACCAAAACTGGATTAGCCAACCAATCCGGGTTGATTATTTCTCTGATGAACCCTGCTGCCAGTAATTTTGTAATTTTCTTTTTGATTGCTGCTTTCCTGTCTGGTGCGAATCTGCGTAGCTTCTGTTTTATTGGCCTTGAACCTTTATTTGTGTCAATTTTGTGCTCAGCCAACTCCTTCGGGACTCCTGGCATATCTGCTGGCTTCCATGCAAATATGTCTTTGTTGTCCCTTAGAAAGTTGGTGAGCGCAAGTTCCTATTTAGGATCCAAACTCGCGCTGATTATTGCTGTTTTTTCTGGATCTCCAGTTAATAGATCAATCGTCTTTGTTGCTGCTTCTTTAGGAGGTGTGAAGGTGCTTGGCTTCTTTGCCGGTATTTGGATTTCATCTGGGTTCATTTTCTCAACTTTCTTCGCAATGTCTTCTTTTTCCTGGTAGTCTTGTAGTTTTTCTGATATTTGTACGGCTTGCACATCGCAATCGTATGCTCTCTTTAGATCTCCTTTTAATGAAAGAACTCCTTTTGTTGTCGGCATCTTGAGCTGTAGATACGGGTAGTGAGGTATTGCCATGTATCTTGTTAATGCTGGTCTTCCAAGGATTGCATGATAACATGATTCGAAGTCGGCTACTTCGAATTTGATGAACTCGGTCCGATATTTGTCGGGTGTTCCAAAGGTGACTGGTAAAGTGATTTTCCCCAATGGTATGGAAGCTTTCCCGGGTACTATTCCATAAAAAGGAGTACTCGTTGGTGTGATCATGCCTTTATAGTCCAAGTTCATCTTCCTTAAGGTGTCTGCGAAGATTATGTTTAATCATGCTCCTTCATCGATGAGTACTTTGGAGACTGTCACTCATGCTATTGTTGGTCCCATTACTAGGGGATAGTAGCTCTCTTGTGAATTGAAATGGGTACTCTGACCAGTCCAGATATCTTGGGGTAACTGGTTCTGCTGCCATGATGGTTCTGTGTGCTAGCTTTTCCTGCCTTTTATTTCTCGTGTATGATGCTCCAGAAAAGATTACTGCTATTTGTCGTTGGGGTTCTTGATAATTCCCCTTTGCTTTCTTGGTATCCTTCCCTGATCCTTCTGTTCTTTGTTCTGAGTTGTTTGCTCGTGTATCCTCTTTCTTTGTGAATCTTCGTTGGAATACGTCACATTCGACTAGCTTGTGGCTTGCGTTAGAATGTATGTAGCAGGGTAGGTCTTCTATCCTTTTTGCTGGCCTTTTTGTGTAGTTGTTATTTGAGTACCTGTTATTTTGGTTTATGTTTCTGTTGTTGTTGTAGTTGTTGTTGTACCCTCCTTTGTCATTGTCGTTGAATCTTCTTTTGCTGTCCGTTGCTGCTACTATGTTGTCTTGTCTCGGTCTTTTGTCATTGGGTCTGAAATCTGGTCTTTTATTTTCATGAAAATCTCGGGTGAATCTGTGCCGAGTTCTTTCTTCTGATGATATCATCTTTTCGATAGCTCTTTTGAAGTCTTCATTGGATCTCGGATTTTCATTAAAGTAGTCTTTGAACTGCCAATTTGCTAATATTCCATCCGCGAATGTTTCTATTACTTCTCTGTCGGTAATGTCATGTATTTGAGCTCTGAGTTCTCCGAATCTCCTGTAATATTCCCTCAGGGTTTCTCCTCTTCTTTGCTTTACGTTCTTCAATTCTGTCGCCGTTATGGGATGTGTTATTATTCCCGCGAAGTTGTTGCAGAACGCCTCTTGCAAATCCTCCCAATATTTGATTGACCTTGGCTTTAGTTTATCGAACCATTGTAAAGGCATGGCTTCGAGTGCCATTGGAAAGTATAGGGCCTTGATGTCATTGTTCCCTCCTGTGAGTTCAATGGATTGAGAATATACTCTTATCCATTGTCTGGGTTCCACTTTTCCATTGTACTTGGAGTGATTTGCTGGCTTGAATTTGTGTGGTAATTTCAAAGTTTGTAGTCTTCCTGCAAAGCATGGAAATCTGTCATATTGTTCTGCTATGTTGAAGTCTGATGACCAATCTCTTCGGTAATAGTCCTTGTCCCCCATGTATTCGGATTCACCATAGTCTTCTGGATAGCGTTGATCCCAATCCAGGTTGTTTTGTTTTACCAATCCTAGATGTTGTTCCTATCTCTCCGACGGTTGTGGTATCCCTGACTTCCCTAGTCTGTGGAATATCGACTTCTTGGGCGGTTGTTCTTGCTTCTCTTCTTGTCCACCTTGAGGTGTGTCGTTGTCAGGTTGTTTATTGGGGTCTCCGTCTTCCTTGATTGGTTCGTCTATGATTCTTTCCTCTTTAGTAAGAATGTTTAGTTCTTTCGTCAATTCTTCGATTCTTTCTCTCTTTGTATTCCTCATGGATTCTCTTTCCGCCTTCTTCTTGTTGTATTCTGTCAATTCTGCCTTGTACTTGATCTAGACTTGTTTTCTCTGAGTAGCTCGATTTCTCCTTCCTGCTCTAGCTTTGTTCTTTTTCAGCCTTACAGTCTTGTGATCGTTGGTTTCATTGTCATCGCCTTCTTCGTCATCTGAGATATCCCCTTCTGATTCGTCCGATGATTTCAAGTCGGGTATTTGTGGTGGTTCTAGATAAGGTTCTAGTTCCGCCATGTATATGGTATGTGTCTTCCGAGTTCTTCTCGCTTGTTGGCTTCTTGTCTTGTATGATGGTCCTCGGTAAAGTCCGAGTTCTTTTCCTACTTGAAACGGTAGTTCTGTATCTTGGTCTTCCATCCTTGAGGATTGGTTTGGCCAATGCACGATACATCCTTCTGGAGTTGTTGACATGATCATTCCCTCTTGGGCGCCTTCCAGAATCATGCTTCTTGTCATCTTTTTCCGGAGAAAATTCTCATATGTATATGCAGAATTGTGTAGCCCATATGAACTCGAGTTCTTGATTGCTTCCGAGTTGTTCTTGTCTTTGACTGGAGTTTGGTTACGTGTTCTGACTTGATTTGTGACCAGCCTTTTCGTGTTGGTCTCGGAATTGTCATATGTTGATGTCTCTTTTTCCGAGTCGGTTTCGTATTCCTCCTCGTCTACTGGTCTGGTTGGTTTTGAAATTGTGAGATTTTGCGTCTTTTGAATTAGTCCTTGAAGATCTTGATCAACTCCTTCTTCTTCTCGGAGTCGGCCTTGAATCTTTCCATCGTCGCTGATCTTGCAGATCCATGATCCGAAGATCAATGTTGATTCCGTTGACTTTGTCATCTTGAGGTCGTGGTCCACCAAGCTTTCGAGAAAAAATTCGCCGAAAGCCCCTACCTGGCGCGCCAGATGTCGATGTTTTACCACCGATAGTTTGCCATGGGGTTACCCGAGATAGTAGTTCGTGCCTCGACGAATAGTGAAACCTTGGTGGTTGGACACGCAGGGACACACGGTTTGTACTGGTTCAGGCCCTCGATAAGGTCGAGTAATAACCTTACGTCCAGTTGAGTCATCTGTTATTGCTCTTGATCGTAATACAAGGTGTTGTGTGTCGCTCTGTGTATCGGGTGTTGTGTAGTATGTAGGGATTGTTTTTCGGGTGATACCCTCACCAACCCTTTATAGTCCAGGAACTGGTTGAGGGTTGCTCTAATCCTACTCGATTACAAACTTAGAGTCCTAAGTTGTGTTTCGGTCTTGTCGTCTTTACCGAGTAGAATTCGGTTTCTTCTGTCCGTCTTCCTTTGTGGGCTGAGGAAAGGAGGCCCAAAGGTAAGCCGGTCCATGGGTACCCTATCGGATATCCCATCGACACTCGCCGACAGGTGACGTTCTGATCTTTCTCTTTGATGGAGCCTGATGACGTTGTTGATTTATTTATTTAGTACTATGATGCTAATTTAGAGGTCAATCAAATTAGCAAAAGAGTATCAGAGTTTAGTAACCAATGGAATTATGTAAATTCAAAACAGTGCCAGATAATATATGTATGTTTTTTTCTCCATTCATTTACTTTTTGAGAAAAAAAAACATACCATTGATCACAAATCTAAGCTCATTATAAGGCATTACCATGGTCAATGGTCATTGTTCGAATATGTAATCTATGAAATAAATTTAATTGGAAAAGAAAGAAGACAGTCTTTTTTGTCGATGTATATGAATAACTATTAGCAATCAATAAATACATGCTTAAGGCCTGCTTTGGATTGTAGAAAACAAATTCTTGTTTTCTATATTTTTCGTGTGAAAATAAACCGATTTCAACGAAATTCTAGTACAGTCCTGCAAAATTCCTGCGTTCCGAAGGGGGTCTACAAAGGTTCTGACTCGGTGCAAATAGAAGAAGACTTGCATATATATATATATATATATATATATATATATATATATATATATATATATATATTATGAAATGGCAAAAGTATAAAGGACGATAGTTCACAAGTGTATTTGAGTGAATTTACTAATAGTTCCTCTTATCTAACGAAGCAAACACATATTGTCACATTTATTTATGAAATGAACCATATTATTATTTCCATTTCCTGTCCATAACTACTTAGTGTGTTGTAGTGTTTTTTTGGTTTTTGTAACTCTTACAAGAACAAATGCATAGATACAAATGTTATACATGTCGGTATGGAGTAGTAAGAATTCTGTTCCGACATCTTTTTTATTTGTTTTTCACGATTGCTGTGTTCATGATCTTCAGAAAAATCAGTAATCTTAAGATTGATCTTGCACAAGAAATTTAGCATGCTGAAGTTATGGTAGCAATAAAATTACTGTCAGGCCCATAGCTAATTATTAGTGTCTGGTATAACATTTAGCCAAGCACAAGTGAATGAAATTTGGCTTCGTTATTGTGGAAGTTTTTATAAACACATACAAATTTGTTTGATGTTTTAGTTTCGAAAAAAACTTGATATCAGCTAACTAGTTAGTGAGTTCGAGTGGAATTATAAAACAAAAAAGATACTAGAGATTTTGCAATACCATGATTCTCAAAGCTATCTATAGATAGAATATATTAAAACCTCTTAGGTTACTTAAACTGAAGTATTATAGAAAACAATAGTAATTCCTAAAACTCCTGAAAAAAACCCGTATCCAACAACCAGTTCTAAATTATTCTTTTGCTCACCCCTTACGATTCTAACCAAATGATACATTTTTTATTTTTGATAAAGGAACAAAGTTCCAGCCTCTACCATTCGAAAATGGTACATAGCTAAGCGTCACATTACAAGAAAAGAAGCCTAAATGTCACTTCACTCAATGACGGCTTGTCCTCTACAGAGTTCTGTGAGGTAATAAAAGAGTTCTCTCTGCTGGAAGAGCTTGAGCTCGTGATAAAATCAGAAACCTGGACGTCCATGAAAGTATCAGCTAGATGCTGGGCAGAGCTGCTTCAAGCAGCTTGTGATGCTTCCAGCCATCTGAAGTGTTTCACGGCCGGTGCGCCATGCTGGTGGTTGCAAAAGCAATGGCTACTACTGTCAAGTCCCCTCAAGGATTTGCAATCCCAACAATAATGCATGGGCTACGGCCGGTATCTGCAGCTGTTTAGGGACAGCTTCACTAGAGACGTGGTACTGAGAATTGCAAATGGCTGCCATCACCTGCAATCTCTTGACATCAGCCATATCCCCTGAGTCGTGAGGACATAATTGTGCTGGAGGCCAAATGCTCCATCCTCAAGGATAATGATGGGGGTCATATGGACTCTGATGACAACTTTTACTGTAACGATTTCTATGATCCCTACTATGATGGGTTACTCAATATTTAGCAGATGTTTTTTTTCTTTTTTCTCGAATACGCAGGATCATAGCATTATAAAGAGAAAAATGATCAGCCCCTTACAAACATAACCACCTCACTCCTGGCGGGGCTGTGAGGGGTTGTTTTTTACATCGAAGAACTTAAGCTAAAAACAACTGAGAAAAGGGTGAGGCCTGACCACAAGAAAACAACTAGGCAAAGATAAGCTATCCTAGCCCAACACCGTGACCTAGCGTGCGTAGGCCACGTGCTCCCGCCAAGCACCAAAGGTGATACTCATCTCTGAACTCTTCGAGCAACCTAGAGATGCTGGGGTGAGATCCTTAAAAAACACAAGCATTTCGGTGCTTCCAACGAATCCAGGAACCTAAAATGATCAAAGTGTTCAGTCCCCTCTTCTTCTCCTTTGGAATTCTCTTGGTTGCTTTTCGCCGCCACTCAACGAATGATTTCTCCTTCCTTGTGGGAGTCCGAGCTTGTAGTCCCAAAGGATTCAAGATCCGAGACAAAAATTCTCGAGCAAGGACACATGTAGTAAGGAGATGCTGGGCCGTCTCATCTTCCTGATCACACAACGGGCAGTGGGTTGGGTGAGGCAATCCTCTTTTGGCCAATCGATCCGCCGTCCAACACCTATTTCGGATTGCTAACCATAAATTTTTTTGCACTTTGCTGGTGCCCAGGATTTCCATAGATGTCGCCAAGGTGCAAAGGTAATGGAGTCATTGAAGAATTCCCGATATGCGGATTTTGAGGTAAACTGTCCTGACCATCCCAGTCTCCAAACATGAACATCGTCATCCTGAGAGAGGACTGTCTCCTGTAGCCTATCCCACAATTGAGACCCACCAATGAGAGACCCCCACAGATGTCGGTGGGCCAAGAATGATCATGTAAGGCATCAGCCACTGTGCGCTGTTTGCGAGTGCGAGATGGGACTGCAGCAACAACCGTTGGTGCCAAGTCCTCTAAACAACAGCTCATGAGCCACTTAGAAATTGGAATGATCATACGGATAATTTGTGGTATTGAGCTGCGGCTGATGGTCGAAACATGATATCGGTGTTGAGTGTTGGTATAGCCGATGTAAATGTTTCCTCTTGGCATCAAGTTTGCCTTTGTCACACCCAATTTCAAGGACAAAATAGGATGCATAACATTATGTGTGCCCAGGAAGCAATTCACACATAAGTCCACAAATTACATAGTACCATCACAGAGTTTAATACATAGAGTACATATAGATCCATTACATAAGTAAATAAAGCAAACGGAAGATACATCTAGCTCTCATGGAACTCCATCTCACAAGGAAGGTCAACTAGTTGACCAAGCCTAGAAATCTTCAGGATACTCCTCGTAGCCTCCTGCTTCTGTTACCCATCCGGGATTTTTATCCAATTGATTGAAAAGTAAAACAAGTGTAAGTACTCTTCGTACTTAGTAAGCTAACATGGGGTAATGATGCTCAAAAAGGTTGACACTGGCTTACTGCGTTTAGCATTTTTAGTTAGTCAAACTTTTATTATTAAGTAACATCAAGTTATGCTTAAGCCCCAAATGATCCCACTTATATCATTGCCAAAGTTAAGAGAAACATATACATCATCATTATAGTGGCAACAGGAACATAAAGATTGATCAAGTTCATTATAATTAAATCGTTAGTTTTCCGGGCCGCTCGTAACCGTGAGCACGGCTGATATATCAGTTTTTAACACTCTGCAGAGGTTGTGCATCTTTACCCGTGAGTCGTGATGCCCCGAATGCCCTGGTTAATTACTCCCATAAACACTGCCAAGGTGAGTGGGCGGGGTTCACAATGAAACCTTTCATAGTATCTCGTCTAACAAGATTAGGGCCGCTAGGATTGGCAAGGGGCGATAGAGCCCCCCTTCTGAGTAGCATAAAGACCGTAGTCTACGCTCAAACCTGGACAGAGGCTGCACTATAACCAGCTCGGCAAGAGCCTAATGTGCCCTTTCGGGTAACTGCTAACGAGCTAGAAAAGAGCCTATTACTGAGTTAAAGCCAGAGCCATGTAGCTCTCACGGTTGCACTGTCAGTCCCAGCTTTTGCCAACAGTGAGTTGTTATAAAAGGGCTATGTTCCAATTGCCATAAACAAGTTCACCAATTCATTCAGAGCATTATAACATTTGGCAGGGATCATGTATCATTTCAATTTGCACTAGCCATCTACCCATATGCATAACCCATAGGAGTCAAGGTAAAGGTATCAACACTAGGGAAACATACTACGGGTATCAAATTAAACACATGCAAATGTAATCATAATTATGGTGAATAGGATAACAAGGTAGGTCCCATGCTATACTTGCCTTGGTTCTCAAACTCCTGCTGGTCCTGCTGCTGATCAAAGAACTCCTGGTCACAACCAAACTCCTCACCGTCTGAACTCGACCACGACATTGCAACAACACACATTCCAAAGGCATTCATACAAGACAAACAAAGCTACTATTAGAACAGTACACCAACAACAGTAAACAGAAATAAAAGGTTTGTAAAAAGGTACTATGCACTGCTACGAACAATTCAACGCGAATTTCACGAAAAACGGATGTAAAACGCAAAAGATAAGAATTAAACTAGTTCTCCAAAAGCATTTTCATTAATTAAAACTAATATGGAAATTTAAATGTTTCAACCAGGATTAACAGAGGGTTTAACATGTAGAGAATTTCATCATGAATCTAACGCAACTCGAATCGTTCAAATCGGAGTTAAAATGCAACTTTTATAAGCTTTTGAAAATGAGAGGCAAATCTGAAATTAATTTGAAATGGATTTGAAATAAACGAATTTCATTTTTATGAAATCAACTAAGCTAAGGACTGCGGGTTCAAGCTGTGGAATTGCAGGGACTCTTTAGCAAAACGTTAGACGAAGGGGTATCTAGTGCTAGGATCCGTTGGATCCGAATTGGGTGGCTCAGATTAGAAGCAAGGGAGAGAGAAGGAGAGTTGCAGGTCAGAACAGTGGAGCCGATGAGATCCACGGCGGCTGCCATTGCCGGCAACAGAGGAACTCGCCGGAGTTCACTGACTAGGGGCTCCCGGTCACCATTTCAACAACCAAGCACACCGGAAGAGAGAGTAGGGCGAGGCGGACTCAGAGACGCTATCGATTGGAGCCTGCGAAGCTCTCGCGCGCGGCAGCGACATGACCGGCGGCAAGGAGCTCACTGACGCGCGCGGTCAGGGCACAACCGCCCATAGTTCTACTCAACGAGGGCAGGGGAAGGTAGAGAAGATCAAAGCGATGTTCGTGGCGGTACTGGATGAACGCGGGGAGGGGGAGAAAGACGAACGCCGCAGACGCCATGAACAGCGGCGTACGGTGCGCGCGGCCAGAGCCCAAGGGACCTCGATTCGGCAAATTGACGGCACAGAAAGGGAGAGAGGGGAGAGGCGAAGCTCACCGAGTCCAAAGACGCTGACGAGGTCGGCTCGGGGGGTCACGGTGTCGCGGGGATGGCGGACGGCGAGTATGAACACGGCCGGCGTGAACAGAGCTTCCGCCGGTGGGGAATCCTGTAAGAACCGAGCAGGAAGGATGAAATGTGAGGCTTTGAAAGGGCGATGAGACGTTACCAAGCTCGGCGCGAGTCTTACCGAAGCGGTGGTTCCAGACAGCGACGGTGGCGGCGGCGGGTTTAGCGCGACAGAGAGCAAAGCGAGAGAAGGAAGAGGGCGATCCCCTTTTATCGCGCCCAGGGGCGGTGCGGTTGCAGTGCTGAGAGAGTGAGCCTCGAGGGAGTGGAAGCGGGATCGTGGGAGCGGGGGGATGCACGGGCAGGTTCCGGGGCGCTCGGCGCGTGCGTCCGCGCGAGACAGAGGTGAGTTGGGGAAGGAGAAGGAGCTGACCGGTGGGTCCAAGTCGTCAGCGAGAGAAGGAGGGAGGTGGTTATTTGCGTGGGCGCGCTGGGCCGGCCTGCTAGGCCGAGCGGCCGAAGGAGGGAGGGAGGAAGCTGATTTATTTATTTTATTTTTAATAAATTTTGTTTTCCTTTTTATTTTTCACAACCAAAATCAAATCCTTTTCGAAAGTAAATTTGAATTTTTGAAATTTGGTCAAAACCACTCATTGAAATAAATCAAATGCAAAGGCATGAATGCATCAACATGTTGCCAACCCTAGATTAAATTTTAATTGATGTAAAAAATATTATTTCCCTATGTTTCCATGAGCACAAAAATACTTAAATAGTTCATTTCAACTCTATTTCGAAATAAGCAAATTTTGGGGTGTTAAAGCCTTCACTACTGCATGAAGTATTTTTAAAGGGGATGCATCCTAAAGAATTCATCTTCCCAATAACAAAGAAATCTGACTAGAATGACCCCTATAATCTCGGTATATAATCCAGAAATCCAAACAAGTTTTCATATCTAGAATTCAGATTTTGCAATCACTGAATCCAGATTCTCATGATCTTTAGGAAATCCAAACATGACATGTAGTTGGTCTACATGATAACACAACAAGTTTGTTTATTGTAATATGTGTATGTATATTAATTAATAGATCTGGGTATTTTATGTGAACATAAATTGCATAACTTATGGTTATCGAAACATTTTTCATAATTTTAGATGTTTATATAATATAAATGTAGATTTGAGAAGACATTTAGTTTTTTGAATAATGGTGAAAGTGGAATTTAGACACAAAGTTAAAGGGTTACTTATATTATTCTATCATAATGATAGGTGGATAGTTAGATGCAAATTTAGGGGTTATTTTAGGTTATGTTTCATAATGGCATATGTGGTAGTTTAGATACAGATTTATGAGGTTACTTATGTTATCTTTTGTATTGGCAGAGATTGGTAATTATTTAGAAAATATAATGGATATCGTAGTTATTATTATCTATGGTGATTATAGTCTACAAAATTGATGGTTTCATCTTTCTGACTTTTTAAGGAAATCTAGGATTTGCCTCTGTTTCTAGCACGTCTTGTGAGGACTAACATGGAGCTTCATTTAGAACCAAATTAGTAATAGTAAGATGATTATTAAAGTTTACCAAGATGGCTAGGTCATTTTGATGTTTCACTACAATTTTAAAGATTTATCTTTTTCTAGTGCGATTATGAGGATTTACATGAATGCTCTATTGATGAGAGCCTCTAACTACAGTAAGTTCTATAAACAAAGAAAACAATGATGTCTAAATTCCCTTAAGAATGATGCCTAAAAGAAACCACAACCAATAGGCGAAGGCATGTTAAAGGGGGCAAATAATGACGGCTAAAGATAAGGTTCAAGATTTGGAAATTGATAAATGACTACTAACGACGAGGTGTATGAATTATGATAAGGAGCTAGTACTAAGAGATGTGTTTTTATTAACTTGGAATCAAGTTATAATGATCTAGAAAACTGAGCAACCAATATACCAGCAACATAGTACATAATGATTAGAATTAATTCTTTGCCATGTTTGTTTATGCCATCTACCTCTATATAAGCATGGCCATTGAGCATTCAATTTCAAATAATCAATATCCATCCCATGGCGCGTTTCAAGAGTAATGATACTAGGGCTTTCTTCTTGGTGGCCATCGTGGTCATGGCAATGGTGTTAACACCCTGCCCTGCACACGGAGGAGATGACGGTATATATGTGCATCATGCACACTAACAATATATATTTTCTCCTAAATTTTTGTATGCATTGGATATCAGTATGGTCATTATTGATTAATTTTTGTTATCTCCTTGTAGAGAGGTGCGTGCATATGTGGAACTGCACTATCGAGGACTGCCACAACCAGTGCAAGAGCTGGGGTATGCTAACCCTGTGATGAACTGCTGGAACACACCACCAAATACGGTTTTGGACAAATGTTGCTGTTTTAGTAATGCTGCTAGAAAATTGGCTTGATGTTTACTACTGACCAAGTCTAGCTGGATCTTGAATGATGAATCAAAATATGTCATAATAATCTGAATGGAAATCCTTGTTTTAAAGTTCCAAATTACCTGAAGCTCTAAAGGTGTAACATCCTCATATAATGATATGTCGTATTATTACCTAAAACATGCATATTGTTCAAACTAGTGATGGTCATTTTTTTATTTTGGACGTGCAAAAAATATGGATACATCAGGTACAATTCATAAACATACATGATCCTTAAAACATGATTGACCCCCAATGAATAGAGTAAAGAGATTGGAATAAGCACACAACATCGTCAACCGGTGGATCGGGCAACCTTGCACGCACACTAAAGGATTTATGATCCAATCGATGAAATTGGTGAATGAATAAATGATCGTTGCACCAATGATCCATATAACAATATACGTGATGAACAATCAGCATGCATGGACAAGTCATCAAAGTCAATTACTCCATCTGCTTCAAACTACAACTTACTTTACCTTTGTTCTTGTTCAGATTTTCTGTCTATCTTTTGATCAAGATTATAAAAAATACACCAACATCTACAACATCAAATTAGCTTATTAAATATACCATAACCAATAAATGGGGTACGAACTAGTAGCTTGACCTACATGAGTCTAATGTGTTAGGTGTGGTGCACACATATCAAACTTAGCACTAGGTAGCTTAGAGTTAGTGCAAAGATCAATTGGAGTCAACCTCATTCACAAAGGATTTTAGATTTGGAGGTGAATGGTGGGTTGGACTATGCATCAAACGATGAAGGTACTCATGCAACAGATCTTATGGATGACTGAATTCATCTTGTGAGCGATTGTGGGCAATTCACCATGGCAAAAATGACGAAGAATCAACCCATAGAGAGCATTCGGTTCTTGCGTGGATCGAGGGGGAGTGATAATCTTGCAGGGGTGCTCCAACAAAGACTAGTAGGGAGCGTCGACTCTCTGATATATACCTCAGGAAAACATCGCCATGTTCCTTTTAATTTACTAGAATTGACATGCTAGAGTAGGATCTGAAACTATGGTGCTGAACTATTTGTGTCGTAGGACTTAATTGTTGTGAGAAAATTTAGATTAGCCAAATTCACCCCTCCTGAACATCATGGACATGTCATCCTACTTCTCACATTTAGCATGCAACGTCGTAGTGGCGCTACAAAGCTACGTAGCAGTGGTGTAGCATCACACAAATTATGTTAAGAGGAAGTGGGCTTGTCTTTATCTACAGAAAAAACAAATTGCATGGATCCCCTTTTAATAATACCCCTAAAAATTACATTAGAAACATACTAAGGTCCACCAAAGCAAGCAAATGATATTGTGAAACATGTTTGTCTTCAATTGTCACTTTTGCAACATAGCATGCAACCCCTCTACATTGCTGACGGGTGACGGGAGAGGGGAAACTCGTCACCACGCCCCAGAGCTCCAATCAGACTCCCGCTCTCCGACTAGCACCATTAGCTATTGTGTGGTGCCAGTTGTCGTAGAATGTCGCACCTGATTTTCCGAAGAAGACCAAACGCTCACTTTATGTGTGCCCAGGATGAACACACGATACTGTTGACGTAAAAAACGGGTCCTGACGTCAGCACCGCGCAAGGCCTGCGGAGACCATGCAGCAGCAGAGTCTTGATCTCCTAAACCTCTCAAATGGCAAGGCCACTTCGGTTGATTGATCTCAGGCGTGCCAGTCAATTTGACCTACAATTGACAAGGAGACAAACTGTCAAATTATGGAATCTGCTGGTTGTTGCCAGACAGTTCCATGAATGTGCGGCTCTTAGATAGCCGATGGTCAAAGGAAATTGACTAGAAAGTCAACTTCTAGCAATATAAAGAATGATAATAAGATGCAAATGACTATTCGTGATATATCATCAATAAGACATATAATCAATGGATCTCATCAATGTATGTAGTAAAGATGCGGTACATGCGACATTTACTGGCCCAAACTACCAAATCTACTAAACATAACAGATAAAGATTAACCATCAATATAGGTGTGTTCCCATACAGCCGTGATGACAATTAACCCAATAACTTAGCTTATTTACTAGCATTGGGGTGTTTCCATGCAGCCATAAAAGTAAACAAGCTAAGTCACGTTCAGTATATTTAATTGATCTAATCATGTTAAAACAACAAAAGCACATGTATCGTATGAATAAAGCACAACCTGATCGGCTATTTAAGCTGATATGTGGTCCATGAAGCGTGAACAAGATCCATATGCTCAATTACAAATAGATCTGAGATTAGTAGGTGTAACCCAACACACTTAGCAGTGGGGTCCGGTAGATGCAGCTGTACCAGGTGCGTTAAGCCAAACCTATCTACTCTCAAATCGATCTGATAACCAAACAAATGTCTCGAACCCACAGCATATAACAATCACGATTAACAGATTAGCCGATAGGATCTTAGATCTATAACTTTGACGTGTATAAGAATGAAAGCACACAAAACCATAGTTCTACATAGAATTGAGGCGCGGGTCAATCTGCTGATTGAGATTGGGCAAGATATTGTTGCAATAAATAAACAATGCATAACAAACAATATTGGTAACTTAATGAATCTACTAGATCGTCAATCTAATAAAGCCGATAACTAGCTTGAAAGATTATTCATGTGAGATTGAAGCAATGCAGCCCCATGAACAAAGATTCAAACCGATAATTAACCTCTATCTAGATTAAGTCTGCATCTACCAGATGATACTTAACTTAATCGAGTGCTTGACGTTCACCGGATGCCGCGGAGTTTACACAAAAATCAATGCATGTGTTTACCGGATGACACCCAACTGCGTGGACGATGAGATCGCCGTACCTACATTACACCTACTCCTAGGGTTTGGCATGAAGCCGAAAAGTTGTATATTAATTGATTGGTCGATTGATGATGTTTGTTTACAATGCCCGAGGGTTTATATTTATACGTGTAGGATGATAAGAGTCCTGAAGGGACTTGCCTAACAAAATATATCTAAACAAATATTGATACACACGGATCCTGATTTCCTTTACGGAGTTCTTGCCACCACGTATGTATCTTTGCTTGCTAAGCAAAACGGAATATAATATTCCTAATTTATTTGGCCATACGTAATCATTTTGCCTTTTATCTTGCTTGTCCAAGACCAAATCACGTGCGCTTGTATTTCTTTCCTTCTTTGCATGGATTCAAGCACGATCAATCACCAAGCTTCATGTTTCCATCCGAGACATGTAAATTTCCTTAGATAGCTTGGTCAAATATTCCAGTCACATGTAATCTCCAGTATACAGATAGACTGCGACAGAACAATCTTCCTCGGCATAATTCCATAAATAATAATTCATATACTGCTGCTTGAACATGGCGCATCTTGTGACAATATTTTTGGGCAAACCAAATTCTGGTGTGAACACATGGCCCCTAGTTTGGAGTATGAATCTTATGCTTCGAACTATTTCAATTTGGTGGTCTTCTTCAAAGAGCCGAGAATCCCATTGGCAACAATAGCGCATTCTCACCATATTTCTACAATCTTGCCTGTAAAACAATAAACCTCCAATACATGTAGAAATAGGTCAGTAGCAAATGCATATGTGTATAAATGTTATAGTCCTCCATTTGTGTTGTTGATGAGGATATGCTACAATGTTGACTACATCTCAAGAGTATCATATTTAAAACTAAGATTTCTCTTAAATTTGAATAAAGTGGTATTCTATCCACCCTTCTTTCTCTTCAACCATGGGGCTTCTAGTTTTAACTAAGTCTGTTAGCAAATCATAAAACAAAAAAATAGAATTGCTTATCTTTTATTCTTCGAGCACTTTCTTCTGGAGTTTTTTTTATTCTTCTCAGTTTCAGCGAACACCTTCTCAGTTTCGGCGAACACTTGTCCGTCATTTTTATTTCCAAGTATGAAAGATATCACATAATATTACAAAGTCAAAAACCGAACCGTAAAGAGATACAAGTCATACACTTAGACCAAGTGTGGGTAAATATTTTTATATTTTTATTTTGTTTCTACATGCCATTCTCTCTAGTTTTAAAATATATGAGGCTACTGGAACTTTGCCATCTTTTATTTTATTATTATTTTTTAACTCAGTTTTGGCGGACACATGTCTGTCGTTTTTATTTCTGAGTTTTCTTTTATTATTATTTTTTGAGAACAAAAATAGCCTCATATATTTTAATTAAAGAAAGAGTGCATGCACAAGATATTTATGAATCCTGGTCTTGGGAATATGACTATAATCTCACGAGCGGTCACAACAGTTTGACAAAGCTCAATATGACATTTAACTAAGTTTTATTTTATTAAATGCTCCAAAAATAAAGTATCTCTCAGAATAATGTCATAGCAAATCATATCCCCATTCATATTCTACAACCACTTTTAGACAGAGCTCAACTTTATACAACCCACAAGTTTCAAAGACTCCCGGATAAATATTATAACCACTGTTGACGGTCGTTAGCGTCAGCTTTAATGCAATTATAAATAGAATAAATTGATCCATCATATGTAAAATGTAGAAATATAGGGTTTTATCTAACAAATTCTATGAGTTTTGGTGTTTCATTATTTTCCAGAGACTATTGTAGAAAAGAGAAATAAAGAGAATCAAATCAGAGAAGATATCGAATAAATCCTGAGGAGATACACTTACCAATCAACTCACGGAAGATCCCGCAGACACCGGAGCGAAGCGAGGCCCCAGAGCCTGACCTGTGGGGTCGGCCGGCATGGGGTGGGGCCGGGCGGCACCCCCCCTGGGCCCACTAGTCGTCGTCTTCTGGAAGCTTCCTCCACCGCCTTTGAGGAGTCATCTCAGCCCTACACTAAGTCGGTTTGATCCAACGGCTATCGTGCATCCCTCTGGGCTATAAATACATAGAGGCATGTACCCCCTGGAGCCAAGCCAGATCAGAAGCTCAAGAGCACGAAGCCCTAATTCCTATCTAGTAGATCTAGGCCAGCAATTCAAGAGAGATTAGATCTATGTAGATCTAGCTCTATTTACAGATTAGAGATATAGAGTTTGAGAGTGTAGTTCTAGAGGAGTTCTAGTGTGTCGATTCTTCTTCATCGTTGTATTCTTTGGGATCAGATTCCTCTCGCCCAGGATCTGTATTCTGAGATACCCTGGTATTTGACTTCTGGTTCAAGTAAGCATTTACCATTATTGTTCTTTATGTTTGCAACTCTTCTTGAGTGTTTTGATCTTGATCATTACTTGATTGAAGTAGTAATTCATAGTGTAGGCGTGGTGCCTATGTTAGGTTTACTTATGATGGTCCCTGATTTTCTGGATAATGGTAGCTCGCGTAGGTGACTCACGTTGATTCCTTTGTAGTCTGTTTCCCGTAATAGGTTTGGCAGGCATATAGGTGCTTAGTATGAGAGAACTTTGTTTTCTGCTCTTATTTAAGTCATCGTCCTTAAATATGATAAAAGATAAAGTTTACCCAGTGACCAGAACTAGAAAGTCCTTGGTTCGTTCTCCTCTTATTAATAGTTATCTATACTTGGTTGTGAAACGGGTTAAGTTTATAGACTTAGTCATCCTCATACACCGTTCCTTTGGGTTTGATATTTAAAATTGGGTTATCTCAGTGAAGTGTTACATCGTTGTTTATCTGTGCGCTTGCGGATAGTTAATTTACTCGTGTGCTCTAAGAAACATCAACAACCACTAAACCCAAATTTTAAAGAAATCGAGGCTATAAACCAGACAAACAGAGCATCTATTTATCATTTCAACAATGAATAAACTAAAACACTTATATCACATATTTATAGAGTGGAATTATATTCTTCAGTTTTGAACTATTTAGATGGCATGCTTCTCCTATGATAAATTGTCCATAACAAATAAAAAACAAGAAAGAATATGTAAGCCAACTGTACCTCATACTTGAATGTACGTTCTTTCATCCTGAGTCGATCATGTATATGTTGTCTCTTTTTTTAATGGCTCGTGTGGCTTCATGCCCAATTTATTAGAGTCCAATGTGACCTTCGACTATCATTGGCAGTAAAACAGCCGATGCATCTTTTGGTAAGCCGATTGGTACCTTTTTTTTTGCCTGATCGGCTACTCGCAGACTGCTCAACATCATCAATCCACTTGAATTTCATTTTCCTTATTCTTCATGAAAAGTATTTCTGAACTAAAAACATGTCGTAAACCAGCCACTAAGGAAATCCACCATCCAACTTTATGCTTTTTGCATAAATGGATAGCTGTTAATTTGTCTCCTAAAGAAGAACTAGGCACCATAAGAATTGAAGAAATGAAGTTACTCTATGTTATGATCAAAAAGAAGAAAGTATCACCTATGAAATTAATGCTACATTATTGGGTACTTATTCCTTCAATGAAGAAATGTGTTCGTATCATTTACTTCTTGGATTACACGCTTAGCCATAAATCTTAATTTATTAGAAAATACATCTCTCACTTATATTACTACAGCAAGGATAATAATTAGATATGATTTATTTTTCTGTGTTCATTTGGTCAAAAGAAAGAATAATAAAATAATCATGATTTATAAGAATTATACAAATGAATATGAGATACCAAACAGGGTATGGTCTCTACGTAGTAGAGAGTTTTATTTTTGAAATGCAGACCGGTGGATCCACAGTTGGGAGAAGCACTTCAGCGCGCCTCACGAGATCACAGAGAAGAAATTATGAAGGAGCGGACGCTACACCAGCCAGAGCCGCTTTTACTTACCATATCGGTTTTGATCAGGCAGGTCCATCACACCAGTCCACACAGTCGTGGAGCTATCACTCAGGATGGGAGGATCAGTCCACGTATCAGGAAACGTCAGCAGGAGGAGATAGTTGGGGGCAAGGAAATTTTATCAGGAAACGTCAGCAGGAGGAGATAGTTGGGGGCAAGGAAATTTCACTAATTATTTGCAGGATCCAGGGACCTCAGCATGATTCTAGAGAGGACACATGTCTTTCTCTATCAGGACGCACACAGACTTTAGCATTGGAGGACATATCCGTACCATCAGTCTCTTGCAAATGACTAATATCCTCCACCAGAGCGGCACATGGAGCATCCACAGCGTGGTGACGGTACTCCCAGTATTTTCAACCACCGTCTTACAAATATGGAGTAGAGGCAGGATAGATTCCAGTCCACCTTGGACCAAAGTTTAGAGACTCAGCACCAGATGAACCACACACTTCAAGAGATGCAGCAACAACAGTACCGCAGGACCTCTAGTATTTAATTCGCAGCAGTAGACCATGTCATCAGACAACTTGGGGGAGCGCCCCTCCCCCCCCCCCCCCCCCCCGCAAGGTGACTGCATTATCATATTTTTTATTTCCACATTTAATTATTTGTAATTAAGTTTGCTATTATTACTATTTAAGAAAAGAAAATAAAATAAGAAAAATGAAAAAGAAATAAAAATATATTAGCTAGAATAATGAATAAATAACTAGGTATATTATGTGATTCTCGCATATGTATATATAATCCGCAATTTAATTATCCCCATAATTAAAATTACCATCTCATTGTGAGAACCTGAATCTCGTGGGATAAATACTGGTTCTTGTCTAAGTTACTGTTAAATAAGATAGGGAATAAAAAGAATTTGCTATAATCTTGTTCTAAGAGAGATTTAATTTCTGGAGAATTTATTTTAAGTGACTAAAATTCCAAAACCTCTGAGAGATTAAAGATGAATATTTTGTTATGTGCTTATGATCAGAATTAATCTAAATAATAAAGAAATTAGCTTCATATGTTCTAATCTATCTCTTCAGAAGAGTTGTATGGGCTATGAAAAAGTATGAGGAAATAATACATGCCAAAAGATGCATGGGAAAAGAGGGAGTTAAAAAAGGACAAAATTTCAATGCACCCTCAAGAGGAATTAAAAAGGGGAAAGTGTCTGACGTACCTCTAAAACAACCATACTGCTCAGAAGGAGAGGAAGAAGGATATAGAAAGACTGGAAAATATAAAAACAATGTTTCACAAATTAATCATTCTGATCTAAGGGGCATAGCAGAGTATTCTCTTAAATCTTTTTGCAGGACTTTATTTTTCAAAGATATCAAAAACTCCAGAAAGAAAATTTCTCAAGGAATAAGAGAAAAGAAATTCTAATAAAACCTGTCTGTTTTGCAGCGACTCATGACTAGAGTAAAGTAATAAGTTCCATAAGAGACAATGTTTTTCACTAAGACATTTCTATTATATATGAAGAATAATAATTTCACTTGGGCTTTGCTAAGGGACTAACAAAGGGTAAGCTTGTGTGAGCTTGTTGACAGTTGTTAACGTCAATATTTAATATAATTATAAACATGATAATGGATCAATCACATGGAACTTATAGAAGTATAGGGCTTTATGTAACAAATTTCATGAGTTTTGATATTCGATTATTTTCCTAGGACTATTCCAAAAAAAGATTAATAAAGGGAATCAAATCAGAATAAATATCGAAATAAATCCGCAGAGATATATTTACCATTTAACTCAAGGAGGACCTAGAAGACACTGGAAGGAAGCGGGGACTGAGCCCCTGACATGTGGGGCCGGCCGGCCCCACCTATGGTCGGGCGGCCACCCCCTGAGCCCGCCTTCTCCGATCTTCTTGAGTGTTCCTCCACCGCCTTAAAGGATTCATCTAGGCCCTATATTAAGTCAGTTTTATCCAATGGTTGTCGCGCATCCCACCGGGCTATAAATAGAGCCATGTACCCCCTAGGAGGTAATTGCAGATCAAGTTAGATCCAGTTCAAGATTAGAATAGATCTAGGGTTTCAATAAATTAGATTAGAGCTCTATTGCTTCAAGACATTAGCCTAGATAGCTAGCAAGGTTCAAGTGGAGTTGGGTGATTCGCTCGTTTGTCTGGAGATCGGTAATTTATCTTGTATCTCATTATGACTTTGTTTTACTTTATTATACTGCTACTTTTTGAGTGCTTAGTTTATTCTAGTTGCATACTCGATATAGTTATGATTGGTGATTATTATCTTTATATGATCGTAAAGTGTCTAATTCAATTCTCGAGTGGGTTAGGTGGTATGTATTACGCAAGCGTGGTGCTTGGATATTATATGTACATACGGTTGTCTCCTAATGTGCCGTGTCGTGTGGTAGTTTGCGTAGGTGACTCTTGTAGCTGTGTTGATTCCTCTGTAGTCCACCCTTCACACATAGGCCTGGCAGAGCGCGGTCACGACGGAGGTGACGATTCCGTCTTAATAGCCTCCCTAGTTGATGCCCCTTATGATGCTTTCTGAGTCAGTTATGATACAGGTAGGGTGTACTTAGTTTTTTATTTAGTGATTACTTAGGATTCTTTTACTCTAGCCGAATCTCGAGTTGTCTGACTATATTATTAGTGAGTCTCTACTATTTTCTATCTCTGGAATACCATTTAACTTATACTTTTATTATCATGTTTATTTATCTTGACATAACTCACCCCTGCTAAAGCATTAGAGAGGTTGGTTTATCTTAGGTCTGCACATTTATAGTCAAAGCTATATGCATTTAGGTTTCCTTTTCTATCCCTATTTAATTCCTGCAATAGATTGAAAGTTTTCCTTTTGGCATAAACAAATCAACGATACTAGAAGAATCTCACCAAGTGAAATGTTACAATAGGAGAATTATCTCTACGCTTGCAGATACATTATATAGAAGTATTTTTAGAATTGTCAAGTGTAGATTTTATTCCAGCATTTCTAACATCATGCTAGGGATGACAACTTAGTATGTAGTGATGTTAAGAAATGTCAACAGTCATTAATGACAAAATTACACATGTCGTCATGAATGATTGGTTTGGTCATCAACCCACTTGTTCATTCATGACGAATTTGAAAAAATCGTGAAACAAATCCTCTGTACTTCGTCATAGATGTGAAACTCAATAGTTCCAACGTCGAGGTCCCACCTTTTTTCATCATAAAAGGGAAATGAACCTAGCACCATAGAGTTGGGAAGTGGCTAGGCTGACCAGTAGGACACAAGATTAGACGTGTTAGGAGGGGGGAATATTATCTTCTTATTAGAGTTTAATTAGTTCATATAACCTGGCGACAAAATCGTTTCCTTCATCACTCATTCGTGCCCAAATTTATTCATGGTTTTTAACTTGGCGGCAAAATCATTACCCTCATCACTCATTCGCACCTAAATTTATTTTTTCTTTTTTATAAAAAATAAAATAGCAAAATATCTGACTCAGGTTGACATCGAACATGCGACCTGGCAAAGGAGACAACAAAGTATTACTAGTGTGTCACTTATATATTTGTGTGTGGAAGTGGATCATTTTTCTTTTTGTTAACATACACGTAGATGTGCTCTAAGCACACTGACACCGCCCAAGCTGATGTGGTTTGTGTGCGGCACACACATTTTACAAAACATATATGTAGATGCTCAAACTATAAAGAGCGCAAAGTTGAGCCACGAAACAAAGTGTGTGAGACTAGTCAATTTACAACTAAACTTTCCTAACACTTTCTCAAATGCAAAAATGACCAATATAAAAAATGTAGACCTTGATGAGTTGATCAAACTTGGTATTCATGACTTTTCTATTTGAGACCATCTAGGGTTTGAAACACTGATTTGGAGGTGTCAAAATTTAAAAATTCAAAATTTTAATTGTCCAAACTTTGTCAAATGAGAAGTTGACCAAAACAACTAATGTAGATCTCGATAAGTTGATCAAACTTGATATTCATGACTTTTCACGTTAAGACCATTTATGGTTTCAAAAACTAGATTTACGTTGTCATTTTCAAAAATTCAAAATTTGAATTATCCAAACTTTGTTAAATGAACATGTGGAGGGTAAAGATCCCATGTGTATGTTTCCCAAGGTGAGGAAAGAACGGAAAGTAAGAATTGGAGATTAACATGGATACACGACATGCGATTGATTTGACTTAAACAAAGTGATGGTAGCATTGAGAGAGATAGAAGACATACAATGATTGGTCATCTAACATATACTTTGAGATTTGGAGAATACTCAACCAAAAAGAATTAGGAGCTCAAAGATTAGGATAAAGAAAGGATAAAAAGAGAGAAATTAGGATATTACTAGAGAGGGTTTTGATAAGATGAGAGTTCGGAGATCCACCAAGATTTTTGGAACAAGGATCAAGGTGTATGATTCCCAAGGATTTCACCAAGGATTTGGAGGTTGTGCAAACTTGGTCAAAGATCAAGAGAGGTTTTGTTTTGATTTAAGTACACACATTTGAATAACTTTGAATCCATTTTTCATACATAAACACTACGCAATGGCATGAAATGCATCAAACCATTAAATTTGATTCATAAAACTTTTTGGAAACTCACATTTCCACTATATAAATTGTCAACAAGTAAATAAATGTTGGAAAATTTTAGTAAATATTGAAATTATTCATTCTATTTTATGTTTTCTAAGAAACATCCCAAAATAGAAATTTTGGGATGTCACGTAGAAAAAGATTCTTGCCCGCCAAACCTTCCTCCCTATTCCCTCTTTTCTTTTTTTGCATTGTGCTCTAGCATCCGGCCTCATCGGCTGCAAGCTCATGGGTTTCGGGGCCTCCTAGGCCAGACCTAGCCTCCTCATCACCTGATTTGGAGTTTCCATAGTGGCTACCTCGTCATTGGTGACTTGTTCATGTTTGCTATGGTAGGACACCTGCATTAGGCTAACATCTTCGACGTCCATGATGGCCTATGGGTTAGCCTGATTTGTTTCCTCCTAGGCACCAGTCTCCTCGACGCTGAAGCTGATCGAGCATGATGCCTTTGACGCCCACGATGGCCTATGAGGCTGCTAGACCTGGTGCCGCTTCTAGATCTAGTGCCACCAAGGCTGGATCCAGTCTCCTCTACCTTGAGTTGAGCTTCAGGCTACAACAGCACTCCCTCATGTGCTTCTCTTCTTGGCCGTGATGATATGGTTAGCAGATGTGGTGTCTATGTGTGAATCATACATGTTTCATTGCCTTGTGTGAGCTATCAAGGGTTCAAGCAGTGTTGCATCCCAATGCTTGTTTGGCATTGGGTTGATTGTTTCTAAGGTAGTGCATGTCCTCTATTCTGCAAGGCGCAAGGTTCATGGCATAATGGATAAGGGTCCTTGCGCTTAAATGGTTTGCACAAGTTGTCTAAGGATTAACTTCTCAAGCAATAGGTGTGATTCACGCCTTTGTTTATTGCCCATGTTTTGAGTGGTTATCCTATAAGGGTCTGGGTGGAGTCTAGGTGAAAGGTGTGCATGAATTTTTCGGTGTTGTTGACAATGACGCCTTCAGGCGTTGCTAACCTCCTTAGAGGCATCATAGTAGCCATCTTTAGCCCTACAACTCTAGGATACCTCTTAGGAGCAAACTGAGTCTAGTTCTTCTAAGTAGATGATGGCAGGGGCATCTACACCGTGTCTTACTTGTAGGCATCACCATGGAGGTGTGTCTTAGATTTGGCGTAACTCTTTCTTTAAGGTACATTTCTACCTTTCCCTACATGGGTGCATAAGTTGCTTGTTGAATGGTGTTTGTTGTCGATTCCATCTCTCTAATGTCCTATAGGATCCTTGATTGCATCATCTCAACTTAATTATGTCAGGTTAGCGAGACCATAGTCCCCTCTCTTGGATTTCCTCACTTTGCATTTGTTGCTCCTCCCACCCTAAGGCTTCCTTCCATTAAGGGGTGTTGGCAGAAGACAATTTGAATCTGAATGTGCACCATAGGACGTACATCAAGACTTTCGTCTATCAACCTCGACTCTATGCCTTACATTCGTATGGAGATTAGAGTTGTTTGGAGAGATGTCACTAGGCGGCGTACAACATTTTGTGATCAATAACAATGTTTTCATCATGGGAGGTATGCTATAGTCTGTAGCTTGGTTATTCCACCTTATGTATTTTGTATGTCGTTGTTTTCCCATGTTGTGTTGTTATTGTTGGCGTTTGTGTTTCTGTCTCACCCCTACTATGTACCTCTAGGGTTTGTGGAAATATATTCAGCTGGGGACTATCACCCCCCCCCCCCCCGATGACTTGTCAATAAAATTTTCACTTCCGCTAAACATGTTGTCATCACTACCACACCAAAGATGGAAAAAAGGTTTGATGATGAGTCTGATGCAAGAAGGTAATAATTCCCACATTGATTTGAACGGTCAATGATTTTTAGCACCATCAAGCATATAACATGTTGAAAAAGTCATGAATTTTACACCATCGGAGAATGCACTGACAATGTTCAACATCTCAATATTCATCATGCGTATCAAGATCTTTCACCTCTAGCTTCAACAATTGACCCGAACCAACCAAATGACGAGGAATCCAAAAGGTGGTAAAACAAATCCACGACATAGCCTCTCAAGGGTGTGGTGCCTGATATGAATCATAATGGATCAAGCTTCACAAGCTATTGTCATTTGTAACACCCACAAATTTGTTTGCTTTTAAAATAATAGAAAATGATTTAGTAAAGAATTGTGTGAGCATGGAATTTAGGGAAATAATAAAGTTTATAGAATTAAAATTAATCTTAGTTTAGTAACATGAGTGTGCATACATGTTGCTGCATATATTTACTTGTGATGTTTGTGTTCAAAGAAAAATTCAAATGAATTCAAATTTGCTTTTGAAAACGGATTTGAAAAAGGATTTGAAAAAGAAAAGAAAGAAATAGGAAAAAAACCTTTCCCTCCCTCCTTTCAGCCCAGCAAGGCCGCAGGCCCTCTTCCCTCCCTCTCCTCCCTACGCGGCCCAACCGGGAAACCGGCCCAGAGAGCCCGCGCGTGTGCCTCCCTCTCTCTCCCTCTTCTCTCGCTGCCAACCGGGCCCCATCCGTCAGCCCCGTCCCCAACCGTTCCCCTCTCTCCCTCTCCCTGCCAACCGGGCCCCAGGTGTCGGCGTCGTCTCCCTCCTCCCGCCGAGTTCAGAAGCGCAGAGCCGCAACCGCCGCGAGCCCCGCTCCCCACTCGCCCACGACCCTCCCTCGGCTTCACAACCGACACCGCACACCCCGCACTCCCTCCCCCGTCCTTTATAGCATAGCGCCGCCTCTATTCTCCCTTTCGCATTCTGTTCCCGCACACAGAGCACCCCCGCCAGTCGCTGCTACCGCGGTCTCACCATCTCGGAACTCCAACGCCGCGGCCGAGCACTGCCGGAGCTTCGCCTCGACTAAGCACACTTGTAATGCTCCTCGTCGAGTCTTTTTCGCCCCATTTATCTCTGTGCCGATGTTCACCGGCGGTTTCATCTTCGCAGATTGCCGCTGCACGTCGTCGGAGCCCGTGGAACCCCGTCGACCTCCGCGAACAACCCCAAAGATCTCGCGGTGATCCTCTCTCCCTCCCCGCCCTCTTAATTAGTTCAATTAATCTCTGTTAGCGCCGTTCCGAGGCACACCGAGATCGGCCTCAATGGCGCCGCCGTGAGCATCACGCTCCGGCCACCCACCGCCGCGTCTGTCTACCTTTCCGGCACCGCACGTGCACACCGCACCTCCCGGACCCCTCAATTCGTAGGATTGTGGCCTCTAGGGCCTTACCCGCGAGTATCCCGCGCCGCCGGCAATGGCGCATCGCCGCGCCGCCTCTGCTCACCTCCCTGGGTTCGCCCGAGCACATCACCGTGTTCGCCTCGCTCTCCTCATCCTCCCAATATTCTCAGATATCGAAACCGTGGCCGAAATCACCTTGTCCGAGAATTCCGACGACCTCCTCGTCGCCGGCAATGGTGAACCGCCACGTCCACTGTCCTCTCCGGCTGACTCTCTCTCTCTCTCCCTCCCTCTGTTCTTTCTCGATCGTCCGATCCAAGGCCAACGGCCAGGATTAGATACCCCTTCGAGGTTAAGTGGACGGTCCACCGTGGACCCGTGGACCCTCGGTCCCGCGTTGAGTCAGCGGGTGCACGCACTGTGCAGTGCACCGCACAAACCCCGAGCCGCTGCGTGGCAGCCCTGCTAGCCCCGCGCCACAGCCCTGGCGTATTTCTCTGTTTACGTTTTCTCTGTTCAAAAGCGTAATTCCGATCGGTTTAATTCATTTTGGAAATTAAATGGAAATTCATTATTTATAGATTTGTCACTGCACTAATTTGTTTATAAAAGTCGCATTTTAACTCCGATTTGAACGATTCGAATTGCGTTAGATTCGTAATGAAATTCTCTACTTGTTAAACCCTCTGTTAATCATGTTTGAAATATTTAAATTGAGGTTAAGTTTAAATAATAAAAATGCTCTTAGAGAACTAGTTTAATTCATAACTTTTTGCGTTTTAAATCCGATTTTCGTGAAATTCGCGTTGAAATGATCGTAGCAGTGCGTAGTATCTTTTTAAAAACCTTTTATCTCTGTTTACTGTTGATGGTGTACTATTCTAATATTAGTTTTGTTTGCTTGGTATGTATGCAAATTGGAATGTGTATTGTTGCAATGCCGTGATCGAGTTCAGACGGTGAGGAGTTTGGTGGTGACCAGGAGTTCTTTGATCAGGAGTGCTTTGACCAGTAGGAGTTTGAGAATCAAGGCAAGTATAGCATGCGACCTACCTTGTTATCCTATTCACCATAATCATGATTTCATGTGCATGTGTTTAATTTGATACCCGTAGTATATTTCCATAGAATTGAAATCCTTTACCTTGACTCCTATGGGTTATGCATATGGGTAGATGGCTAGTGCTTTATGAAATGAAACATGATCTCTGCCAATTGTTATCATGTTTTGAATGAATTGGTGAACCTGATTCTGGCAATTGGAACATAACCTTTTATTAATAACTCGCTGTTGGCAAAAACTGGGACTGACAGTGCTACCGTGAGAGCTACATGGCTCTGGCTTTAACTCAGTAATGGGCTCTTTTCTAGCTCGTTAGCGGTTACCCGAAAGGGCGCATTAGGCTCTTGCCGAGCTAGTTATATTGTGGCCTCTGTCCGAGTTTGAGCGTAGGCCGCGGTCTTTATGCTACTCGGAAGGGGGGCTCTATCACCCCTTGCCAATCCTAGCGGCCCTAATCTTGTTAGACGAGATACTATGAAAGGTTTCATAGTGAACCCCGCCCACTCACCTTGGCAGTGTTATGGGAGTAATTAACCCGGGCATTTGGGACATCACGACTCACGGGTAAAGATGCACAACCTCTGCAGAGTGTTAAAACTGATATATCAGCCATGCTCACGGTTACGAGCGGCCCAGAAAACTGACGGTTTAACTAATCAACTTGACCAATCTTTATGTTCCTGTTGCCACTATAACGATGATGTTTATGTTCCTTAAAACTTTGGCAAGGTTATCAGTGGGATCATTTGGGGCTTAAGCATAACTTGATATTAATTAATAATAAAACTTTGACCAACTAAAAGTGCTAAACGCAGAAAGCCAGTGTCAACCTTTTGAGCTTCATGACCCCATGTTATACTGCTGAGTACGAATGTGCTCACGCTTGTTTTACTTTTCAACTTTTGGATAAAAATCTCGGATGGGTAATAGAAGCAGGAGGCTTTGAGGACTACCCTAAAGATTTCTAGGCTTGGTCAACCAGTTGACCTTCCCTGTGAGATGGAGTTCCATGAGAACTAGTTGTATCTTTCGTTGTTTTATTTATTTATGTAATGGATCTATGTACGCTATGTATTAAACTCTGTGATGGTACTATGTAATTTGTGGGCTTATGTGTGGATTGCTTCTTGGGCACACATAATGTTATGCATCCTATTTCGTCCTTGAAATTGGGTGTGACAAATTGGTATCAAAGCCTGGTTTGACTGTAGGACGCAAGCCTAGGTAGAATGATCGTTTTAGGATCCTTTGCTTCTCTATTTTACTACTTTCTATCTTGCTCTTGTTATTTATAAAATTATTTATGCTTCTATGCCTTTATTCTATTACTTAAAATGTTGTTCTAATTAAGTTTAAACAAAATTCTGTAGATGCCGCCTGTTACGAGGTCTCGCCGCCTGAGCACCAGGAGCTACCTGTCCTAGTTCACGCCTCAGACGTCCCAGCCAGTGGTAGACATCTCAGATGATGAGATAATGTCCGAGTCTGAGGAGGACCCTGAGGAGGAGCACATGTTGGTGGAGGACGTCAACACGGAAGATGAACAGGAGTGGATGGATGTGAATCTTGCACCACCAGTTCCTCCACAAGCCCCTACACCAGTTGCTTCACCAGTTCCTGCACCAGCTCCTGCACCTTCGCCTTTGCCTTCACCGACCCCAGCACCACTCCTCTCACCAACACTAGCACCTGCCTTAGCGACGCCACCAGAGGAGGAGCAACCTAGGTGGACAGAGGAACAATTCTACAAGTACCCTCCTCCTGCGGCATACTTCCACAATCTGTTGCTGAAAGTGCTGGAGGATTACTATCCTGATCTGGACACCACGGTGAGATACTTGGTATCTGAGTTTTCTCATCCTCATGAAGCCAGCTACTGGAAGGCACAGGTGGTTGTCTCAGTGTGGAATGAAGCTCATGACAGTCAGAAGGTGGAGACTGTCCATGGTCATATAGCCAGGAGGGTTCATGACAAGGACAGCATGGAGAATGCAGCTGAGAACGCCTACATCTACTATCATGGACGTCGCTACACAGCTACGCAGGGCGATGCCTACAGGTTCCTGCCTCACTATGACACCAGGTTTGGAACTTGGTCTATCCAGAACCCTCTTGATCCTGGATCTACCTTGGACACCACTGTCAAACATCTCAAAGAGCTCCAAGGAGCGAATGAGAGTTTGTAGGAAGAGCTGCGTGACGAGCAGCAGTCTGTGGCTCGTTTCCAGAAGATGATGGATGAGTTGAGGGCCCAGCTGAACATGGCCCCAATGTTTGAGAAGAAGTCACCTAACCACATCATGACCAATGAAGCTCCATAGAAGATGAAGCTTTTCCCTCCTAGTTATCAGCGTAGTAGTGCGAGTCTGTTTTAGTTTTGTGATTGATGAACTTGATGTCTTAATGTTTGTATTTATGAACTTGTTTGATTTGGATCTTTGTTTGACTAATAGTGTGGGAAATTGTGGGCCTGTCCACAAGCCTCACAAGTTGGATCCTTATGTTTAATGTTTGATAATATTAGTGGGTTGATCTTGTCTTATATCTGCTGTGCTGTTTTTCTGGAGCAGTATCTGTTCTTTGCTATATATCTCCAGATCCGTAAATGCAATGTCGATGAAACTTTCACACCAGAAACTAGACTTCTGTATCTTTCCAACGCCGCTTGAACCAACCCTATATCTGTTTTGATCTAAGAGATATTGCTGTTGCAATTTGGTCTTACTGTGCAGTCTGTGAACCTGAACATATCTGTTTGTTTCGAGTTTTTGACCAATATAGTTACAGAATCTGAAAATCAAATGAACACGAAAGTGGTAGAGAACTTTCTGATCTTTCCAGCTATATAAGCACAAATCTTGTTTGAGTTCTGAAACTCGAGATATGACCTTTTTACTGTACTGCTGTTGTAGCCACATGTCCAGCAAAGTTCAGTTTTGTCCTATATATGACACAAACATGTTATAAGTGATACAATCTTTCCTAAACCTTGCATCTCTGCTGAAAAACAGATGGACGGCAGAGGTGCTAGAGTTCGTGGTCGTGGACGTGGACGTGGACGTGGAGTTCCTGACAACCCGCCACCACCATCGCCTGCTGTGTCAGTAGAACAGCTGATGGGCATGCAGGCACAATTGATGCAAGCCATGATGCAACGCTTGGACAACGAGCCTGTTGGAGTACTACCTCCAGTCTAAGTTAGGGACAAAAGAGGAGAGTTCATGAAGGCACGACCTCCCATCTTCACCCACGCATCCGACCCTTTGGATGCAGATGATTGGCTCCGAGCTGTGGAGAAGCAGCTGAACATAGCGCAATGCAATGACACTGAAAAGGTGTTGTATGCCTCTGGTCAGCTACAAGGGGCAGCCCAAGATTGGTGGGAGTCTTTCCAGTATGGACGTCCTAATGATGCTCCTGATGTCAGTTGGCAGGAGTTTAGAGAGAACTTTAGATCATACCACATTCCTGAAGGAATGGTGGAGTTGAAGCAAGAAGAGTTCAGATCTCCCAAGCAAGGTTCTATGACAGTGGCTGAGTACCGTGACAAGTTTGCTCAGTTGTCGCGCTATGCTCCACATGAAGTGGCTATGGACAGTGACAAGCAGCGCAGATTCCTTAAGGGACTCTATGATGGTCTTCAGCTCCAGCTCATGTCAAATGAGTACCCCAACTATCAGACATTGGTGAATCGCGCTATTGTGATTGACAATAAGCGCCGGGAAATGGAAGCTAAGAAGAGGAAGTTACAGGGTCAGGCTTCAAGCAGCAACACTCGCCCTCGGCCCTACCCGCAGCAGAGTTTCCAGCAGAGAAACCAAGGACAGTCTAACCAGTGGAACAGAGGTTAGTTCCCACAGTGCAACCAGTTCTAGCAATGCCCTCAAGGTCAGCAGCAGTTTGGAGGCCAGCGCCCACCTCAGCAGGTCTCTAACCAAGCTCAGCGCCAAGTGAATCCAAATGCTATGGCAGTGAGGAACAACAACCCCAACAACAGTAACAACAACAAGTGTTTCCGTTATGGGAAAAAAGGGCATATGTCTTACAATTGTCCTGAGAAGCAGAACCAGCAGGCACCCCAGAATCAGAACAACCAGCAGAAAGGAAGGTACCAACCACCCCCAAACACTGGAAGAGTGAACCATGTGTCCGCTGAAACCACTCAGGAAGCACCTGAGGTCATGATGGGTACGTTTAATGTCAACTCATTCCCCGCTACCGTACTCTTTGATTCTGGTGCTTTGCATTCTTTCATATCTGAAGCTTTTGTTAGAATGCATAGTATATATTTACGTGCCATGAATGCAAGTAAATTCACCGGGGGGTAGCATACCAACTTCTGTTTGGAGTCCTTCCACTAGACTTACCCTAAGGGTGGTAGACTTTGAAGTGAGTCCAGTTGTGATACCAACAGCTGGAATAGATCTTATTGTGGGAATGGATTGGATGAAACAACACCGAGTTGTGATTCAGTGTCAAGAGAGATGTGTTGTTGTGACATCACCTAATGGAGATAAGATGTGTGTTGAGGTAGAAATGCAAGTACCACCAAAAGCCACTCTGAACCAGTTATCTGAAGATATCGTTGATGAAAAACAAGTGGTAGAGGAATTTCTGGATGTGTTCCCCGAAGAGTTGCCAGGTATGCCACCTGATCGTGATATTGAGTTTCTTATTGAACTTCTACCTGGTACTGCACCCATAGCTAAAAGACCATATAGAATGGGGGTAAAAGAATTAGAAGAACTTAAGAAACAAATTAGTGAATTGCAAGAAAAGGGTTTTATCCGCCCTAGTTCTTCACCTTGGGGAGCACTAGTTATATTTGTGGATAAGAAAGATGGTACTAGGAGAATGTGTGTGGATTACCGGTCTCTTAATGAAGTTACCATCAAGAATAAGTATCCCTTGCCCAGAATAGATGACTTGTTTGACCAGTTGAAAGGTGCTTGTGTATTCTCTAAAATAGATCTCCGCTCTGGATACCACCAATTAAAAATCCGAGCGGCAAACATACCTAAGACAGCCTTTACCACAAGATATGGACTATATGAGTATATAGTCATGTCCTTTGGGTTGACTAATGCACATGCGTACTTTATGTACATGATGAACAAGGTGTTCATGGAGTTTTTGGATAAGTTTGTGGTAGTGTTCATAGATGACATTCTAGTCTTCTCTAAAACTAAAGAGGAGCATGCTGAACATCTGAGGATGGTTTTGCAAAAGCTCAGAGAAAATCAGTTGTATGCAAAGAGAAGTAAATGTGAGTTTTGGTTGAGAGAAGTGTCTTTCTTGGGTCACGTGGTCTCTAATGGAGGTATAGCAGTAGACCCAAGTAAGGTACGAGATGTTCTAAACTGGAACCCTCCAACCAATGTGACCGAAATCCGTAGTTTCCTGGGTTTAGCAGGATACTATAGGAGGTTCATTGAAGGGTTTTCAAAACTAGCTAAACCAATGACAGCCCTGCTAGAGAAAAGTGTCAAGTTTGTGTGGTCTGACAAATGTCAAACAAACTTCGAAGAGTTGAAGAAAAGGTTGACCACAGCCCCGGTACTGACACTACCAGATCTGAACAAGAGTTTCTCAATCTACTGTGATGCCTCTCGTCTAGGCCTTGGATGTGAGCTTATGCAAGAAGGCAAAGTTGTGGCATATGCATCGAGGCAATTGAGGAAACATGAGTTGAACTATCCTACTCATGACTTAGAATTGGCAGCAGTAGTACATGCTCTAAAGATATGGAGACATTATATAATAGGGCATAAGTGTGATATCTTTATAGACCATAAAAGTTTGAAATATATCTTCACACAGTCAGATCTGAATCTGAGACAGCGCCGTTGGCTTGAGCTGATCAAAGATTATGAGTTGGAAGTACATTATCATCCAGGTAAAGCTAATGTAGTGGCCGATGCACTTAGCAGGAAGAGTTATGTTAATGTGTTAAGAATGAAGCTTATGCCTGCCGAGTTGCGTGCGGATGTGGAATATCTTAACTTGGAATTTACCATTAATACCATGGAGATGAACATAGAACCCACTCTAGAACAAGAGATACGTAAGGGTCAGTTGGAAGATCCGAGACTGAAAGATGTTGTAGAAAATATAGTGCTAGGAAAAGCACCAGGTTTCAGGATGGATGATGATGGTACATTGTGGTTTGGAAAGAGAATATGTGTTCCCGAAGTAAAGTCTATTCGTGATGCCATACTTCGAGAAGCGCATGATTCTGCATACTCTATACATCCTGGAAGTACCAAGATGTACCTAGATCTAAAAGAGAAGTATTGGTGGTATGGATTAAAAAGGGATGTAGCAGAATATGTGGCATTATGTGACACGTGTCAAAGAGTGAAGGCAGAACACCAAAGACCTGCCGGTTTACTTCAGCCAATGAAAATACCTGAGTGGAAATGGGAAGAAGTAGGAATGGACTTTATTGTCGGTTTGCCACGTACACAGAGAGGATATGACTCGATCTGGGTAATCGTGGACCGTTTGACTAAAGTTGCTCACTTCTTACCAGTGAAGACTAACTACTCAGGCGCAAGACTAGCGGAGCTATATATGGAAAGGATAGTATGCTTACATGGAGTCCCTAAAAAGATCGTATCTGACAGAGGTACTCAATTTACATCACAGTTCTGGCAGAAATTACATGAATCCTTGGGAACAAAATTGACTTTCAGTACCGCATATCATCCACAGACTGATGGACAAATAGAAAGGACAAACCAAATATTGGAAGATATGTTGAGAGCATGTGCGTTACAACATGGTGTCAGTTAGGACAAGAGTTTGCCCTATGCAGAATTTTCTTACAACAACAGTTATCAGAATAGTCTAAAAATGGCACCAAATGAGGCTATGTATGGGCGTAAGTGCAGAACTCCTTTATTCTGGAACCAAACCAGAGAGACTCAGGTGTTTGGACCAGATGTTCTTCGAGATGCAGAAGAACAAGTAAGAAAAATAAGAGATAACTTAAGAGTTGCACAATCCCGCCAAAAGAGCTACGCAGACACCCGCAGAAGGGGTCTGTCATTCGAGATTGGGGGTTATGTGTATTTGAAAGTGTCTCCAATGAGAAGTGTAAAGAGGTTCAATATGAAAGGAAAGCTAGCTCTAAGATATGTTGGACCTTTCAAAATTCTCATGAGACGTGGAGAGGTAGCTTATCAGTTAGAGTTACCTGAGAATTTGTCAGGAGTACATGATGTTTTCCATGTGTCTCAGTTGAAGAAGTGCTTAAGGGTACCTGAGGAGCAGATCCCTCTAGAAGAGCTTACTATAAAGGAGGACCTCACATATGAAGAGTACCCGATAAGAATCTTGGAAACAACAGAAAGGTTTACCAGGAGCCGTGTTATAAAGATGTGCAAAGTACAGTGGAACCGGTACTCTGAAGAAGAGGCTACTTGGGAAAGAGAAGAAGACCTGAGAAAGTCTTATCCGCAGCTGTTCGAGTGAGTTTGTCTGAATCTCGAGGACGAGATTCCTTTTAAGGGGGTAGAATTGTAACACCCACAAATTTGTTTGCTTTTAAAATAATAGAAAATGATTTAGTAAAGAATTGTGTGAGCATGGAATTTAGGGAAATAATAAAGTTTATAGAATTAAAATTAATCTTAGTTTAGTAACATGAGTGTGCATACATGCTGCTGCATATATTTACTTGTGATGTCTGTGTTCAAAGAAAAATTCAAATGAATTCAAATTTTCTTTTGAAAACGGATTTGAAAAAGGATTTGAAAAAGAAAAGAAAGAAATAGGAAAAAAACCTTTCCCTCCCTCCTTTCAGCCCAGCAAGGCCGCAGGCCCTCTTCCCTCCCCTCTCTCCTGCGCGGCCCAACCGGGAAACCGGCCCAGAGAGCACGCGCGTGTGCCTCCCTCTCTCTCCCTCTTCTCTCGCTGCCAACCGGGCCCCATCCGTCAGCCCCGTCCCCAACCGTTCCCCCTCTCTCCCTCTCCCTACCAACCGGGGCCCAGGTGTCGGCGCCGTCTCCCTCCTCCCGCCGAGTTCGGAAGCGCAGAGCCGCAACCGCCGCGAGCCCCGCTCCCCACTCGCCCACAAACCTCCCTCGGCTTCGCAACCGACACCGCACACCCCGCACTCCCTCCCCCGTCCTTTATAGCATAGCACTGCCTCTATTCTCCCTTTCGCATTTTGTTCCCGCATGCAGAGCACCCCCGCCAGTCGCTGCTACCGCGGTCTCACCATCTCGGAACTCCAACGCCGCGGCCGAGCACTGTCGGAGCTTCGCCTCGACTAAGCACACCTGTAACGCTCCTCGTCGAGTCTTTTTTGCCCCATTTATCTCTGTGCCGACGTTCACCGGCGGTTTCATCTTCGCAGACTGCCGCCGCACGTCGTCGGAGCTCGTGGAACCCCGTCGACCTCAGCGAACACCCCCAAAGATCTCGCGGTGATCCTCTCTCCCTCCCCGCCATCTTAATTAGTTCAATTAATCTCTGTTAGCGTCGTTCCGAGGCACACCGAGATCGGCGTCAATGGCGCCGCCGTGAGCATCACGCTCCGGCCGCCCACCGCCGTGCCTGTCTACCTTTCCAGCACCGCACGTGCACACCGCACCTCCCGGACCCCTCAATTCGTAGGATTGTGGCCTCTAGGGCCTTACCCGCAAGTATCCCGTGCCGCCGGCAATGGCGCACCGCCGCGCTGCCTCTGCTCGCCTCCCTGGGTTCGCCCGAGCACATCACCGTGTTCGCCTCGCTCTCCTCATCCTCCCCATACTCTCGGATATCAAAATCGTGGCCGAAATCACCTTGTCCGAGAATTCCGACGACCTCCTCGTCGTCGGCAATGGTGAACCGCCGCGTCCACTGTCCTCTCCGGCTGACTCTCTCTCTCTCCCTCCCTCTGTTCTTTCTCGGTCGTCCGATCCAAGGCCAACGGCCAGGATTAGATACCCCTTCGGGGTTAAGTGGACGGTCCACCGTGGATCCGTGGACCCTCGGTCCCGCGCTGAGTCAGCGGGTGCACGCACTGTGCGGTGCACCGCACCAACCCCGAGCCGCCGCGTGGCAGCCCTGCTGGCCCGCGCCACAGCCCTGGCGTATTTCTCTGTTTACATTTTCTCTGTTCAAAAGCGTAATTCCGATCGGTTTAATTCATTTTGGAAATTAAATGGAAATTCAGTATTTACAGATTTGTCACTGCACTAATTTGTTTATAAAAGTCGCATTTTAACTCCGATTTGAACGATTCGAATTACGTTAGATTCGTAATGAAATTCTCTACTTGTTAAACCCTCTGTTAATCATGTTTGAAATATTTAAATTGAGGTTAAGTTTAAATAATAAAAATGCTCTTAGAGAACTAGTTTAATTCATAACTTTTGCGTTGAAGACCAACAAGCAGTATAACAAACTTACTAGCATGGGATACAATGCTGAAGGTTAGTGTTCATCAATGAATTGATGGATCAACAAAAACAAGTTAGGCTATTTGGTCTCTAGCATTGTCCTAAGCCAAATATTTGTATCCTTGGTTATTCATCCCTATAAATTCATATAGTTTAGCAGCATGTGAGTTATATTGTGAAAGTATTTCTCATGATGAATCCAAAAACATAAACGATAAGTACATGGCCCATGAGTATCCTCACTAAGGCTAGAACTAGCCCCAAGGATTGGACAGGCCAACCGGATCGACTAGCCAATGGTATCTCATCTACATGGCAAACAAGTGAAAGTAGTGAATGGCCTAAGAGGGGGAGGTAAATTGAGCTTCTAAAAAATCAAATCAAGAAACTTAGCCTATGCAAAACAGCAAAAACTACTTGACCCACTTGAAAGAAAATATCTTGGTGCTTACAATAAAACACTAATGTGTCCTTAAGTCCAGTCCTTAACAATGTTCACACTAAGACTAAGGTCCTTAAGGTGCAAGAAGTAAACTACTACTAAGCACACTCTACCAAGCAATCCTAGTTGTCACACAAAAGAACTTACACGAATAAGTTAAGCTAGAGGCTAATAGATAAAGGGAATGCAATAAACAAAGATAGGCAAAGAGAACCAGATTTTTCTAGTTTCAGATTGTTGCCACAACTTCCTAATAATCAACGTGGGAACACCAAAGATCCACGAAGACTCAGTTAAGCTCTCCTGATGAGTCATGGAGTCTCAAGCTTCTCTAAGTCATGGAACATATTTTCATAATAGAGTTAAGATTGTGTTGATATTCTTTCCTATAAATTTGATCAAACATAAAATAGCTTGACTAAGGACAAAATAGAGTTACATTATTTTTGTATCTGATGTATATATAGTGACTACTAAGTAGCAAGCATAAATGAAATAAATGTGAAACTAAACTTGTTACACATATACTACTACTAATTTTGTACTGCTAAACTCTGTCACCCCGAGGCTGCAGAGCGTTAAATAAAGGCAAGTCTAGTAATCAGTCATATATATAGGTTCCACTAAACAGTTGATGACATTCTAAAATAACCAGACAGAAAATGTGTAACTGCAGCAGAGAATTAACTCCCTACCAAATTAGTCCCAACATTTGGCATCCCTCTCTCTATAAGAGTGGCCATATATACCACAACAATAAGACCAACCATTATTAGAAACACAGCGCTCCTCGAAAACATGGACAGTAGAGCTCTGTTCTTGGCGGTCACCTTGGTCATGGCCATGCTCTTGTCACCCTATCCCGTGCAAGGGCAAAAAGGTTGTATATATATACACATGTAGTCCATCTATTATTACATTTTGTATAGTATGTGTTATCACAAGGGTGACCATATTGTGACATTACCATTTTGCACAGAGAATTGCGTTAACTTGTACGGGGTGAAATGTACTAAGAAGACATGCACCGAGATGTGTAAGTCGCTAGGCTACGTCAATCCTGAGGTAAAATGCTCGGATCCCGGACCCCGGGCCAGCAGACTGAGCAGCGGCCAGTGCTGCTGCGTTGTAAAATGTTGTGGGGAGACGGCTTGATTCTGCAAGACTGCGCCGGGAGGACTCGCACGGGTGGTTTGCGAGTTGCTGCGACTGTGATGTGAACCCGCCGGCTGTTAGAGAGATCCTCATCATAATTTGAATAAAAAACTTGTAGAGATTGTGATAAATTTTGCTCCATTATTTAAGAAAACCAACCAATAATTGTCCACCATACACTACTACCCTCTACAGAATGCTTCATGAAGCATGACAATTGACAGGTAGCATCAAACTAGAGGCTTCATGAAGCGACTTGTCGAATTGGAACTTGCTAACCTCAGTTGAAGCCAGATGTAGTGGTATGCACGACACCATTGTGATCAACTTTTTCAATGGCTATTTGGGAGTCCGGCACCTCAGTCTCAGTGTAAGAGGCAAAAAAATCCACACCACGCACATAGTGCCCCCTCACACTGACGCACATATTGACCGACCGTCAGGGATGAACCCATCCGAAAGAATCGTCAGGATCTTGAACATACATGTTAGGTTCATCAATGTTGTCAACAATACAAAACAGTAATTTTTGTATTAACTTTGGCAAAATCTACTGGGGCCAGCTGACACGGCAAAGGTGCCTTGGCTCCGTGCCTCCGCCCCTGATGACACTAGTCAAGTTTTCGCCATCTTCATCACAAAAATCTGTGACATGCTGATCCGTCAAATATGGGCATGCAACATGGCAGCAGTGGCGCTGCAGAGCTGCGGAGTGGTGGCCTAGCGGCGCGGTGACACTATGGAATAACATTTGACACTAACTAGATAGTGCACATGCACAGGAGACTAAGAAACAACGGGTGGCCGAAACCGAGGCTAGAACCAGCTCCCAGGATGGAGGTCGGTCGTCGGTGTGTGCTGCTCCTCCTCCAGGGCTCCTACTCCACCTCTTCATCAACTCCGACATTAGGAGAGGCCGGATCCGATGGTTCGGCCCAATCCAATCTCTAGGAGGCTGGATCCGGCGAGTCACGACGGCGGCGTCCCATGGATGGGCTCAGTGGGCTTGTTGGGCTTGTCCACAAGTTTTTACTTTTTATTTGATTTACCGAGGCGGACGACTAACTAGCTCCGTTAAGGTTGGATTAACCGTGACCTTTGCTTGGGGCAAATGGGATGCCCGACTCGGTTAATTATTTTTGTCCGCCTCAGTTAAGTTTTCTAGAGTAATGTCGCCTATTTGGCGGACGAGTGAAAGTTAAGGGCCCAAGATGGGGTGAATTTTTCTTCTAAAATTTAATGTAACAACCTTAGCCTATGCAAAGAAAAAACACTTCACCCACTTGAAAGGAAAGATCCTAGTGCTAAAATAGTATAGGAATGCGTCCTTAACTACATGAAGAATCATGGCCATATTGGTTTCGGTGATTAACGACATTAGAAATTTTATTATGGCTAATGTGTGTTTTATAGAGGCTATGCGTAGTTTAGCCATGGTAACAAATGTGAATGGGCATTCAATGGTTACCTTTAGCCCCCAAGATGGATATCGTTTCGAATTTCAAGGAGACATGATGAAGACCCTAGAATGATAGGTCTAAGTGTCATAAGGAGATGAAGGACACTTAGTATAGATAGGGCTTCTATTTGATCTTTGACCGTACTATCAAGAGGGGGTTGGACTAGTAGCTTGACTCAGGAGAGTTTCATGACTTAGGTGTGGTGCGCACTTGATAACCTTAGCTCTAAGCCAGCCTATGGTGATCGTAAGATAGCCTAGAACAACTTCCATATTCTTCGCGATGATAACCGAAGTTGAGAGAGACGTTTTGTGGCCATCGGACGCTGGAGAGGTGTCCATCAGACTCAGTCCGTTGCGACGGACGCTAGGGTGAACCCTAGTCACGTCCATCGCCAACACAGAGAGGTCGAAAAAATGCAGTTTTTGCATCAGACACGTCTGATGGCAAGCCATCGGACGCTGCCGAGCGTTCGTTGGAATTAATGCCAGAAACCCGAGAGCTCGCGTTTGCATCGGACACTGGGGATCAACGTCTGTCGCCAAGCAATGGAGCGTCTATTAGGTGAATTAAAATGAATTTCTAGAAACCCGAGAGCAGCGAGTTTGCGTCGGACGCTAGGGAGCAGCGTCCGTTGGCTTTGGGTTTGAACAGCAACTAGCCGTTGGGGCTAGGATCGGCGCGTCCGTTGCCTAGGCATCGGAGTGTCCGATGCCAACTTAATTTGTCTGTTTTCTTAAGCTCGAGGGCTAGTTGTGTGTGGGGGTATTTATACTCCATCCCTTGTCTTCCCAACCTGCCTTTGCTCATTTGAGTTGCTGAGAAAACCTTTGAGAGGTTTGGGAAGAAAGCAAGAGCCCTAGTGAGAGAGATTTGTGAATCCATCCATCAATCCACTCACTAGTTCATCCAAGAGTTCAAGTGTGCATCCATTCTAGTTGTGAGGCTTGAGTGAGTCAAGTGAGGATCGAAGATTGTTACTCTTGGCGATCGACGTCACTTAGACGGTCCGGTGGTGCTCGGACGAAGGTGATCGCCGGAGGATTGTCGGCGGCCCTTCTCCATCGACTTGTTCATCGGTTGTGGGCGGTTCACCAAGCCGGAGTGGTGAAGAACCAGCCCGTAAAGAGCACTCATCCCTTGCGCGGGATTGAGGAGGAGCAATACCTTGTGAGGTGCTCCAACGAGGACTAGGGGGAGTGTCGACTCCACTATACCTCGGAAAAACGTCATCGTGTCAAGATTTCTATCCCTAGCTCTTTCTTACCGCATTACATTCCGCACTTGTATTTACATTCATACTAGAATTGTGTAGGGTGTTCTTCCATTCCTTGCCTTGCTACCGCTTTCATAGTCCAAGGCACACATCCGCTAAGCACGGGGGATTGGCATTAGCTAGGATTTCAATATTACTTTAGAATTTTGAAATAAGCCCAATTCACCCCCCCCCCTCTTGGGCATCTTGATCCTTTCACTCCACCACACTAGCTAATGGCTTGTGTGGATCCCTACCTCTAAACTTTAGAGCACTTTAGTTCACTTTTTATGTCTAAAACTCTAATGTGAGGTGAACTAAAGTTTAGAGCCATCTGTTTGGAGCTTTAGCTATAAAGTTTAGAGCTCTAAGGTTTAGAGGGAAGGATCCAAACATGGCCTAACTGTCAGCCACTGTGAGGACTTCACCCTATCCCCACCGAGCTAGTATCACGCGTCATCCTCTTGACTAACGTTGCACTAACCCCGAGGTCGTTAGAAGTGCTCTTGTGCATAAGAAATTATTCTTTCAACTCAAACTCCATCATGATGCATGTTTTGGACATCTCATTAATAGTACGGCCCACAAACAAAGTTCTAATTGATTCTATATAATGTGCATGCCACCATGCTCCAAGATTGCACTTGACTATATAAGCAATCCTTAGTCTTCATGAATACCCTTTGCTCCATACTTGACATCAATCAAACTCATTCTCAGGTCGAAGAAAACCATGTGACCAGCTCATGACTTAACCTATGTGGTTAATCCACTACAAGACACATGTTAGTAACGATCACTTGTGTAAATTAATCACCCAAAACCCCAAATCCAAAACTAGGCCTTGATATGCTCAATAATGCATAAGTATAAGTAGATATACATGAAAATCGACTCAATCGGGACTCTATTGTAACCATCTAGGAAACCAATTTGTAAACCGTTCAAATTGGAACACTACATGTAACCTTACACCCAGAGGTAGGGAGCATGGATTGCTAAAACCTCTTTGACAACATCGATATTTCAACACATCTCGCCTACTTGACAACGAATCCAACATTTCAAGTGCAAGCAATATAGCATACACTGGACATAGGGACCCCTCCTAAACCACTATATATACTCATGTCATCTGTTCTTGATCTATTGTGCATGATACTATAATTATTTACCACTGGTAAGCACTGACAATAAATCTTATGATACCAAACTACACAATTTTGAAGAAACTAACAGCCAAACATATAGATATATTTGATTTTGGACAAATCTAGAATGACAACTACTATGAAATAGATGGAGTCACTAGTAGTGCATAAATATGGGAAATTCTACACTACTCCCTTCGTCCCAAAGCAAATAACTTTATAGGGTTTAAAAATCATCTAAAAATAACATTTCTACAAAAACATGGGACGCTACCTAATGGGGATGGATGCAAATAATAACTACTAAATCTAGGCGATATACTCTTGAAAAGAAAAGGAGATCATGAGGATACATGTGCCTTTTTCTAGTATCGTTAATCTCTCTGAAAATTCCATAAAGTTGTATATTTTGGGATAGATGGTAGAAATGGCATGAACTTCTAGTCCTTAATGGTTCACGTGATACCTATGGTGAGCCAATTCAAGAACCAGTCATATATATAGAAGGTTTGAATAAACAATTGATTAAATCCTGAAATAACCAAGCAGAAAATGTAATTGTAGGAGCGAGAGAACTAATTATTTTCTGAATTAGTCTTAACCTACATTAATTCCATATATATAAGTATGGCCAAAATAGAAATCTAGCACTGAAACCCCACATTCAAAACATAGGAGCAACCATTGAAACCACTTGTGCTACTGTGCTCCTAGGACTAGGAAACATGGGCACTAGAGCTCTGTTCTTGGCGACCACCATGGTCATGGCCATGGTCTTCTCACCCTACCTTGTGCAAGGGCAAAAAGGTTGTGCATACATTAATCCCTATGTATTTTTTTACTTTTCACCATGCATATATTCATCAATACCAACTTTGAAAGGATGTCTATGTTATTACATTTTTACTTAGTTTTGTCATTGTACAGAAAATTGTATTGACCTGCAGGGAGGGAAATGTGATAATCCGACGTGCTCCAAGGTTTGCAAGGCGAATGGGTATGTCAACCCAGTTGTGAAATGCTCGAATCCCCCTGGCAAAAGTGGCCAATGTTGTTGCTTTGTGAAATGTTGTGGGAGGAGAGGGCTTGATTCCAAGCCGGCTATGAGAGTATGAGACTCGAAATGGTAACTAGTTATATGCTTCCGTGATATGAATAGTTGATTGAAAGATGTCATAACCATAATTTGAATAAAGAGCTTGTTATTACAACTCTACCTGGTTTTGCTCATATGATACAGTCTTCCTAATAAATCTTTGACTCTAATTCCTCATTACATATGTACAAAAGATCAAGAAGTTTATAAATGTTAGTGAAGTTCATATATAAGAATAATAGACCATGTCTTAGAGCAACCACAACAAAACCTATATATATACTTAGACCATCATCCTACTTTTAAGGATTGATAGACAAAAAGGCTTGCTACAAAGCTCTAATCAAATCCTCAAATGAAACATCCCAAACCACAACTTCTCGAGGCTAATCCAATATTCCCAACTTTTATGTTTGCATTATATATTTCTTGATGTAATTATTTTAATACTTCAATTTATTTTTGTTGGTGTAAATTATTTACTTTATTTTTAATTTAATGATAAATATTATATAAATAGTAATTAATTAATTGATACATCTGGGATCCACGTCTAATGTATAGGTATAGTTGTCAGCTTATAGTGTGGGTTAGAACGTATTTGGACCAAGATGACACTGTCGACCAAGTTTAGGGACCTACGGTGATCATCTTGAAAGTTTATGAACCTAGATGACACTTTTTGCCATATTTAAGGACCTACGATGGTAAACACTTTGATAGTTTAGAGACCTAGATGACACCATATGTAAGTTTCGGGACCGAAAATATTACTTTGAAAGTTTAGGAACCTAAATGACATATTGAGCCAAGTTGAGAGACCGCAAGTGTATTTTGCTAAAAAAAAAAAGAAACCCCGCTGATTGAACTATGTATTCGGACTGCTCTAATAATATATTAAGGCATTCTAATACGACGAAAATCTTCTGCTGAGCATCTCGTACGTCTGCATTCGCTCATATTCTGTACATCTGCATGTGTGCGCTGCGTATTGGCTTACGCTATCGTTGCTTCTTAGTTCTTTCAAAAGAACATGTCGCAGGCTGGGCTTGACAAGTGCTTCGCATGCAACCTGCCAAGTGCCAAGCAAGCAAATCCTGCTGCTACCTTCTCGGATTCGTCTCAAAACTATGCAGCGACATTCACAAGAGAGAACTCCATTAGAATCAATCCAAACTCACTTCTCTCCTGACAGAAATAACGAAGGCCAGAATTTGGCAATTGGCATGCTTGCTTAATTCGACGACCTCGCTTCTAACTACAGAATATACTGATTAACAAGAGATAGAAACACGTAGTACATCTCACACTCTATATAATACCCAACCAATTCATTCCAATGATTACCAAACTCAGCTAGCTAGCTAGCATCATCAGCTTAACTAACCAACCAACCATGGCGCCTCCGCCGCACGCGCTGGTCATCCCCTACCCAGCGCAGGGCCACGTGATACCCCTACTTGAGCTCGCCCACGCGCTCGTCGACCGGGGCTTCACCGTCACCTTCGCCAACTCCGAGTTCAACCACCGCCGCGTCGTGGCCGCCGCCGCCGACATGTTGGAGTCGGAGTCGCTGCCGCTGCTGGACGACCAGAAGAAAAGGAGGATCCGGCTGGTGGCGGTGCCGGACGGCATGGAGCCCGGGGACGACCGGAACAACCTCGTCAGGCTGACCTTGCTCATGGCGGAGCACATGGCGCCGCGGGTGGAGGACCTCATCAGACGCAGCCGCGACGCGGACGACGACGGTTCCGGCGCCGGGCCCATCACCTGCGTCGTGGCGGACTACAACGTCGGCACTTGGGCGCTCGACGTCGCGCGGAGCACCGGCGTCATGTCGGCCGCCATCTGGCCGGCCTCTGCCGCCGTCCTAGCCAGCCTTCTCAGCATAAAAAAACTCGTCCAGGACAAAATCATCGACCCAGAAGATGGTACACATAAGTGTGTGTGTCTATATATATATATATATATATATATTAAACTAAATTGTATACACCTCACCTGCAATTCTGCGAATAATGACGCAGGGTCTGCACTGAGCCAAGGCACGTTCCAGCTGTCCCCAGACATGCCGGTCATGAAGACGGCCCACCTAGCATGGAACTGCATAGGAAACCACGACGGGCAGGAGGCGCTATTCCGGTACCTCGTCGGCGGCGTCCGGGCGGTCGAAAACTGCGACTTCATCCTCTGCAACTCCTTCCACGGCGCCGAGCAGGGGACCTTCGCGCGGTTCCCACAGATCCTCCCCATCGGTCCTCTCCTCACGGGCGAGCGCCACCACAACGGCAGCAGCAACAGCAACTCGTCGGCGGCGGTGGTGGGGCACTTCTGGCGGCCGGAGGAGGAGGCGTGCATGTCGTGGCTGGACACGCAACCGGCGAGGTCCGTGGTGTACGTGGCATTCGGCAGCTTCACCATGTTCGACACGCGGCAGTTCAGGGAGCTCGCGCTGGGTCTAGAGCTCTCCGGCAGGCCGTTCCTCTGGGTCGTGCGCCCGGACATCGTCCTCGGCGGCGACGTCCACGACTACCCCGACGGCTTCCTCGACCGCGTCGTCGCCGGCGCCGGCCGCGGCATGGTGGTGGCGTGGTCGCCGCAGCAGAAGGTGCTGTCGCACCCTTCGGTGGCCTGCTTCGTCTCCCACTGCGGCTGGAACTCCACCATGGAGGGCGTCCGGAACGGGCTGCCATTCCTCGCTTGGCCTTACTTCGCTGACCAGTTCGTCAACCAGGAGTACATCTGTGACGTCTGGAAGGTCGGGCTCCGGGCCGAGGCCGACGACGAGTCCGGCGTCATCACCAAGGAGCACATCGCCGGCAGGATAGAGGAGCTGATGAGTGATGCCGGCATGAGGGAGAGGGTGGAGGCCATGAAGAAGGTTGCGCATCAGAGCATCAACCATGGCGGCTCGTCGCACCGCAACTTCGACATGTTTGTTGAGGCCCTCAAGGCATGAATAATGATATATACTATACTCCTATATATGTACGGTCCTTAACACGCACGCATTGCTGGTGCCGTGGCATATATTGTGCCATTGGGACTGGTCCTGTCTCCTGTGAGAGCCTTATTTACAAGTGGGGGATGATAGTCCTGCCAATATCTTTCCATGAATTTTGAGTGTTTATTAACGGTTAGAATTTGTTTCTTACCACAACTAAGTATCAAAATTAATTATACTTGCTTTCTTCATATTTTTTTAGCACAATATACATTCAAAGAACCTGGTTTCCATAATGGTACTAGGCCAATTAACAAGTTGGTGGTGCCTCCAATAGCAAGTTTCATGGTTAAGCAGTGTCCCTTAGTAAAAAATTTTAATCTTTAACAAGTTGGAGTATGCATTATCGTCCTTTGCATTACACCTATGTGGGTCTAAAGGCCAAGCGAAAGGGTATGAACCTCCAGTTTTTTCGCGATCGGGTGTGCACCCGTTTTTTATTAAGAGGAAAACAATTCAAGGTACAAAATCGACTACGATGGCTTACGATCAAGGGTGAGACACCTCAGGATCGTACATCGGGAGCCCTACTTCTACTGAATACAGACACATGTATTACATGATTTTCAGCTGAGCGACCAAAGCAGCTCGAGCGCCGTCAGGGGTCGTAACCGGTGGCCACCCACATACCACCTTCTGTGTTTTTTTTTGAATTGTCACCGGGGGAGAGCATCCCACCTGAATAGTATTGATTATCATCAACAGCCTCGTTTTTAGGGAACGAGGCAAAAACCCTGTCGTCCAGTTAATTTTGGAAAACCAGACTAAAACCTATACAACAGCCCCAGCACAAGGGCTAGACGGTGGCAAATCCACTAATAAGAAAAACAATGACACGCTCCAGCATAAGGGAGAATGGTGGCACAACCGTAGATACATCAAAAGAAAGAAGAAAGAAAGAAACCCAAGGCACATGAACTCTTGACCGATGCCTCCAAGGAGGTGAATGACGTCGCAGCATAATCATCGTCAACCAAGCAGGGGCTTGGCAAGGCTTTCGCCCGGTCCTTGTGCTGAGGTGAGCTGTGAGCAGGAGTCAGCAGAAGGTTCTTCAACGACGTCTTCAAGAAGCAAGACCACCTGATGGCGTCCATCGTCGCTGGCCCAGTCATGAGCTGAGCTGAGCTTTCGCTCAGAACCATCGCACTGCAAAGATGAGACTCTGCCCTCCCCGAGAAGACGAACAGGGGGAGGTACCCGCAGAAACGCAGCCCCGCCGCCGGCAAGCCCGCGACCAAACCACGTGTTCCGCGCACGCACGTGAAGAAGAATGCCCAGGGTCACGCCGCCCCGTCGCCAGCGAGCCTGCGACCAAACCGCGCGCCCAGGACCTGCACGCGCACATGAAGAGATGACACCGCACCACAGAGCACCTCCGGTTGATGCCCGTGCAGAGGCTCCACCGGTCGGGAGCATCGCAACGGGGAGGTTGTGCCACTAGCACATGTCCGCGAGGGGCCCGTGCTTGGGTCCGGCCGGCCATGGGTGTCCGCCCGGCGCCAGAACGCCTCATCGGGACTCCTCTGCTTGGGAGTACCACAACGAGGCCAGGGAGCGTAGATCGACTGCGCCGGGGCATGATGGAGGGTGTCGGACGACCATCCAGGTGTGCTCGGCGCCGGCGGCTCGACGCACGAGAGCAGCCAGCAATCAGACGCCCACGGTCGCCGGAGGCAGCGGTGAAGAGGAAGAAGAGCCAGGGAACGCGCATGCTAGAGCGAAGGATGTAGATCCGGCACGGGGAGGGCCGGATCTAGACACCGGCTACCCCAAAGTCGCCGGAGCCGGCGGAGAAAAGCAGGGAGAGGAAGAGGAGTGAGGTTTGTCTGCGTAGGTTGAGGATGGCAGATCCGGTATGGGGGAGCCGTAACAGCACACTCCGGCGCCGGAAGCGCTGCCGGCCGACCACCCCGCGACAGCACCAAATCCATGGCAGAAGCTCCACGCAAGAGAGCGAGGGAGGAAGAGGACTCAGAGAGCTTCGACGGCAGAGCTCACGCCCAAGATGGAGACCTCGCCGCCGCCGTCCTTGGGAGCTGCACGAGCATCCCGGCGGCTGCCTCCTGCGGCGACGAGGCGGAGTTGTGCCGGTGAAGAGCTGCGGCGGCTGGGGTGGATGGGGCGCCGCCCGTGTCGCCTTGTACGGAGAGCGACGCGGGGGCCTCACATACCACCTTCTGTCATGATGGCATCGACCACGCCAAGCGACGTGGAGCTGCGTCCGTCGAACACACGTGTGTTGCGCTCCTTCTAGAGGCACCAAGCGATCAACAACAGAAGTGACTAGTGAGTCAAGCATCGGTCGGGACGCGCCATCCAGCCGGGGGCGATAAGCCAGCCACCAGATCACAAGGTCATGGTTGCCGTCGGGTGTCAACGCCTGGAGGCCAATCCCAGCCGAGGAAGAGATGCGAGAAGGTTCCAAGGCCTGCCCACAGAGAGCACAGCCGGCGGCGTCCTGAAGGCCGTGACGCTTGTGTCTGGCGGCAGTCCAGAGCCGCTTGTGTAAGGCAAGCCAGAAGAACATTTTGACCTTGGGTGGTGCCCGCGTTCTCCAGAGCTCCACGGCGCCGAGGAGGGAAGTGGATCCGGCGAAGAAGGCGCGGTAGGTGGAAGACGGCGAGTACCTACCAGATGCCACATACAAAATTTAGGAACCCAAAATTGCAATTTGGGAGCCGATGGGCCAGTGCAAAGTATGTTTTCACCCATTTCAACATGGGTAACAGCGCCGGAATCCACAGCAACCTTTACATCTTTGTTCTGGGGATATGACGCGTCACATGGCAACAGGAAAAAAAAATCTGCTAGCTAGTGTTATGGAAACTTACTGTTACTATGGTAATTGGTAATTAAGTAGCAGTGTCATAATAATGAATGCGCTTTGGCTCTATGATTGCAGACTGAAGAGTCGAAAAACGGCGGCAGGAACGGGCCGATTGGGATAATCAGTGCGATCGGTATATCGTTAGTGGTAGGTTGGGTGGTACATTCTTGGCATCACGTTTGCAGTGAAGGACATCCCATTCCTCTTCCTCCTGAGCCCTGACAACGATGCGGGAGGGTACGCGATCGTTCAGGTGTTCTACCTTGCCTTCAAAAGCCGGTATGGGAGCGGCGCTGGAGGAATCGTCTCCTTGTGGATCGTTGCCGTCGCCACATAAGTACTTCTGTGATTCTGTGGCATGAGCTCGATGACTAGGACTAGCAACTCACGGTAATCCATCCTCTGCTTAGCTTGTCATGTTGAGATGTCTGAAGAACAATGACTCCCTACCTCCACAGTGGAGTAACAAGGATGATTACCACTGATTTATTTCTGCATTAATTTTTTTGATCAGGATGACTTATGCGTACGTTCTCGAGAGATGGGGCGATGCCGTTTTCATCCATCGATCTGGCACAGAGTGAACGAACAAGCAGGAAGTGCAGATAAATGCTACTGTATTTGGCCATCAGATTTCATCTCCCTTTGCATGGCATTGCCCGGTAACTGAATCTCCCTTTGCATGGCATTGCCGGTAACGAACAAGCAGGAAGTGCAGATAAATCCTGCTAGCTAGTGTTATGGAAACTAATTGTTACTATGGCAATTAAGTAATTTCTCCTACTACACTATTGTGCTGAACTTTTACTACTTTATTTAATCTATGCTAGCTAGATGGGGCGATGCCTTTTTTCATCCATCTGGCACAGAGTGAACGAACAAGCAGGAAGTGCAGATAAATGCTGTTTGGTCATCAGCTTTCATCTCCCTTTGCATGGCATTGCCGGTAACTGAACTGAATCTTCCCACTTTTGTAGCCTTCTTCAGAAATGAGGTTAAAGTTCATTCCTACGTTTACACCATCTGATCGACAGACACATGAATCATTCATTCGATCTATTGCTTAATGTAATTACTACCCTTCAGAAATGAGCTTTCCTCAGTTCACTCTTACATTGGCATCCTCTCACCCTGTTTGTTTTCCAATCATCCAAATGCAGTCTCTGGGCAGCCTGGTCGCGTTCCAGCTCTTCCAGGCGATGGCATCTGGCGCACAGCCGCTTCGTGCCAGGCCCCTTCAGCCTCAGTTAATTGTAGGATTATAGATGTTAAGAGTGCGTGCTGATAATGCAACAAACAAAAACGACCAGCAGTTCTTGTACCAGGTAGCTCAACACTGTTTGATGTCACGAACGTCATACATTAATGCCATGTTTGGCCGCATAAAAAAGAGTTTACAAGCATTGCGAGTTTACTACAACAACTCTATGTGTCTATCTAGATTAAGAACATGAAAAAGGAGTCGGCGTCGAGTTCCGGCGCAGCAGTTGGCGCCAAATCCGGTGCTGCAGTCACTCCTGTTCCCTCCTCTGCTTCGGCTGTCAGTCTTCAGTTTCATCCAGGGCCTTGGCTAACCAATCGTCGTCTTCGTCTTCATCTTGAACCCCAGGCGTAGCATCTTCAGTTTCCAATGCCTTGTACAATTCGTCGCAGAACTCTTTGTCTTCGTCTTGAAGCCCAGGCGTATCATCTTCAGTTTCCAATGCCTTTTCCAATTCGTCCAAGAACTCTTTGTCTTCGTCTTGAAGCGCAGGCGTAGCAGTAGCAGTAGGGTGCGGCGGCGGCGGGTGAGGCGCTGCTGCAGCCAGTGTTTGCTCCTCTGCTTCTTCCCTGAGCATGGCGGCTTGGAACGGATCGAGTACCATCATCTGCTTCGGTTGGACGAACACCTGCGGCGGGCAGGGCGGAGGTGCCGGTGCTCGCTGAGGAATGCGGCTGGCGCTTACCACCGGGGGAGTCGGCAACGGCACCTGCTCCTTGGGTTGTGTCGCCAAGGGAGCCTTCGAACCACGGCGTGGCGCACACATCTGCGGTGGTGCGGAGGACTTGATCCGAACGTTGGCAGGGGGCAATCGGGTAGGAGCTGGCGGCGCCGGAGGCGGAGCTGAAGCAGGTGGTGGAGATGGCTGTGTGGCCGAGGGAATTGTCGAACCACGGCGGCGAGGTGTAGATGGTTGCGGTGGCGCGAAGGGCATCTTTCGGACAGCGGTGAGGGACGACAGGATCAGAGCTGGCGGCGCCGGAGGTTGCGGTGGTGGTGGTGCCGGTAGCACAGCTGTACCGCGCATCCTCTTGGCGAACGGCGGCATGGCATCCTGCGGCGGCGGCGGCGCTGGCCTCTTGGACGCCGTTGCTGGCGCTGGCTGCATGGCGGCGGCGGACGCGGCAGGCGGATTCGTGAAGAAATAAGCCGCGGATTCGTGGCGCGCCGTGGATGTTGGGTCAGCCCTAGGAGACACGTACATCTTGCACAAGGCCTCACCGGCGCCGGCGCCGAAGGAGTACTCGTCCATGAGCCAGTCCGTGTACACGCCGCCGCTCATGTAGCGAAGCTTCTTGAGCTCGCCGAGCTTGGCATCCCCGCCGCGGACCTTGATGTCCTTCGTGGTCTGCGCGTGCCAGGAGCCCGCGGCTCCGCTGGCTTGGGCGGCGGCGCGCTTCCTGCTGGCGGCGCTTGGGGTGAAGAAGAACCGGTCGCCGGTCCTGGGCAGAGGGCAGCATTTCCGCGCGAGGTCGGCAGGCGCGAAGGCGTACACGTCAAAGTGGTGGACCACGGGACCGACGGTGTTGTGCAGCGGCTCCCCGGCGACGAGGCGTGGCAGGTAGTACGTGACGGCTTCCTGCGCCGTCGGGTCGAAACGGAAGCCGCGGCTGAAGATTTTAGCGCCAAGGGCTAGCGCCGCCATTATTGATCTCTCTCCCAGGAGGCCACGACGCAGCAGCGAAATGGAAACGACCGGCCCGGTGGATTGGATTTATGAGCAGCAAGCGAAGCAACGCGGTGCCGGTGAACCAGAGTCGGATTCGAATTCATGAAGTACGGAATTCTAGTAACATTCGGGATTGGCGTAGTTGTTTGGGCCCTCCATCCCAAATGATAGGTCATTCCAAGAATCTTGGAGAGTCAAAGTTTATCAAGTTTAACTAAACTTATATAACAATATAATAGTATTTATGATATCAAATAAGTATCATTAGATTCGTTATCAATTATATTTTCATAGTATACCTATTTGATGTTATAAATTTTTATAGTTTTGTCTATAATTTTTTGTCAAACTTGAGATGCTTTGACTCTCCGAGATTTTTGGAATGACTTACAATTTAGGATGGAGGGAGTACAAGTTTGTTCCAGAGACTAATCTGCCATACCCTGTACCAGAGGTATTCTTACAACCACCGGCATATGAAACTTTCAAGAACCCGTCTGCCTTTGTTGAGGGGTACAAAAGAGTCACTTATTTCATCATAAAAGATGATTTCATGAAAATATTTAATAAAATTAGATCTACTTAATAAAAGAGACCAGGGTACTTAGATCTACTTAATAAAAGAGTCACTTATATGTTCAATGTGTAGATCTACTTAGTAAAATTAGATTTTTTTTTATTTTAAGATTTTTCTATAATAATTATGATTTTTCAAAGATTTAGTCAAACTAAATAAAAAAGAAAAATACAAAACCGCTTATAATCAGATTAGAGAGATAAAATGCATGATTTTAAAAATTGAGGGATATGTTTTACCTAATTTTGGAATTTAGTGAGAAAAAAGGTTTTCTTGAAATTTGAGTCTTTCTTAAAATTTGAGGATGGTCCATCGCGTTGTTGGCCCTTAACAAGTCCATTTTCAAATTAAGTGAACTTTGCTGCTTCCTGGTACATATATCCATTTTTCGTTTGGGCTGCAGGCAGTTCGGCCCAACAGGAAGGGGAGAAGAGGGATCCGCAACAAAAACCGCTTTTCCAATGGGTTTCTTGATGAAAGCCCAGGTACCATGTCCTTGACGAAACCAATGTGTTTCTCTTAATAAAAAAAACTTTATTTATTTTTTTGGCCTAGGCATTTGTAAAAAAATAATTTCTTTTCTATAGAACATAGTAATATTGTTTTTTTGATAATGGAAACAAAAGTTCTGGCTTCATCTTTCCTCTAGAAGGAAGAATCAGACCAATTATTATAGACACAAGAGAGAGAAAAAACTATGAATCAATCCTAACATCCAAGATGATAACAAAAACTTCATCCATGAGAAGCAAATAGAAACATGGCTCACACATGCCTCCACAATGGAAGTCTTGTGCTTATTCAACGCTGTAATTGAGTTCAGAATCGGAGCCAATATGTCTCGCGAAACAGTACCTACAAAAAAGTTTGTTTTTGGCATTTGTTAAAAATAAAATCATTCCTTGTGAGCCAGATTGCCCAACACAGGGTCGATGCTCATGTCAAAACAAGCAAATTGTGTTTGCGGAGAGCCCGAGACCCAATTTTGACCACCACCCAAACAAGTGAAATACACTTGTCGGAGAAGTAATACCAAACACCCAATGAATGGTACGCCAGAGAAAACGAGCATAATGACAATCAAAGAAAAGATGCGGGATGGTTTCAAGTTTATTAAAAAACAACAAACTTCACTACCATTCTAATTTCTTCTGGCTAGATTATCCTTTGTTAAAATGACCCCTTTTTGAGAACCCACATGAATATTTTGTTTTTTAAAGGTATTTTCATATGTCAGATCTCCTACGTGACTTTCAAACTATTGTTGACAAGGAACTTATACATAGAATTCACAGAAAAAGACCCATTTTTATGCAAACCCCAAACAAACCTATCCGACATATTATTGATCATAACATGCATAATACTAGCAACTAGGTTATGTCTGTTAATTTTGCTCCCACTAGAGCCCTCCTAAAGGACACATTTAGAGGAGCTGTTTGTAGAACCTCAACTATCGTTGCTTGTTTTTTGCGCGCCACATTGTAAAGGTTTGGATATCTAGTTCTAAGAGCTTGATGTCCCAATCATTTATCTTCCCAAAACCTGATTTGAGTACCATTATTTAATCTAAACATTTGAGTACCATTATTTAATCTAAACCAACCTAGGTTTATGAACTGATCTTTGACACCCATAAGGCTTGCCCAAAAATAGGAGCCCCCTGCTTTCTTTTTAACGTTACACAATTTGAACAACCATTTACTAAGCAGACACTTATTAGGCAGATTTAAATTCATAACTCCCATTTCACCTTGGTCTTTTGGCCGACGGAGAATAGGCCATTTGATTAACATATACTTTTTTTTCCTAATCATATTGTCAAAAAAAAATTAGATCCGAATTCGGCCATTTGATTAACATATACTTCGAAGTACTCAATCTCTTTTAGAACTCTCCTAGGGATCTTTAAAAAAGACATCATAAACATTGCTAGAGTAGATAGAACATAATTTACTAGGACTAAGCGCCCCCAGCTGACAATACCGCCCAACAATATGTCTTGGCCTCCCAGCTAAAGTACGAATCCTTGAAAATAAATAATAATACCCACAGAACCATACTGTGCCACGTGCCATGATGGATGACTGTCAAAGTTACCACAAATCCACAAATTTGAACCCTAGTCACTCGTCAGGACTTGGTACTTTTTTTTTGCAGCAGGGACTTGTACTGAACAATTTGAAACATCAAGGACCAAATTGAAACTTTTAGAACTAAATTGACTATCCTCTCCCTTGTTCCATAACATTTGACTTTTTTCATCGCTTATATATCAATCTGTCTTTTCCATCACGAACTCAAGAAAATTTTGGATATAAACCTGAGAATCTTGTCTGGGCTAGACATCAATATCAATAGCTCATTTTAAGTGTTTAGGATTAGATATACCTTCTTGGGCTAGAGTCCCAATGCTAGAGCTCTATTCATACAAATAGGGCTTTAAGCCGCAACCCTCCGTGGTGGCTGTCATCTCCTCCTTCCTCTCTTTCTTGTCCTGTTCGATTAAACTTATCAGTCATGGTACAACCAAAAATAACATAAGCCGACTTATCAATCGTAGAAACTGTTGCTAATGAAAAATAGAGCTAAATGGCTCCATCGATCATGATTTTGAGTCTTCGACCATGGAATCATGATCCAAAGACCAGCTCGTAGGGGATTTTCGCTGGTGCCTATCATCCATCTGTTGGCACCTACCAGAAGTAACGAATGCACGAAATATATAGCTAGCGCCCAGCGGATCTGTAACCAACCCCAATAAAAATGTCAAGCAAAAGCTGTCGCACAGGATCAAGTGCCTTTCCATCGATCACACCAGAACCAGAGCAGCTACAGCTACCTTCGGTTTACCTCGCTTTGTTTAGGTAATCCTCGAGTACCACCATCATTGACATCTTAGGTTCACCTACTACGCTTCTTCACCAAACCCCCTGAAGAAGACGTTGCCCCCACCTTTCACTCACGCTACCTCTCATGATTTGAGACTTGCCGATAGCGAAGGTCATCTTTGTTGGTTTACCGGACTAAATTAATATCATCAAACGCAAAGTGCAGGCGTACTATAATAGTTAGGTTCTGAATCGTTATCAGGTTGTTTAACCTAGCTATCAGAACTTCTTACTTGTAGGAAATGAATTATTAAATTCTCTCGTACTCCGAACATGTCTTCCCGGACCTTTCTCTTGTCTTTGTTCATAAATAAATAATCTGTCTGACTAGTTCCATTTCGAAAATCAAATGCTAAAACTTCACCCAGTAAACATTTGAAATGTCCAGAATTCTTGTATAAAATATCTGCATCTCATCTGAAATAATAACAGCCAGGCCGGACACCTCTATGTTCAGCTTACATATATATGCTAGAAATATATATATGATGATTTCAGTTTGTGGTATGTGACCAGATAACAAATCCTCAAAGATGACGCTAAATCACTAATATGTATTTAATTTATTAAAGTGAGTGGCTGTTATGAGGTAATTACACAAGCTAGCGTGGCAGATTCACAGCAGCTGTGTAGTATGCAATCTCTGTTGGAGTAGGTAATCTGTCAAAAGGGCGGCAGGGATGGATCAGGCAAAAACAAAACCAGTGTATAATCCTTTTTCAATGAACCAACTCAGCTGTTAAATACTATTGTGGTCACCTGATTAATAAGGCTAGCTAGAATCAGAAAATTGCCCCTAATTAATGAACTACAGTAGTGATCACCTAACTAATTAAAGTAAAAATGTGCAGGGTTTTTTTTGAGTTTTTTTTAATGTGCAGGCTTTTTTTTGAGATCGATATGTATTATGTATAGATACCTCTCCCGCGCTTTCTCTTTCAAGTCTAACATCAGAGAACGACCTTACACTACGGCGCGATTGAAAGGTGAAAGAAATGGTCCAACGGAATTCGTCCTTCATGATGCAATGGAGATATTCAAAAACACCGTCACTAACTAAATTGACTAACTTAAGATGGAAATAGGCCTACTAGCTAGTAAGTTCCTTGTACCTCACACCAAATACTAAAAATTCTACATACTCCTCGATCCAACTAAATCAGCTAAGATTTTTAATTAGTTTTGAGTCAAACTCGCAGTAGAAGAGCTTGTTCTGATTTTTTTTTTTATCGAAGTCTCCTACTCCTAGTCTGTACTCTCCGATCCAAATGTATTTTTTTTAATTAAGATCCAGTTTTCTGGCTATAGGTGTCATACAACACTTGGTTACATGCGCGAGCGGTGCTCCCTACCGCAGAGTTTTCGTTTACAAAAGCTAATTATTCACTACCTAGTTGGGCAACCATTAGGGGTTTGGGAGTTTTCACTCCTAAATACGAGTATAAGCTACAATCCTTATCCTCCTTGAGCAGTGCTTGTGCTGACCTCCAACAATCCGTGAAGAGAAATGTCTCCCATTGCATCCAAAAGCATCAAACCGATCCAAATGCACTTTGAGAACCCAAACTTGTGCCATCCTGTAGTAGTTCTTTCTTTAAAAAAACATCATGTGATAATTTTGAGGACTACTCATTCATTTAACTCTTTTTGCTTTCATGACATGTACGATATTTCCAGAATCATTGTAATTTTACTATGTTTGATAGGATGTTTGGAATGTTACGCCCTGTCGATAACCAAATTGGTACCTTTGGAATCGCACCAGCTTCGAGTTCGTCTATCCTACGAGACTGAGTTTAGGGAGACGTGGTCTACTAAAAGCTTCTACTCGGAATCTCCTCTATGAGTGTCTCCTCTACGAGCCGACTAAAAAATTTAAAGCGACTTGGTTAAAAAATTAAGCATGCGCAAGGGGTTGACCTAGGAGAGCCGCCAGCTGTCTCCCCCTCCTTTCTCCTTCCGATATCTCGCCTTAGGTCGGAGGGAGTAATGATCCATCGTTTTAATAAGTTTTTCTAGTAGTCGAGTCTTTATTGTTAATATATCTCCATGTTAAGTTTCTTGGTACTAGAAATTTATCTCCTCCTCCTCTTCCCTGGTGATTACGAGTGGTAGGATGAATTCATTTTCTTCATGGCGCCTTTGTTGAAGATGAGGGTGATATTAACGTCAACAACTTTCTTGATGTGACGACATGGAGACTTGTTTTTTTTTGGAGGACGACATCAAGACGGAGATAATGTCGCCGCCATGGAATAATTTTCTTCGGTCTCTTCTCCGTTTTATTGTGGTTATATCTGACCATAATGAAAGACTAGGAATAATCAATTTGAGATCAGTCTTTTTTATTCTTCGATGACAGAAAGAAGATGCAAGAAGACACAAGAAAGAAAAAGTTTTTTAACTTCGCTTACAGAAAAGTTGACCGTCGTTCGTTGTGCATTTGTTCTCAGTCAGTTTACTAAGTGTTTTGCTTGTTTGGTCATCCATACGAAGTGTCATAAAGGTTTGCATTTGAGATTTGAAACTACATACAAAGCGTGGGTACAATTTAGATTATCAGTGTTTGCATATACTCAGTGTATTTTAGAGTGCTTGTATCGTGGTGATAATGTAATCCGCTATTATCTGATATATTCTTTTTTATTACTTTAAAAAAAGACTCGGTGAAAAATAGGATGCATACGGTATATATGCACTGGACTGGTGTGGATGAATAATACATTTTAAAAAAAAAAGAAAAAAGAAAAAGAACCGAATAATCTCTGCCCGCGTGCACAGGAAAGTCTACAGTACTTTGAGAAAACAAGAATAAACGGTCTCTTTAATGCCTTGTTTGGAAGTAAAAAAAAAACTTGTTCAAACCACATGGTTTAGAGTGGATTAAAATTGATATATTAGTTCAAATACACTCCAACATATTTGGTACACATCCAAACAAGGCTCCAAAGAAGGCTTAATCGGGACAACCAAACAAACGGTCAGGCAATTGGTGAAGATCAACGCACATCAGCAGCAGCTGCTGCAAGTGATCGATGATTATTAGGCTGATGTACGTATGAGGGTCGCCTATCTGCAGAAATTTAGCAAACACCAACGACGACGACGACGGTCGAACTGGAGCGAGCTTGTTGAATGACCAACGCCGCCGCCGGCCGCCCGTCTACGCCTTCCACGATACGGTCGACGCGACGACATGGCTTGGGGTCGAAGCAAAACTAAAGCTCTAGAGGCCAGAGGCCACCACTGAATATATACTAGCTTGATCATTAAGCTCGATCGGCCAATTCGATCATTCGCAAGCCTCCCACCAGCATGCATGTCGGCCACTATGTTACCATTATGCCGTCTCAATTCAATGGATTTGGATTCTGAACTGAAGCTCGATCGATCAGCAGCACCATGTGGTGATCAGTTGTACGTCAAGCTCGATCCCATCATCGGTCATAATCCTATGGACGACGATGCTGCTCCTGATTTTAATTATGACTAGCTAACTGCTGCACGTACGCGGAGATCTTTTTCAGGGGTTCGGTCGTTTGGTCTGTTACGTCTGCCACACGTCAGGCTTCCCTCACAAAGAATGCATGGACCGCGATCGCCAAAGCTAGCCACTTAGCTTTAATCCTAAAAGAAGCGTGTTGGTGATTCCCATATAATAATTTCAACAGCAGCAACGAGCTAATAAAGTGCAGGATAAGATAGTTTCATGGGTCTTTTTTGGCTTCAATCTCTACTCCTTTTTAACGAAAACGTGCTATAGCACAGCCGCGAAAAAAAAACAGTTTCTTTAGTCTTTCAAAATAATAGTCTCTTTAGCCAGATTTATATATAGCAACATAAATAAGTTTATTGACTATGAAATATATTCAACAAATCATCTACAATACTAATTATGTAATATAGATATTATTATTTTCTTATATATTTAATCAAAGTTAAAAATGTTTCGCTTCTTGAGACGTGATAATTCACTCAGAGCGTTCTCAACGGCACAACTAGGTTATACATGCCACGCCATTTTCATCTCATTATGTTATTCTATACTCCACCCGTCCCTAATTAACCGTCTTTCTTACTTTCCGAGAAATAACCTGAATTAATTTTATATAAAAAACTATTAATATTTATGTTATATAATTGACATCATTAGATAGATTTTTTATCTATTTTATTAACAAGTTTATTTGGAGACACAAATATTACACGTATTTTATATAAATCTAATCAAAGTTGTGACATGAAGACTCAAAACAACACGGACAAAGCTCACAGACCATCTCGTTTTCCGAGCAAGATAGATTTTAAAATAGAAGATATTATAGTCTCTTTTTTTTATCCTCTTCTCCTATGTCAGAAAAGTGGTGACACCGATTCCTATCGGCCAGCTCAGATGGCACCGTTTAAAATATGCCCTCAAGAGTTTTTTTACGGCGAAAGCATGCAGATGTTCGCCCATTAATTATATTGTTTTCATTTTCATTTCATTTTTTGGTTATTATGAATGTACTATTCAGCAGTGGTGGCGACATACAGTAGAAATTTGGTCAGCGGACATGGCAGATATTATGGTGGCGATAGGAGTATGGCTGAGACGTACGGTACGGGTGGTGGGACGCTGCTGCCTGTGATTGTGATTGTGATGGTGTTAGGTGGAGAGGTGACGTGTGTGGCAATCATTTCTCGCATCGCGCCCGCGTCGTCGGTCAGTCACCGGATGCAGCGCAGTCCAGTCCATCCATTTGGGGTCGGACAAAAAGAGCACGCCAGGGCCAGAGGTGGGCCCCCAGTTCTGCAGGTCTAGCCAATCCCAATTGGACGAGGCCACGGCGTTTCTCAGAAAATCATAAATAAATATTTTTTTATAATAAAGAGTAGACGAAGGAACCATGCATGCGGCGACCAATTAAAACCCCAGTAGGAGTTCAGAAAAAACTGTTCACAGCGAGGATTCCAATCCAACGTGTAGTATTAGTTACTCAACCCGAGAGCAGTTTACCCCCATCATCTCTACCTCTCTACCACTCCCTCTGTCTAAAAAAGATAATACTATATCTCTAACTAGATTTACTAAAAAATATAGTTCACAATTAATTTAATTTAATGATACTTGTTTGTATCGTCAATGGTCGTATACCATTTTTTTTAAAAAAAATTATAGGACAGTTAAATCGGGATATTTTTTGTGGCTTAAACAACCCTTCCTCATAGCCACCAGTTCCTCTATGGCGCTTCTACAAAGATGGATATGGGTGTAGGGGCTCACCAGCTCGAAACCATACCAAAGGTATCTCAAATAGATCTAGGGCCTGTTTGGCAGGACTTCTCACTGGCTCCAGCTCTGATTCCGCTCCTCCCAAACGTTTTTATGAATGAGCTATTTTTCAGTGAAAAACAGCCGGAGCCGTTTTGGAGGAGCCACAAATTATGGCTCCGACTCCTCCAGAAAAGCACCTCAGGAGGAGCCATGCCAAACAAACCCCTAGTGTGGTGGCTACACTTGCTCACTAGGATCCGAGCAGAGCCTCTCTCTCCCTCCATGCAAAAATTCCCATAAACATGTCTAGATTGCAATCTCACGTTTGCTCTGTCGCTTTGGGGTCACATCCCGGTCACTTTCCATGAATGTTCCCCCATGATCGCAATCTCATAAGTTTTTAGTTTTGCTAACGGCGCTTAGATCGGCTGGTCAAGGCGTTCTAGTAGCATCCTGTTATGATCCCCCATGGGGCCATGGGGGCGCGTTCGTTGAGCGGAGGTAAAAAAATACACTCACCTGTCCCGCATGTCCAGAGTACAACTCTACTAAGGATCAGCTTCACAAGCAACGGTACCACTGTAGGAATAGGTATGAGGTTCAGTAATTTTCTCGGTATACGCGAAAGATGTACTACGTGAGAGTTCTTCTACCTTAAGAAAAATACTCGGAGTGTCTTCCCACCCCAAACTGAGTTACGTTTTTCCTTCTCATGGATTTACTTATGCACAGTTGTAGAAAGATGGCCTGTGGTTAACCAGTCCATGCCGAAGCTTCCATTGAAGCTAGCAAATTTGTTTAGCAAAGTGACTACTAATGCATGCCATTTTTTTTGGATTTTTTTTATGTTGCTCTCAACTCGGGCGGTTGGTTGCTGAATGTAATTGGCGAGCGGGATGCAAATGTATGAAGTAGGAGCGGACTTTTGTTGTCTAGAATGTTCTGCCTCCTTTTATTATTCATGAGGTGCATTATTTGTAAAAAAAAATGCCCAATTTACAACACGCTAATCAAAATCCTCTAATTCTGAGGCTAAGATTGGAGCATACTCCCTCCGTATTGGATTTAAAAGTCATTTTGGACAATGACATGGTCTCCAAAGCGTAACTTATATGTATATTTTATGAAAGTATTTTTTAAGAGAAATCTATTGATATGATTTTCATTTTTCCAAGCTCAACAACTTAAAAGTTCTTCATGATTTATATTCTCAATGTTTGAGAGAGAGAGAGAGAGATATTACCTAGAAAAGCCAAAACATCTAATAATTTGTGATGAAAATAGTAATTCCAAGGCCATATTTTTTTTATTTATACACCAATAAAAAAACACTAGTCCTGATGTGGTTTCTCAAAACATCATATCCTTGAAATAACTTGTATTTTTCTGGAAAGAAATAGAGAAAGTGTAACTCCTAGAGTCTGAATAGTCACGATGAGCGAACCTTATCTACCATTAGAGTGAAACACATCTACCACCATATCACTTACGTTTTCGTTGTTGCTTTGTGTAAAACGATTAACACGAAGATGGTGGGATGGGCTCTCGAAGTCTTATTATTGCTCTAACTCACCCGAAATAAATAAGGTAGGACTAAACCCTCCTCAAGATCTCGTTAACATACATATGGGCTACTATGAGCCAAATTCTAAAGTAGGTGGGATGTCACGTATACCACATAAAAGGACCCGACGTCCTCAACGACCAAACACACCCGCAACCAAGGCAAATGATGACCAAAATGTTCCCTCTTAGCACACACGACCAAAATGTTCCCTACATGTGCAATGAGACCCATATTCGCGCTCTCGACCCACACATTCCATTGGTCACGAAGGTCAGATCTAATACCATTTACAATATCTAGGAGTTCAAACGACTCAGATTCACTCTGCATGCTAAGTGAATGACACCTACCGTCATCCCACTTCGCGTAAAAAGATTAATCCAGAGATGGTGGGATGGTCTTTAGAAGCCCTATATGTTGGTCTAACCCACCCTAAACAATCAAGGGATTAAACACTTCACAACATCTCATTGACGTGCGCCTAGCCCACTATAAGCCAAATTTCAAATTGGACTAGTTGTCACACAAAAATTGAAGTATGAGTTGGATTAATAATAATTAATGTTGTATATGTATATTCAATGACGTACTCAAAATGAGTTATGTAATTCTATGAGTTGTGCATGCTTAGATAATATAGAGATACTTACTAGTTGGGGCTAAAAACTAGCATAAATTTGTTGGAGTTGCTGAGTTAATTAGTTGGCTAATAACTAGTTGGAGGCTTGGTTAAAAGTTCAATTTGGTCCACCTATTAGCCTCTTGTTTGAATGTGCTAGAGTTAAATTCAGTTAGCTAACAATTAGCTCTATGCATCCAAACATATCCTTATTAGAGCAACTCTGACAATTTTGCCAAAATTAGTAGCCAAATTCCATTGTTTAGCCATTTAGAAAACTCCTAAAAAACAAGAGGTCTATGACAATCTTGCTAAGTCATGTAGCGAGCGCCCGTGGTTGGTTATATACGGTCACCGAAAATCAAGGGATAGTCAGCTTTCTATTTTACAAAGTCAGATAGCACATGTGTTGGAGACTATTTTGTACATGCAAATTATGAAATAGCATTTTACAACCAGAATAGCCAAGTCGTTGGGTTGCTTTTAGGCTAGTTGTAGTGTGAAGGAGTGCAATTGACCTAAGAAAACTACTTTTTTTGTTCAACTTCTTAGCTTGACTATTAAAAGTGAATATATTAATGTGACTTTTTATCTATAATATAATTTTATTAATAACAACAAAATCATAAACTTTTGAAAATTGTAATCCCAGAGAATAATTTTTTGGCACATAGTCAACACATTAGTTAACTAATTATTCCTCAAACCATGATTTTTTGATATGGTCAAACTTAGGCCATGTTTAAATGGGTGCGAGCTAATTATTAGCTGGGCTAAAAATTAGCTCAAATTAGGCAAGACTGACTAACTAGTTAGCTAACAACTAGTTTAATAATTGTTCAAAAAACTAGTCCACCTATTGGCCTTCATGTTTTAATGCATTAGAGTTAATAATTTAGCTAATATTTAGCTAGCCAGTAATTAGCTCTAGCTAGTATCCAAACTTGTCCTTAGACCTTGTTTGGATACGTATGTATCTAGCTCAAACCACATGGATTGAAGTGTTTCTCAAACCATATGTGTTGGAGTGTATTTGAACTAATATACAACTCAATCCACTCCAATTCATGTGGTTTGAGCTAGATACATACACATCCAAACAAGACCTTAATAAGGTTACCCTGGATCCCAAGTGAAATCCTAAAATTATGCTATACGATCTTACAACACCGAGGCGATCCTATGGTGAATCCTAATTTCATAGGGTACTGATCCTAGGTGAGAATTGTATGCAATCTCAAAAAACTCACCTAGGATCATGATCCAAATAACAAACCTTGTCATCATTAAATTAACAACTTTTACAATAATCCTTCAATTTATTTCAATTTCTTAGATAAAGTACACGCTCTTTTTTTTTATAAAACAAATGAGATAGAACCATGATTTTGTATTCATCAGTTATATTATTATTCGATCCTGTTAGGCAGAAAGATCATACCTGCTATATGATTTGGATCGTGCCAAATAGCCTTTGATTAAGCTGCGCCCACTGATAAAATGAGGAAGGAGTAATTGAGTACGAATTAAATACATTCATACAGTAAAATAATACCTCATACAGTATTATAATAATATTAATTAATAATCCTTCTGAAAACCCACGACAGCTGCCACCGTCATCGCTGACCAACCCCGTCTGCCGGCTGGTCACCTCTCTGCTCCATGCATGTGACCATTGTCAGTCCCTCACTGCTGGCGGGCCCACTTACTCAACCTTTCCTACCGGGCCGGCAGTCCGGCACGGGCCAAAGTGCAGCTCACCATTTTATTTCTCGCCCAATTTGTGCAATTCTTCACACGTGTCAGGATTTTCTATTTTCAAAGAGAAAAATCGACAAGCAGTCAGAATTTGTATATGAAAATAGTCCGGCAATTCACCCTTAGAATAGAAAATCAAACACACCCAGAACACCGTACATGTGTCAGTATGTACGGCTATGGTTGTGTTTAGTTCACCCGAAATTTCTAAACTTTGGTACTATGCAAAAAAAAAAGATTCACCATTACATTAAACTTGCGGTATATGCATGGAGTATTAAATGTAGACGAAATCAAAAACTAATTGCACAGTTTACTTTAACTTTGCGAGACGAATCTTTTAAGCCTAATTAGTCCATAATTAGACACTAATTACCAAATACAAACGAAAAGTGCTACAGGATTTTTTTTTTTCACCCCATTTTTTTTCATCTAAACACAGCCTATATACTCCTACATATCACTGTCATGGATGGAGCATGCATACTGACTTTTTGTAGCTACTGAGCTGAATTTTCTCACCACACACGCAACGGAATCATAGTCACAACTACTTCCGCTGTGGTTGGGCGAGCACAATCTCCAATCTCCACGCAAACCTAACGCATATATAGATTATTAATCATCACCAACAGCACCAACAGAAATGGGCCCTACTTATCTTAATCACTGTCCATGCTTCATTACGCATTGCATGCATAGGAGATTAGTAGCTTTTTCTTAGTGCCATGCATCTTTCATGCTACCATTTTCTTCCCAAAAATCTCATCATTTGTTAAATAAATTGCAAATAAAAAAAACAGTTGGTATTTGGTATGTACTTGCTTGTTTTGGTGTGGTGGCGTGGTTGGTGAGCCCTCGGGCCCCAATATAAGCCCCTCCCACCTCCTCCTTCCTCCTCGCAGCAGCAGGCAGCAGCACACGGCCAACTCTTCCCCAAGCTAAGCCGCCTAAGTCTCCTTGTCTACCAGCCGGCACAGCCATGGGGTCGACCGCCGAGGACGTGGCCGCGGTGGCAGACGAGGAGGCGTGCATGTTCGCGATGCAGCTAGCGTCGTCGTCCATCCTACCGATGACGCTGAAGAACGCCATCGAGCTAGGCCTACTGGAGGTGCTGCAGGCGGAGCAGCCCGCCGGGAAGGGGCTGTTGCCGGAGGAGGTGGTGGCGCGGCTGCCCGTGGCGCCCACCAACCCCGGCGCGGCGGACATGGTGGACCGCATGCTCCGCCTCCTCGCCTCCTACGACGTCGTCAGGTGCCAGATGGAGGATAAGGACGGCAAGTACGTGCGACGCTACGCCGCTGCCCCCGTCGGCAAGTGGCTCACCCCTAACGAGGACGGCGTCTCCATGGCTGCCCTCGCGCTCATGAACCAGGACAAGGTCCTCATGGAGAGCTGGTGAGTAGTCGTCGTCGTCGTCTGCACATCTATCGTTCCACCTCATCCGTAGATGTAGATCAGTTGTTGTTTGTTCTTGCTGCTGCTGATGCTGGCGTGCTTGCTGATGATGATGAGCTCCCTCATCATTAGTATTCAGTACTAGTATTTTTTTTTGGTCATTTTTGTTTGTTCAGTAAAATTAAGTAAGGCGCACTAGCTAGGAGTAGCTGCTAGTAAAAGGCTGGCAATAGCTAAGTTATCCATATAATATAATATATGTCTAAAAAAAGTTTCCTTTTTTAAAAGAAAGAAAAGTAGTTTTTCCTAAAATAAAAAAAATAAAATAGGAGTAGGATGGAAAAGTAAGCAAGGACCCACTTGTCTCCACTATCCAGTCAGTGGTGGCAGCGAATCTTGGAGAAGGAGCATTATTGGCCAACTCCTTTTTTCCGGATTCATAAACCTGGATCATGGAACTATGAATTTTCCCAATCCAACCAACCCACTGGGGTTGGAAAATGATCCATGCTGACTTTTTGGCGAATTTCCGTTCAGTCATTCACCAACTGAAGGCGAATCTTCAGACATCCACAAAAAAAAATGTTTTGTGTTTGGTGTGTGAAGAGGGCGTAGAAAAGAGGCAGTTGGACCACAGGCGAGGCGACTGACCACTAATGTTTGATTATGTCGCTGATGATGCTGACAGATTCTTGCCCTGTTTTTTATTTGAGTTCAGACTGGACAGTGACTTGAGACAGAGTAGCAGTTACTGTTCTGTTCTGCATCGTCACTTTGCTCATTCAGAAGTATACAGTACTGAACTAGTAACATCCCTGAATTTCCATAATGAACCAAACACAATCCAGATTCCAGTATACGTAGTATATATATCCAATTCTTGCAAAAAGCACATCATTCCATTCCACGTATGGTATGAGAGTCATTTCATACAATTCCTAGGAGTACAAATTCATCAAAAATTCTTATATTCGTGTGTGTCTTTCATCAATCATCAGGTACTACCTCAAGGACACTGTGCTTGAGGGCGGCATCCCATTCAACAAGGCGTACGGAATGACGGCGTTCGAGTACCACGGAACAGACCCACGCTTCAACCGGGTGTTCAACGAGGGGATGAAGAACCACAGCGTGATCATAACCAAGAAGCTTCTCGAGTTCTACACGGGCTTCGAGGGCGTGTCGACGCTGGTGGACGTGGGCGGCGGCATCGGCGCCACACTGCACGCAATCACCTCCCACCACTCGCAGATCAAGGGGATCAACTTCGACCTCCCGCACGTGATCTCGGAGGCGCCGCCGTTCCCCGGCGTGCACCACGTCGGCGGCGACATGTTCAAGTCGGTTCCTTCCGGTGACGCCATCCTCATGAAGTGGATCCTCCATGACTGGAGCGACGCGCACTGCGCCACGCTGCTCAAGAACTGCTACGATGCGCTGCCGGCCAACGGTAAGGTGATCGTCGTCGAGTGCGTGCTCCCCGTTAACACCGAGGCTGTCCCCAAGGCGCAGGGCGTGTTCCATGTCGACATGATCATGCTCGCGCATAACCCCGGTGGTAAGGAGAGGTACGAGAGGGAGTTCCGCGAGCTCGCCGTCGGCGCCGGCTTCTCCGGGTTCAAGGCCACCTACATCTACGCCAACGCCTGGGTCCTCGAGTTCATCAAGTAAAATGCAGAGTCCGTCGTCGCTGAGATGAGACCGCCGTCGCCGTCGTCTTCTTCCTCTTGTTGCGTTGCTGCTGCTGCTCCTCCTCATCGATCTCCCGCATTCATGATGTACTTTTGCTTATTTTGCTTTAATTTCTTCATCCTGCATTGCATTCTGGCCTAGCCTGCTTCCGATCCATGGCGGCCATACGTATCTTCTTTTTTTTGCGGCCATACGTATCTTCGGTACGTCTTGTTTAGATCTTGCATGTTCTTGGATTCTAAATTCTCCAATTGTCTCTGCCATGTACCAGTAATAACAATCAAAGTTATACTACTTACTATACAATGACATGCATGGTTTCTCTGTTTTGGTGAATTCATTGTACTGAATTTTTCTGTGTTTGATTGATGAACGGTTTCTTTCGCAACCAAAAACAGAAAAACTGGGCACTTCTCATCATCATCAATCAAAAAAGAAAAAAATGTGCTGTGATGTCTCGGCGTCAACATGTATGCATATGGATTATGGATCGAAAAAATCAGTTTGTGCCTCGTTGGGTTATTTGATATTATTGTGTCAGTCCAATCATGAGCTTGGGCTTATTCACGGCCCAACTTCAAACCTTTATGACAGCTGTATTAATAGATACGAGTGGGCCAGGCCCTGGAATTGACGCAAACCTCACAGATAACAGTGGGCTGGCCGGGCGGGCCCGCTTAACTGGTACGAGAGCTCGAAGCCTGGAAAATAAGGGTTAGACGTTCGATTTTCTTCACTAACCACGTGTCTTATACTAACACTGGTGCACCCGGTGTCCATCCAATTTATTTCCGAAACATGTGGGCACTAACGATGGAGGCAATGGCTTGGGACAAGTATTTATAGATTTTTATTTTTACTAGAATCGTGCCGTACATTGTAATGGAAATAAAATAATGCTCATGCCACTGTTGAGATCAAGGGACATGCAGGGCAACATGCCAATGCTCTATCCACTACGGCGTTAAGATTCGGTGTCCTGAAAAGCTGGTATGCCAAAACAGCAAAACAAGTCTTAAAATCTCAAGCAAAGGTTTATTTCAAGAAATTAAAGGATTTCGTAAAAAAAAAATTCTACTGAATCATAGAAACCAAGAGCAGTGGATGTGGGAATCTTTAAATCATCCCAAAATCTTAAAAATAATTTAGGCATGCAGGAATCATTATGCTTCATGGCGTATGCTTCTCTGAAATTTGTCAATTGATTCATCTGAACATTCTGATGAAGTACAGGAGACTAGCTAGGTTGAAGACTGATACAATGATGTTCTACATCGCGAACTTTGAAATTTGTCAATTGATTCACCAAAGGAGAACAGACAATCTTGATTAAATTATCTTATCATTTCAAGGTTAGCAGAATGTGAATGTGCTCACCTGATGGTTCATTTGTTTTGCAGACACGGACGTCCGCATACTCAACTGCTGCTCGCCCAAAGGAGATGCCGCAGCACTGCTGTTCTGAACTGAACTTGCAGATTTATGAAGTAAATGACTACGAGTAATTCAATAATCATGACTCATGATCCAACAAAAGATAGAGTTGTACCTGGACTAAGGCCCTGTTTGGTTCCAAATAAGTCATCTATTTATAAATCCAAAACTGAAAAAAAAATGACTTATTTTGTCAAACACTCAGCTTATAAGTCACCCCAACTTATAAGTCATAAGTTGCTCCACCCCTACTTAAAACTTATAAGTCACTAATTTTTCACGTGGGGCCACATCTTTTTCACTTAGGACTGGTTAATTAATGAGTTTATAAGTCATTACAAACCAAACAGACATAACTTATAAGTCACTAGTTTTAAAGCATCTAACTTAATAAGTCACCTGACTTATGTAAAGCAAACAGGGCCTAAAGTATTTCCATTCGAATGCCTCGAGCAGCAGCTGCTGCTGCAATTCTTAGCAGGTAGTGATAATGTGTGGTTGTTCCGCGAATGAATATAAGGACAGTTTGGGGTGAAGAAGGCTGAAATCATGAACAACGGCCAGCGAGGCTCCCTCCGGCTCATGGAATTGGGTTAGAGATTGTATGAAAAGAACTAAACTTCCCTTAAGCACAATTAATTAAACTTTTAATTGAAATCTGCGGTAAATAATTTCTAACGGTGGTTCCTCTCAAGCACCATAACAGAGCTCAAATCTAAAATGTTATCTAGGGCCGTTTTGCCAACCACCGACATGAACGAAATCAAATTTCATTCAAATATTTCATCTCTCCTTATCAGGACAATTTGAGCACATATCCTATTTTATCTGGGTTGATGGCTCAATGGTAGGGTTCTCAGAGATGGCGACTAAAGTTGATGTTTTTGTTTTTATAAAATTTCAAGATTATAATGGATATATGAAAAGATTGTGTATTTACAACTACAACGAAATAGTATACAAAATCAAACCAAACCCATTACAAACAAGGGAGTTGCTAAAATTTAAGTGTGAATTTTATATTCATTTCGGGTGACGATTATTGCATATATTTATGTTAAAATTGTAACTTTTGTTCGTTATAATTTTTGTAGGTATAATCTTAAATTTTTAAATTGAAAAAAAAATCCGATAGACAAAACTACGAACCTGATAAATTCTAATATACGTTGACAGAAAGACAACTAACAATTTATAATTTTTTTAGTTATAAAAGAACAAAAACTAATACTCCCTCCGTTTTAAATTATAGTTTATTTGACTTTTTTAATCCTAAATTTGACCATTCATCTAATTATTTTTTTTTTTGCAAAATAGCACTTCTTTTTGGTGTGGTTTTCTTTTTTAATAAATGATCTACATAAATGACTTAAATTTGACTATATTTACATATTTTTTAAAAAAATAAGACGAGTGATCAAATTTAGAGTAAAAAAATTAAACAAATTATAATTTGAAATGGATGTACATCATAACACAAAGAAAATCAACAATTTGTAAACAAATCAGGAGAACACATACAACGTGGCTGCTCCACACGGCTAGTACGTCATCTGAAGCAACTTGAATTTCCAGGCACCTGACGTTTAGGAAAAGAGTACAAATAAACACAACAAGCAAAGCTTCTTATTCGAAAATACATGATCTTTCAGGCATAAAAAATGTGAAGGGTAAAACAATTAATTTGAAAAGGGTTATAAGCTAGCAGCTGCATACCCTACACGCTAGCTAGTCTCAGCTGGAAGCAGGGCAGCAGCGGAGTAGGATCTTAGTTGCTGTATAAATTCGTCCAGGTACCTGTCCTGAAGTTGTTTATCAGCTACAATCCGTTGCACCTTGAGGGCATTTGCCACGAAGACACCCCTACCGGTTTCGTCCTCCAGCATGACGGCACGGACTGCGCCGGCGACGCCATGGCGGTGGAACGAGCCGTCGTGCTCATCGTCATCCCTGGGCACCTGCAACCCCACCTTCTTCCCCTCCATGAGGCGCGCGTTGGGCCCTTGGTCCCTGAAGATGGGCAGCATGACGAGAGGGTGGCCATACAAGAGCCCTTCGATGAGCGAGTTCTGGCCGCAGTGCGTCAAGAAGCCGCCCACGGCGGCGTGCGCCAGTACGCTGGGCTGAGGAACCCACCCCGTGGTCACCAGCCCACGGCCGCCGGTGCGCTCTTGGAACACGGACGCCGGTGCGCTCTTGGTGACACATACTTACAAGTTGCCTTACAGATGGCACCTTGTGGTCGACGGCGGCGGTGGCGGCCCAGTATTGGAAGCAGTCGACGATGACCCAGTGAGGCCTGTTGCCCTCGTCGGCGCAGGACGCGCCCAGGAACTCGGCGAAGGGCGCGGCGAGGCCGTCGAAGGCCTTGAACAGGAGCTCGAACTTGTGGTGGGGCACGCTGTTAGTGGACTCGGCGCCGTCGTGGAGGCCGTCGACGCGCGGCGCCGCGGTGGGGCGTAGCGCCGGGAGGCGGGCGATGTTGCCCGGCGTGGAGACGAAGGACACGCGGTGGCCCCGCAGCGCCAGCCGCTCCGAGAGCTCCAGGTACGGGAGCAGGTGGCCGAACGCAAGCCACGGGAAGATCACGAAGCGCAGGGGCGCCGGGGACGAGGACACGGCGGCCTTGTCCATGGCGATTGGCCGAGGGCAAACGTGCAGGCGGCAGCCGACAGGAGCTGGGGGGCTTGCACGTGACGGCGTGGCGTGGTCTGAATCGATACTGACGTCGTCGGAGTTATTAGCAAGTCAGTGAGGAGTTTCGTGCACTCTCAATCGAATCTAAAGCTGGATGAGTTTCATTTTATAGTTTCTATAAATATTTAATTTAGTGATACATATAGAGTTGGTATTCATCACACGGTTTTATTTAGATAATATATATTTTTATATTTTCTTAAATACATTGACAAGTCATAAAAATATCTATGTGACAATTTAGAGAATGTTTGGTACAACTCATAATAACTTTACAATATGTTTTTTTTTTGGCAAATACAACAAATTCATAGGTCAAGTTGTTTCTCTCCTCTCACAAAGTTATGAGTTAGAATGAAGCTAGAAAAATAGCTTATCTTAGCTCTCTCTCACACTCATTCTCTCTCATCTATGCATGAAGTTGTTGGTGAAGCTGTTTTGCCAAACAGTTTGTCCAAAATAACTCATCTTCACCTAAAAAGTTTCTCATAAATCTATTTTTTTTAAAAAAAAATTCACTGTTGAAATTGTCCCAAACATGCCCGTAATTCGAATGAAACCGGATAAAACTCCCACTGAAACTAGCCTAAAACATCGTTCGCTTTCTCCGAACATGTTGTTTCCAACCAGAATTATTCTATTCGTTATACAAATTGACTTCTCCTCCTTAGCCGGCTGACCATTCAGGTGATGTATAGAAAACCTGCTACTGTTAGTTACTGTGTTGATCAATGAGAAATACTACTGCTTATGACTGTTGTCTGAAAAACTAATATATTTTAGACATCTAAAATATAGCAAACGCCATACAAATTACACGTACATTTGTAGCCGAACTAGTTCCCATGGTCTAACCGGATGTTTCAACCGGCCTGAGCAACTGATTTCTGCATCGTTCGATCTGACGCGCGGCGCTCCCTGTGCCGCCCGATCCAACAACCATCTGCTTCCCCTCGTCGTCAAGCGCCGCCGCTCTTCCGCTGCCCGCCCGCGGTTCAATTTTAAAAGAAAAAGAAAAAGAAGAGAAAAAATCTGCGGTTTGTCAAATGGGCGTGATTGGTTCTACTTCTAGGCTGGGCAGGAAAGGACCCACAGCTGCGTTCCTCGGGAGCCAGGCACGCAGGCTCCAGGCGGCCTTTTGCACGCATAAAAATAATAATAAAAAAAAACAGGCCCAGCACGTGGTACGCGTGGCCACGCCCTATATTAATTGTTAATTAATGAGAAAAAAAAATACCCCCCGAACCTAAAGCTATCATGGTCACACACACGAGGATTGTTGATTTACCCCATCTGCTGGAAGCCGGCATAGAGCTCCCAATCGCTGCCATGCCGTCCTCCTCCGACAATTCTTCAGAAATCCATGTCCGTGACCAGAATTCCGTTGACAATAAACATGGATTTTTTTTAATGAAAGTATAGTTTTCTTGTTCTGCTTCCATGTGCTCCCTGGTCCTTGCACTTCCTGACCCAAGAGAAAAACAATTAACTAGATATATACTACTTTGAGATTTGTGCAGATTTTAAAAAGAGGTGTACTGGAATAGTTCTCAAACAACTTACGTCGTAGGAGTATATTATCATAGATTTTTTTTTTGTTAACATGTGTTTCTAAGGATGTTTCCAAATCCTAATATGTTGAAAAGAAATGAAACACATGATCTGACTTTGATGCCGAGGAACATCGTCAATGATTCATCTAACGTATATTAGCAATATATAGAATTCCTTTACAAGTAACTAAATTGAAATCATAATGAAATAAATTGAAAAGAAACTATAAAGAAAAAAGGAAGAAAAGAAAAAAAAAGAATCACATTTAGTATCAGTTGGAAACACCAACCGAGACTAAAAGTATCGGGCCCGTGGCAAGGCCTAGCTGTCTTTTTAGCCCCGGTTGGAGGTTGAAACCGGGACTAAAAGTCAACTTTTAATCCCGGTTTCTCGACCTCCCGCATTGACGTTCCCGGTTGGGAAACCGAGAACAAAGGGTTTCCCAACCAGAAAGAGAACCCTTTTCTATATCAGTGAAGGTGTTGCAACGATCTCCACGCAGTTGAAGTAGGAGCATGCCATGTGCATTGAGATATAAGATACGGGACCGCGTTTCAAATGCTTTGCAGCGGTCTAAAACTGACATTGTTAAAAAAATGTCATTTGTGTTCTGTGACCGGCCTACCACGTAAGCAAAGATACGCTGGCACTTTAGTGTTGAAACTTGGAATAATGGAAGGTGACTTTTGTATTGCACCCAGAAAAAATCCATCTGGGTAAACGTTGCCGAGAAAATAATTTATCTAAGTTAGTATTATTCACATGTTGAAATACTTGCAAAATAACCAACCTAAGATATGACATCATTCGTTAGGTAACATTTTACACAGTGTATCAAACTGAGGAAAACCCGGAATATAGAATCTTCGTAAACCGCTTCCGATTACATGGTACAAAATACATGAGAAGAAAAGAGTTTGTAGTACATGATATCGACTTGGAGGCTTCATAGCTAAAAAAATATGGCATATTTTCATGCTTCGCATTGGTACTCATCTTGAAGTCTGAAACTAAGAGAAAAGGCTTGCCAATGTGCTTGACACTCACACATTACTATTTGGTTTGGACTTGGAGAATTTGTAATATATTGTTGACACAAAAAGCGTCAGAATCTGCGAACAACTCGGGCTTATACCCGAATTCGATATCCGAGTGTGTGCCAGTCGATTTGACCAGTTAATCGACAAGGACGATAACTAGAACAAGATCTGAACGAGACAACGACGATGCGCTCAGATGTCAAAGCTCAAACCTGATCAGGATAACTAGAGTAGAGCTGAACGAGACGACAGCGATGCGCCCGGACGTCAAAGCTCAGGTTGCTCAAACGCGGAACTTGCAAAGGTTGACGGAGGTCGATAAGATGCAGCCCGTCGAAACATAAAGAACTCATATATAATCTACATCTAATACGGTAAAGGTAAATTACTAGTAAAGTAGATAAAAAAAGTAATTGATTTGTTTGATATACTTGGATATATTTTTTCCTCACGACCCCTAGGTACATATTTATACTCCGCAATAGGAGTTGTAGACAGACACGACTCGTACCTTTTCTAAACAAAACAAACTCCTATTTTAAAGGAAATAACTGACTCGCGCAGGAGTCGGACCCAAATAACAATAATATTTTCCTAAACAAACTCTTCTATTTTAAAGAAAATAAACGACTCGTGCAAGAATCGGACTCGAAATAAATATATTAATACTGGTATGAAATTACCAGCTTCCATATCTATCTCCTTCACGATGAAACCTTCCATCGGCAGACTTCCTTCAATCCGTAACTTTCCTTCAATGTCATCGGCAAATTTCTGCTGATGTCAGCTATTCTGCTTCTATTGACAGCTTTGTTCCCATCGGCAATCGCTCTTCGGTAACATTTTCTCGCCTCCATCGGCAACATTCTCTCCTGACACCAGCCATGTCATCCTGCATCCGTCGGCATCATCTATCGGCAGCTTTCCCTTGCCTTCATCAACAGTGTCTTCCTGCCTCTATCAGCAACAAGTCTCTATCTTCATCACCAACATTCTTGCCTTTATCGGCAATCTGACCGGTAATATTCCAAGCCGATAAGGAACGGCAACTAGCCTTTTGCCGATCGGCACAATCCTTAGATCATATTGACACGTGCCAAAAAAACGGTGTCAACACATGCCTCCAATTTCGGAGTATAAAATATTTTATGCACCAAAATTTCTTCTACTGCAATCTCCTCTCCCAAGATGCCTGCACTACTTCCTTGACTATTGCACGTAAGCATTGCAAAGGCACTCTCACAATCTTTCGGCTTGTATCAAATATTTCCTCTTGCAGTCAACAAATTCATCGACAACGCTGCTCCCAGTGCACAAACTCTTCACGCTCAGCCTGCCGATGCCCCCCAAATGCAACAGTTGAAACACCAGGGCTCATCAAGTGCTGCTCCCAAGCCAAAATGCCCAAGCCCATCGACTCTAGTTACGCTATCGGCAACATATTGACATCTGCCGATGAATTCTCATCTTTGTGTTTTGGCCTCCACTACTTGATTGAAGATTTCTCCCTTGAAGGATTTTCATTGTGATACAAATCTTCTCGGCGTTCGCGCTGGATCTTTCTTTTTTGAGTCTTCGTCAGACCCTTAGGACACCATTGAGGAAGCTTAGTCTTCCAAACAGGCTGATACTGCTTCTCACTGCTTGTATCTGCACCATTCATGTTTGGATCTCTGGAGAATTTCTCTTCATCGGGCATTCTTGCATCAGCCATCTCCTCAAGCTCCTCCTGATCAACACGTCTACCAAGCCTATCATGTGCACTGAGCTTGCCCCCTAGCCGATCATGTACTGATCTCTTTTCTCTGAGCGGCCTAGCATATCTGGGTTCCCGATCGTCAAAGCAAGACTTCTTTATTGACCGACCAGCAGGGTAGTACTCATTGCACTCAGGGCAATTATCAGCAGTGGGTAATTTGATGCCTTCCTCCCATCAATGAACAAAGAAAGGACACTTACAGTGGTCCTTATGCCGAAGCCACTCTTGGCGCCTTTCTTCCTCTTGCAGCCGATATCGCTCCTCTCGTGACTGCCGATACTCTTGCCTTGGTCGCCTATGCGTGATTATAACACCAGCAGCCCTCTTGTCATTGCTGCTCTCATCGGCAACTCTCTTGCCCTTTCTGTCATCGGCAAACCCTCTTTCCTTTACTTCATGTGCAGCTATCTGATGTTCAGGATCTACCGATGCGCTTTTCTTGGCAGCTTCCGATGTCTGCACTTCAGTCTTTCCACTAGTTTCCACCATGTTATTTGGAAACGGGTGCTGGTCAATCTGCTTCTGGGCCTTGAAACTTTCAAACTTAATTCGCCCAGACTCAATCTCTGACTGTAACTGCTGTCTAAAGACTTTGCAGTCATTGGTATTGTGCGAAATTGCATTGTGCCACTTGCAATATCTGATTCTCTTAAGCTCTTCGGCCGATGGAATTACCTGGTTAAGCGCTAGCTTGATTCGCCCTTCTTGAAGCAACAGATCAAACATCCTATCGGCCTTGGTGATATCAAAGGTGAACCTTTCATCTTCTTCCTGACCAAACGGACAAGATACCGGCTTTTTGTTCTCTACCCATTCAACTAAACTGATACTCGCTTCTTCGTCCGAATCTGTCTTCTTAGTTAAAGACACCTCTTCATCCCAATTTCCTCTAGTCTCAAAAACTTTGGTGTCTTGATCGGCAACTCTTTGCACAAGATGGCTTAAGCTTTCAAACTCTTGAGATGCGTATTTGTCCCTGATGTGCGGCAGTAATCTCTGGAAGGCCAAATCCGCTAATTGCCGATCATCAAGTACCAAGCTATAGCACTTGTTCTTCACGCCTCACAGTCTTTGCACGAAGCTTTTTACCGATTCATCATTACGTTGCTTTAATTTGATCAAATCGGTAATCTTCTTTTCATGTATGCCAGCAAAGAAGTATTTGTGAAACTGTTTTTCTAGATCGGCCCAAGTGATCACAGAATTTGGAGGCAGTAAAATAAACCATGTAAATGCCGATCCAGATAACGATAACGAGAACAATTTCACCCTCAGTTCATCCCTGCTAGCTGCCTCTCCATATTGGATAATGAATCGGTTAATGTGCTCCATTGTTGATATATCATCTTGACCAGAAAATTTGGTGAAATCTGGCACTTTGTACCGATTTGGGAAAGGGGTCAAATCATACGCAGGAGGGTACGGCGTCCGATAAGGATATGTATTAACCTTAGGCTTGATACCGAATTGCTCTTTCATCACTTCGGTAATCTTATCGGCCCAGGACGCATCTTGATCCTGCCGATGCACTGGCTGGATATTGACTGGTTGAGCAGGTTGATGTACCTTCTCATTTCTTTGTGGTAAATAAACCAAACCGGTTGGTGCAGAGGCAACATCAATTCGCTGATCATATATCGGCTGATTTGCCGATGGACCACCTTGAACGCCCACTGGAATATATTGCGAGAATAGAGGGTTTACCGGCTGGGACGCCGATGCATCATTATATAATCCCGATGGTAAGTGGGGTGTTGGACCTCTGCCACTTGACATCCAGGTTGTGTCACCTGTTGTTGAACATTATGCATCGGCTGAGTTGCCGATGGACAATTTTGAACGTCCACTGGGTTGCATTGTGGCATTGTATTCATCAGCTGATATGTCGATGTCTCATTATGCACGTTCACTTGCGGGTACTGCGGCGAAGTAGTACTTATCGGCTGATGTACCGATATTTCATTTTGAAGGCTTGCTGGCGGATGATACTGCGGAGCTCTTGCCACTTGGTATCCAGGCTGCACAACTTGTTGCTGAATCGGTAATTGACCGATCCAACTTACATTAGATGTCATCGGCATACGACTTGCCGATGGCTGATAACCAGCTAGCGCTTGCTGCTCTTGTACCCTTGGATGATTGCCTTGATTTGTGGGTACCATAGCTTGAGAAGCCATGCCGATACAGGCTGATTAACAATAGCAATGTTTTGCTGCATCGGCCAAGAACCTGCCGATGGTTGCGCATAAGCCACTCTAGGTATCGCCACCTGAGAATTCCATGACGACAATTGCACCATTGGGGAGGATGTAGCATAATGCATCGCTGGAATCATCGGTTGTGCAGGTGTTGCCGATGCCACGGGAATCTTCCACCCTACATTGTTATCTTGGACCAATTTGGAATCAGCAGATGGACTTGGAGGCATACCGTATCCCCACCAGCTGACGGAAGTTGGCTGACTCTGGGTCACAGGTCCAGACATTGTTGACGCCACCAGATTTGTATTCAATTGAGTGATGCTTACTGGGCTCGATCTTGGCGGCATGATCTCATCGGCAGATTGGTTCATAATCGGTGAAGACACCCTTGGAACCGCCGATGGGATCGTAACAGATGCCGATCCGAGTTGATGATACACCAGACCAACATAATATGGTGCTTGCCCTTCCTTAAAAGTTTGCTTGACAACATTGTATACAGTATTGGATAGCACATTGGATTGGCTAATTAACACATGATTTAATGCAGAATTAATCATCTCTTGTAATTTACCAGGATTGACGTCGAAGGTGACCTGCCGTGGATCTTGCTTCTGGATAGCTTCGTCACTCCTGTTTAGGCTGAAGGACCTCAGATACAACTGTTTGTATTCCTCCATAGTCTGCTTCTGATCATCTCTCAGATTTTCTTCGGAGACTTCAATGGCATTCTTCGGAGACTTCAATGGCATTCTTCGGATTGATCTCAGCAGTATTGTTCATTAAGCTTGTAATGGGTTAAACCGTGGCCAAAAGATGTGATATGGTCCCACCGGGTGTGCCAAAAGAGGTGTTGGCGCAAAAAGCGTCAGGATCTGCGAACACCTCGGGCTTATACCCGAATTCGATATCCGAGGGTGTGTGACAGTCGATTTGACCAGTTAATCGACAAGGACGATAACTAGAACAAGATCTGAACGAGACAACGACGATGCGCCCAGATGTCAAAGCTCAAACCTGATCAGGATAACTAGAGTAGAGCTGAACGAGACGACAGCGATGTGCCCGGACGTCAAAGCTCAGGTTGCTCAAACGCGGAACTTGCAAGGGTTGACGGAGGTCGATAAGATGCAGCCCGTCGAAACTTGAAGAACTCGTAGATAATCTACATCTAATGCGGTAAAGGTAAATTACTGGTAAAGTAGATAAAAAAAAGTAATTGATTTGTTTGATATACTTGGATATATTTTTTCCTCACGACCCCTAGGTACATATTTATACTCCGGCAATAGGAGTTGTAGACAGACACGACTCGTACCTTTCCTAAACAAAACAAACTCCTATTTTAAAGGAAATAACTGACTCGCGCAGGAGTCGGACCCAAATAACAATAATATTTTCCTAAACAAACTCTTCTATTTTAAAGGAAATAAATGACTCGTGCAAGAGTCGGACTCGAAATAAATCTATTAATACTGGTATGAAATTACCAGCTTCCATATCTATCTCCTTCACGATGAAACCTTCCATCGGCAGACTTCCTTCAGTCCGCAACTTTCCTTCAATGTCATCGGTAACTTTCTGCTGATGTCAGCTATTCCGCTTCTATCAGCAGCTCTGTTCCCATCGGCAATCGCTCTTCGGCAACATCTTCTCGCCTCCATCGGCAACATTCTCTCCTGACATCAGCCACGTCATCCTGCTTCCGTCGGCATCATCTATCGGCAGCTTTCCCTTGCCTTCATCAACAGTGTCTTCCTGCCTCTATCGGCAACAAGTCTCTGTCTTCATCAGCAACATTCTTGCCTTTATCGACAATCTGACCGGTAATATTCCGATGCCGATAAGGAACGACAACTAGCCTTTTGCCGATCGACACAATCCTTAGATCATATTGACACGTGCCAAAAAACGATGTCAACACATATAAGCAAGATTACAATGTTGACCAATAGGTTGGGTTTTGTATGTTATGGTGTCATGGTAATTAGATACCATGTAATCAGATAACATGTTTGTAGTATAAATCCAATTCTAGTAGTCATAAATTTCATACCCTCTCACTAGTGGTCTCCATCTACTCACAGTTTCCTCCCATATGCACATTTGTGGTTGCCTCTACCCTACGTGCCACATCGCAGTGGAGATCCCCAAACGTTGCAATGAGAAAATAATTTTTTTATTTAAGTTAGTATTATTCACACGTTGAAATACTTGTAAAATAACCAACCTAAGATATGGCATCATTCGTTAGGTAACATTTTACACAATGTATCTGTTATAGACGACAGGAGATGAATTGAGGGCGCGGCGGTGGTTGTCGCGCTACAGTATCTGTGGCGCTACAGTACCCGCGGGTAATGTTCACAGCAAGACGGCGGCTAGGGTTAGGGGCGTCGGAAATCCGACCGTGGGGCGTTCGCCCACGGCCGGGCAAGAGGGAAGGGATTTCCTTCTTGATTTTTGCTTAATTTTAGATTGATACATCTCTCATTATATAGAGAGGTCTGACTTGGCCCCTAAGAAAGCGACTAATTAACCCTACTGGGCTAAGGCCCAATAAGCCATCGACTCCTATAACACTACACCTCACCTGGACATACAGCTCGTCCTCGAGTTGCAACATAACACTGACGATAACAATGACTCTGCTAGACCCAAACCTAACACCTGGAAATAAGCCTTTTACGTCTCCACTTATTTTATTAACATGAAGTCGACTACGACTCATTATTTTTTGAAACCTAAAGATATCTTGGACACCCTCCGTGTGATGAACCTGCACATGTGTAGCCGCCTGGATCCCATGGAGCCCACCGGGACAAGACGGGTTCATGGGTATAGCCACCTGGGATTACCTGCGATAGAAACCAACGGAGACGTCCTCACGGCGGCCGATGGCGGAATGCGGTGGCGCTAGGCAGTGCGTCGACGTCGGTGACAGGAAGGGGAGCGACTCCCCTACCGCCACTGCCGTAGAGTTGGAGGTCGCTGCCGGTGGGGAAAACAGCATACCCCCGCCACCTGTGGGGGAAAACACATGCTGAAGTTCCCCAACGCAACAAATGAGTTTGAAGTCATTCACATGGCGAGGCGCAACTTGGAGATGTGAAGGGGTGGAGGGATCAATAAGCTGCATATCACACATCTCCCACATCCGCCGACGTGCAAGGAGGTTGCGCGCAGCAGCCTGCAGCCGCACTGCCGCCAACACCTGGCAGCTAAGCATCCTCCCCATCGGCTTCGTCGCGATGTCCACCGATTCTGCTGTGATTTCGCGCCCTCATCTTGGATCTAGATGGACGCCGACACCCATATAGAAGATCCTATCGGTGAATGCGTGCTAGAGACTTGGCACACTGGGAACAATATAAAATATGCAGTAAAATATGCAGTAAAATTATTAAAAGCAACACAATTAACTTTGTATTTTAGTGGACCGAAAAAAGGAAGACAAAAAATATTCAAAACAAAATAATTAAAAAAAATCTAAAAACCTACCAAGATCTAGATTTATCTTATCTTGTATGCTTTTAGAGATTTTTTCATTTGTTTTTTTTTGTTTTCCAATTGGTTTCATCGGCTTCGGTTAGCACAATCCGCTTTGCTTAATTTTTTTGGTAGATTTTTGGGGTTAGTTTTAATTTGTTTTCTTTACTAACATGTACAGTAACATTAAAAAAATACTATCTTCTAAGACTATTCAATTATGTCCGATCTGTTCCTTGGTGTCGATCTTGTGGCACTTATACTGTTACACATAACTCGCCGTCTGCTTCCAGATGCAGCAGGCAAGTGGCTATATTAGAACCCGTCGCCTTCTACCCATGTAGCAGTCGTATTTATTGTCGAAAGTCCTGCTTATTATCCATCTGTCATTTTTTTGTCTTTTTTTTAGCCTTTCTCTAACTAACTCTGCGAACCTAAAAGTCGTGCTGACAAGGTTGGAAGAAAATCGGTAACGTGCTTGACTCAGCTTGTTAGTGGCTTAGCTCGACTTGGCTAATTTATATTTTTTAACAAGCTGAATCAACACTTTTAGCTCGTGTAGTTAATGAGTGAGCTTGCGAGCTGGCTCGTGAGCCTAATGAGCTAAAGTTGTTGATCTTAAACTTTATTAGCTTTGTAAGATTTCATGTCTTACACTTTTTAATTTGTTGATCATTGGACTTTGGCTCTATAAACTTGATATTATATGAATCTATTATATTATCTTAAATAGATATGTGAATAATCGATAACATGTATTATATATAGTATGGAGTATAAATTATAGATGTATAGTGTAATACTATAATATATTAATATATATTATTTTTATTTGGTTTAAGGCTTATGAATGAACCATTCTTATATTATTACTATTCTCAAACTTGAAGTTAATACATATATTATTTTTTTATGATTAACCATGAATCTAACGAACTAGTTCGAGCTCGGAAACGAGCCGAGCCAAGTCGAGCTGGCCTTCTGACTCATTAAGATAACGAACCAAGCCAAGCTGATTCGTTATCTTAACGAGCTAGAACATGGCTAGATAAACTAGCCTTACGTGCTGATTGCATGTGAGCCATATTTTTTTTAACAGAATCGGTTCAATCTCATTTGTAGATGCTTTTTGGCCTCCTGTAAAACCTGACGAGCAATAGTGAATAGTAAATCTATAAACGTATTTGTTCGCTTGAACTATTTACAACTTGTTTTACCTTATTCTCTTTCACAGAACATTATTCAATCAGCCGGAATCAACCGTCTTTTATACCGGTTTCTAAATCTTGGTAGGTTTTTAGAATTTTTTTTATTTGTTTTTCTTTAGACATTTTTTGTCTTCTTTTTTTCGTCCACAAAATACAAAGTTAATTGAGTTGTTTTTAGTAATATTACGGACGATTTTATTTTTAAGAGTCAGCTGCTATTAAGTGAGCTAGTTATTTTTGTTTTAGCCTTAAACTGTCAGAAGCTTTTTGTTTAAAATCACTTTGTACCGGGCTGCTGTGCATGGCAGGTTTTGTGGGCTGATGGATGAACCTCTGCAGCCGTTAGATCCCAGTTGAAGAGTGGAGATTGAAGTAAAGTTACATTCACGCTGAATCCGGCTCCGAGTAGAAGACGATAACTCGATCGTTCACCGCGTTGCTTTGCTTTGCTGCCCATAAATAAATCGGGCCGGGGCCGAGAGTTCATTTCCATTTCATTTCGCTGCTGCGTCGTGGCCTCGTAGGAGACAGAGACCAATGGCGGCGCTAGCCCTTGGCGCTGACATCTTCAGCCGCGGCTTCCGTTTCCATCCGACGGCGCAGGAAGCCGTCACGTACTACCTGCCACGCCTCGTCGCCGGGGAGCCGCTGCACAACACCGTCCGTCCCGTGGTCCACCACTTTGACGTGTACGCCTTCGCGCCTGCCGACCTCGCGCGCAACTGCTGCCCTCTGCCCAGGACCGGCGACCGGTTCTTCTTCACCCCAAGCGCCGCCAGCAGGAAACGCGCCGCCGCCCAAGCCAGCGGAGCCGCGGGTTCCTGGTACGCGCAGACCACGAAGGACATCAAGGTCCGTGGCGGGGATGCCAAGCTCGGCGAGCTCAAGAAGCTTCGCTACATGAGCGGCGGCGTGTACACCGACTGGCTCATGGACGAGTACTCCTTCGGCGCCGGCGCCGGTGAGGCCTTGTGCAAGATGTACGTGTCTCCTAGGGCTGACCCAACATCCGCGGCGCGCCACGAATCCGCCTGCCGCGTCCGCCGCCGCCATGCAGCCAGCGCCAGCAACGGCGTCCAAGAGGCCAGCGCCGCCGCCGCCGCAGGATGCCATGCCGCCGTGCGCCAAGAGAATGCGCGGTACTGCTGTGCTACCGGCACCACCACCACCACAACCTTCGGCGCCGCCAGCTCTGATCCTGTCGTCCCTCGCCGCTGTCCGGAAGATGCCCTTCGCGCCACCGCAGCCATCTACGCCTCGCCGCCGTGGTTCGACAATTCCCTCGGCCACACAGCCATCTCCACCTGCTTCAGCTCCGTCTCCGGCGCCGCCAGCTCCTACCCGATTGCCCCTCGCCAACGTTCGGATCAGGTCCTTCGCGCCACCGCCGCAGCCGTGTGCGCCTCGCCGTGGTTCGAAGGCTCCCTTGGCGACACAACCCAAGGAGCAGGTGCCGTTGCCGACTCCCCCGGTGGTAAGCGCCAGCCGCATTTCTCAGCGAGCACCGGCACCTCCTCCCTGCCCGCCGCAGGTGTTCGTCCAGCCGAAGCAGAGGATGATACTTGATCCGTTCCAAGCCGCCATGCTCAGGGAAGAAGCAGAGAAGCAAGCACTGGCTGCAGCAGCGTCTCACCCGCCGCCGCCGCACCCTACTGCTACTGCTACGCCTGGGCTTCAAGACGAAGACAAAGACTTCATGGACGAATTGGAAAAGGCATTGGAAACTGAAGATGATACGCCTGGGCTTCAAGACGAAGACAAAGAGTTCTGCGACGAATTGTACAAGGCATTGGAAACTGAAGATGCTACGCCTGGGGTTCAAGATGAAGACGAAGACGACGACTGGTTAGCCAAGGCCCTGGATGAAACTGAAGACTGACAGCCGAAGCAGAGGAAGGAACAGTGACTGCAGCACCGGATTTGGCACCTTTTTCATGTTCTTAATTTAGATAGACATGTTCTTAAGCTGCCCAAGTTTGCTTTGGAGAAGACGACATAGAATTGTTGTAGTAAGTCGCAACGCTTGTAAACTCTTTTGTATGCGACCAAACAGGGCCTTAATGTATGACGTCGTGACATAAAACAGTGTTGAGCTAGCTAGTACAAGAACTGCTGGTTGTTTGTTGCATTATCAGCACGCACTCTTAACATCTACGTATAATCCTACAATTAACAGCACTCACTATACCACCTGAAACCGCGATCCTCAACACCCAGTGCTGAGAAGAGGAAGGATGGTCGCCTGGATTAGCTGTGCCAGAGAGAAGTCGATGCTGGCAGTGTCTGCCCACTGCAGAAATTGAGAAGAGAGGTGGATTGGATCGAATAAGCAGTGGCTGAGAACTGAAACTGAAACTGAAACTGAAGATTTATGGGAGGAATGGAGATTCAGACAAGGGATAACTCTGCTTGCTTACTTGTGCCACAATGTTTTTTTTTGAGAATACTGGAGGGGTTTGCACCCCTACAGGAATTTTATTGAAAGTAAAAAGTTGAAAGAATTACAAGACAAAACAGGCAGCCAAAAGGGGAATTAGGGAACAAAGAAAGACAAGAAAAAGATGATTCTAACAGGAGGAGCGTCTAAGTTATTTGCTGCAGCCATTGGTGAAAGGCTTGTGACGATCTTGCACTGATTCTAAGCATTAACAGCTTCAATTCTTTGCCAAAAACCCTTCTGCTAGTGACAACCTCTGGTTGGGTGCCATTAAAAATTAGGGCATTTCGTGTAGTCCAAATTGTCCAGCAAACTAAAATAATTGCTTCCATGAAGAACTGGGAAGGGATAGCAACTTTGAGGAAATTCATGATAGCCGGGAACTCAGAATTTGAAGGGATGCCAATCCCAATAAACTCCCAGCACTGTTTTGCAAATTCACACTGTAAAAAGAGGTGGTGGACTGTTTCTTCAGAGTTGAGGGCATAGAGGGCACAATTGTAAGACTGCAGGAACATTATTTTTCCTCCTTAGGACATTCCTTGTGCTTAACCTGTCCTTCATTAAGAGCCAGAAGAATACCTTATGTTTTGGTTGACAGAAACATTTCCAAATGCATTGGATGGAAGGATGGTGATGTATGTGACCAATTAGCACCTTGTAAGCTCTGGATGCCAAAAACATATTACCCCAAGAATAATGCCAGATGTCATGTTCTTCACTCAGCCTTAACTGATCAACTTCTTGAATCAACAGCTGCAACTGACTGAATGCAATTTCTGAAATTGGAAGGTGCAGCAGTTGGGTTAAGTCATTTTGTCTCCAAGCAAATGAAACAGAAGTGTTTTTGTTTCTAGCAAAAGAAAAAAGCTCTGGGTATTTGATTTCCAAGCTTTGCTGCCCCCATCTGTCTTTCCAGAACAAGCAAGTTACACCACTTTTTATCTGTACTTGAGCCATCTATTGGAAGCTTTGAAGGTATTTTAGGATATCTCTCCACCAAAATGACCCCTTTTTTGATGTAGCTGGCAATCTCCCATTTGTATAGTATTTCTCCCAGACCATCTGTACCCAAGGAATCTATGCTTTATTGAAGAATTTGTGCAGGTTTTTGAGAAGTAAAGCCTTATTTTGTTCTTCAATGTTGATCACTCCTAATCCACCTTCCTCTTTTGGAGTGCAAATGACTGACCATGCCGCTTTTGGCTGTCCTCTCCCATTCACATCTGACCCTCTCCATAAACAATGTTTCCTATATTTATCTATTTGCTTGATCACAGTTTTTGGAATAGCTAAGGTGCACATGTAGAAGGTTGGAAGTGCAGTGAAGATTGCATTTGTCAATTCAAGTCTTCCAGCTTGAGAAAGAAAGCTAGAAACACTAGCTAATCTTCTTTCACACTTGTTGACTAGGGGCAAGTAGTCCTGTACTCTTGGCTTTGTTAAACCCAAGGGCAACCCTAAGTATGTGAAAGGAAAAGATCCCTTGTTGCAGCCAAAATTTCTTGCCAGGTGATCTAACCTTTCATCTGTCATGTTGATTGGTAACATCATTGATTTTCTGTAGTTGATCCTGAGCCTAGTAGATTGTGCAAATGTGTTCAACACAGATTTTAAAAAGAGTAGCTGATTTGGATCTCCTTCCATGATTACCAATGTGTCATCAACATACTGAATTACAGGGAAGTCATGTCTTGAGGACAGAGGGATTGGTAGCCTGAGCAACACCAAATATTTTCCTCTATTTAACATTGATTGCAGGAAATCAGCAGCCAATACAAACAGTAATGGTGATAGAGGATCACCTTGTCTAACCCCTCTTTTACAGCTAAAAGTTTTTCCAGGCACCCCATTGAGAAACACAACAGATGTTCCTGAGGAAAAGATTTGCTTCATCCAATTAAGCCACAGCTGTCCAAAGCCCTTACATTCCATCAAGGTGAGCATTGCTTGGTGCTCCATTTTGTCAAAAGCTTTTTCAAAATCTAGCTTGAGGATTATGATCTCCTTCTTGGATTGATGACACAAGTGAAGGTATTCAAAAGCCCATCCAAGGCAATCTTGAATTGTTCTTGACTTAATGAATCCATACTGGTTGGTATGCACGAGTCTGGTAATAACAGATTGCAATCTATTGGCTAGAAATTTTGTTATGAGCTTGACAGAAGTGTTGAGCAGAGAAATGGGTCTAAAATCAGAGATAGAAATAGGGCTCTCAACCTTTGGAATAAGAGTTATGAAAGACTTGTTGATGCTTTGAGACAAAGGTTGCCCTGGTGGAAGGCAAAATAGAGATTGTAGAAATCATCTTTGATGATTGACCAACTAGCTTTAAGGAACTCATTATTAAAGCCATCAGGACCAGGAGACTTATCATTAGGTAGGCTACTGATGATAGCATCAATCTCTTGTGGAAGGAAGGGCTCTTCAAGGAAGCTTAGGCCATCGACATGTTGAATAAAAATGGAGGGGTCAACAAGGAAGGAAGAAAAAGTTGAAGTAGATAGCCTTTCTTGAATTCATGCCAGATAATTAGCTCTTTGTCTTTGTGGGAGTGGAAGGTGATACCTTGTTCAGAAACCAGCTGTTTGATTAGGTTCCCCCTGTGCTTGATAGAGGCATTAGCATGAAAAATTTTGGTATTTGTGTCTCCTAATTTGACCCATTTCATTTGCCCCCTCTGCTGCCAGTAAATTTTTTGCTGCTCAAGAAGATTATTGAGTTTCTGTTTTAGGATATCTCTGAAGTTCCATTCAGCTAAAGTGAGATCCCTGTAATCTTCCAAAATGTCCAGGAATAAAAGGATACTTTTTACATTGGAGATGTTAGATTTGAGGCTTGAAGTTGTTTTCTGCCAATCTTTCAGAAGTTTCCTCATATTTTTGAACTTGGCAGTAATAATTTTTGCATAATCTTGCTGCTGAGTGGGCATATTCCAGCCTTGATTGAGTAAGTTACCAAAATTGTCATGCTTTAGCCAGTAATTCTCAAATCTAAAGATGGCATTTTTGGGTATGTGATTGGAAATTCTAACAATGCAAGGGCAATGGTCAGAGGGGGTCATGTCAAGAGCAGAAAGGGAAGTATCGGGATAATCAAGAACCCAAGAGTTAGAGGTGAAAGCCCAATCAAGCTTTTCAAGAAGGGGAGAAGCCTGCTTGTTGGACCAGGTGAATTTTCTTCCCTGAAGAGCAATTTCATTGAGGCCAAGCTTACTGATGGCCTCATTAAACAACATCATTTCCATAATATCCCCACCTTCCTTGTTTCTATTTTCTGGTCTCCTTATCAGGTTGAAATCTCCCAGAACTAGCCATTCAACTTCCTCACTCATCTGTATGTTTCCAAATCATTCTAAGAAGGCCAACTTTCCATTTGTCTGACATGGAGCATAGATGTTGGTCAACAGCCATGTGGTATTGTCATGTTGGGACTGAAATTGTACAGACATAGCATATTCATTGGTGAACATGAGCTCACCCTTGAATAGGGAGCTTTTCCAAGCAATGAGCATTCCTCCTGAGGCACCAACTGAGGGCAAAAACTCAAATTCGTCAATAGAGGGAGGACAAATGTTTCTGATGAAAGTCGGGTCCATTAATTCCTTTTTGGTTTCCTGGAAGCAGATAACATTGCAAGCCGAATCACAGACTTTATCCTTAATGGCATTCCATTTGTTGGTGGAATTAATCCCACGAACATTCCAACTCATGATTTTCCAAACTCTATTAAGATTTTGATTCATACTGACTTTGATATGGTTTCAGAGATATGGGCATCAATCACTTGATCCCAGCAAAAGCACAATCTAACATCAAGGAAATTGTCTGATACATAATGTTGAACCTGAAAGTAGCAACAGAGGCAAAGAAAACGCTAGGTGTTAGAGGCTAGAAAGAACTGAGGTCACGGTTTCAGAGAGAAGAGCATGAAGAGCTGAAAATATGACTAGTAGTAAATGGTATCCTCGTGAGCTAAGCCACATTCAGTTTTAGGCAATGTATGTACACTGTGAAAAATCGTTTGCTCCCGTCCCCAATAGAAATTCGCAACATATGTTGTGTGGTAGCAGCAATCATGTATGTTCTCTCAACGCATACATAATGTCATACTGAACGAGAGTGCAGTGCTCCAAGCCAAGATCAAAGTAGGGTCATTGACCAGGGCAGCGTTTATGATTGCAAACAAAGATTTCACTTCTTCATGATCACAAATAAAGATATCATTTTTAGAAGAGTAGCTACCATATAGTGATCCAGGAGGCGAATGGCGCCCTGCGGTGGCTGGAGAGGCAGGCGTTCCAGTAGTAGAGGCCACTGGATGTTGGGAAAGCGGAGCAAATATTTGCCATGGAGAGGCCGAGGGCCATGGTGAAGGTGCACGCGACGAACTAGCCGAGCGTCATGGTGGTGGGCTCGCTGAAGGCGAGGATGGTGTTGTACAGCACAGGGTTTTCATTATCGGAAATAAAAATTTATTGAAGGTCATAGGCTATTAAACATCACTTGTTTACAGATAAACTAAAAATAAAATGTTATTAGTACGGGATTGTCGCACATGTGAATTTGGGCTGTCTGTGTAGAAGAAGTAAAAATAGGAAAAATTTGACCGATGCCTACTTCTATTAGACGATATAGATAGAATGAAAATTTAAAATTTCAGTAAATTTCAGCCGACAAAGTTAACCATGATAGAGCGTGGTGATCCGGTCGGCACAGAGATGGTGGTCAAGTAGATGGAGAAGATGGACAGCACCCTACAGAGTGCGGCCAGGCGGCAAAGCAAGAAACAAGATGGACAACACCCTATGGAATGGTAAAACGCTCGACTGAGCTGACCATATATGTAGCAGAGATTGCATCGCCATGTTTACTTGGCTTATCAAAAACATCATCAGTCGGCTTATCAGCCACCAAAACGATGAAACGAACAGGTCTGGACGGAGAGCTGATAGCGAGAGGGAGAGGTCTGGACGGAGAGCTGATAGTGAGAGGGAGGTTTATGCTTGTTGAATCTAAATAAATTGTAAGGACCTGATTAGCCTAGAGGGGGGTGAATAGGCATGTTTTCAAAACTTAACAACTTGCTGTTAGCACAAACCCGGCACTGTCGGCCTTGGGTCCGGCACTGCTGGCCTCTGGGGAGCAGTGCTGGTCACAGGGACAGATCAAAGGTCTGGACGGAGAGCTGATAGCGAGAGGGAGGTTTATGCTTGTTGAATCTAAATAAATTGTAAGGACCTGATTAGCCTAAAGGGGGGTGAATAGGCCTGTTTTCAAAACTTAACAACTTGCTGTTAGCACAAGCCCGGCACTACCGGCCTTAGGTCCGGCACTGCCGGGGTGGTCAGCACTGCTGGCCAGTGTTGGTCACAGGGACAGATCAAAGCACAATTCAAAATGTAAACTAAATATGGAAATTATGCTTGAATAGAAACCTTCCTAGAGGTGTAAGGAACCTCTAGTACCACCTGAAGATGGTAGCAACACACCCACCGAGTAGATCGGGTACAAACCCTAGAAATCACCTTGCAAGCAATATATATCAAAGTAAAGTAACAAGCACGCGGTGACACAAGATTTGACCCATGGTTCAGCTCGCCACCAAGGCTTGCCTACGTCCACGTTGTTGAGGTGCGCCACACAAGGCTCAAGCTCACCACACAAGGCTAGCTCTTTCCTCGGTCTCAAGTCAAGGGGGTGAACCCTTAAGATGAGAGAAGTGTATTAGCAAATGATGAGTGATACAAACTTCCCTAGGCTGCCACACGAAGGAGGCAAGCTCAAGGGCAACCTCTAGCCGGCTAGGAGCAAAGCTCCAAGAATAAAGAACTTAAACCATCGGCCACCACGCAAACCAAATGCTTGTAGGAGTGAAGATCCGAGGGAGAAGCTTCTTCTCAAGCTTGGAGGCTCAATCTCTCAAAGAATGATTGGAAATCAATGTGGGAGAGAGGATGAACACCAAAGGAGAAAGGGGAGCAAGAAGGAGACTTCTCTGTTCTGTTTTTTGAAGACTGAAAGAAGGAATAGTAGAACTAGCCGTTGGAGAGAGTGAGGAGGTGTTTAAATACCCCTCACTGCCAACAGGTCACTCAAGTGGCGGCAGTGCCGGCCTGAAGCCTGGCATTGCCGGCCTGGCAGAACCAGCAAGGTATAGATCTTCAAATAGTTTGCTGATTTGCCTTCTATGTTTGTGGAGGTGTAATGTATAAGGATAGATGTTGCATTTGGTTCATTTGTTGGCATGCGTGTTGAATCTCTCTTAATAGTACAACATCCCTAACTCAAATTCGAAATATAAAATGAATTAAAGTCCTTTGAACTTGTTGTCATGCACTTTTGTAATATGAGGGGTCCGCGAACCTGTTCATCAACCTCCTTAAGTTTAACCTGCTTGTCATACTTGTAAAGTCTCATTAGTTCTCTAATTGCGTTGTCATGTCACCAAAACTCACTTAAGGCTTAATTGCACTTTCATAAATACATAACTAAGGTATAAATGATTCAATGAGTATTAAAGTTTTACTAGTTCAAATATACAATAATTAGCACATCATAAAAAATTCACTTGGACCATAAAAGTTACAGCTATATGAATTATTCTAATTAATTATAGAAAAATATAGATCTAACAACGAAAACTTTATATTAAAGCATAGAATAATATATGTTCAGTGTATTGATATACTCATGTAGAGTCAAAAAAAAATTATGATTTTCTGTGATTTATTATGATTTTTTAAAGATTCAGTTAAAAATAAATAAAAAAAAAAGAAAAAATTATCTTAAAAACATTTATAAACGGACCATGGAGCAGCTAAAATAAACAGTTTTAAAAGTATAGAGAGAGGTGTTTTGCCCCATTTTTTATGTTTAATAAGAGAAAAAACACGCGAAAGTTGAGGAAGCTAATGTGAACTTTATGAAAAAAAGAAGAAGATGAGAATGCGTGGCCCGTGAGAAAGTTGAGAAAGTTTAGGAAGCACATGGCCTATCGGCGTCCTTTTCCCAGAGGCCCATCAAGCGAGCACCCCGGCCTGCAGTCGGGTCCCCAACGCTGCTGGCCTCCTCGTTTCCTCGTTCCAATTTGCTTGGGCCGTGGCCCGTGGGAGAGAGAAAATCGTGTTTTCCGGTCCCCTTCCATCCGACAAGCCGAGTTAAGACGACGATTAGGATGTAGAAGAAGGTGCCGGATGCACAGCTTATGTGTCGCCGCTAAAGGCTCGGACCTTTCAACGAGGAGGAGAAGAGAACGGAAATGCGAAGATGATGAGGACCACAAACACCAAAAAAAAAAAAAAAGGCAGCAGCAGCTGCTTCCCTTGGCTCGGCGGTGTCTAGTAGGTACCAGCGTTTCTACACTTGGCCGACACAGCACCACGAGATCCAGGTAGTACAGTCGTCATGTCATCATTCATCAACTCACGCTAACCACAAAGATCGTATGTTCTTTTAGGAAAACAGTTGCATTTCCTTTTTGTGTTATCATTGTTATATCAATCAATCTTTCTACAGAACAAGGAAACGGTTTTTGTTCCTTTTTTTCTTGACATCAGCAAATGTTTCTTGTTTTTAAGTTGTTTCGTACAACAACTCATGTGTTTATTACGGTATTCGGTGTGTGCACTATACCCGTTGCAATGGTTTAAATTCATCTCAAACAAACACCTCTTATGTTACTTAGGTCATGTTTGGTAGAGCGATAGGAAGAGATAGAGAGAAAAAAGATCTTATAAATAGTAAATGTGTTAGAGAAGCTAAAATTAATAAGTTAATTAGCAAGAACTACTGTTCATGGCTAAATGTAGAAATTGAAAAAACGTAGAGATAGGAAAAGCGTAGAAATAGGATAGGGATGCATTTATAAATTGAAATATTGTAAAAGATAGAAATGTTGGATGAAAGGTTGTTTTGTTGGGGAGTAGGAAAAACGAAGGATCCGTTTTGCACGAACGTTAAGGACATAGTAATCAAGAATAACTATTTACTTTATCGGTATCTAGCAATTGCCGCAGCAACCCATGCTTGTTATTTGTGTCACTCCTTGAGTTTGTTGCTATGCTAAGAGTTATATTCTCATGCATAATTTTAAATCAAAAATACGTGTAACATTTGTATTTTCAAATAAAGTTATTAAAAACTAGATTTAAAAATCTTTCTAATAATATTAATTATGTATCCTAAATAATAATATTTTTAATATATATTTAGTTAAAGTTATTCTCGAAAGAAAAAAAACACCAAAAAACAGTAAATATAATTAACTTTTTTATACAGGTACGATACACCCAAGTTAAACACACTCGAACTCTGGGCGCTGGGCCGCTGGCTGTGCTGGCTCGCGTCGCCGTGACGGCGAATAAAGAAAGCGCCCCGCCACGTCACGTCCTACCGGGCACCATAAAGATAAGCCACTAGTTCAACCCGCGGGCCCCACGTATTCCCCCAGCCTCCAGCCTCCCACACGTCTAGTCGCCACGTGCACGCCCTCCCCAATCGCAATGGCGCAGCCCGAGACAGGCCCCACATCCTGGTGCGCTTTTCCGCCACAGGCTCAGCATCTTTTACACCCGCACACGTACGCGCGCTCGCCCGCGGGGCCCACCTCACCCTTCGGCAGCCGTACGATGTGACGGAGCGCGCATCGACGCCGTCCACGCTCCCCGCGCGACGCTGGCCACGAGTTCCGCGCGTTGGGATCGGACGGTCGCGGAGCGGAGAGCGTGGGCCGAACGGACGCCCCGGATCGCGTCGTCACGGTGGAACGCGCGGGTGGTTACGGCGGCCACAGGTTCCTGGAAAAAGCGCAAGGCGAGCCACTGGATCGCCGCCAGTTGGCCGCCATGTGGGCCCCGCGCGGAGGGGGTACAGGCCACTTCGGCCGTTCCCAACCGCAAATTATTGGTTTTGTCAGTGACCTTTTGGGTTTTGCGGAAGGGTCCCTGATGAAGACTGGATTTGCTTGTGGCTACTTTGGAGGTTTTCTGGCTGTGGATTTACAGTTCAGAGAACAGTCTTAATAATGCTCCAACTTCTTTTGTCTGCTTGTGGCTATCGCAAATTAATGTCTGCTGTCTAATATCTATTTGGTCTAGTGTGTGTTTAGTAGGAATTCTAATTTTTTTAGAAACATTTTGGATTTAGATTTTTTTTAAAAAAAAAAGTCTCGATTGATTTAATCACTCTGTAAAACCTTGGCTGATAGACTAGACTTTATTAAAAGAAAAAATAAATTTGAATATATTTTTAAAAATAAACTTTTTTTGGACAATCAACCACCTAAGAACAACCTAAATACTACTTATTTTATCTTGTTCCACTTAAAAGAATTAATTAATTAGAAAAAATGAGGTGGGAAAGGAAGAATCAGGATCACTAGAAACTACCCCATCACTGTTTCTCTCGCTTAGTAAAAGTGTGAAATGTTTCTCTTTAGAATCACCTGGTTCTTTCAGTGTTTGACACAGATTCTTACCGTTTTTCGCTGAAAAATAGGAGCGGAACGGACACCAAACGCACCCTTATTCTTAGAGGGAAATGCTCCGAGAGAAGAAAACATAAATATTTTGGAGGGAATTGCTCTGAGGGAATATTAACGCAACCCTCCAACATTCTAGTTTGAATATAAATGCATCCTCAGAATTGCAGCATCCTTTTCCTTTTCTTTATGTTAACTAGACCGAAGAAAAAATGTCGAGTATGCCCAACTTCTTTTTCGTACACATACTCTTATTACATGTTGTTCCATATTCATATACCAACCAGCACACCTATTTAAATCTAGAAAATGTAGAAGTCGTTCTTTTTATTTTAAGACACACTATGCTTTGTTACTCTAAAGAGTGACCAATTATGGATAAACAATTGAGTTTGTGCGTCTCTAGTGTTTCATCAAAAGAATAAAATAACATAAAATAAATATATAATAGTCCAAGTTTGTTCCACCTAAAATATGATAACATAACTAATACACTCTTCAAGTGGATAGCAAGACCATACCACGCATGTGTAAAATCAAACGGATCTGGTTTCGAATTAAGTATCGCCATGACACAAATTAGATAGACCGCAAAAACAAAAACAAAAAGTGGTACCTAATTTTGAACTTAGATGCTCAAGTGAGTAGCTAAGAACATGTTTGAATTCACTATCTCATATATAGTAGTGTCGGCGTTATGACCCAGAGGTCAAGACCACCAACTAGTAAATTTGTATATCGCGTGCTCCCTTTATCAGATGTGATGCGAGATGGACACAAGGTTTATCCTGGTTCGGGCAAAGAAGGCCCTACGTCCAGCGGGGGAGGATGACTTGTATTATCTCGCACCCAATGTGCTCGTACAGGGGGTACAAGCTGTGTTACACGGGATTGCTCAGAGGAGCTGCGGCCTAAGGCTAACAAGGCTACCCTAGGCGATGGGTCGGTTGCTCGAGGGGTCGCTCAAGCAACGGTGTGGGTGTGGTACGGGTATGGAGTCGTCTGAGGAGTGGAGTCTGAGAAAGTCTCTTCAGAGTCCCGAGATCCATCCCCTTCTTTTACCTCGGCGTCCCCTTTTATAGACAAGGGGAGGTCCGAGGGTACAGGATCCTAACTGTGTAGCATGGGCGGCGTGTCCTCAGCATAATGCCGGCGAAGGGACGTCGTACACTGTGTTGTCATGGCCTTCCCGTCCTTTTGGCGCTTCGGGTCGTGGTGGCAGTGTAAGTCGTCGCGGCACGTCGCGGCACAGCTTCCGCAGACGGGCGCGAATCCCACAGCCGAAGCGAGACGGGGCGGATGGGACGGGCCCCATACTGGAGTTGTTGGAGGGAGGGGTCGAGCCCCTCGGTCGAGGGGGGGGGTCGAGCCCTGCGTCGCTCTGTCGTATCCCCGAAGTCGTCGTCGAGGGCTGCACTGTTCACGTTCCGAGGGGTGCTGCTGGAGTCCGTACTCGCGTCGCGTCGTGGCGGCAGTAGCAACACAGTTGACAGGAACATGGGATATGACGGAGAGTTTTTGGATTTGACTGCGGACGCGGGCGCCCATGGCGTTAGGCGGATTTACTTTAACCCATGTCGGGAGCAGTTGGGCTGATCGAGCCTCCCGTGCGGGGGTCGTTAGTCCGACCCCGGGTCCGTCACTCGGCGTCGAGGTAGGGTCGAAGCAGAGGCGGAGTCGGAGGGATCGAAGTAGAGGTCGAGGGGTCGTTCGTTCGGCCCCTCGTCCGTCATTCGGTGTCGAGGTAGGAGCCGGGGGGTCGCTCGTTCGACCCTCGGTCCATCATTTGATGTTGAGGTGGAGGCCGAGGGGTCGTTCGTTCGGCCCCTCGTCCGTCATTCGGCGTCGAGGTGGAGGCCGAGGGGTCGTTCGTTCGGCCCCTCGTCCATCATTCGGCGTCGAGGTGGAGACGGAGGGGTCGTTCGTTCGGCCCTTCGTCCGTCTCTTTCCGTCGAGGTGGGCCGGCCCGCGACTTGTTGCCATAGCCGGTGCAGGTGGCCTTCACGTGATGGGCCTTTCCTTACTGACTTGAGCAGTGGGCTGGTCCCTGTCTTAAAAATGGTTGTTATGTTTAGCGTTAATTTATCGAAGGGTTTAGGGTACCCCTTACCTTCGTACCCGACAGTAGCCCCCGAGGCCCTAGAGGAGTGATTGAGAACTCCTCTGGGGGCTATGATATATGTTTTCTCGGAGGGAGTAAGGATTACCCGGAGGTTTTGTCCTTGACCTGCAGGGTTAGTGAGAGGTTCGATTCTCCGTGGGGTGCGTGCGAGCGCACCCGCGGGGGTAGCCCCCGAGGCCCCAGAGGAGTGATTAAGAACTCCTCTGGGGGCTATGATGTGTTGTATCGAGGGGATTTAAGGTTACCTGGAGATGTGGCGCCCTATCGAAGGGCCGACCTCGTCCGCCAGGTTGTGGGCGTTCCTTTTCCTAAAAAGAGGAGTGTTCGAGGGCGGCTGTCGAACCCTACCGAGGGCCAGCCTTCGCTCCCTCGAGCATAACTGGAGTCAGAGCGCCCCACCCGAGAGGTCGACTCTGTCTGCCAGGTCACGAGTGTTTTCGACCCTCTTTCATTGAGGGGTGCCGTGCGTAGTCGGGCCCTCGAGCCCTCGAATGGCTAGGCCTTCACTACCTCGTAGCGTCCTTCCCACGGATCCTTGCGTTCGGATTGTGGGGTGAAGAGCATCGTGCTATCCTCGTTAGGACGAGCCCGAAGTCCTCGGTGAGCTGTTCTCGGGCATGAGTCCATTAGAAATGGTGCCCAGTACGGGTAAAAATCCGAGTGAGAACTCGTGCCCCATTCGATAGGGGTCGACTAGTGGCCCGGAGGCGTTCTCATTTAAGTAAGACCGTATGGCTTACTAAGCACGAGCATATGGATTACCAAGGTGCCAACCCCATTCGATAGGAGTTGGTGGCTCGATGCCTCCCAGCGTAGGGATCCTTAGGTATTCCATGGTTATGCCTCGGATATGTCCCAGGGGACCACGAGAGTTCGTTCTCGAGCTAGGGGCACGCGCCTGGCCCCCCTGGGACATCCCTGACTCGCGTACTCGAGGGCGGCTGTCGAACCCCGTTCGTGGAGCCAGCCTTCGCTCCCTCAAGATTTAGGGGTGGACCTGAGTCCGTTCACCTGGGTCCTTTCTGACCTCAGGTACTGGAGGGCGGCTGTCGAACCCTATGTAAGGGCCAGCCTTCGCTCCCTCAAGATTTGACGGATGGTTCGTCATCCGACGCTATCCTCAGGAGGAGGAGTCCTGCCTTGTGGAGCGCCGAGGGGGAAGAATGGGTAATTATATTGAACTTGGGGACATAACTGTGCCTTTGCCCATTGGGCTGGAGCTCTCGAGGGAGGCTGTCGAACCCCACGAAAGGGCCAGCCTTTATCCCTTCGAGGCCGGGGAGTGGACTAGAGTCGACGACCCGAGGTCTCCTCAGACCTCGGGTACTCGAGGGGGGCTATCGAGCCCGTTCGTAGGCCGGCCTTTGTCCCCTCGAGATTTTGGGGGTGGACCGAAGTCCCAACCCGAGGGCATTTCTGCCCTCGGGTACTCAAGGGTAGCTGTCGAACCCTCTTTCGAGGGCCAGCTCTCGCTGCCTCAAGATTCCTTACCTCCGAAGATAACGCTTCCGGCCGCGCGCCTTTTTAGGCGATGTCCGTTCGGCGCAACAGTTGCAGGCGCAGGTCAGAGTGCGGTGCGGAGCCCGACGATGGGACAGAACGCCTTATCCTGGAGGGATATGAGGAAGGGGAGTACAGGCGCATTAAATGCAGAGATTCTCTTGCCTGTTTTGCCGGTTCCGTCCGTTGGCCTCCCGCTTATAAATAGCGAAGGTGAGGAGTCGGGTGCTTTTTCCACGCACTTGCCTTTCCTGCCTCCTTGCCATCGCCTTCCCTGCCTCCTTCTCCCCGCCATTGCCTTAGACGCCCTGCGAGCCGGACCTCTGCGCACGCGAGAGAGAAAGAGAGGGGAGATTGGGAACGTACCTTCTGCCCCCAAGCCCGAGCGCACCAACCTTCTCGTTCCCATGGCCAAGTACAGCCTTGTCGGTCCCGATGACTGGCTCGCGTCTTCGATGACCGACTCACGCCTAGGAGATCTGGTGGAGAGCGGTCTCCTTCGTCCTGTCACCTTGACCGACCGACCGGAGTGGTTGTTGCCATCGCCGGACCACGCCGAGCCCAATCTGCCGGAAGGATATGTGGTGAGCTTCGAGGTCTTCCACTGGGCGGGACTAGGCGCCCCTCCCAGCCGTTTTCTGCGCGCGATCCTCCACCATTACGGCGTGGAGCTTCAACACCTTACCCCCAATGGCGTCTGCCATGCGGCGGTCTTCGCCGCCGTGTGCGAAGGCTACCTCGGGATCGAGCCTCACTAGGAGTTATGGCTCCATCTCTTCGAGGCAAACATCTTCCAAGCGTCGGCCGTCAAGGGTACCCGCAAGGTGGTCAGGGCCGGGTGCTGCTGCATCGCCCTCAAGTGGTCGGATTTCTGGATCCTGGCGAAGCTTTCGTCGAGCCACTCTGGATGGCACTCCGGGTGGTTTTACTTGAGGAACGACGAAAACCTGCTCCCTGCCTACACCGGGAGGACGATTGACGCGCAGCCCGACTGCTGGAGGTACGGAGTCGTGCAGAGTAAGCAGCGCCGCCTCGACAACCTGCTGGACGTGGTCGGGCGTCTGAAGAAGGAGGGACTCACGGCGGCGATCGTCGCGTCGGCATTCCATCAGCGGCGGGTCGTGCCGCTGATGGCTCGACCCCTCCGCCTCGACGAGATGCGTCCGGGGGTCGACCTCTCGGGGTGTCGCCTCCTGGGAGACGAGCTGCCCCCGAGAGGGTGGTCCGCCACGTCCGCCACTTCTTCACGGGCTCGTTCGATGCCAAGAACGTCGCCAGGATCCCCATGAGGCCGGACGAGGGGTACATCGAGCTGGTAAGGTCCTCTTCCTCTGTTAGAGTTCTTGTGTTTGCCTTGTCCTCCTTTCTTGCTTGCGTTCTGACTGCCTTGCGTTCCCCAGGGGAACGTTTCCTTCTGGAAGTCGCTCCCGCCGGTGAAGGAGGATCGGGCTGATTCCCAGGCGAGGCGCCTCCAGGACGAGAAGGACAAGGAGGCCAAGGACAAGGCCAAGAAGGCCAAGGCTAAGAGGGCCAGAGAGAAAGAAGCGAGGGATCAGCGACGAGCCCGGCAGAGGCGGGAGGGGCTCCCCGAGGAGGAATCGCCCTCGGAAGAGGAGGACGAGGAGGAGGAGGACAGCGACAGCGATGTCGAGGTGGACTGGAGCGAGGAGGAAGAACAGACGGCGCCCGAACAGAGGGTGGCCGTCGGAACTGGAGGAGGAGAGGGGTCGACGTCGAGGTCGGCCCCCACTGTTGAAGCCGAGCCACGGGGGGAGCGCCCCGCGGCCTCTCAAGATGAAGTGCCGCGGCAGACGCGCGGGCGGTCGTCGCGATCCCTGTCGGGGGGTCGATCGAGCGAGCCCTCGGCGCCTGCCGCGTCGAGTGCACGGGCGTCGGGCCCGTTGGCACAGGGGGAAGTCAGCAAGGGGACGACGGGGGCGTTGTTGGCCCCTGCCCAGGAGACGGTGCCGAGGGTGGCCTCGACCCCCGCCCCCCGGCGTGTTGTGTTCAGGCCCTCGATCGGCCCGAAGGCCGTTGGCCAAAAACGCCTGGCCCCGAAGGGGTAAGTTGCCCTCGAGGGTGTTGTTTGCATTTTTCTTTTCGTTGCTAACGACCGGTGCTTATCGTTGCGTACGGGTTTCTTTCTTAGGTCGAAGCGCCCGCAGGAGGATGCGTCCCTCGCCCCTGCCAAGAAGCTGAGGGTGGGGGCTGCCGTCGAGGCGGCCGTCGAGGCCGGTCCCGCTGCTCCGCCCCCTTCGACGCTCACCCCCAAGGCGGCGTGGGCAGCCAAGGCTCGGGAGGCGATGGAGCAAGGGACAGCGCAGGGTGCCTCGGCATCTGCCCAGGCGAGAGAGGAGACGGGCCTGCCCGCCCCGCCGGCGAGGGCCGCCGAAGTGACGGGCGTCGTCGTGCCCGTGCAGTTGTCGGAGGGAGTCGCACCCGGCGCCTCGGAAGGCGCGGGACCTGCTTCGACGGCGGTCGCGACCGAGGGGAGTGAGCCTCAAGCCGCCACCAAGATTGAGGTGGTCGGGCCCCGAGTTGCCGCGAACGAGGGGGAGGCCTCGGCTCACCCAACGCCGGAGCGGTGGCCCGAGGGTCTAGCCTCGCTGGAGGCGCGACTGCGGCTCGAGCGCGAGGGCACGGCCGTTGCCGCGTCTGAGGGCCCTTTGCCGGCGCCGGAGGTCGAGGAGGGGGGTCGGGTCGAGCGGCCCAAGGCGACACCCGCGCTGGAGAAGGGCGGGATGCTGATGGAGCCCACCACCGAAGAAGTGGCCGAGATGGTGGCCGAGCTGGTGGGCTCGGCGGAGATGACCGCCGTCGTAGCCCCTCGTGCAGAACCGGAGGTGGCTCGGCCTCGCCTTGAGGCTAGGGGGTCGTTGTCTCGAGGTAAGTTGTGCTCCGACTTATTCGAGCCGTAGTGGGCCTGTGGTGCCAGGTACCTGATCTCTTCGTGCCTTACCCCATGCAGGGCCGTTCTGCTGGCCGGGGCTTCCTCTGCCCGGTGGTGAAGGCTCGGCGGGACTGTCGACGTCCTCACGGGGTGGCCCCGAGGCCGGGAGAGGCCAGGCGGAGGGTTTTTCCCCCTTCTTCGCTTGGCAAGGGGAGGTGGAGCGCCGCGGGGGTGCCGGCGCAGTGCGCCCGGGCGTCATGCGGGAGGTCCAAGAGAGGATTGCCACCCGCAGCGCGTACTGGGGACAAGAGGTCCTCGAGCTGGCGGACCCTCAAGACCCTGAGCAGCTCTTCCTCACGCTCGACGACCAGGCCAAGCTCCGGCAGTGGGAGCACCTCGAGGAGTACCGGGCCTGGTTCGAGCACTCGGTGCGCCTCGCCGCGAATGTCGCCGCCGTGGACATATGCCGGGGGATGGAGGTGGGTTTCGTTCTCCCTTAGACTTTGCTCGGGTGGCATGGCTGTTCTTTTTCTGATGATCTTCCTTTTCATCCTTGTCAGACGCTGCGGGCGAGGTCCTATGAGAAGTCCCAGTTCATCCTCTGGGCGCAGGAGCAACTCCAAACCCTCCGCGCCTCGCTGGAGAGGGCGGAGGCTGAGGCCGCCCGGGCGAGGGCCGAGGCGGCAGCCGCTCGGGAGGATGCCGAGTCGAAGGTCACCCACACGAGGGCCGGCTTTACGGCCGTGCAGGAGGAAGCCCGGGCCGCCCAGGAGGCGGCGCAGTCGAGGCTCGATGACGCCCTTCAGTCGACCATCAAGGTCGGGCATGAGCGGGACGCTTCCCTCGAGGCCAAGCGCAAGGCCGAGGAAGAGGCCACCCGGATGAAGGAGGAGCTGGCCCGGGCGACGGAGGGCATCCGGGGGCTCCGGGGCGACCTCGACGCCGTCTCCCGCGAGCGCGACACGCTGGCCGTGGCGGAGGAGAAGGCTCGGACCCGCGCGATTTCCCTGGGCGTGGTGGCGATGAACCAGAAGAGAGCCCTCGATGACACAGGCAAGACCATCGAGGGCCTCGAGGCTAAAGTCAGTGGGCAAGCCGCCGAGCTTACCGATGTTCGCCGCCAACTCGAGGAGACCGCACAGAGCTATGCCACTCTGGAGGCGCATGCCCAAGGTAAGTGTCTCGAGAGTGTTGCTGAATCTGCCCTGCCTCGACCCTCTTCCTGCTCTTTTGGGTTTTGACCGGGTTGTGTGCTTGTTTTGGCAGAGCTTGCGACGGACAAGGCCCGAGCCCACGAGGACCTGAACAGTCTTCAGGGCCTCCTCGGGACTGAGGCGAACCTTAACGCGAGGCTCGCGGGCGTCATCAACACCTTCTGCGACGACCTCTTGGTCGAGCCGGAGCCGGAGGTCGAGGGCGACGCTCGAGGGGACTCCCTGCTGCGCCGCTTCTACTCCATGACGCAGGAGGTGACGGAGCATGTCCGTGCTGCCCTGCATGTGGGCGTGAAGTGGGCCCTCGCGGTTGTCAACTCGGCCTACAATTATGACCTCAACGCCGTTGCCAACGGGTTTGCCACTGACCCTAGGCTGACCGACGAAGAGAACGACGCGAGGTGCCAGAAGTTGATGGATCTTGCGGAGGTGCCCGGAGGTGAGCTGGCGAAGCTCTTCGAGCCCGAGGTGATCCCCTCGGTGGACGGAGGTGGCACCGAGTAGCCCTCGGATGTTGTCGATGAGCTTCTGCAGACTCTTCACCTTCCGATGTGGCCAACGCGTGATGCCCAACTTCCTGCATTGCTTCTTGAGGACGGTGACCCCCTCGCTGAGTAGTCCCAGGCCTGCGAGCCATATCTGGACAGGAAGGTCCGTGTAACAGTTAGGCTTTTGTAATGATACAATGCTGAGCCCCCGAGGGCTTCTTATATCTAATGCATTTTGATCGAGATGCACATTGTTATTTTCGTTTCTCGAGCTCTCCCTGCTTTTCTTTGCCTGAGTCGACGCTTGTGGACTTAAGTGTTCAACGCACGCTCGTATCCCTGGAAGGGGGGGAGCGAGCGGGGATACCGTAGCCCTAGGGCGTAGGAGAGTCCCTGGCTCGACGACACCCTCGACCCTTAAGGAGTTCGAGGCGCCTTTACTTAGTCGCGAAGCGTGCTCGAGGGAAAGATCGAGAGGGAAAGCCGAGTTTCAAAAAAACGTTCGAGTTTTTCGGAGACTTAGGAAGGGGGGCCCCCCTGTTAGCCCCCGAGGGAGGCTCGACTCTGCGGGAGTAGGGTCGAGTCTACCTTTTTGACCACGGGTGGTGATCTCTCGATCCACCCTTTCTTCCACCGTCCTTGGCGCTCCACTTTTTGGCGCAGTTGTTGGACGCACGCCCGAGACCCTCGAGGGGGGAGCGAGCGGGAGTACCTTAGCCCGGGGGCGTAGGAGAGTTCCTGGCTCGACGACACCCACGACCCTTAGGGAGTTCGAGCATGTGTCCTACCCTGCGCTAAGCGTGCTTCGAGGGGTAGAAGAAAGAGAGGCATCGAGGGGTAGAGAAAATCTACCCCAAGTTACAAATGAAAATGAAAGCGCTAGGATCGCGGATTTTCTGTTCATTCGAGAATTTGTACATAAATGCGAAAATGTACGAGGCCCTGAGGCCTTAGGGATAGAAATGACGTAGCTGTTCGATGTTCCAAGCGTTGGTGAAGATCTCGCCCTTCTCGTTCTTCAGCTTGTCAGTGCCGGGTTTTAGCACCTCTGCCACGATGAAGGGTCCCTCCCAAGGTGGCGTCAACTTGTGACGTCCCTTGTTGCTTTGTCGACGGCGCAGAATGAGGTCGCCGACGTCGAGGTCCCTTTTGCGCACGTTTTTGTCGTGGTAGCGCCGCAGCGTCTGCTGGTACTTTGCCGACTTGAAGAGGGCCACGTCTCGGGCTTCCTCGAGCTGGTCGAGGGAGTCCTCTCGGGCTACTGTGTTGGCTTGCTCGCTGTAGGCTTTCAGTTGAGGGGACCCGTACTCGAGATCAGTGGGGAGGACGGCCTCGGACCCATAGACCAAGAAGAACGGAGAGAACCCCGTGGCTCGACTTGGTGTCGTTCGGAAACTCCATAGCACAGCGGGCAGCTCATCGACCCATCTCCTGCCATGTCTGTTCAGCCGATCGAAGATCCTTGGCTTGAGGCCCTGCAGAACCATACCATTGGCACGCTCGACCTGACCATTAGTTCGAGGGTGGGCGACTGTGGACCAATTCACCCTGATGTGGTGATGGTCACAGAAGTCCAGGAACTTTTGGCCGGTGAATTGCGTGTCGTTGTCGGTGATGATGATGTTGGGGACCCCGAAGCGGTGGATGATGTCGGTGAAGAATAGCACGGCTTGTTGAGACTGGATGTTGGCGATGGGTCGAGCCTCGATCCACTTCGAGAACTTGTCTATAGCCACGAGGAGGTGGGTGTGGCCACCCTTGGTTCTTTTCAGGGGGCCGACCATGTCGAGCCCTCATACTGCGAACGACCAAGTTATGGGTATCATCTGAAGAGCTTGGGCGGGTAGGTGAGTCTGCCTGGCGTAGAATTGTCATCCCTTGCAAGATCGGACGAGTTTAGTGGCGTCGGAGACGGCCGTCGGCCAGTAGAAGCCTTGTCGGAAGGCACTTCCTACCAGCGTTCTCGGCGCCGCGTGGTGGCCACAAGCCCCCGAGTGTAGATCCTTCAGCAATGCCCTCCCCTCCTCGAGGGTGAGGCAGCGTTGAAGTACACCGGACGGGCTACGTCGATATAGCTCGTGGCCGTCCCCGTACAAGACGTAGGTTTTGGCACATAGGGCTACACGACGGGCCTCCGTGCGGTCCTCTAGGAGTTCGCCCCGTGTCAGGTACTCGAGGTAGGGTGCGCGCCAATCCATCGGAGGGGTTGGCGCTGCGGCAGCCCCGTCGATCTCCATGACCTCTTTCCCGCTCGAGGGGGGATCGGTCAAGGGGGGTCGATCGACCTCTTGCTCGAGGGCGGGAGCCCCCGGGTCTAGGTTGACGGATGGCTTGTCGAGGTCCCTCGAGAAGACATCGGGAGGAACTGTACCTCGAGTAGACGCGATTTTGGCCAGCTTGTCGGCAGCTTCGTTGTACCGACGGGCGATGTGATTGAGCTCGAGGCCATAGAATTTGTCCTCGAGTTTTCGGACCTCCTTGCAGTAGGCTTCCATCTTGGGGTCATGGTAGCTCGAATCTTTCATTACTTGGTCGATCACCAACTGCGAGTCCCCCCACACGTTGAGGCGTCAAACCCCGAGCTCGATGGCGATGCGCAGGCCGCTGACGAGGGCCTCGTACTCGGCGACGTTGTTGGAGGCGGGGATGTGGAGCCGGACGACATAGCGCATGTGAACCCCTAAGGGTGCTATGAACAGCAATCCGGCGCCTGCCCCCGTCTTCATCAATGATCCGTCGAAGTACATGGTCCAGAGCTCGTTCTGAACCTACGCTGGGGGTAGTTGGGTGTCGGTCCATTCTGCAACGAAATCTGCAAGTACCTGAGACTTGATGGCCTTCCGAGGGGCGTAGGAGAGAGTCTCCCCCATGAGCTTGGCCGACCACTGCGAACACATGGTGGATAAGTACCCATGATGTTCAGTTTTGTGATGAGTGATTGCCCAACACTTGAGCGTTTCAGTTTGAGTGGCTTACTACTAATCTTTGCGAAAGCAAATGTGTGTCTGTCTATCGGCTTGTGGTGTGCAGGTGCTATGCCTAGTGATAGTGGTCAATGGCGTGGAGAAGGTCGAGTAGAGGCTTGCCGTGCCGATGGACTGAGAGCGGTGAAGGGCGGAAGCGGGGCTCGGACTGAGGGACCATGGGCGCCGGCGGACTAGCTGTGGTGGCTAGTACTTGGCACCAGCGAGTGCGAGAAGACATGGAGGTAGACCGAGTCGACCAAGTCAAGACGGTGGACGCGCGAGTCGAGCGGAGGCTCAGGGGACTCGAAGTCCGACCGGGCGAAGACAAGGTGGCTCGCGTCGAGTGGTTTGATGGTTTGGGCCTCAAAACCATCCGCGTCAGTTTTCGAGTTTGGGCCGCAAAACTCGGGGTTCGGTAGTTGAGCCGAAAGCTACCGGTGGCGGGTTTCGCGGGTTTGGGCCTCAAAACCCGGGCGGAGCTTCCGAGGAAGCGGGGATGGCACGTGGCGGAATCCTGGAGGTTGCGTCGAGGCGACGGCAACTCCTGGCAGGAAGCGGGGCCGTCCATTCAAATCGAGGGAGATATTTACCGGAGCTTGGACTGCAATGCTTAGGCTAGGTAGTTCACTCATTGTATCTAGGGGGGTCTTTGGGAAATAGCCAAAGCCTCTAATAAATAGAGGATGAAGGGGTATCCTCATCCTATCTCTCTTGAACCCTAATCATTTGCCCCAACTCTCTCTCTCTCTAACCTCTCTCTAGTTCATGAGATCCCTAGGTTGATCCCACCAACCTTTGTAAGAACTCGAGTTTGTTGCAAGGAATCGGAGGCCGTAACCTCCGTAAGCCATGGCGGCTTCGTTTTCGTGATCGTGTCCCGTTTTGCTTGTGTTCTTCGCGTTTTGCTTTTGCTCTCTCTTTTTCCCGAGATGATTTATCTTTGTAGGGAGTAGCTCTTGCAAATCCGTTTGAATCAAGTTGTTCGTATTCGAGAGGAGCATCTTTGCACCGAAGGATCCATCCTCAAACCTCTCGAGTACACAGATCGGGCGTTTTCTTTGCGGTGTGCTTCGTTTTCCCTTTTTCCCCCAAATCCGAGTGTTCCCGTTTTTCCGACCCAAATTGAGCGATGATTTCTTCGGGATAGCTTCCCAACTGCTCAAGGATCATGCCTACAAAGTTTGGTAGCAGTTGGTGATCGTTTGGTCGAGTTTTGGAAAGATTTGGCGGAGAGAGATCCGTTTTTCGCGTTTTCTGCGTTTCGGGTGCGTCGGACGCTCTGTATTTGGGCGTCGGACGGTCCGTCGAGGCTTCTCCGTCTAGGCGTCGGACGCTACGTCGTGCTGACGCCAGCGTCCGTCGCGATCGTCCGTCGCGTGGGGTTTTCTGCCCGTTTTTCTGAGTTTTCGTCTGGCTCTCTGGAAGGCCGACGGACGCTCGCCTAAGCGTCCGTCGCGCAGCGTCCGACGCCAACGGACGCTCATCCAAGCGTCCGTCGCCTAGCGTCCGACGCCCTGCCTTCTGCTTCTCTTCTGCAGTGCTCTCTGGAAGGTCGACGGACGATCTCTCTGCGTCCGTCGCCAGCGTCCGTCGCCCTGTCCTGGAGCGTCCGTCGCCCTGTCCTGGAGCGTCCGTCGCGCTGTCTTCCAGCGTCCGTCGCCTGTTTTTCTGGCTGTTTTGCTTAGGGTTCTTGCCTCTTTCTCATAGGGGTTGAGAACTCTATCTTGGGGGTTTCCGGTGAGTTTTCCTCCACTGCCGGTGAGCTCTCATTTCTCCGATTTCGTCTGAATCCCCGCTCGCGTTGCTCGGGGGAGGTTGAGCACCCAGCAACTGGGTTTGGCTTTTGGGAAGAGTGGCCCGAATATTACTAGAGAAATTTGAGGCTCCCATTCACCCCCCCCTCTGGTCGCCGTTCTCGGTCCTTCAACCACTTGTCGATCCTTCCAGATGCCTCCCGGTTTTGGATTATCTCTCCGAGGGGGAAAGATGAAACCACAGTGACCGGGTGGCCCAGGAAATAGTGCTGGAGCTTACACCGAGTGAGGACGATCGCGTACAACAGCTTCTGGATGTGGGGGTGTCTCGTCTTGGTCTCGGAAAGCACCTCGCTCATGAAGTAGACAGGCCTCTGAACCGGCAGTGCGTGTCCTTTTTCCTCCCTCTCGACCACTACGACCGCACTGACTACCTGGGTAGTTGCTGCAACGTAGAGCAAGAGGGGCTCGGCCGGACTCGGGGGTACCAAGACCGGGGGCGAGGTGAGCAAGGCCTTGAGCTTCGAGAGTGATTCCTCGGCTTCGGCGGTCCACACGAAGTGTTTCGTCTTCTTCAGGAGGCGATAAAGGGGTAGGGCCTTCTCTCCGAGCCTCGAGATGAACCGGCTGAGGGCGGCGAGGCACCCCGTGACCCTTTGCACGCTCTTGAGGTCGTTGATCGGGCCCATCCTCGTGATTGCGGTTACCTTCTCGGGATTGGCCTCGATCCCGCGCTGGGAAACTATGTACCCCAAGAGCATGCCTCGAGGGACCCCGAAGACACACTTCTCAGGGTTTAGTTTTATGCGATTCGCCCGGAGGCACCCAAACGCGATCTCGAGGTCTCCGACCAGGTTTCCGACTGTCTTGGACTTGACCACGATGTCGTCAATGTAGGCCTCGACGATCGGCCCTATGTGTTTCCCGAAGACGTGGAGCATGCATCGATGGTAGGTGGCCCCGGCGTTTCGCAAACCGAAGGGCATGGTGAGGTAGCAAAACATGCCAAAGGGAGTGATGAAGGAAGTCGCGAGCTGATCGGACTCCTTCATCTTTATTTGGTGGTAGCCGGAGTATGCATCAAGGAAGCAGAGGGTTTTGCATCCCGCAGTGGAATCCACTATTTGGTCGATACGTGGTAGTGGGAAAGGAACCTTGGGACAGACTTTATTTAAACTAGTGTAATCTACGCACATCCTATCCTTCCCATTCTTTTTCTTAACAAGTACGGGGTTGGCTAACCACTCGGGATGATGTACCTCCTTGATGAATCCGGCCTTCAAAAGCTTATAGGCCTTCAAAAGCTTATCGACCTCCTCCCCGATGATCCCGCGCTTCTCCTCGTCGAAGCGGCGCAGGCGTTGCTTCACCGGTTTGGACCCGGCTCGGATGTCCAAGGAGTGCTTGGCGACCTCCCTCGGAAAGCCCGGCATATCCGAGGGACTCCATGCAAACACGTCGGCATTCGCACGGAGAAAGTCGACGAGCACTGCTTCCTATCTGGGCTCGAGGGTGGCGCTGATCGTCAGGACCTTCCCATTCGCGAGGCCGGGGTGGAGCAGGACGGTCTTGGTGTCTTCCGCCGGCTTGAAGTTGCCAGCGTGCCGCTTGGGGTCGGGGATCTCCCCGGACAAGTCGTCGAGGGCCGCGAGGATGGCCGAATCCTCGACAGCTTTGGCTTTTTCCACGCACTCGACATCGCAGTCGTATGCGTGCTCGTAGGAGGTGTCGACGGTGATGACCCCCGAGGGCCCTGGCATCTTGAGCTTGAGGTAGGTGTAGTTCGGGACTGCCATGAACTTGGCGTACCCCGGTCTACCGATGATGGCGTGGTAGGTGCCTCGGAACGCAACCACCTCGAAGGTCAGCTCTTCCTTTCGGAAGTTCGAGGGGATGCCGAAGCAAACGGGTAACTTGATGCGGCTGATTGGGAGTGCCTTCTTCTCTGGGACGATCCCGTGGAACCTCCCCGCGCTGGGCAGGAGCATGGTCCTCGGGATTCCCAGGAGGTCGAGGGTCTCGGGGTAGATGATGTTGAGGCTGCTCCCCCCATCCATGAGTACCTTTGTGAGGCGGGTGTTGAGGATGATCGGATCGACGACGAGCGGGTAGACCCCTGCGTTGGGGATGTGCTCGGGGTGGTCGTCCTGGTCGAAGGTGATCGGCGTGTGGGACTAGTCGAGGTACTGAGGAGCCTGGGCTCGAACGGAGAAAACCTCTCGACGCTCCCTCTTGCGCTGGCGCGTGGTGAGTCGAGTTGAGGGTCCTCCGTAGATCATGTAGCAGTCGTGGATTTCGGGGAAGCCCCTTTTCTTGATATCGCCTTTGACGAGGAGGTCGCAGGGCGGGTCTTCCTTGCCGTCGTCTCTCCTGAAGCCAGGAGGGACGAAGTGCTTTCGAAGCATGCGACAGTCCTCGAGACGGTGGTTGGCCGGCCCCATATGATAGGGACAAGGCTCCTTCAGCATCCTATCGAAGACGCCCCCATCGGGAGGGGGCCCTCGAGGTTTCTTCTTGTCTGCCGCAGCGACAAGGTCGTCGGGCTCGTCGTCGGGCTCGACGTTGCGTCGGCCCAGTTGGTTCTTCTTCTTCTTCCTGCCGCCGTTGTCGTTGTTGTTCCTTCTTGGCCCATTGTTCTTCTTGGGCTCGTTGTCCGAGCCCCCAGGCTCATCCACCTTGCCCTTCCCCTTCTCTGGAGGTATCTCGAAGAACGCACCGACGGACTCTTCGCCAGCTGCGTAGTTGGCGATGATGTCCATTAGCTCGTTGGCGGTCTTGGGGGCGTTTCGCCCCAGCTCCTGCACCAACTCCTTGCATGTCGTTCCGACGATGAACGCCGTAATGACCTCGTGGTCGGAGATGTGGGTTAGTGTGGTACGCTGCCTCGAGAATCGGCGGGTGAAGGCGCGGAGGGTCTCCCCTGGCTTCTGCTTGCAGCTGCGGAGGTCCCAGGGGTTGCCTGGTCGCTCGTAGGTGCCTTTGAAGTTGCCCTCGAAGATCCGGACCAGGTCGGGCCAGTCTTGGATCAAGTCCGGGGGCAGCTCCTCGAGCCATTTGCGAGCGGTGTCGGAGAGGAACAATGGGAGTTGCCGAATGATGACGTGATCATTGTCGGCTCCTCCTAGCTGACACGCCAGCCGGAAGTCGGCAAGCCAGAGCTCTAGCTTGGTTTTGCCGTTGTACTTGACCAGGCTGGTGGGTGGACGGAAACGGACGGGCAGGGGGGTCCGCCGGAGATCGGCATCGGTCTTCGTCGTTGTCGTAGTGCCCACCTCGGTGAGCGCTGTAGCCTCGAGCCTCGGCGTCGCCGTACCGGCGTCGATTGTTCACCCGAGGGGGTCGATCGTCGACGAGGCATTCCTGAACTGGTCGCCGCTCGACTTGGCCCTGGGGCGCTTTGTCCTGGTGGACGGATACCTTTCGATTTTGTCGGGGGGGGGGGGGTACTTCCTGTCGCTCGGAGGCAGCCCCTCGACGTCTCGAGGCCGAGCTCTCCGCCTGCTGCACGGCCGTAGTTTGGAGAAGCCCTGGATTTCGTCCCTGATACGCTGTGCTTGGAGGGTCGATGGCGCCGGCATGTCGCGGAGCAACATTGCGGCCGCTACGACGTTCTGGCTGGCGCGGTTGTAGACTCGGGGCCCGTTCGCCCCCTCCTCGATGATTTGCTGGTGGACTTCCCGAGCCCGTTCGCGAGCTCCTCCACCCTGTGGGCGCCCTCGATCCCGCTCGAGGGCGTGCTCGAGTTGCTGAAGTCGCAGGCGCTCCTCCTCGAGCTTGCTGAGAAGCTCTCGGACTTGCGTGATCTGGACGTCTGGGGGTGGATCAGCTCTATCAGGACTCGGGGGGTTGGCATCTCGTGCTGGCGTAGCGTTGCCCCCTCCTCCTTCTGTGGCCGCGGTGTCGTCGACGTCATCCTGGGGGTCGGCCTGCTCGTCGAGGTGGAAGCATTCCTGGGTGGAGTCGTAACCCTCATCGGGAGAGTACGAGTCGGGGTCGGCGTGGTAGAAGTGGGGGAAGGATCCCCTGCGCTCCTCTGCCAGGCGTCGCCGCAACGTGCCCCATGTCCGGGCTAGTCTCGGCTCCTGGTGTTCGCCCGGTGAAGAGGTGGTGACGGGGTTGATTGTTGCACGCGGCGGAGTCCCTGGAGACCCGCTACGTGTCTGTATCTGCGAACCTGCGAGGGCAGAGCAGAGTCTTGCGCTGTTGTGGAGCCCGTACGGGAATGGGTTACACGGTGGTGGCGGGGTCGAGTGTGTCGGAGAGGCCACGGGGACCCCGGGGACGATGATACGGCAGAGCCAGAGTCCCGCTCAGAGGGGTGCCCCCCCTCGGCCCACAAGCATGGGTCAAACAGGCTCCTACGGGGAGGGACTGTGTCGCCAGCCGGGGCCGGGGAAACAACATCTGGCGTCTCGGGACCCGCACGGTGACGAGCGCGTCGGAGTCGCTCGCGCCTCCTCCTGATCGCAGGCCAGAGGCGCAAGTGGAGGGATCGACGCCTGATCCTTGCTGGCCCCGGCGTACCGGTGTTGTTGCTATCCAGGCCACGAGCGAAGGGGAAGACTATGAAGTGGCCCTGGACCGTGGATACGAACCCTAGACTGCCGAACCAGACGACGATGGTGAATGGAAACGGTGGGATGGTGGAATCCATCTGAGAGAGTAGTTCGGAGTTGATCGACACGCAATTCCCCCTACCTGGCGCGCCAACTGTCGGCGTTATGACCCAAGGGTCAAGACCACCAACTAGTAAATTTGTATATCGCGTGCTCCCTTTATCAGATGTGATGCGAGATGGACACAAGGTTTATCCTGGTTCGGGCAAAGAAGGCCCTACGTCCAGCGGGGGAGGATGGCTTGTATTATCTCGCACCCAATGTGCTCGTACAGGGGGGGTACAAGCTGTGTTACACGGGATTGCTCAGAGGAGCTGCGGCCTAAGGCTAACAAGGCTACCCTAGGCGATGGGTCGGTTGCTCGAGGGGTCGCTCAAGCAACGGTGTGGGTGTGGTACGGGTATGGAGTCGTCTGAGGAGTGGAGTCTGAGAAAGTCTCTTCAGAGTCCCGAGATCCATCCCCTTCTTCTACCTCGGCGTCCCCTTTTATAGACAAGGGGAGGTCCGAGGGTACAGGATCCTAACTGTGTAGCATGGGCAGCGTGTCCTCAGCATAATGCCGGCGAAGGGACGTCGTACACTGTGCCGTCATGGCCTTCCCGTCCTTTTGGCGCTCCGGGACGTGGTGGCAGTGGAAGTCGCCGCGACACGTCGCGGCACAGCTTCCGCGGACGGGCGCGAATCCCACAACCGAAGCGAGACGGGGCGGATGGGACGGGCCCCATACTGGAGTTGTTGGAGGGAGGGGTCGAGCCCCTCGGTCGAGGGGGGGGTCGAGCCCTGCGTCACTCTGTCGTATCCCCGAAGTCGTCGTCGAGAGCTGCACTGTTCACGTTCCGAGGGGTGCTGCTGGAGTCCGTACTCGCGTCGTGGTGGCAGTAGCAACACAGTTGACAGGAACCAAGGATATGACAGAGAGTTGTGGGATTTGACTGCGGACGCGGGTGCCCATGGCGTTAGGCGGATTTACTTTAACCCATGCCGGGAGTAGTTGGGCTGATCGAGCCTCCCGGGCGGGGGTCGTTAGTCCGACCCCGGGTCCGTCACTCGGCGTCGAGGTAGGGTCGGAGCAGAGGCGGAGTCGGAGGGATCGAAGTAGAGGCCGAGGGGTCGTTCGTTCGGCCCCTCGTCCGTCATTCGGTGTCGAGGTAGGAGCCGGGGGTCGCTCGTTCGACCCTCGGTCCGTCATTTGATGTCGAGGTGGAGGCCGAGGGGTCGTTCATTCGACCCCTCGTCCGTCATTCGGCGTCGAGGTGGAGACCGAGGGGTCGTTCGTTCGGCCCCTCGTCCGTCATTCGGCGTCGAGGTGGAGACGGAGGGGTCGTTCGTTCGGCCCTTCGTCCGTCTCTTTCCGTCGAGGTGGGCCGGCCCGCGACTTGTTGCCATAGCCGGTGCAGGGGGCCTTCACGCCTTTCCTTACTGACTTGAGCAGTGGGCTGGTCCCTGTCTTAAAAATAGTTGCTATGTTTAGCGTTAATTTATCGAAGAGTTTAGAGTACCCCTTACCTTCGTACCCGACAAGTAGCTAGCTGGCTAATATGATAATATCCCGTTATCTAATTCGCTCTAGGTAGTGCAATAGTTGTTATATAAACGCAACTAACAATTTGTTAGTCCATTATCTATATCTGTTTAAAGACAAATATTAGCCGATATCTACAATCTATGGGGATCCAAACGAAGGTTTAAGGCCTGAATAGGCCATTCTCAGCAAACATGATCGGTGATCGTATTTGGACCCTCAAACTCCTGAACTATTTGAATCATATATTCAGAGTGACCCTGACCACAACATATTACTACATGCACTTTTTCAAAAGCTGAGCAGCAAGATGAGCGTGATCAAATCTTGAGCTTGAGCTCCTTACCAAATCAAGAATAAAGGTCATCCATCCATTTTTGCTCCGTTAGAGCGAGACACAGACAGATGAGAAGAGTCAGCCAGCACCAGCAGCCAGCAGTTCCTTACTCTGCATAAACTATTCTCGATAAATTTCCACAAATAAAAACTATTCTCGATCAATGCTGCAATTCCGAGGATGCTTGAGGGTGTGTTCGCAAGATTTCGGGGGCTGGAGCGCCAGAAATCCACAAGAAAAGATAGTGGCTGAGATTTCTCGCGGCGCTCGCCGCGATCGCGACCCCCACGGTAGGCCACACGCACAACCGCACACACAGCCCCCCGTCGCTCCCCTCCCCCTCAGCGGCCCGCGCAGCGCACAGCATACACAGCAGCACACGCAGCAGCGGCCACCACAGCGTACAGCAAAGCACACCTCTGCAGTCGCGAGAGCCGAGAACCTTCTTCTCATCCATCCCTCTCACCTTGCTGCCTCCCTGCTTGCTTGCTTGCTTCCGCAGTCCAGCTAGATCCCCGGGCAGCCAGCCGATCGACTGAGAGAAGCTTGTGGAGGAGCCGAGGTGGTAGAAGTAGTTGTGGCGTCGGCGGAGAGAGAACCGAGGAGCTGGAGGGCGGCGCAGATGCCACTGCTGCTGCGGCGCCGGCGCTGCCGGTGATGCCCGCCGTGACGGTCGCTTGAGGTGGGTGGGAATTATTACTAATTAATACGGCCTTCGTTGCGCTTTGCTGCTTCGTGGCGTTCCCTGTGATGTGATGTGATGAAAGAGCTGACGCTCGACTCGAATGGGTGCGCGGGTTGGTATGCAGGCGGCCGTGCGTGGACGGGGGAGCGAGGCGGCGCGGACCGAGGTTGCGTTGCCTTCGATTTCGATTGGGGCTGCGTCTGCTGAGGTACTGCTGCTTCCCTTCCCTAGCTAAAATTCACGGACCTCTGTTTCTAGTCGACGCGACATGCCCGGATTACTAGCACTTTTTTTTTCTCTGCTGCCTTAGAGAAAATCACTTTTCGAAATGTTCTCTAGTGTACTTTTGTGATTGCAATCAGATGGCGGTTCGCCTTGTTTTCCACTTTATTCTTCCTGGGATATGGTGTTTTCATCGCTTAATTTTGCAGTGGGATAGGTTATGATCTCTGGTGTGCAATCTGAGAAATCTGATGAGTGGTAACGTAGAGTATAGCTGTTAATGAGCTATTATGCCGCTTCTTCTCGCTGTGTTGATTTTGCAGAGGACGGCGGTTGGGATTTGTTCGTCGCGGTGTGTGCTTTGTAACTTCCACGGGGCCACGGGGGTGAGTGTTTCCTTGGTGAGGCTAGCAAGATACTGTTTCAGGGTTGCGCTTTAGGACGTCAAATGGATGTTTGCGTTACTGCTCCTGCTGCTGAGGGGAATTTACAATTTTTACCATTACAAAGAATGTCACTTACTGGAATAGCACTCTTATAATTTTTCTTACACATTACTGGATTTTGATCAATAAAGACGGCTATTGTGTTTACACCCATTAGTCACTACAGAATGCCATTTTGGAATGGGTGCAACCAAACCCATAAACTTTGGTTATAGATATCTTTTAGTGTTGAGATTGAACATGCAAAATGATGTGTCCATTTACCTCAAAATGAATGTCATAGCAGCATACTTTTTCTATGTTTTATAAATAATAAAGCATCAGTGGTCCATAAAATTCTCTGAATGTGTCATGTAGGTTCTTAAACTATTAATGTGCAACCTAAACTTGCTAAGTGATCCACCTGAGATCCAAAACGCATGGTAAACCCTTGAGCTATGTAGTGTCGTTTTGGGATGGGCAAAAATAAGCTTTTGAACTTCGATTATTATTGCCTTTCACTGTTGAGATTGAACATGCAAAATGGCATTTCAATTTATCTCAAAATAAACTTTATAGCGGGTATACTTTTTCTATGTATATGAATACATTACGATAGAAAGCAATGGTAAAAGATGTGTTGTACAATGATGAAGATTTCGAAAATGACACTTTATTTTGCATTGAACCATTCTTATTTTGTCAAGAAGGAGATTGCTCTGTTGGTAGAGCAAGTGACCCCCTTTGCCTATAACCAGAGATAAAGGGGATTGATGAAAAAAACAAGCTCTAGATTCCCTTTTCAATCTCCTTTCCCTAATTATTTTTCTCAATTGGGAAAACCACCCCCTCAATCCCTCAAAGATAGGGGAACAACCAGCGATTTTTCTCAATTTCCCTTTCTTCCTTCCCCTCATTCACATATTGGGCCCCATGTGCATGTGTCGCCGTGCCATGCCACGCCATGCCCCGTGCTGGACATGCAATTACTGCTGCAGGCGTATGCATACAGGCGAGGCGTCACCGCGCTGTGCTGTCGAGAGATGGGAGAGAGCAAAGAAAGAAGGAGAAAGAGAAATTGCTTTGCCAGTGACATGTGGGTCCCACATATTAAAGAGGACGAAACTTCCTCAATTTGCTAGAGCACATATCCCCTGTACACTGTAATTTATTTTTCTCAATATCGTATATAAGATTTTATTAAGGGAAAGGGGTTTGGTGGAGATGCTCTAAGGGGTTTGATACTTTCCTGTCTTAAGACACATAGAATACCTTCTCTCCATGGCTGGCTTTTCTTTTTCAAGAAAGGCTTAGTGTTTTATCACAAAATTGTATATATCAACCCAATGCCTTTGGTGTTAGTATATCCATTGACAAACCTACATCCATAATACATCTTTCAAGAGTAGTGTCCTAGTGCTCTTTTATAAAAGTTCACACATCTCAAAGCAATCAAATGTTTCTAGTATTATGGAACCATGAAGAGTGATCTTGTCGTTCTTTCTCCCTTCTCCCATTGAGAGAGAACCATCCATTTCCTACTAATCAGTATGAGGAAATCTAAAGAATTTAATAGTCCTCAAAGGTTCAAGAGGGTTGTGAGGTACTATGTTGAGGTTATGCCTTTAATTTTAGTTGAATTCAAAGAATCTTGTCCTCTTGCCATTTACCCGTGTTGACCAATTGTAATTATTTTGTTCGTACCTATGGGGTTCATTTGCAAATAATATGCATGCTCAGGTTGCATATTATAGTAGATCTGAATCCCCGAGGTGCTGGGATACCACATATGGTGTCATAGAAAAATATATTTTTTTAGAAGGTGAGCAAAGTTGGGTGGTGTGGTAAATGGGAGCTGGTATCTGATAGTGGCTATGGTGTTGTAGTTTGTGTTGGAGGTGATCATGCAAGTTTATTCATGTAGCAGTGAAAAGATAGCTGGGGACATGTTGGGTGGGTTGTGTGTGAGTCTGGGTGATAGGGATTGTGAGGACCAGAGAGTGTGTAGGTAGGAGTGGAGGAGTAGAAGTGTTGGAGGACAGGGGTGCGGGGAGAGAAATTTTCTTGTAGAGGTGGTGGTTCTTGTTTAGGTTATTAGAATGTTAATGATCTAGTATCAGAGTGTGGAAATGCTCATCTCCATAGTAACAGAATTACTAGCACACATAAATGGTGTGCACATCCTTAGGGACATCACACTAACATTGCTGAAATTATCTTCTTAATTGAGCAGCAGAGCTCCTGCCTTTTCGTTTTAAAAAAATCTAGATCTGAGCATGATGTATTGCTCTGAAGTCTTTTACTTGAATGTAGGATCTGACTTTAGGCTTCTGAAGTCAGGATTTTTCTGTTGTATTTTTTTTTTCTTTAGAAAATGTACATAGAACTTGACTGTAATGTTTTTTTCCTTTTTTTATATGCTGGAGTTATGCTTTATATTGTTTCATTGTTCAACTGGTTACACAGCAGCACAATATACATTTGGCATCTCCAGCACACTGTTTCTTGCGTTTGAGAAGCTAATTGGTTATTCTTACTGCAATAACTTTCAAATGTAGGGGTATCTTGTGTGCTATTTGATTATTTTGGAGTTGTGAGATTTTGTACTGGTGCTGCCGGTTACCGTGCTTAACAGTCCACTCTTCAATCAGGACTCATCTAAGCGAAGTACTGGAACTTCTAAGCTCAGTTAAACTCAGATAGTTGTATTATTTTTAAATTTTTTTGGAGAGTGCAACTATTATTTTTTTGTGTCAATAAGTACACAACTATCATCAAGGCTCTTTGATCATGAACTGTGATCAAGGGTTGAGATTTGATTGGGAGTAGGCACTTATTATACCCTTTCTTTTTGTTCTAGCAGTTCTCAGAAGTGTTTGGCCTTAGAAGGTGAGCTTGATCTCTTCTTCTGATAGAGCTTTACATCATGTGCATGCTTTTGGTTGGTTTTATGAATCTAATCCATTTCTTTTCTTGGAATGGTTGCATAATTTGAAAACTTGCGAGTTTTAATATGATTCTAGAGTTGAAGATAAGGAGCGGAGCTAGGTTTAAACTCTGTGACTTGGTTGTTGCGTGCAACGGATCAACTACGTTGAGTTTTTCTGTAGGTAAGTGAAATGTTGGTGATCCTAGGATTTTCCCTTAATTGAGCAACAGAGCTCCTGACTTTTATTTTTTAAAAGGGAAACTATGTTAATATTTAGTTTACTTAATTAACAGTGCCTGATTTTAGCTACAGGATGGTTTCTTCTTGTAAGTGAATATCTATAAATGCATATATAAAAAAGGAACTCTGAATTTCACGTATAGAATTTACAGGGCTCAAAAACTTGACTTTTGTGTGCCTCAGATTTGTGCTTTAGGGATGGTGCCTAGGTCAGAAAAATCCATGTTTTAAGGCTTCCTAAAACTTGTTTTTTTTTTCAGTTACAATCTATATTGGAATTAAGTTACTTTATACTTGAGTTGCATTCACTTTTTTTTGTTAGTACAAAGTATGAGCTATAGATCTTAAATTTTGTGGCTGAAAAATAGGGCATTAGGAGCCCTAAAACACCCATTTGTTGAGTGTTATATAGAAAATATAAAGAAATGTATTCATGCGTAATTTGCATATCAAAGGAAGCACACGAATATTTAACTGATGTTGCTCTATCTTAACATTTTTATGCAGAGTAACGGCAATTGGATCAATTCAAGTAGGTGAGTGGAATTGATCCTCTTGAAGATTCTGATCCCAGTTCAATTCACAACTAGAGCCGTGAACTCTATAGGTTTTCTCGTGTAAACTTAACACTAATTTGGCTGCTCTTCTGGATCTGGGCGCACAAATTTGAAATATTGAAATATTGGGAGTGCTGGTGTGATATAGAGGTCTAGGAGGAGATATGAGGTACTACTTGCGTCAGGTCCAGCGTTTGGTTGGAGATATGGAAGGAGGAGCACTCTTGTTTATAGATGACCTCAACTCCAAGTGACAAAGCGAACAGCTGTTGAAGTGTTGAAAATTTCCCTTCTATTTCTGTTTCTTTTTGCTGAACTTGGAGATGGAGGTGAATTCCTCTAGTGAGGAAACGGTGGTAAAGGTGAGTTCTATAATGTGCTTGTTAATTTGTGGTAAAGAAGGAACATTTTATCACTGTTCTTTGTAGATAAGAAAGCCATACACAATAACAAAGCAGCGGGAGCGATGGACAGAGGCTGAGCACAAACGGTTCCTTGAAGCCTTGAAACTTTATGGCAGAGCATGGCAGCGCATAGAAGGTAAAATCTCCAGCGATTGTATCCAAGTAGTTTTATGCTATTGTTTCCTGACTTCATCAATATGTAACCACTGAGGTTTATTCATGTGGATTCAGTTTGCTTATTGATACTGATTGCACTTTTTTTGTTTGTTTGTTTGGTTTCTAAATCGCTCCATAGAGCATGTTGGGACAAAGACGGCCGTGCAGATCAGAAGTCACGCTCAAAAGTTCTTCACCAAGGTTCTTTCTCTATCTGATTAGCTAGTGCCCTTGTTTGGTTCAGTGCTGTTGCCCTAGCATTCTAGTTGCATTGCCTTCAAATTTGTTGGAATGGCTTTGGTGCTAGTGCTAACTTCCTGATTTTTAGTGTCTTTACATTACTGCATTATTTTTCGATTTACATATGTGCCACAGTGATGGATTTGAAGAGCATGAACGCTAGAGAGATAGCGGAACACCTCTTACCCTTAGGGGTTGGGTGGCTTTCATATATATAGTCATACATGACTTGGAGTACAAGTAAACACAATTACATAGGACCCCCTAGGATATATACAATTATATATCTAACACTCCCCCGCAGTCTAAGCGGGAGTATCGCGGACGCAAAGACTGGACTTAAAATCAGTAAATAACTGTACAGGCAAACCCTTAGTCATGATGTCAGCGAACTGATGAGAGGACGGCACATGGAGCACTCGAAAATCACCAAGCGCGACCTTCTCGCGGACGAAGTGGATGTCGATCTCAATATGCTTGGTCCGACGGTGATGGACAGGGTTAGCTGTCATATACACAGCACTGACGTTGTCACAGAAAACAACGGTGGCAGAAGACAGTGGCAGATGCAGCTCCTGCAGCAACTGACGCACCTAGCAGCACTCGGCGACAGCGTGGGCAACAGCACGGTACTCTGCTTCAGCACTGGAGCGAGAAACCGTAGTCTGCCGCTTAGAGGACCAGGACACCAAGTTGTCACCGAGGTAGACGCAGTAGCCAGAAGTAGAACGCCGAGAGTCTGGACACCCAGCCCAGTCAGCGTCGGAGTACGCGGTGAGGGACTGGACTGGACAGGGCCAGTTCCAAGGTGAAGTCCGGTGGAGAGAGTGCCCTTGACATACCGAAGAATCCGCTTGACCAGCGCGAGATGTGGCTCGCGGGGATCATGCATGAAGAGGCACGCCTGCTGAACAGCATAAGCCAAATCCGGTCGAGTCAGAGTCAGGTACTGGAGGGCACCGGCGAGGCGACGGTACTCAGACGGATCCGTGACAGGAGCACCATCAGAGGCCGAAAGCTTAGCCTTAGATTCCACTGGCATCAACGTGGAGTGACACTCAGCCATGCCAGCGCGCTGGAGCAACTCGGTAGCGTACTGACGCTGAGACAGGAACAAGCCGCCGGAGGAGCGCGTGACGGAGATGCCGAGGAAGTGGTGGAGCTCGCAGAGGTCGGTCATCGCAAACTCAGAACGTAGGCGCTCTGTGATGCGAGTACGGAGTGCTGAGGATGAGGCCGTCAGGATGATGTCGTCGACGTAGAGCAGCAGGTAGGCGACACCATCGTTCTCTTTATAAATAAAGAGAGATGCATCGGATGCAGACGGGCGGAAGCCGAGTGTGCGAAGATGCGAGGCGAAGCGCTGGTGCCAAGCGCGGGGAGCCTGCTTCAGTCCGTACAGCGACTTCTGCAGCAGGCACACGTGGTCGGGCGTCGAAGGATCAACAAAGCCAGGTGGCACACTGTCTCATCGAGATGACCATGGAGAAAGGCGTTCTTCACGTCAAGCTGATGTAGAGGCCAGGAGCGTGAGGCGGCGATGCTGAGGACGATGCTAATCGTGGCCGGCTTGACGACTGGACTGAATGTCTCATCGTAGTCGACGCCGTACTGCTGGGAGAAGCCTCGAACCACCTAGCGCGCCTTGTGGCGAGCGAGCGTGCCATCGGAATGGAACTTGTGCCGGAAGATCCATTTGCCGGTGACAACGTTGGTGTGGGGTGGACGAGGCACCAGGCGCCAGGTGCTGTTGTCGATGAGCGTCTGGTACTCGTTGGCCATGGCCGCACGCCACTGTGGATCGGCGAGGGCGCTGCGGTAGTCGCGTGGCAGTGGTGATGCGGTGGAGACGAAGGCACTGCTGTAGTCGACGGGAGTGATGGCGCCCGTCTGGAGTCGAGTCAAAGCGCGAACAGGGCAGCTGGGAGGTGCTGCAGCGGCGCCGGTCGCCTCCCCAGCCGTGCTGGGAGGTGCTGGATCAGCTCTAGTCGTCGGGGCCGTGCTGCCGGGCGCCGGGACAGCACTGCTGGGCGCCTGTGCAGTGCTGCCGGTTCCTGGGGCAAAAGCGCGCGGCGTCGGGGCAGGGACTCCGGCCGGCGGGGCAGCAGGACGCCGCTCGTAGACGCGGCCGAAGCGACTCGGGGCTGCTGCATCGGTCGGCGGGGCAGCAGGGCGCCGCTCGTAGACGCGGCCAAAGCGACCCGGCGGTGATGGCGGCGGCTCCAGAGGGCCGCAGGCGATCACGGCGGGATCATTGGTCGGAGCGCCGGACGGGGGCACCGTGCCACGCCCGCCAGACGGAGCCTGCTGTGACAGCGGTAAGTCGCTGTCGTCGTCGAGGAACTCGAGGGAGCTTGCCGTACTCGAACCTGCAGTGTTAGTGGCATAAGGAAAGGATAGTTCATCGAAAACGACATGTTGTGAGATGATTATGCGCTGCGTGGAAACGTCAAGGTAGCGGTACCCCTTGTGGGAGGAGGGATAACCAAGGAAGACGCAGGCAGCGGAGCGAGGGGCAAGCTTATGGGTCGAGGTGGCTGAAAGATTTGGGTAACACAGACAGCCGAACACGCGAAGGTGGGAAAGGTCTAGAGACTTGCCAAATAGGCGAGAGAAGGGAATCTCGGTACCGAGGCGGAGCTGGGTCGGCGGTTGAGTAGATATGTGGATGTGCTGAGCGCTTCAGCCCAGTAGGCTGGAGGCATGGAGGCATGGAGAAGCATGGTGCGGCTGATGTTGTTAATGGTTCGGATGATGCGCTCGGCCTTTCCGTTTTGAGCTGAGGTGTACGGACAGGACATGCGCAGAAGGATGCCGTGGGCAGCGAGGAACCGAGCGGTGGCGTTGTTAAGAAATTCAGTCCCGTTATCTGCCTGGATGCATTTAACAGGGAGGCTGAACTGAGTGCGTGCGTATGCGCAGAAATCCACGAGATGTTGATGCACATCGGACTTGCGGCGAATGGGAAACGTCCAACAATAATGAGTATAATCATCCAATATAACAAGGTAATATGAATGACCAGAAACACTAGCAACTGGAGATGTCCATAGATCATAATGCAAAAGCTCGAAGGGTGCACTAGTACATGACGTGGAACTGGAAAACGGTAGGCGAACATGTTTGCCTAACTGACACGCATGGCACAAACTAGACGCAGACTTGACGGATGGAACCAGGGACTAGAGACCGGTGACGGCGGCAGGACCAGGATGCCCGAGGCGGGCATGCCACAAGCTGGCGGTGGTGGTGGAGGTGGCGAAGGCGCGGCTGGTGGAGGCAGCGGTGGGGTAGGCGTAGAGGTCACCGGAGCTATTGCAGCAAAGCATCACCTGACTGGTCCGAGGATCCTTAATGGAAAAACCAAAGGCGTCAAATTCAACGGAACAATGATTATCACGTGTGAATTGACGGACTGAAAGAAGATTGCGAATAATATGTGGAACCACCAAAATATTATTGAGCGCAAAGTTGGATGAAGGAGACGCGAGCTGGGAGTCACCCTGGCAAGTGACTGGTAGGGAGTTGCCGTTGCCGACAACAACCGAGGAGGAAGAAGAACGGGAGCGAGAGAGGAGTATACCGTCGTTGAAGCTCATGTGCGAGGTGGCACCGGTGTCCATCACCCAGGGTGCGCTGCCTGAGTTGAGTTGCATCTGGCTCAGGGCAGCCACCAGGGCAGTAGGATCCCACACCTGCTACTGCGGGGTGTAGGCGGTGTGTGCCTGAGGAGGCTGGCCGTACGGGCCAGGGCTGGCTGGAGGGCGCCACTGCCCACCGCCGGCAGGGAGGCCGGCCCCCGGGCTGAAGCAGATCCACGGCCCGGGAGGCGGTTGCTGCTGCTGCTGCTGTCCACGCCGCCCACCGCGGCGGTTGCCACCCCTGTTGTTGCCCTGACGAGGCTGAGATGGGTTGGCAGGGGGACGGTAGGAGGAGGACGGGGGGCGGCAGCCGTCGGTGCCGCAGCTGGAGGAAGACGAACTGCCCACAACCAAAGCTATGTTCTTCTGAACTTTCTCCTCATTGGCGAGGCGAAGTTTCCTTCAGAACCAGCATGTTGCGAGCGGCGGCGAAGGTGGGCAGCACGTCACGGTTGGCGATGTCGTCGGCCGTGCTGAAGAAGCGAGGGTTGAGCCCGCGGAGCAGATTGAGGACAAGCCGAGGATCGGCGACCGCCTGGCCGACGTCGCGAAGAGCATCGGCGGCCTGCTTCATGCGATGGCAGTACTAGTCGATGCTGGAGTCGCCCTGGGTCATGGAGTGGAACTGCTCGCTGAGGAAGACGGCCCGAGGCGCTTTGTTGGCATGGAACAGAGCGGCAATGGCATCCCAGAGCTCGTGGGCGTCCTGATCTTCTGCCATGGCGAGGTCGAGGGTGTCGTCGGAGACGGAGCCGAACATCCAGCCACGAACGGCGCAATCCGCTGCATCCCACAGCGGATCGGCGGGGTTGGCGGCAGTGGTGCCGTCGATGTGGCCACGTAGCATGAACTTGCCGCAGAGCGCCTTGAAGAACGCGGACCACTTGGTGTACTTAGGGTTAGCCAACTCCAAGGTGATTGGAACGTGGTTCTTGACGTTGACGGCGACGTAGTTGGGAACGGCGGCGGGGACGGCGGCCGTTAGTGGATCAACCACACCACCGTCGTTTTTCTCCTTCGGAGGCATGGCGGCGACCAGGGAGAAGGCAGGGAGCGGCGGCGGCGGCAGCAGCAGGGGGTTTGGCGGCGGCGGCGGCCTGGGCTAGGCAGGCGGCGGCGGCGGAAGCGGTGGTGCTAGGGTTAGGATCTAAACCTAGGCGAAAGATACCATGTAGAGAGATAGCGGAACACCTCTTACCCTTAGGGGTTGGGTGGCTTTCATATATATAGTCATACATGACTTGGAGTACAAGTAAACACAATTACATAGGACCCCCTAAGATATATACAATTATATATCTAACATGAACCATGCATGATTTATTTGTTTTAACCTCAGTGCTCTGTTTATTAACTGATTAAATAAATTCATATTGAAATTAAAAAAAATGCTAGGAATTTGCTTATACTCGGTTCATTTATTTATGTATTCATGCTGTCATTGAGATTATAATTATCTATATTGCGTAAAATGACTCTGAAGTACCAATAATGGGATGGAAACTTGTTAGAGTGAAATTAAATTGTATATGAAAAATATTGAGCTGCAGAAGACAAACACCAACTTAATAATAAACACATAACATGATATGAGCAACAAATACCTATTCAAGTTTTTTTTCATGCTCTACACTGTCCCTTGTGTCTTTTTCCCTGCTGTGTGACCTGTCTGTCCTCGGCCTTTTAGGGGCGGCCGTGACAAGGTTTCAATTTACGAGCTCACCACATACTGTTGACAGTTCATGATTTGCCACCCTGGCTCACTTTCATTGCATAGATGATCCCACATGTCATTGGGATGGGCATGGGGATGAGGTGCGGGGTGACAACTCCTGAACCAGCCAATCTTAAAAGTGTTCATGGAACAACCATTAGAAGTGTTGGCTCAGTGAGGTTGCATTGTCCCTCTCCATGGCATCTTTGCCAATTCCATGGAAGGGAAAGGATGGCAAGGTTAGTATTTTGAGAAATACAATTTTTAGGCCTTCAAAGCTCATATATAGGAAGCTAAGTGTAGCTTGGTTGAGGGTGTGGATGACCACCTAGGTTCAGTTAAGGGTGTGGATGACTGCCTGGGTTCAATTCCTTGTCAAAGCGAATTTGGGTACCTATTTTCTTCTTAATTAAAACCACCTAATTATTTCTAGATTGGTGTAGTTTTTCTTCTTTTTTGAGCTCATATATTGTGGCCACCCAGCTATGAGCCTATGACTATTTGATCGTGCTTGGTGTTTTAGGTTATGTGGCCAGTTAAGGGGCAAACAACTTTGTGCTGTTGTACATTTGTACTCGCCAGTATTTGAGATGCTTTCTTAAAAGTCAGAGGGGTGTGTGTGGTGTTTCCAAGGGTTCTTACCACCTTTTTCTTCTTAATATAATGATACACATCTCTCCTGCGTGTTCGATAAAGGGTAACTAGTGACACAATTTAGCTTCATTAATACATATGGTGCTTAACGTTTTACCTTTTTTACCAATTGACTTGTAGTTGGAGCAAGGAAGAGATGGATGAATGGGGAAAAAATCCATCCTTCAACCTCCACTCAGGTGAAGCAAATGTTAGAATTTGGAGCAGGTGTGTGTGTGTGGTGTTTGTGGGGTTGTTCGGGCTCTTGCCCTTTTCTCTTCGTAACATAATGAAGTGCAGCTCTCCTGTGTTTTCGAGGAAAAAAAAAGAATTTGGAGCGGGCATTCTAGCAGTCACTAGTTCACTATGTTAACGCATTATTTTTTTCTGGAAAGCTGTGTCACTGTATTTTTCTTGGGGAATAAAAATTTTGTCTATCCAGAATTGTAAGACCTTGGCCACAACATTGAGAGCCTAAAAGGTGAAAGCAACACTTTGGAACGTCATTATGGTTTCGGGCATTAAGTAGTTCATGTCTAGACCTTCCTCAAACCATCACATTTCAGATGCACTTGTAGGTTCCTTGATCCTACTGCGGCTGCGAAGAGTGTAGGGATAGGAAATTGGGGGACAGGGGCGAGGTTGACGACGCCGGGGCTGAGCAGGGGCGGCGGCGGCTGAGTGCGTGGCTGCTGCCCTAGGCGTGCGCAGGGAAAGATGGCAGAGAGATCACGGTAGATGGCCCTTGAGGCCAGGCAAAGATATTTGCCTTGCTTAATCAGTTCCTAGATTGTTAAGGGTATTTATTCCCCTTCCAATACAAACTTGATTACAACTCTATAATAAGAATACCAAATATGAAAAGGACTCTAGGTAGGGGGTGTCCAGCCCTCCTCCCCTATGCGCCGACCAGGCTACTGGGCTAGCTAGCAGCCCCTCTCCCGACCAGGCTGCTCGGCTAGCTAGCAGCCCCTCACTATGCACCGACCAGACTGCTGGGCCGACCAACTAATCAGTGAGCCGAGCTGGGCGCTGATAGGTGACACTGGTCATAACATGTACCATTATATTTGTTCTAAACCAACACTGTAGTCAGTAATCACAGCCAAATAGCTCCGAAGCTACTGCTTGACTTTTGTAGGCTGAAACCCACTATGAATGGGCTTCTTTTTGGATCTGGTTTAGTGGTAGCCAAATCAAAACAAAATTTCACTTTTATTTGTGCAAACTCGCAATAAGCAACAGGCACACAGAGGTCTGGTAGTTCATTGCTTTTGATTTCCCTCAGTTATATTTCTGGTAATATGAATTCAATCCACCCAAATGCCACAAGGTTCCTCTAGCTATAATCTCAAAGGCCCTATGCTGCATTCCTGCTTGGTCAATGATGATGGGCATCATGGTTGACATGTCTGAACCTCGCCATGACAATCTGAGGCCAGGAGATAATATTTCTGATATATAAATTACTTCAAAGATTTCACATAAAACCATGAACATTATTTTCTTAATTAACGGTGAAGGAAAACTGCCCGCAAAAACTTTTCAATTCGAGAATCTCTGCCTTTTCAGTTAAATTTGATTTTGATTTTTCTGTTGTCTGTCAGCATCATCTAAGAGAAACAGGAGTGTTTCTTTTCTCGAACACGCAGGAGACCTCTGTATCATTATATTAAGAATAAAAAAGGGAAAAGACACCCTTACAACCCCCCACACTCACACCGAAGTTTCTAAGAGTACATCCTTGCCCTTGCTATAAAAAATAGTGACCTTGATCTAGACCTCACATAGGCAGCAGACCAGCCAGGTAAGAAATGCCCGTGGTCAGTGTTGCCTGCTAGGTTTACTGTCCTGCCTGTCTAGTTAGATTGTGTTTTTCCCCGTTGAACTGGCTACTTGGTATTCAGGTTAGTTTCTATGGATTTGGGTAGCAAATAGTAAATCAAATCTCCATACGAAGTTATTTTTCCCTAGTCTATTCTTATCCTTCTCTAGAGAATCATGTATGCAATTCAACCAGCAATATCCCGCCTATTTCTCTAGTCTCTTAGAAGGAATGATATAAACTTATAAGACAAGCTGAATTAATGATATGTACTTATCAGGGTTATTAAAATGCTATTACAAACTGTTTCCAGCCAGAGTTTTCTAATATGATGTTGTGGAAATATGCATATTTTCCCAAGATACAACTGAACAAGGTCTTCATGTCTAATCACCTTTGATACCTTGTATCTGAAACATTTCTGAGAAGATTGTGAGCAAAGTCTGAAGATTCTTCCTTTTTTTTTTTGCTTTTGTAGTTGACCAATTCATTATCAAGAGTGAATATGTGTTATAGTGTTCTACCAATGCAGTCTGGCTGATCAACTTCTGAAGCAGATAACAAGAAACACTTGGGGTGGGGTCCAGAGGACCTATGCAAGTTTAGAGTCATTTTTTATGGGGGTGGGGGTAGTTGATGCAAACTAGTGGGGTGAAGGGGTTTGCTTGGCTGTGACTTCATATGTTCTTATACTATCTATTGTCTAATTTCTTTCACAAGTGGCTCTTTTGATTTAGTCCAAATTTGCTAGCAGTGTCAGTTTGCACCCAGTACTTTTATCTTTATAATGTGGATTGGAGGTTTTGAGTAATTATTATTGCTATATTTTCATGGAGGGTTGTAAAGAAAAGGAAATGAAGCTTAAATACTGGCTATGATTTGCTTGTCCCTTTCATGGTAATTAGTAAAGATGAACAGTAAAAGATAGAACTTCAGTACATTGTCTGTATTTTATTCCATTCATTCACATGTTCTTCACCACCCAGTTTCATCCTGCAAGTGCTACAATGTAGTGCTGTAGGAGGGGAAGGTTTCAAACATTTTTGTACCCGACCTCTGTCCTTGTCATTGAGCCACACCCCAACATACAAACTCCGTGCTGGCAAGCTTGCAGCTAGCCCCCTTTCTGGGTACGAAGAAATGAAGCACAGTTTCTTTCTTCTGTAGGTTTCATTTTCATTATCTGTTCTTTCTATATTCCATGAGATAAACGGTTCTGGAGTCATGTGTTAAGAGTAGGATTAACCAGGTGCCACCTAGTATCCGTCATTTCTGTGCATTGTCCTCAGACAAGCTTGTAGCCAGTGAAACCCTTTCCATCCAGTTGTCATTTGCTAATCTGTAGATCAGCAAAATACAGTGCATTTTCTCATCTTAAGTTTTTTTTAAAGTTTTCTAATAGCCTTCTGTTGATAATTCTTTCTCCACATGATTGATATCTGCAGTTTTGCATTTTTCTCATTCCATAACTTGAACTTTTGAGCATAATTTCCAATTTGATATAACTTATGATATGAAAGTTTCAGATAAGGGACAGGGGAAACGTCAAACTTGAAGAAAAAAAATCCTTGGTTTAGCTGTGAAATCATGTCTTTGCTAAATGGCATTAAACTATTCCACTTATGTTGCATTCTTTGAACAGTGTTTTTCTATAATCACTATGTTCAGTCATAATTGGTGCAAACTGAAAAGAAATGTGCCATTGTCATTAACCTTTCCTCCCCTGAGATTCATGTATTATCCTACTAGTTTCTGATTGGCTGGAATCTGTATAAGCTGACTTATTTTGTTACCTTGTAAGGTTATATATATTTAGAGACTAACAAAATCTAGTCACTGGCAACAGTTTCATGTCCTTCATTATTTCCTTCAAGCATGTAATTTTATTTTCAATGCCTGTACCTAACAAATTAGGAAATTGCAGTTGGAAAAGGAAGCTATGAACAATGGTACTTCTCCGGGGCAAGCCCATGACATTGACATACCTCCACCACGGCCTAAAAGAAAGCCTAACAATCCATATCCTCGAAAAAGTGGTCTCAGCTCCGAGACACCAACCAAAGAACTTCCAAATGACAAGTCAACAAAACCAAATATGCCCTTGAGCAATGGGAATGTACAAATGGCAGGCGATGCATCTCTTCAGGTAATTTCTCGCTGGTATTTTGCTTTCCTAGGAACACATGTTATCCTCTGTATAAGTATCTTTAATTTTCTTTAACTGTAAACTCACTTGCATCCAGAAATTTCAAAGGAAGGAGTTGTTTGAAAAAGGAAGTTGCTCGGAAGTTCTTAATCTCTTCCGTGATGCCCCATCTGCATCATTTTCTTCTGTTAACAAAAGCTCTTCAAATCATGGTGCGCCCAGGGGGATTGAGGCAAGTAAAACAGAAATCCGAGATATGACCATCATGGAAAATAATTCTCTTAACTCCAACATGCAAGAGGATGTAAAGGAGATCAATGATCAGGAAATGGAAAGGCTTAATGGTATCCAAATCAGCTCTAAATGTGAACATTCTCATGAGGGATATTTGGACATCTCAATGCAACAAATGAAGCTAAAGCCAAAGTCTGTGGAGACAACATATGTGGACAAACAAACTGCAAGAGCTTCACACTCTCTAGTGGAGAGAAGTGGGACAGCTAGCATTCTGGTAACTGCAACTGAAGGAACTCATCCTGATCAAACAAGTGATCAAGTGGGAACCAATGGAAGCATGAACCCATGCATTCATCCAATGCTTTCTGTAGATCCAAAATTTGATAGCAGTGCCACACCACAGCCTTTTCCTCATAATTATGCTGCCTTTGCTCCAATGATGCAGTGCAACTGCAACCAAGATACCTACAGGCCATTCGTCAACATGTCATCCACCTTCTCCAGCATGCTTGTTTCCACGTTGTTGTCAAACCCTACCATCCATGCAGCTGCCAGGCTCGCAGCATCATACTGGCCAGCAGCTGAAGGTAACACTCCTATGGATCCTAATCAAGAAAATCCTGCAGATGGTGTTCAAGGAAGGAACATAAGCTCTCCTCCAAGCATGGCTTCCATTGTAGCAGCTACAGTTGCAGCAGCATCTGCATGGTGGGCAACACAAGGTCTTCTCCCTTTCTTCGCTCCACCCATGGCTTTTCCATTTGTACCAGCTCCTAGTGCTGCCTTTCCCACAGTTGATGTTCCACGACCTTCAGAGAAAGACAGAGATTGCCCAGTTGAAAACGCACAGAAGGAATGCCAAGAAGCTCTAAAACAGGGACAGTTTGAAGGTTTAAGAGTTGCTGCTTCTTCAGAGTCTGATGGGAGTGGAAAAGGCGAGGTGTCTCTCCACACAGAGTTAAAGATATCTCCTGTCCAGAATACTGATGCCACACCTACACCTACCACAGGAGCTGACACAAGTGATGCATTCAGGAATAAGAAAAAGCAGGATCGCTCTTCATGCGGTTCTAACACACCTTCAAGTAGTGATATAGATGCGGACAATGTTCCTGAGAAGGAGGACAATGCTAATGAGAAGGCGAAGCAAGCCTCCTGCAGCAACTCTTCAGCTGGTGACACTAACCACCGCAGATTTAGAAGCAGTGGAAGCACAAGTGATTCATGGAAGGAAGTTTCCGAAGAGGTTATAATCTACCAACAATATGCAAATTCACTCTGTCCAAATCTTTGAGCATGCAGTACTGCCTTTCTAATTCACTTTGTTGTTGACAGGGTCGTCTGGCTTTCCATGCGCTGTTCAGTAGAGAAAAGCTTCCCCAAAGCTTTTCTCCCCCACAAGCAGAAGACTCAAAGGAGGTTGCCAAGGAGGAGGAAGATGAAGTTACGACAGTGGTCGTTGACCTCAACAAGAATGCCACAAGCGTTGATCATGACCTCGACATAATGGATGAGCCAAGGACTTCCTTTCCCAGTGAATTGTCGCACCTGAAGCTGAAATCGCGCCGAACAGGCTTCAAGCCATACAAGAGATGTTCTGTGGAAGCAAAGGAGAATAGGGTGCTGGCTAGCGACGAGGTTGGTACCAAGAGGATTCGTCTTGAGAGCGAAGCATCCACATAATCGATCTCTACATGGTTACCGGCCCGGCCTGCCTCTACCATTGAAGTTTATGTTAAAGTTATATTATATTTACATCTAAGCTACTAGAGGACTTCATACCTTGCAATGCAGTGCTTTATTAAACTCAATCTATTGTGTGCTGTATTTTAATACTTGTCAAGCAGCCCGCTAGACTGCTTTTAAACCTTATCTCGTATAGTCTCTGATTTAAGCATTAAGCAACTATTGAACTTCTTGGTCAAAAGGTATTTTCCTTATTGTTTATATTTTGGAAAGGAAAATAATTGAAATTTGATTCATTTTGCAGGGTCATGCATTTGCATAGCACACTTGATGCAAAAGTTTATTTGATCAAGTTGTAGTGGACTAGGCTGTGTGAGAGGGCGAACATTATGACTAATGTAGGTCAGAAAATAATTTGAACATTGTCATGTTTGCTGTTGCCAGTAGGTTGTGTAGAAAAAGTACTCACATAAATGTTCCACTTCCATTTTAATTTGTGTTATGCTCTCATGGACTTCAACTAATTTAATCTCTACATGCCTGCCCCTGCATCTCCATCACTATATTGAGAGGAACCTATTTTCTATACAATTTGACTAAATAAATTTATGTTTCTTATATTATGTCGGTTGAACCGCAAGCAGTATTCATGTTACAATTAAAAACCAACATGACTGATGGTCTGACTTTTTTCCTAGTTAAAGAATTTCTTATTCAAAATGACTCAGATCGATATGGAGAGCATCTGAGAGAGTGAGATTCTAGGCGGCCTTGGCCTTATTTGTCTGTGTTTTTTCATGTATCGTATATACGTGGTCATCAGGCTGCTATGCATGGCACTTATTGCCAACTGGAATGCTCTTTCGCTTTTCATCATCAGTTTAATAATGTGCTGAGAGGATGCGCACAAAAATAATCGAACATGTGATGTTATCCACTTGCCTGATGAAAAGGAAAAGGCAGCCTGGGGTGGGAGTGGGAGTGGGAGTGGGAAGAACATGTTCAACACGCGTCCACTTGCAAACAGGGCAGAACTTCAGTTTTAAAATGATTCCCTGTTCTTTTTGCAGGCAGTTTAGATGCATGATTCATATAATTGTACATGCATGTTGCATGCAAGTTGCAACAACATGCATTTCTGTAACAGATCATCACGCGTACATATAATTGCCTGTTACCAAGTGGATAATGTTTCATATGTAGTATCAGTCGTCGAGGTAATTCTTGATTTTCTAAAGAAAAATAAAAAAATCGAAAAATAATTTTGACATGCATTTAAACTAGACATCTCGATCTTAGCTCAATTTGAAAGTAAAAAGTAAATGGAACAAGAAATAATACATATTTCTGTAACCTTTGTTATTCTCCTTCTAAATTGAGTGAATAATTACTATCGGTACACCTGCATACATTTTGCTCTTAATAATTTGCAGCATGCACTTGGTACTACCAAGAGTGTTTGACTATGGTTGATGGTAGACGCAGTAAAAATCAGTATGATGACTGTATCATTACCTCTGTCTAAGCGACCAAATCTCTCTTTCCCTTCAAAAAGTATAAAAGAAAACTTGTTCTAATTGAATCGGTGAACCTCTACCAACGTACTCATAGAAAAAGTTATGGTATTACGTCGATCCAATTGACCTATAGTCACTTGAGCAGTGTTACCCTAAGATCATACCACTTGCTCAAGTCTAACACTGATAAGGTGATTGGCCCTGCTGGTCTGTTGTCCAACCACCGCCTTCTGGCTACTCATAAGTTTCCCTCTGCTGCATAAGTTTTCTTGTGGACATCAATATAATTCTTTTTTTTTCTGAACAAAGTTGGTTCAGATCATACCTTTCCCATCCTACTTCTTCGTAGAACTTTCATGTACAGGAGATCTAGACCAATTCTTTATGACCAATGCTCTAGTAATTTCCAAATAAATACATGATGGAAGTTTAATTTGACAAAGTGCATACTTCCTTGCGCACAATTTGGTAATATTGCAACAATACTATGTTATGAAAATGTGCATAAACCCAAGACGCCAATGTAAACAGTTCATGATGTTGATCGACAATGTTTACCGAGCGGGGAATATCCGTTCCATTTCCATCCCTACATTAATTCCACTGTACATATTTATATTTAAGTAAGGAACTTCTTGGTGCTAAATTTTAAGTTTTATTTGCCCCCTTAAATTCCTATATATATGTATATTCTGTCACTGATTCTGCTCATGTACATTAATAAGGATGCAGAGACTATTTGCTGGAATATGAGGATTATTCTTCCTGCAACTGGAATTAACTCAAAACCAATCTATTTGTATAAGAATATATCATCACATGGAGCTGACGCCACAAGACACTAGGTAGATGACGTCAGCAGATCAACTTGCCGACTTGATCAACCAAGTTTAAATACTAGTCCTCGGTTTTTGCCTACTTATGTACAGCTGTTTACCTTGGGAAACCTGCTGATTTACACTTGATTACAACCAAAGCTTGTAATAAAAAATCATCATAATAAGGGGGACCATGTCTAGGTGGCCAAACCAGTATTTTACCAGAAAAAGGAAGAGAGGATAGTGGGTTATACCGATCTACTTCCTCAGTCCTAAAAATAATGTCATCCTAGCTTTATCCTAAAGCAAATCATTTTAAGTTTGATGAAATTTATGTACAAATTTATCAATATTTATTATATCAAATAAGTATCATCATTAAACTTATCATAGAATATATTTTCACGGTACATGTACTTAGTGGCATCATAAATGCTGATATTTTTCTCTATAAATTTGATTGAACTTAAGATATTTTTACTTAACATGAAACTAGAATGGCATTTCTTTTGAAACCGAGAGATCACTGATACTCCTCATTTCCTGGAAATTGAATTGTTCCTTGTAATGTTTACAAAGTTCCCGAGAAATATTATCTTGTTCTATCAAGTAGAATAACGAATATTACCAAAGTGTGGATTTGTTTATGGTTTCAGTTAATCTATGCGAACTAATAATGGACGTAAGTCGGCGGCAGGTGGTGAAACAACCTGGTTCCAATTTTCTAAGATTACTGACAATCAATGTTTTAAATAGCGAGCTAAGGCCAAGGTGTTTAGCGTTTTATAAGCCGTAAGTAGCGGACTTTAGCGGCAAAATAACGGTAAAATTGTGCATGAACGCAAATAGCGGCACAATTTTTTTCAAGCTATTTCGGGCTATAGCGGCAAAAATAGCGAGCTATTTTTTTCCTTGCTGACAATATATCCACCCAGTTTCACTTGAGAAGTAGAGACTAGCTAGAGAGCATGCAAAAAGGAAAGGAAAAAGGAAAGAAAAAATATCAATTAAAGGTCATATAAGCACAAGTTTACACAGGGGCCAGCAAACTGCATCTGCAGAATTTCCACGAGGAATCCTTAGTTGACATGAGACATGACCTGCCCCAGCAGCAACAAGTTGCAAACCATAAACCACCGCGTGCCACAGCATGTATGTTGATATATATTCAGGCAGCACTTAGTGGTTTCGAAGGATCAGAATTAAGTAGTTGCTGATTGTTTACTAATAATATTGGTCATACCTTGCCTGCCCCTGCAAATTGCAGAAAGGACAAACCCACTTGTCCCCTAAACACATTTGATTAGTGTATCAAGTAGAAGCCCCTCTCTTCCCCTCTTAGCAAGAAGCTTCTCTTCTCTCACTCAAGAACCTCTCACCAAAGCTGATTCCTCCTCTAGCCATGCCCCTCTACTCTGTCAGTATACTCATCAAGAGATCATATGACGGTGATGAGCTATAGCCAGGCAGGCAGCTAGACAAGATCAAGCTCCCTTAGCTCTTCAGTTGCATTATATTCAGACATGCTCCATCTGCCCTAGATATTCAAGAAAATCCCCCAAAAATATTTCCTAGATCTTGTGCTATATATCTAGCTAGACCAAGAGAGAAGCCCGGCCAATTGATCCCATGTACATGGACCTGAGCTTGGGCACACTGGTAGAAGTGCAAGAAGAAGACCAAGAAGACAACTTGCACCAGCAACGAGCTGGTCAAGATCTCCAGCATGGCGGCGGCGGCGGCGGCGGCGAGCCAAGCCATGGGGTGGAGCGGGAGCACATGTTCGACAAGGTGCTAACCCCGAGCGACGTTGGCAAGCTCAACCGGCTGGTGGTGCCGAAGCAGCACGCGGAGCGGTTCTTCCCGGCTGCCGGCGCCGGGACGCAGCTGTGCTTCCAGGACCGCGGCGGCGCGCTGTGGCAGTTCCGGTACTCCTACTGGGGGAGCAGCCAGAGCTACGTCATGACCAAGGGGTGGAGCCGCTTCGTCCGCGCCGCGCGACTTGCCGCGGGGGACACCGTCACCTTCTCCCGCGGCGCTGGCGGCGGCGCACGATACTTCATCGAGCACCGCCACTGCCAGCAGCGCCGCCAGCGCCGCTGCGATGTCGATATCAGCTTCGGTGATTCTGCTGCCATGCCGGAGTGGCCGATAGTTGTCGGAGTGCAAGCCATGAATGGGGGTGGTGCAACGATGGCCGTGGTGGAGACGGCGGCGTCCCCCGCCATCGTCGGCGCCGGTCATGACATCGAGGTGGGACCCTCGGGGGCGAGGAGCTTCAGGCTCTTCGGGTTCAATGTTGAGTGCAGCGGCGACGATGCACCGGCACCGGCTCCGGCCGAAGTGGAGTATGTCGACGGCGACAGCTAGTAGCAACACGGCGGCGTAGAGTGGGCAGAGATGGATGGTGATCTACTGATCTGGAACCTTTATTACACCATAGGTAGAGCTAGCAATTTCTATGATACAGATTAAAGTGGTGCCTTATTGAATCTTAATTAGTCAAGTTTACTTGATTCCAATTGGATTGTTGATGACTTATTTTAGGTAATTGCATGAAGTGACTAATGGTGATTAGATCCTTTGCTCGGTCTTGTTCTTTGGTTCCTTGTTCTTGTTTTTGCTTCTCTGTATAACTAATATATACTCAGATCCTGCTAGTGCAGTTGATTGTGGCCAATACAAGAGGCGGGTAATTATTTACTATATGGTTAGTTGAGGCCGTGAGATTTATGAACAGACGATCATGGGTTTTGGAATCACGACTGAATTATGGGAGCATATCCGCTTCAAGGCCTTGATTTTGCTTTATTTTATGCGCATTATATGTAGCTTCCATTTAAGCAATTGTGTGTACATCGGATGAATTGAGGTGAATTAAGTTTTTACACTGCCGTATATATGTTCTATGACCATGCTTGTGTGAATCATAGCATAAAGTTGTTCTACAAGTTGAGCAGCAAGTCTTTCCAGCTCATTTCATGGCGCTGTCCCTTTGCCCTTTTTCCTGAATGTGTTAGATGTTTGAGTACAAATTTTGATCACCTTGTTTGCAATATCTAACACATCTTTGAGGTAACGAGAATTAATTGGATGAAACCATAAACCACATCTCAATGTGCTACCACACCATACGTACGTTGTCTTCATCTATATATGATATGTATCTTATATATATTTTGTTTTTTTTCTGTGATTACAAGGATATAATATCTTCTAGTTAGAATAACTGATTGTTTTTGTGTCTTCTTTGTCAAATACACGAAGAAGATTATCACTGTCCCTTTTGTGTATAGGAAGAGCTTCTAAAACTTTCCATGTTCTAACCCCACAAACCTCAGAAAAATGTCGCATTGTTTTGCAAAATACCATTGTGTAGATACCATGTACATTATTATGAGAAATTGCAAACGTATTTTTAGAAAACCATCAAGAACCATGGTGCACATATATACAGCCATTTTACAGCTAGCTCTAGGGCTCAAGGCTGCAATTTGGATGCATATTGCATAAAGAAAAACTAAGGACCTGTTTGGTAGAGTTTGTGCTCCCTGATTCTCCAGTTGTGCTCCCTGATTCCCCGGTGAAGTGATTCTATGCCTGAAAATGAATCTCTTTGATTGTTTAGTCTAAACTCTCAAAACCAGCATGAAGAATCACTTCACAAAATCAGGTTAAGCTACTTTTTTTTAGTTCTGAAGAATAATGGTCCCTTGTGTTTAGGAAATTAACGACAATGCTATGTCACTATGACTAACATGTGTTTTGCAGAGGCAAAGTCATTAGAGTTAGGTCATATGTGATGCTAGATGAATGGGCTTAATGGATATTCATGCCCCGAAGATGGAAATCGTTTCGGTTTCAAAGGATGGTGATACAAGTTAAAGACTAGGCTAGTCCTTAGTGCCATAAGGTTGAGAAGGGCACTAAGTATAGCTAGGACTTTGTTTTTTCCTTTGACCGTACTATTAAGGGGGGTATGAGGTTAGTAGCTTGATCTAGGAGAGTTTGAGAAAGTTGGTGTATGCACACTTGTCACAACTAGTCCTAGAGACCCTGCTAATAGCCCTTGAGATGGTAGGAGTAAAACCCCTTTGAGAGACTTAGTGAAAAGAGTTAAAATCAGGGGAGAAATGAGCTCCGGACCAGTCTGCCTAGGAGGCGTCGGACCAAGGAGAGAAGTCCGACGGTCCTTGCCTTAGGAACCAGCTCCGAGGAAGTGAGCTCTGGACCACCTGTCTGGAAGGCGTCAGACCAATGGTGAATGGTCCGGTGGCCCTTGTTAGACCAAAAGGGCAAGAGAGTGAGCTCCGGACTAGTCCGACGGTGGAGTCCGACGGCTAGTCCGATGCTTCAAGACAGAGATGTGTTCCCCTGCAGTGAGCTCCTTAGCTCCGGACCAGGGCTCCGGACCAAGGAGAGTGGTCCGGAGGTTCGAAGATGAGGTTGAGTTTTCACTCAGTGAGCACCCTGGCTCCGGACCAGCGCGTCGGACCAGGGCTCCGGACTATGGCAAGTAGTCCGGAGGTGTCTGTTTTTAGATGAGTTTGAACTGAGAGTGAGCTCCGGACCAGTGTGCATGGTCCGGTGGTGTGGGCTCCGGACTAGTCTGACACACACGCAGAAATGAGAAAAGGCAAGAAACGGCTAGTTTTGGAGGTGGGGACTATTTATAGTTGCCCATTTCATCCAAGTGAGGCCTCTTGGCCATTGTTACACCTGGAGGAACCTAGAGAGAGTTCTTGGAGAGCCAAGTGCCTAGTGAGGGAGAGATTTGAGAGAATCCATCTTGTTCTTCCCTCCTAGAGTGATTAGGAGTGACTTGTGCATCCATCTACCTTCCTAGCTTTGAGTTGGTCAAGTGAAGGTCTTGTGCTTGTTACTCTTGGTGTTCGACAGCACCTAGACGGTTTGGTGGTGATCGGAGGAAGGTGATTGCCGAAAGATTGTTGGCGGCCCTTCTCCAAGCTTCTGTGATCGGTTGTGGGCAATTCACCGAGCTAGAGTGGAGAAGAATCAGCCCGTAGAGAGCACTCATCCCTTGCGCGGGATTGAGGGGGAGCGATACCTTGCGAGGTGCTCCAACGAGGACTAGGGGGGTGTGTCGACACCTCGATACCTCGGGAAAACATCGTTGCGTCAAGAATTCCTTTTCCCTAGCTCTTTACATTTCCGCACTTATATTCCATCTTGTTCTTACCGTTGCTACTAGAATTGCTTAGGTTGTCTTTCAATTCCATGAACTGCTACTGCTTTCTAGCTAGGACACATGACCGGTAGGCACTAGGGAGTGATTGTCATTTGATAGGTTTTCATATTTGCTTTAGAAATTTAAAATAAGCCCAATTCAACGCCCCCCCTCTTGGGCATCTTGATCCTTTCAAGCTCTCAGCCTCTTAGTTCATTTCAGAGAATCATTCACCACTAAAAAAAGTGTTTGGAGGACTGGGAGTGATTCTCCCTGAGAATCAGCTCCGCGGAGCACTCCCAAACGGCCCCTAATTATATTAATGCGCATGATGTTCTTGTTTTTTATCGGAGAAGAATGTTTTACTGATCTAAGAGCATCTTCAAGAGTCTTTTTAAATCTCGCTTTTTAAATTATTATTATTTGGAGAGCTATTTTCATAAAAAATATTTTCTATATCTCTCATGTGCACTTTAGAGAGTCATTCTCGTTTTCTATCTTCGGCTAGCGAGAAAATCAGAATAGAAGATGGCTATATGTAATGTGGATAATCAAATAAAGTTGTTGGAGCGTATTTTCCTCAAAATTTATATTCCTAGCAACTAAGAAAAATATGGAGAATCTCTTGGAGTTTCTGTAAATGGATTCTTTGAAGAAACAATGTAAAGTGAAATTTTTTAGGGATTTGTTGAGCTGAATATAGAGCCAGTATATATAAAGGTAAACAACCAAAAAAACATTTTAAAATGAAATTATTTTTCCCGTGTGTTAACTTTTGCTGTTTTAGTTCAGCAACATATCCCTGTGTGTGAATAATAAATCATATAACAAGCGCTTGAGAGTGAGCCCATCACAGTACTTTATTTCAGCTTGTATGCTTTGTATACATAGAATTAACTATACGAGTTTCTTGGACTCAAACGAAACGTTACCTTTTTTATTTTGATTAAGATTGTCTCCAACAGAAGACCCATTGGGTTACCCAAACCTAAAATAGGTCTCTAGCAGGATACATATAGTCTCCAACAGAGTACCTATTCAGGAGACTAGTTTTGGATTTTAGGATAGCCATAACCCAAATCTAAGTATCCTCACTCCTGAAAACTCATTTGAAGAGAGAGTCATCTTTTGAGTCGTGTTGTTGGATAATACTAAAAATGGATATTGAATCTTTTCCTGCAACGCTACCTAAAAGACAAATGAATGTTGTATTTTGGGTTAGTGTTGTTGGAGATAGTCAAGCAAGGCATGTCATATAGTGGTGTTCGACAGCACCTAGACGGTTTGGTGGTGATCGGAGGAAGGTGATCGCCGAAAGATTGTTGGCGGCCCTTCTCCAAGCTTCTGTGATCAGTTGTGGGTGATTCACCGAGCTAGAGTGGTGAATAATCAGCCCGTAGAGAGCACTCATCCCTTGCGCGGGATTGAGGGGGGAGCGATACCTTGCGAGGTGCTCCAACGAGGAGTAGGGGTGTGTGTTGACACCTCGATACCTCGGGAAAACATCGCTGCGTCAAGAATTCCTTTTCCCTAGCTCTTTACATTTCTGCACTTATATTCTGTCTTGTTCTTACCGTTGCTACTAGAATTGCTTAGGTTGTCTTTCAATTCCATAAACTGCTACTGATTTCTAGCTAGGACACACGACCGGTAGGCACTAGGGGGTGATTGGCATTTGATAGGTTTTCATATTTTCTTTAGAAAATTTAAAATAAGCCCAATTCACCCCCCCCCCCCTCTTGGGCATCTTAATCCTTTCAATTGGTATCAAAGCCGTGTTGCTCTAAATTAGGCTTCACCTCCTAGAGCAAGATGTCCCATGGGGATGGACCGCCATCCATGTTCGATGGGGATGACTTTCCTTATTAGAAAGTGTGGATGGAGGCCTACCTTGAGACCGTGGATGTCGGCGTTCACAAAGCCGCCACCATAGGCGGATCGGTGTTCCAAGAACATTCTTTTCCGTGGCATTTGCAAGGATATGTTCAACCATGTGCGGAATTGCAAAACGGCACATGATGTTTGGACAAACGTTTGTGCACTACATGAGGGGACCAAGTGTAAGCGTGAGGAACGCTACCACTTGGTCATGGCTAAGCTGAATTCCTTTACCATGCTTTCCAATGAAAATGCTAATGAGATGTATTCATGTCTTAACATTCTTGTAGAGGAATTGAATGGCCTTGGGCTCACCCAAATGTCTCCATCGGATGTGGTGCGCAAGATTCTTTGTGTCCTGTCAATCGACAAGTATAGCCACATCGTCACCGTGCTTCACCAAGGAGATCTCTCAACATCTACACTGACACAAGTGTTGGGCAAGATCAATGCTCATGAGATGTACATGAAGATTGGTGATGGTGGCTCTTCATCCTCCACCAAGAAGAAGGAGAAGGAGAAGGACTTGGCCCTCAAAGCTTCCACCAAAGACAAGTGCAAGATCCAATTGGTGGTTGAGGACTCAAGTGAAGATGATGAAGACAACATCGCTCTTATGGTGAAGAAGACCACCAAGATGTTGAAAAGGCTAAACAAGAATGGACTCAAGTTTGACTCAAAGAAGAAGAAATTCTTCACAAGCTCTTCAAGCAAGCCAATCTCCCCAATGAAGTGCTACAATTGCGGCACTCTTGGTCATCTAGCTCATGCTTTCCCCGAAGAGAAGAAAGACAAGTTCAAGAACAAGTTCAAGAACTACAAGAAGAACAAGGGCGGAAATGATGACTCAAGTGATGATGACAAGAAGCAAGACAAGCCATACAAGAAGAAGAAGAACTTCAACTTCCACAAGAAGAAAAAGGATGGCAAGGCTTACATTGTGGGTGATTGGCTCACCGATATTGATGATTCAAGTGATTCCTTCGATGATGAGAGTGAAGAAGAGAAGGTGGCCGCCTTGGTGATTGGTTCCTCTATTCCACCGCCACCTCCTCCTTCATCGGTGGGTTCATCCTCTACACACCTATGCCTCGTGGCTAAAGGTGACAAGAAGGTACAAAAAGAGGATGATGGTGATGACTCCTCTAGTGATGATAGTGATGATGAAGCACCTTCCTATGATGACCTTATTAAAATTTGCAAAAAATACTCGAACATCATAAGGAAGTACAAGAGTAAAAATGACAACCTTCTTGAGGTCAAGGATAACTTGCATGCTAAGCTTGATGCCTTGTCTAGTGCTAATGATGTTTTGAAGTTTGAGAACAATTCTCTCACATCTAGCACTAGGGAGCTCAAAGCCTCACTCAAGCAAGCAATTGAGAAACATGATAAGCTTGAGAGGTCAACACAAGAGCTCCAAACAAGGTATAACTTGCTAAAAGATGACTACAACCAAGTGAAAAGTGATCATGGCACACTAGTGGTAGCAAATGAATTGCTTACTCAAGATCTTGCTACACATGTTGCTACTAACCCGTGTGATAAGTGTGCAAGTGCTACCTCTTGTGATACCTTGATTGATGATGTGACTCTTGAGCAAAGTGCTAAGTGCAAGGGCAAGAGAGTTGTTGAAGCCGACAAGTATGATGATTATGTGAAGATGAGGGAAGAGAACTCAAAGCTCAAGGAAGAGCTAATCAACCTCAAGGCAGACAAGCCCTTCACCATCAAGTCGACCAAGGAAGAAAAAGCCAAGGATGATGAGAAGGAAGCTACCACCTTGATTAACACACTTAAGGAAGAAAATGCAAAGCTCAAGAATGAGAAGATCAAGCTAGCAAGTGGCTTGGAGAAGTTCACCAAGGGCCACAACCTCCAAAGTGAGCTCTTGATAAACACCGTGATGAAGAATGACAAGATGGGCATTGGATTCAAGGAGAACCAAGTGATGAAGGCCAAGGTCAAAATTGAAGCAAAAAATTACTACAAGAACAAGTACAATGGCTACGATCAAGACAAGCCAAAGCCCAAGCCTAAAAGATGCTTTGGATGTGGACAAGTTGGTCACCTTGAGTTCCAATGCAAGACACCACCTCCCAAGACCTTGCCCAACCACGCTAGGTCATTTGCTCATGATGCTCACGTTGTCATCAACAAGGATTCCAAGGGTAGACCACTAGTAGTGTTTCTTGGTCCACCAATGAAGAACAAGCCTAGGGTTCTTTAGGTTGCTAAGGAATTGGTTGACAAAGTAATGGGGCCCGCACTAAGGAGGTTCCCAAACAACAAGCTTAACTTCAAGTTGCTTGTGTGTAGGTGAACTACAAGACCGGTGGAAGTCATTGGGTGATTGATAGTGGTTGCACCCAACATATGACCGGTGACCCCTGGATGTTCACCACACTTGATGAGGATTGTGCAAATCAAGACAAGATTAGTTTTGGGGATAATTCAAAGGGCAAAATTCAAGGTTTAGGCAAAGTGGCTATCTCCCAAGATCAATCAATTTCCAATGTCTTGCTAGTACAATCATTGAGCTTCAATTTGCTATCGGTTGGTCAACTTTGTGATCTTGGGTTCCAATGTCTCTTCACTCCAAATGAGGTAGTTGTGACCAAGATTGAAGATTCATCCTTGATATTCAAAGGGTTTCGGCACAACAATCTCTACTTAGTGGACTTCAACTCAAATGAAGCTAGTTTGCAAACGTGTCTATTCTCCAAGAATTCTTTGGGTTGGCTATGGCATAGAAGACTAGCACATGTGGGCATGTTAACCTTGAAGAAGCTTGTCAAGAAGGAGATGGTTAGAGGAATCAAGGATGTGATGTTTGAGAAGGATAAATTGTGTAGTGCTTGTCAAGCCAGGAAGCAAGTGGCAAACACTCATCCAACCAAAGCTTTTATGTCAACCTCAAGGGTCCTAGAGTTGCTACACATGGATCTATTTGGCCCTACCACCTATGCTAGTCTTGGAGGCAATCTCTATTGCTTAGTGGTAGTGGATGATTACTCTCAGTACACTTGGGTATTCTTTTTTCAAGACAAGGGAGAGACAACCGCTATATTCAAGAAGTTTGCTACAAGAGCTCAAAATGAATTTGATGTGAAGATCAAGAAGATTAGAAGTGACAATGGCACTGAGTTTGTGAACACAAAGATTGAAGATTATTGTGATGAAGTGGGGATCAAGCATGAGGTATCCGCCACATATACTCCACAACAAAATGGTGTTGTAGAGAGGAAGAACCAGACGCTCATAACTCTAGCAAGGTCTATGCTTGATGAGTACAACACTCTGGTGAATTTTTGGGCGGAAGCAATCAACACCGCTTGCTATGCGGCAAACCGTCTCTTCGTCCAAAGGCTATTGAAGAAGACCCCCTATGAGCTTGTCAATGGGAAGAAGTCGGATATATCATTCTTCCGGATGTTTGGTTACAAAGTGTACATCTACAAGAAGCGCCAACACTTGGGTAAATTCCAACGGCGGTGTGACATTGGTTTCCTTGTTGGATATTCGCTTAAATCCAAGGCATACCGTGTATTTAACAAAGCCACCGGCTTAGTTGAAGAAATGTATGACTTAGAGTTTGATGAAACTAATGGCTCCCAAGGAGTGCTTGAGGATATTGATGTAGGTGATGAACCCTTGAGGGAGGCTATGAAGAATATGCCAATTGGTGCTATCAACCCACAAGAGGTGGAAGAAGTAGAAGATGAAGGCAATCAAGATCCTTCTCCACCTCGCACGCCTCAAGTTGATGAAAAAGAACAAGTGAGGGAAGCTCAAGAAGACACTCACATCCCTCAAGATCAAGCCGAGGCCGAAGCAAGCAATGTTGAAGCACCACACCCCCCTCCTCAAGAGACAAATAGAAGATCAACACCTATCCTTCAATCTCACCCCCATGATTAAATCATAGGGAGTCCATCAAAGGGAGTTATGACTCGCTCTAGACTTGCATCTTATGTTGAACATCACTCGTTTGTTTCCTTTGTTGAGCCTACTAGTGTTGAAGAAGCACTTGCGGATCCAGATTGGGTGAATGCCATGCATGAAGAACTCAACAACTTCACCCGGAACCAAGTGTGGACACTTGAAGAAAAGCCAAAGGATGCAAGAATCATTGGTACCAAGTGGGTGTTTAGGAACAAGCAAGATGATCAAGGCATCGTTGTGAGGAACAAGGCAAGATTGGTAGCAAAGGGGTTCTCTCAAGTAGAAGGACTTGATTTTGGAGAGACCTTTGCTCCGGTTGCAAGACTTGAAGCCATCTGTATCCTTTTGGCGTATGCTTCACATCACAAAATGAAACTCTTTCAAATGGATGTGAAGAGCGTTTTCTTAAATGGTTTCATCAATAAACTTGTCTATGTCTCACAACCTCTCGGGTTTGAAGACCCAAACTTGCCTAATCATGTGTATAGGTTGTCCAAGGCACTCTACGGATTGAAGCAAGCTCCAAGAGCTTGGTATGAGAGGCTAAGGGACTTCCTACTCAAGAAGGGCTTCAAGATCGGGATCGTCGACACAACACTATTCACCAAGAAGATTAATGGATAGATCTTTGTTTGCCAAGTATATGTCGATCACATTATATTTGGGTCAACAAACCAAGAACATTGCAAGGAGTTTGGTGACTTGATGTCCAAGGAGTTCGAGATGTCAATGATTGGTGAGCTAACCTTCTTCCTTGGCTTTCAAGTGAAGCAAATGAGAGAAGGGACCTTCATCTCTCAAGAGAAGTACACTCATGATCTACTTAAGAAGTTCAAGATGAAGGATTGCAAGCTAATCAAGACCCCAATGCCTACTAATGGACATCTCGACCTTGATGAGGGAGGTAAACCAATTGATCAAACTCTCTATCGTTCTATGATCGGTAGTTTACTATACCTCACCGCATCTAGGGCGGATATCATGTTTAGTGTGTGTATGTGTGCTAGGTTTCAAGCAAGCCCTAAGGAGTCGCATCTATGTGCGGTTAAAAGAATCCTTAGGTACATAAGGCACACCCCTAGCATGGGTCTTTGGTATCACAAAGGAGCTCCCTTCCAACTAGTTGGCTATTCTGATACGGATTATGTTGGGTGTAAGGTTGATAGGAAGAGTAGCTCCGGCGGGTGCCACATGCTAGGAAGATCACTTGTTTCTTGGTCCTCTAAGAAGCAAAACAGTGTGGTATTGTCTACCGTCGAGGCGGAATACATTGCCATGGGAGCAAGTTGTGCACAAATCTTATACATGACCCAAACACTTCTTGATTACGGCGTTGTTTTAAAAGATGTTCTTCTCTTGTGTGATAATGAAAGCGTCGTAAAGCTTGCTAACAACCCGGTTCAACACTCTCGCTCCAAGCACATTGATATTCGTCATCACTTTCTTAGAGATCATGTGGCTAGGAAAGACATCACACTAGTTGGAGTTAAGAGCGAAGAGCAATTGGCGGATATCTTCACAAAACCACTCGATGAAACAACCTTTTGTAGGTTGAAAAGTGAGTTAAATGTGCTTGATCACTCAAACTTCACTAAAAATGAGATTGTGTGAACCATGCATTCATATGTAAAATAACATGTTTAATTTATTAATGCACATAGGCTTGGCTAACGCGGTTAAGATAACCGCCCTCAAAGCATGTTACAAAGCTTAACCGTGGTTCAAACTTGCAAGCAACCTAGATTCAAATTCCGTATTGCATAGCATTTGCATGTGTGTTGCTTGTTGCCTTTTTCGGTTAAGTTTGATCATCCTCTAGGTTCATCACTTAGGGGGAGCATTCAAAGCTCTAGCTATAGCTAATACCCCTCTTGTGCCCCTATGGTGATCCTTGGAGCTTTATTGAACTATTTTGGTATGAAAAGTAATTCTAGCCTATGGCAAACTATTTCTAAATTGAGGGTTTGAGAGATGTTTCTTATGCCAAGTCCAACAAGTGTTTCTTTCTGCTCTTTTGTGTTAGTACTTGGCTAAGAGAAAAGATTGGATAGAAAAATAGGAAAATTCAGAGCAAATCAAGCTTCGGACCACCCTCCGGACCACTCTGCATGGTCCAACGCTCAGTGGTCCGACGCCCTATCCGTCTCTGCGTGAATTCCTCCAAACACAGAATCTCGTCGGACCCCCCGTCCAACGCTCCTCCAGACCATAGGCGAATGGTCTGATGCCTCGGTCAGCGCCAATCTCTTCAGTCAACTGACCTCCGGACTACCCTTCTTAGTCCGACGGTCAGTCCGACGCATCTAGTCCGAAGGTTGGGTCCTTACTGTGTAGATTTTATTTTCTTCTAAATCCGTCGGACCACCCCGTCGGACTCCCCTCCGGACCATGGAAAATGGTCCGACGCTCGGAAATTTTTCGGATAACCCTCGCGATGGCAGTTCCTGTTGGCAGTTGCTTTTCATCCACCATCCGTACACCGCGCTGCCCATCTCCGTTGCCGCATCGCCATAGCTCCGCCCACTCACCCGCGCCCTCCTCCTCGCCGCCGACGAGACCCTTGGAGGTGCGCCGCTGCCTCTCCTCCACTGCGCCCCTGCCCTGCTCTTCTTCGCCGCCAAGCAGAAGCACCACTCACGCTCTCCACCGCCGCCATTCGCGCCGCCGCAAGTAGCTCACTGCCGGTGTTCCTTCTCGGCGCCGTTAGCCCCACTACAGCAGTACCTCCACTTTTCCCAGTGCTCCTCCTGCCAGCCACAGAGAACCTCCCTCACTCAGTTAGGGTTTGACCCCAAACCCTAGGTGATTTTGACGTGTTCGTCCTTGCCGAATCAATTCCGATCGTCATCGTCTATGCTTCATCGTCCTAGGGTATGGTTTCAACTTATGATTCGTGTTTTGTCGAGTCTAGGTTTCGATTATGCCTTAGTTCACTCTTTGCAAATCTAAACCTTTCAATCTCCAATTCACTAAATCTCACATGCTAATTATAATTCTCAGTTGGCAATTCATCCTTGCGGAGTGTGGTTTGGAGCTTGATATGCTGTGATTAGATACGCTCGCTTACCTTAGGTACCATGGCAGATTTCATTCTATTCTTATCTAGATGCTTGCTTCCATACGGTATCTTATCTCTAGCGATTATATGCTTATATATATACCTATCTATTCTTTCTAAGCAGCGGCAGTGACAGCTAAAACTCGGGGCAAAGCTCATGAGTATGGACTGAGGCAAAGCCTCTTAAGTGACAGTCCAGTGGCTTGAAGAGCCCCTTTGTCAGAGGTTATTGCTTGCAATGATATTATTGGCAGTGGCAGTTGATCTTGACAGTGGCTTCTAGCAGTGATTCTTTGCAGTTGGCTTGAGTCAGTGGGTTTCTTGGCAGTGGTTCTTGTCAGTGGGCAGTGATTCTCCTGATTGATCAGTGATGGCTCGTGGTTCTCGTGCTCGTGCGGATTCAAGTGATGATACGCCTCCCCCTCCGCGTCCTCCAAAGGCGAAGGGGAAGGCAAAGCTTGTTGAGAAGCCGAAGAAGAAGAAGCACAAGTTGACAGAGGCCGAGCAGGCCGAAGCAGTTGCAGATGCAGCGGACCGCGCAAAGCGAGGTGGTCGCCGAAGTTCAGTACGTATCGGCACCCCTCCGCGGGTTCTACCTTCTACTCCTCCAACTCAATCCGAGACAGAGGCAGCTCCAGCAGAGGAGCAAGAGCTTGTCACTGAGGCTCTTGGTACACCGTTGGCGCCCCTTCCCTGAGGGTGTGTTACTCGTTCTCGGGTAGCTCAGTCACCTCAGAGTGCCTCAGCAGCTCCTACTGCAACTTCAGCTTTAGTGCACCTTGATCTGAGGGATCTTACTTCAAAGCAAGTGAAGAAGCTACGTTTCGTCGCGCTTGAGAAGTGGTGTCCGGATCAACGGGACCCCAGAGCTTCCCCAGGATGGCACACACCTCTCATGGAGGATTTCTATAGGGCAGCACAGCTAGCATGTATTCAGATTCGCCCTCACAGAGTTTTCTCTTTGGAGAGCATTGTGGAGATAGCTGGAAAGGAGGTTCGACCCTACCTCACATATCTTTCAGGACTCACTGACCTCCTTGGTCATTTCGGAAACTATGTTGAGAGATGGGTTCGTGAGTTTTACGCGACTGTGTGGATTGACCCATGCCACAACTTCATCTAGTTCACCTTCAGAGGAGAGCGTCACAGACTCTATTTGACAAGGATCCGAGAGCTACTCCATCTGACCTCGATCACCGGAGCACTGTGTCTTCACTATGACTGCTACAGAGGAGTCTCCTTGCCTCGCCGAGCTTGCGGTGGCCACACTTTGACAGTATAGGAGGTAGCTCCTCTCTTCAGGCCACCCTTCACAGAGGGTTCTCGACGTCCTCCGGTAGATCTTCGTCCTGCAGTTCGACATTTGAACGATGTTCTACGGCGTACTCTACTGCCTCGCACCGGATACAAGGAGGGTTTTACTAACATGCAACAGTTTCTACTCTAGGCCCTTGTCTCCCAGACACCGTTTGATATAGCCGACTTCATTGTGTCAGAGATTGAGGATGTAGTTGCAGATGGCATGCAAGCATGGCGACAGTTACCATATGCTCATTGGATCTCTTCCATCCTAGTATTGAGTCTTGCTCCATCCACTCCTGGACTTCGTGATTTGATTGACCAGACACCGACCTCGTTCCCACCATACAAGATCATTTCCTCTATAGACAGTCGGTTTGGGAACTGTGTGCTTCGACAGGTCAGACTCATGACCGCACCTACTGACAGAGATGATGTGGATGCCCAGGATAATTCTATCAGAGGCGTTGAGCAGCAGGAGCTCCATGACTTAGAGACTGAGGAGGCAGAGGGTGACCATGTTGACACCTCCTCTAATAGCTCAGACGCAGACTTCCAGCCTATTCCTACTATGCCCCCACGGGCTCACGACACTGAGGTCGGTGGTTCTAGTTCTACCTCTGAGACTTTGATGCTGAAGATTCTTGACCGTATTCAGAGGCAGCAGGGTTCTCTAGTCACGACAGTCACTCAGGTTCAGCAGAGACAGGATGAGCTACAGAGGTAGACTCAGGAGAGACACTTTGAGATGCAACAACAGATGCTAGCCATGCAGCTTGAGTCACAGCGTCTGCAGATTCAGTCTCAGCAGAACATGGCCTTTATGGCCCATATGATGAAGTGGACTAGTGCTCCTCCTCTTGAGTTCCCTGCTGCGCCTCAGATCTAGATGATGAGTCAAACTCAGCTATCACAGTCAGGCCCCTCGGCGGCCCAGTTTCCAGCTCTTGGCCCCGTTGTGGGCTCACAGTTGTCAGTTGGACCTTCAGTGGCCCCCTCAGTGTCAGCCAGACTTTCTATCACTCCCACCCCCGCCGTGTAGTCCAGTGGACTTCAGGGTGCCAAATGGACCACCCCGTTCCAGTCTCCGGCGATACAGGTTACTCAGTGGTTGGACACTCTTGGCTCGTCGCAGCAGTTCACTCCACTCACTACCGGCTTCACGCCGATGTCAGCTACACTTGGATTGACTGCTAGTGACCTTTCAACGTCGTTCAGCAACATTACCGGGCAGCCGTCCCCCACTGGTGCGTAGATAGCAGCAGAGCTACAGATAGAGCAGGTTACACCGATAGCTGGCCAGCACCGTTCCTCCGTCGCTTCGTCTGAGGCTACTCACGACAGTCGTGCTCCAGCGGTGTCGACTCCACCTACAGCTGCTATTGTGACGGATGCCACTGCTGTTACGTCTACTCTAGTTCAGCCTGAGCAGCCACCGGTTCTTGAGACTCCAGGAGAGTCAGTGCTAGAGGCACACCCGGACTCCGCAGCTCCAGAGGCACCAGCAGAGACAGTGGCAGAGGATCCTACCCCTACTCTTCGGCAGCAGAGTTGGCAGGCTCGTCGGCTTCTCGTCCAGTGTCTCCCCAGACTGCTCTGCTTTCAGCTCCAGAGACTCAGGGGGAGGACTCAGACGACGACAATGATGATCTTGATGAGTTCCGTATTCTTGATCGTGACCAGGCCGCTACTGGTGCTTCTCCGCCACCTCCCGATGCTTAGCTTTTAGGTGTTTTGACGCCAAAGGGGGAGAGTGGGTCGAGTTTGCTAGCTTCAGGGGGAGTTAGCGGGTTTTGGTTCTTTTGGTGTGTATTTTCTTTATCGCATCATGCATCATGTTTACCGTCTTTATGCTTTATTTGTGTGTAATGGTTGAGACTCTTGATGATGTGTGTGACATGTGTGTGAACCTCTTATATATATATATATCATGTCACTTGGTTATGCTATATTGCTTCCGCGCTAATCTCTGATCTTTTGGCTATAGCATATCCTTTGAAATCAAGTATTATTCTCAATTCATATCATTTGTGCTTGTCATGGCTTGAATGGTTTAGGCATGTATATATCTTTCTTATCACTAACCCATGCCTATATCATATCAAGTCGTGTTTTTCTATTATCAAATATACTCCTATTCTTTACTCGAGCTTGTATTGTCGCCAATCACCTAAAAGGGGGAGATTGAAGAATCATGGTCCCTTGTGTTTAGGCAATAAACGACAATACTAGGTCACTATGACTAACATGTGTTTTGTAGAGGCAAAGTCATTAGAGTTAGGTCATATGTGATGCTAGATGAATGGGCTTAATGGATATTCATGCCCCCAAGATGGAAATCGTTTTGGTTTCAAAGGATGGTGATACAAGTTAAAGACTAGGCTAGTCCTTAGTGCCATAAGGTTGAGAAGGGCACTAACTATAGCTAGGACTTTGTTTTTTCCTTTGACCGTACTATTAAGGGGGTATGAGGTTAGTAGCTTGATATAGGAGAGTTTGGGAAACTTGGTGTATGCACACTTGTCACAACTAGTCCTAGAGACCCTGCTAATAGCCCTTGAGATGGTAGGAGTAAAACCCCTTTGAGAGACTTAGTGAAAAGAGTTGAAATCAGGGGAGAAATGAGCTCCGGACTAGTCTGCCTAGGAGGCGTCAGACCAAGGAGAGAGCTCCGACGGTCCTTGCCTTAGGCACCAGCTCAGAGGAAGTGAGCTTCGGACCACCTGTCTGGAAGGCGTCGGACCAATGGTGATTGGTCCGGTGACCCTTGTCAGAGCAAAAGGGAAAGAGAGTGAGCTCCGGACTAGTCCGACAGTGGAGTCCGACGGCTAGTCCGATGCTTCAAGACAGAGATGTGTTCCCCTGCAGTGAGCTCCTTAGCTCCGAACCAGGGCTCCGGACCAAGGAGAGTGGTCCGGAGGTTCGAAGATGAGGTTGAGTTTTCACTCAGTGAGCACCCTGGCTCTGGACCAGCGCGTCGGACCAGGGCTCCGGACTATGGCAAGTAGTCCGGAGGTGTCTGTTTTTAGATGAGTTTGAACTGAGAGTGAGCTCCGGACCAGTGTGCATGGTCCGGTGGTGTGGGCTCCGGACTAGTCCGACACACACGCAGAAATGAGAAAAGGCAAGAAACGGCTAGTTTTGGAGGTGGGGACTATTTATAGTTGCCCATTTCATCCAAGTGAGGCCTCTTGGCCATTGTTACACCTGGAGGAACCTAGAGAGAGTTCTTGGAGAGCCAAGTGCCTAGTGAGGGAGAGATTTGAGAGAATCCATCTTGTTCTTCCCTCCTAGAGTGATTAGGAGTGACTTGTGTGCATCCATCTACCTTCCTAGCCCTGAGTTGGTCAAGTGAAGGTCTTGTGCTTGTTACTCTTGGTGTTCGACAACACCTAGACGGTTTGGTGGTGATCGGAGGAAGGTGATCGCCGAAAGATTGTTGGCGGCCCTTCTCCAAGCTTCTGTGATCGGTTGTGGGTGATTCACCGAGCTAGAGTGGAGAAGAATCAGCCCGTAGAGAGCACTCATCCCTTGCGCGGGATTGAGGGGGAGAGATACCTTGCGAGGTGCTCCAACGAGGACTAGGGGGGTGTGTCGACACCTCGATACCTCGGGAAAACATCGTTGCGTCAAGAATTCCTTTTCCCTAGCTCTTTACATTTCCGCACTTATATTCCATCTTGTTCTTACCGTTGCTACTAGAATTGCTTAGGTTGTCTTTCAATTCCATGAACTGCTACTGCTTTCTAGCTAGGACACATGACCGGTAGGCACTAGGGAGTGATTGTCATTTGATAGGTTTTCATATTTGCTTTAGAAATTTAAAATAAGCCCAATTCAACGCCCCCCCTCTTGGGCATCTTGATCCTTTCAAGCTCTCAGCCTCTTAGTTCATTTCAGAGAATCATTCACCACTAAAAAAAGTGTTTGGAGGACTGGGAGTGATTCTCCCTGAGAATCAGCTCCGCGGAGCACTCCCAAACGGCCCCTAATTATATTAATGCGCATGATGTTCTTGTTTTTTATCGGAGAAGAATGTTTTACTGATCTAAGAGCATCTTCAAGAGTCTTTTTAAATCTCGCTTTTTAAATTATTATTATTTGGAGAGCTATTTTCATAAAAAATATTTTCTATATCTCTCATGTGCACTTTAGAGAGTCATTCTCGTTTTCTATCTTCGGCTAGCGAGAAAATCAGAATAGAAGATGGCTATATGTAATGTGGATAATCAAATAAAGTTGTTGGAGCGTATTTTCCTCAAAATTTATATTCCTAGCAACTAAGAAAAATATGGAGAATCTCTTGGAGTTTCTGTAAATGGATTCTTTGAAGAAACAATGTAAAGTGAAATTTTTTAGGGATTTGTTGAGCTGAATATAGAGCCAGTATATATAAAGGTAAACAACCAAAAAAACATTTTAAAATGAAATTATTTTTCCCGTGTGTTAACTTTTGCTGTTTTAGTTCAGCAACATATCCCTGTGTGTGAATAATAAATCATATAACAAGCGCTTGAGAGTGAGCCCATCACAGTACTTTATTTCAGCTTGTATGCTTTGTATACATAGAATTAACTATACGAGTTTCTTGGACTCAAACGAAACGTTACCTTTTTTATTTTGATTAAGATTGTCTCCAACAGAAGACCCATTGGGTTACCCAAACCTAAAATAGGTCTCTAGCAGGATACATATAGTCTCCAACAGAGTACCTATTCAGGAGACTAGTTTTGGATTTTAGGATAGCCATAACCCAAATCTAAGTATCCTCACTCCTGACAACTCATTTGAAGAGAGAGTCATCTTTTGAGTCGTGTTGTTGGATAATACTAAAAATGGATATTGAATCTTTTCCTGCAACGCTACCTAAAAGACAAATGAATGTTGTATTTTGGGTTAGTGTTGTTGGAGATAGTCAAGCAAGGCATGTCATATATACCCTAATACATCATAGTTGTTGAGAGACTTATTGCTCGTATTAGAAACTCCAATAAGTTGGGAAAAGACGAGGTTGTTGAATGACTTATTGTGGATTTTAGAGCCGTTTTGGATTCTCTCTAGTCACTTGAAAGGCACCTATACGGACTACGGCTGGAAAAAAACTAGGGTAAAGTGTATCCGTGACACAATGAAATTTTATAAATGGGTGACCATTAATCACAAAGTGACAAAATAAAGTCGATTCATGACGAATACTGTTGGAATATGATCCGAATTATAACGTGAGTCTTGTGGGGACGCCTGGAGGGCCCATGGTTCGGTTTATGTTTATTAGCGGATTTGTTTCCGTGTTGGACTGCAGTCAGTCCGTCCTATAAATACATCTTGTAAGCCGCACGGGAAGAGCTGACGACTCATTGTATTCCCTGCGTTCTGTAAACACTCTCCTCATATAGTGAAGATCGACGGTTGGCGCCCGTGGTTTTTCCCGCAAGGGTTTTCCACGTAAAAATTTGTGTCTCGTGTGCGATCTTGTTTGATTATTCTCTAACAAGTGGTATCTAGAGCCTGACACGAGATTAGATTGAAAAAAAAAGTTTAGGGTTTTATCCCCTGTTCGTTCGTCGCCGCCACTGACAATCGATCTGCTATTTGCTGTCGTATCCACATCGAAGGCGTGTTTGTGCTGCCTCTTTCACCGAGGCGGAGTAGGACGGAATTCTCTTTCCGTATCTGTGACAAGTCGTCGGGTCTGCTTGGAGTCGGATCAGAGTTATCGTATCTACAAAAGCTGCTCCGTCTGTGCGGAGAAAATTTGCTGCTGTTGCTCGCTGCCATCGTGAGGTACACGCGGATCTAGGTGACCAACATCTTGCCGAGCTCCAGTTTTTCAATCTGCTATCTGCGACTACAATACGCACGAGGATCTAGGTTGCAAAGGTGCTGGTGCGTGAGGTCAAAATAAAATTCAGATTGTTTCTGCTACGTGCACACAGTGATTTATACCAGGAGTTCTTTTTCTTCAGTTTATTGCCGATCGTACACGCAAGTGTACCAGGCTGCAGGTTTCAGCTAGCGTTATACCTAGATTTCTGCAGATTATTTTCTTCTGGTTATTGCTGTGATTTTTTCACCATGTCTACAGTGAAGTATGATCTTCCACCTCTTGATCGTGATACGAGGTTCGCTTTGTGGCAAGTCAAGATGAGGGCTATTCTTACACAGGCTGACGTGGATGATGCTCTTGATAAATTCGGTAACAAGGACTCAAAGTCTTGGACCGCTGATGAGATGAGAAAATATCGTAAGGCCTTGACTCAAATTCAGCTTCATCTTTCAAATAATATTTTGCAAGATTGTCTGCAGGAGAAAACTGCAACTGCTCTATGGCTCAAGTTAGAGTCGATTTGCATGTCTAAGGATTTGACAAGCAAAATGCATATGAAGATGAAGTTGTATACGCACAAGTTGCAAGAGGGTGGTTCTGTGATTAGCCATCTTACTACCTTCAAGGAGATCATTTCTGATCTAAAAGCTATGGAGGTAAAATATGATGATAAGGATTTGGGTCTTATTCTTTTATGTTCTTTGCCTAGTTCTTATGCAAACTTCAGAGATACACTGTTATATAGTCATGATACTCTAACTCTGGATGAGGTTTCTGAGGCGTTGCATGCCAAGGAAAAGATGAAATTGATGGTGTCTTTTGAAGGTTCTGCTTCCAATGGAGAAGCGTTGTCTGTTCGTGGGAGGACAGAAAATAAATCCAAGAGTAGCAATAGAGGCAAAAGTTCTAGTGGTTATAGAGGCCGATCGAAATCTCGAAGCAAGGGGGATAAATTTTGCAAGTATTGCAAGAAGGATAATCACTTTATCGATGAATGTTATAAATTGAAAAATAAAGAGAAGAGAGCTGGCACATATAAAGAGAAAGGTAAATCTAATGATGAAGGTAATGCTTCTGTTGCTGCTTCTAAGGCAGATTATTCTGATGGTGATTCGCTAGTTGCTTTTGCTGGATGTGCTAATAGTGGTGATGAATGGATTCTTGATTCTGCTGCTTCATTTCATATATGCATTAATAGAGATTGATTTGTCACCTATGATTCTCTTCAAGGTGGAGGTTCTGTCAGGTTGGGTGATGACAGTCCACGTAATATTGTTGGTATTGGATCTATTCAGATCAAGATGCATGATGGCATTGTCAGAACTCTTACTAATGTGAGGCATGTTCCAGCTATGAGCAAGAATCTTATTTCTCTGAGTACTCTTGATAGTAAAGGGTACAAGTACTCCGGTGGAGATGGAGTTTTGAAGGTGTCGAAAGATTCTCTTATTGTGATGAAAGGTGAATTGAAATCTCCAAATTTGTATCGTCTTCGTGGTACTACAATTACAGGTGATGCTGCTGTAATTTCTGATTCATCATCTAATTCTGATGCTACTAATCTCTGGCATATGCGTCTTGGACATATGAGTGAGAAAGGCTTGCATGAATTGTGCAAGAGAGGTTTTCTTGATCAACATAGCATCAGTAAGTTGAAATTTTGTGAGCATTGTATTTTTGGCAAACATAAGAGGGTGTCTTTCAATACCTCTACTCATAAAAGTAAAGGTATTCTTGATTATGTGCATTCTGATTTATGGGGACCATCTCGCAAGCCTTCTAATGGTGGTTCACGTTATATGTTGACGATCATTGATGATTATTCTCGTAAGGTATGGCCTTATTTCTTGAAGTATAAATCAGAAGCATTTTCAGCATTTAAAGAGTGGAAGGTTATGATTGAAAATCAAACTGAGAAGAAAGTTAAAAAGCTTCGCACTCATAATGGGATGGAATTCTATTCTAATGAGTTTAATGCATATTGCAAGTCTCAAGGCATTGTTAGGCACTACACTATTCCTTATACGCCTCAACAGAATGGTGTAGCTGAGCGTATGAACAGAACTATCATCTCCAGAGCCCGTTGCATGTTGTCAAATTCGGGTTTGAATAGGCGTTTTTGGGCTGAAGCTGCTTCCACTGCTTGCTATCTTAATAATCGTTCACCCTCTATTCCTCTTGATAAGAAAACTCCAATTGAGGTATGGTCTGGTTCTCCGGCTAATTATTCGCAATTGAGAGTTTTTGGTTGTTCTGCCTATGCTCATGTTGATAATGATAAATTGGAGCCTAGAGCTGTTAAATGCATATTTCTTGGTTATCAACCTGGTGTTAAAGGTTATAAATTATGGAATCCCCAAACTCGTAAGGTTGTGCTTAGCAGGAATGTTATCTTTAATGAATCTGCTATGTATTATGACAACTCATCTGTTGATACTCCTGTTGAGGGAGAGAAAATAAGTGTGCAGGTGGAGCACTTGATTGATGCACCAGATGTTGATAATGTTACTGTGCAAGATGCACTTATTGGTGAAATTTCTCCAATTGTTGATGATTCATCTACTGAAATTTCTCCAATTGTTGATGATTCATCTACTGTTGAGCATTCTTCTCCAGTTGTGCAGTCTCCACAACATTCTATTGCTGCTAATAGAGCTAGAAGGCAGCTCAAACCAGTTAAAAAGTATATTGAAGAATGCAATGTTGCTTATGCTATGAGTGTTGCAGAAGATATCGAAGGTAATTCAGAACCTTCTAATTATTCTGAGGCTATTAGTTCTGTTGATCGCAACAATTGGATGACCGCTATGCAAGATGAGATGGAGTCCCTTGAAAAGAATGGTACTTGGGATTTAGTAAGATTGCCTAAGGATAAGAAGCATGTCCGTTGTAAATGGATTTTCAAAAGAAAGGAGGGTATTTCTCCAAGTGAGCCAGCAAGGTATAAAGCAAGGTTGGTTGCTAAAGGTTATAGCCAGATTCCAGGTATTGATCTTAATGATGTCTTTTCCCCAGTTGTTAAGCATAGTTCTATTCGTACTTTGCTTAGTATTGTTGCCATGCATGATTATGAACTTGAGCAACTAGATGTTAAAACTGCATTCTTACATGGGGAGTTGGAAGAAGACATTTATATGAGCCAACCTGAAGATTTTGTTAATTTTGGAAAAGAAAACTTTGTTTACAAGTTAAAGAAATCACTTTATGGTTTGAAGCAATCTTCTAGGCAATGGTACAAGAGATTTGACTCTTTCATGCTCTCTCGTGGCTTTAAGCAGTCTGATTATGATAGCTATGTTTTTTTGAAGATTGTTAATGGCTCAGCTATTTATCTGCTTCTTTATGTTGATGATATGTTGATTACCGCTAAAGAAAAATCAGAAATAGCTAAATTGAAGGCACAATTGAGTAAAGAATTTGAGATGAAGGAATTAGGTGAAGCTAAGAAAATTCTTGGTATGGAAATTACTAGAGATAGAAAATCTGGTAAGTTATACCTCAGTCAGCGAGGTTATATTGAAAAGGTTCTTCGTCGTTTTAATATGCATAATGCAAAACCAGTGAGTACTCCATTAGCTACACATTTCAGATTATCCTCAGCTTTATGTCCAGAGTCAGATGTTGATATTTAGTACATGTCTAGAGTTCTATATTCCAGTGCAGTTGGTTCTCTTATGTATGCCATGGTTTGTTCTCGTCCTGATTTATCTCAAGCATTGAGTGTTGTCAGTAGATTCATGGCTAATCCTGGTAAGGAGCATTGGAGGGCTGTTCAATGAATTTTTAGATATTTGCGAGGTACTTCTAATGCATGTTTGCAATTTGGGAAATCTAGAGATGGACTTGTTGGTTATGTTGATTCTGATTATGCTGGTGATTTGGATAAGAGGAGGTCTCTCACGGGTTATGTTTTTACCATTGGTGGTTGTGCTGTTAGCTGGAAAGCAAGTTTACAGGCTACTGTTGCTCTGTCTACTACAGAAGCTGAATATATGGCTATTTCTGAAGCTTGTAAGGAAGCTATTTGGTTGAGAGGTTTATACTCTGAACTTTGCGGGGTTACTTCTTGCACTACTATATATTGTGATAGCCAGAGTGCTATTTGTCTGACTAAAGATCAGATGTTTCATGAAAGGACTAAGCACATCGATGTGAGATATCATTTTATTCGAGGTGTTATTGTTGAAGGTGATGTGAAGGTATACAAGATAAGTACTCATGAGAATCCCGCTGATATGTTGACAAAGCCTGTTCCTGGAGCTAAGTTTGAGCTATGCTCACGCTTAGTTGGTATTACAGTTTAAGTCCTAGCGACTTTTGGCGCCGGTGATTATTTATTATTGAAGTGAGTTGATTGATGATACTTCATTTGCTATAAGATGGAATTCGTCTCAAGGTAGAGTTTGTTGGAATATGATCCAAATTATAACGTGAGTCTTGTGGGGACGTCTGGAGGGCCCATGGTTCGGGTTATGTTTATTAGCGGATTTGTTTCCGTGTTGGACTGCAGTCAATCCGTCCTATGAATACATCTTGTAAGCCGCACGGGAAGAGCGGACGACTCATTGTATTCCCTGCGTTCTGTAAACACTCTCCTCATATAGTGAAGATCGCCGGTTGGCGCCCGTGGTTTTTTCCGCAAGGGTTTTCCACGTAAAAATTTATGTCTCGTGTACGATCTTGTTTGATTATTCCCTAACAAAGACATCGTGACAGGAAAACTGCAAGTACTAATCCGTACGTAATATGAACGCACGCCACCTCAATTGACCAATTCAGTGCATCTCGCTCTGGCTTATACTTTGGCAACACGTCTACTGTTCAGGGACCAGGACACAACACGACCTGCTGGCACAAGTAAACAAACTAATCCTGGCTCCAAAAAAATATTTACAAACCAAACACAGGGCTAGCTACAAGTTGCAGATTAGTAAAACAGTAAGTCTGTTCAAGTGGATAGGATCATCCTTGCTTTATGTTATCATCTTCTCCAACCAAAAATTAAACAATCAACTCTCTCTACTTTACGGCTGCTTCAAAGAAATTCAACTTGTTTGTGGAAAGAAATTCAGATTGATTTTATGCATATATAAGTGCATGTTTCAGTAAAGCATTTTAATCTCTGTTTGGCACAACCTTCTCCATTTTGGATCATCGTTCATACATTGACAATTTACAAACATATATTTCAAGTGCATGTAACACGGATATTGGGAATATGATTTACTTTGTCATTGTACTGAGTTGTGTAATCTAATAACCGGTCAACAGACTTAAGCCATATGAACGGCAAGCTCGTTTATTTGTACATAGTTTGCTAAAGTTACTTACTACTGGATGATCTCATCAAATCGTTAATTTTCTTTGAGAAAAATACTAGATTTGATAAAGTAATTATTTAGTTCAGTTGGGCACCTTTAGTTTAGAAGAAATCCTATAACAACCCAAAAATCCATCATTTTAAGATTTTTTTTTAAAATCCTTGTTAAACCGCAAATCTATCTTCTTTCTCAAGTTAGTCCAAGAATCTCATGTCTTTGACATGAGCTTATCAAACACATCACCATCCTTGGATGCCTTGATCATAACCTTTAACATATCCTCTTGTATCATCCCTCTCAATAAGACATTTGTCGATCGCATGCTCTACAACGATATGACAGTATCCCTTCGGTGTCGACAGACACATGGGTAATAAGCCAATGGAATAATGGATGCATGCAGGCATTAAGGCTGAACTATCATGACTGCTATGAAGCCACACCAATGAGCTTTCTTATCATGAGTAGTGTCATTCGAACATGTTCCCTTCTCTAATTTGAGTAGCCCTCGATGACCTTCAATCTAACCAAGACCTTGATCATCTAATTCACGCTTATCTTTTGTCATGGATTGTGTAATGCTTGTTATGTCTTCTCCTAAACAAAGTTGTTCATTTATTTTAAGTGTTCTATTCATCGTTGACTTCCAACCATGCTCAAGCCTATCTTGCCAATACTCTTTTTTCGTTAGGGTTAGTGAAACCAATACGTGTTTTATCTCCAATTGTGAAACCTTTCTTGCCCACACATGACTCAAGTGGATCACCTCTCAAACCATCAATGAGGATTAGACGATGAACCTAGGGGAACGCATCAATGGCGGAACCACCCCAACACCTTGGAGCCATGAAAAGTTGAGATGTCCGAAGATATCCTTAGTGACATAGTCAAAAGACCCTAGTTGAAGAGCCTTTGGTGTCTTGACGGAATATCTGCGGGACCATACGGACTATCCATCTATCGTCACATCAGCCCATTGATTTGTCCACCTCCGGATACTGCAACCAATAACCAGACAAACAATATTGGACGCATCAAATGGACTATTTGACAAACTATATCTAGCTTTATAGTATTTGTGCAATGAAGCGTGGAAAACCGAACTCCACCCTTAGCCTTATGTTCATGCTAATGCTTAAACTTATGCTATCTTTGGACATGGTTCATAGACAACATTTACTTAGGGTTAAATTCACTATGTCCATGAACTCTTGAAATCGAAATCTGACACCCTGAACTTCTTAATCGTGTGCCAAAATAGCATCTGCATTTGGCATAGTAGAGAATTAGCATAGTAATCAAAGCTATCATTTATAGGCATTGTTCCTAACACAAGATAATTAAGGGGTTTTCCGTAGGCTAGAGCGGCACCATTTCAAGCAGTGCCCATTCATCAGCCTTGTCAAGCAAAATCAAGAGGCTTCGAATCCCTACGCTCATTGTTGCTCATACATGTACACTAGTAGTATATACTTCCTACCAGATCCCTTCAGCCCTTTAGGTTGAGTCGATTTCTTCCTTCAGCACATGCTCCCAGTCTGAAGATCCAAACTCGCAGCTGCCACGCAGAATATCATCCATTCCAGTTATATACGAGGATGATGACATTCCATCTGATGTGCTTGTGTTCAACCTTCTGAGGGCCCTACTTGGTGCCACTTGTAGACCAGGATGCGCATAGCGGTGGACACCAGTTTCTTCCGAGCCTGACACGAAATATTCATCCTCAATATTCTCTGGCACAGCTATGTAACCCTTTGATCTTGATAGAGCACTGCTGTCTCCTGACTGAATGTGGTCAGCAGCAGAAAGCAGGTTATGAGTCTTTCTTCCTCCAGGATGGCCCTTGAGCATCAGTGGGCAAATTCTGGCAGATCCATAGGAACTACATGGATCTACACCCATATCACATAGATGGAAAGAATGGTTTCTTGGACCACCACCAATATGAGCCATGCTAGACTCTAGGTCAATTTCCACACGAGTTTGTTTCAGTTGATACTTCAAAGCACACTTTGCACGTTCTGCATCAAACCACAATTTCTTATAGATAAGAGCCTGTGAATGTTCCTCCTCCCATGAGAGCTCCTTTGGAAAATTGCTGAGTGCAGGCTGCTAAATCATTAAAAGTAGCTTGTCAAAAGGGATAAGAGAAAGTAATTCCACATGGGTTCAGGAATCAGACCGTGCTGAATCTTAATGCAATGGTGCAAAGTAAATAGGAAATAATCACAAGGTATTTTCTTAGAAAAAGATAGTAGCAAATTGTTTTACATGATTATTCTAAAGGTTGCCAAACAGAAGTTTTCACCACATATCTTGTAATTTGTACTTATTAGAGAAAAAATGTATGAATATACTCTGCACATTCAGAAATAACAGAACATTCTTACATGTGTACAAAAGGTTACCTGGTACCCTGTCATGCTCTTTTTCCTTAAGTCACCGACCAAACGACTAGAATCACTACGATTAGAGATAATTATGCCTTTTCCATTATCAGCAGTGTAACTACCATTGTAGTCTCCTGTGACAGATTTTGAAACTGCATTCTGAGCATAACAAGCCTTTAGTCCTCCTGACTTGTCAGAAGCAACCATAACAGGAACCTAGTAAGAGCCAAAACAAGGTTTACTACATCACTGAATCAAATCATACAATTCAATAGCAAATCTTTCCAGTTTTAAATGCTGATGATAAGTGGCAACACTGAGAATTTTTAAGGATTTTTTTATATATAATTGGGAAAAAAACCCAAAACAACACAAACAGTGTTTGATTAATGTTAAGTTATTGAACTAACAGGCAACACACCAACCCAGCCCACCAAATAGTTGCTGCAACAGCTGTTGCATATATGCAGATCTCACTCTGTAGTTTAGTCGAAGCAGCCTCTATATACACCTCTCTTTCACTCTTTTCATGGGAGTAGTTAGAGTGTGTATAACCAGCCAATTATTTCAAGCTTAGGTTCTTGTATCCAGCAAGAAAGTTGCAGGTTCAGATTTCGCAGCACAGCCATATCTGAAAATGCTGTACTTTCTATGGGCCCCAGTAAGTTTCCCATGAGCTGCTCTTTGGTGCAGTTCAATCATCATCCTAGAGCAAACCATTAGTTGTTCTTCTGAATATTTTGTGTGCAGCTCACAGCATTTGTTCCAGGACTTGAACCCATTTATGGTGCATTGAGATGTGTAGATGGCAGCAGATGCTAGCATAGACGAGCAGAACTGGAGCATCTCGTATTCCACAAGACTCAGCTCGATCATGAAGAAAGACAGGAGTTCGAGCTTCTTCTCAGATTGTGCTGCCTTTAGAAACCTTCTCATGAAACAGTATGGAGTCGGCACTGACATATTGAAATTAAGTGTGTTCACTATCCTCCTCTCCATTTCAAGAACATCAGCCCTTGTGTAGGCGCGATCACAGATTAAGATCAGATCCTCAACCACCGGTACGCTCACTTCTTCATACATGCACGCGAGCAACATAGCAGTCACACCAACTAACTGAAGCTTCTTCCGCTTCACAGTTTCACGTGCCAAGAATCTATCTATGATGTTCACAGTTAGAAAAAGGGTCTCCTCTAACAGCTCTAATTTGTAGTGTACCTCTATCAGCCAGTCAATTAGAATGCCACGCATCTTCTCATTTATATCAGTTTGGCTTGACATGTAATTTGTAGGGACACAGCTTGCACCCTCAGTTTTCCTGTAAAATCTGTAAATTTCATCAACATAGTCAACCACAGCCAGGGAGTTTCCTGCATCACAACTGTCAATATCGGGTGCTGCCTCCTCAATATCTTCCATCTCGATCTCTTTCAGTTCAGAGCTCATCATTTCATCCATCTCTGACAGCATAGGCAAGGGAATGTCATCGGTCATTTTTGTGCTTTCCATATCTGCAGGTGTCTGGATCTTTGTGCTTTCCATATCATCATTTTTGTGCTCATCATTTTTGTGCAAGGGAATGTCATCTCGAACTCTGGAATGCTGTATCTGCATTTCTTTTCAGCCTTTCACTTCCAATTGGGGCCAGATGGCCTGTAGGTGGGTTTGCCAATGCTGCAGTGAATTTCTTTGTGACCGGACGGTGTCCAACAAAGCCAGCTTGATCTTAAGTATTTACAGCAGCAGCTGGTTTTTCTGAGAGACCCCTCTTGCTGGCAGCCAAGTGCTGAAGCGGGTCTCCTAGTATGTTTTTGATGTCTCTGAGGGCTCTCCGGTTGGTGTTGGCCATCTCGGACGCAAACTTGACGCCCTCCATGGCAACATCCTGGCGGTGGTTTTCAGATCTTAGATTCTCCATTGCCAGCGAGCCACTCGGGAAGAACCAACGGGCCGGGAGATGAAGCGCGCAGCACGGCAGGAGCTCTCCCCCCGCCCCCCTGATGGACGGCGGCCTCGTCGCCTCTCCGCTTGCTGGTGGAGGTGGTGGTGGCAGGCAGAGGCAGGAGCCAAGAAGAAGAGGAGGAGGAGCTTTTTAAGGATTTTCATTATTTCCAGTCCAAGAAAAGTAAAATTTCACAGAAGCAGAAATAATATAGTTCACTCATCTTACACATATAAACATTCACAGTTATTCCTTCTAAGAGGATATGGGATAAATAACATTTAGCACCAGGGGGGGAATGTATCTTCCAAATTAAAGCAAAAAAACAGAATAAACCAGAATAGTTTAGACTAACCCTACCCTCTCATTTCAAATAAACAAGCTGGAAAAGGAGGCCAAGAAAACTGAAAGATGTTAGGGATGGCAACAGTCAGGTGTGGTGTGGTTAGAGAAAATACCCACCCATGATAACAATATTGTCACACCCACCCTCAACACACCCTGCAGGTGCAATTTTACACCTGTCGGGTGTGTTGATCTCACTTCTCACGAGTAACATATCATCATGATTGTATTAATAATAATGATAGAAAGTCGAAAACAAGCGAACTTTGTCATCTGTATATCCACACATTTAATCAAGTACCACATATGTACCATGAAATTATACAAGTTTTTTGAAATGAACTAAAAATTTAATACTTAGGTGTCAAATATGTTGTCAGCAACTAGACATAGATACTTATTTACATGGACGCTCCTTATATTTCGGGCCCCAATAGGCGCAATTTAGTACCTACACTCGATCCTCATTTATTTCAGCCCTTGACCCGATGAGACCCGTGGGTGCGATTTGGCACCCATGCCCGCACCCTAGCGGGTGTGGCACCCTCTGGTCCAACTGCCATCCCTTAAAGATGCACATCGATTATGCGGTCAACAAAATTTATTTCACATTGAAAAAAAATTGCAAAAAAATGCTGCACCTTCCGTGCTTTATGAAGACATCTCTGAAGATTCTCAATTACTGAATGGAGGAGATTGTGGTCATGCTCCTCTAACTCAATTTCATCACAACAATTATTGCATAGCACCTCGGACAAACTCTTGATCGCCTCCAGAATTCCTGATGTGTTTGTTCCAGATGAAGAACAGGAACCTGTAACTGGGCCAATTACATGCATAAGCCAAAGAAGAAAAATATTAATGTGAGATAGGATGCACTAGGTGAAGTCATATAGAACATTTTGCTTTGAGTTAAAGAGTGTGAGACACACCATCGCTGGTATTTGATTTCCTAACAGATAAGGGAACAAAATCAGGAGCAGCAGAGTTTAGTCCAGATCGCTTTATGCAATCATTTATCACTGCTAAACAGTGTTTGTCTGCATTGCAATTTGCTGCACCATGTTTCGCAAACTTCTCCTTTCCATGGGAATATTGTGTAATATTTGTACCAATGCCTCCAGGTTCTTTGGACAGACCCAATTCAACATGGGATTGGAAACGATTTTGCATACTCTTGCTAGAGACCAAATTCTGTAGTTTAGTTGGAGGCTCACAATGAGTGCTTGAGCTTTGTTCCTGCCCTGCATCAAAAGCCACTGGTTCTTGTTTCACTGATTGGGCAATCAATGTTGGAAGACCATCAAATGGAGAGAGGCGAGAAGCTGTCCCTCGCCAGCAAGGTGAATCCACAGAACATTCCGATGGATCAGGATTCACGTCATCTGCCATTGTAACACATGGGCTAGCGCATGCAGATGGGACAAGAGGCTTCACGCTAAATCCAGGATTTAGCTCTTTCAAGAGAACCATGGTGCCCTTTGAGTTGCCATTTCCATGAGCAGGATTACCGAGTTCTAAGTTCCCACTGAAGGAGACATGTTTCCCAGTCTCTTTGCTGGACTCATCATTTTGCCTCATAGCCAATTTGCTAACAGAACCAAAAGTGCTGTTGTTAGTTTCTGAAGTTTTATTTGGAGGGCTTCTGATCGTCACCCTTGGTTGTCCGCTTCCCTTACTTGACGTCGATGGAACGAGGTGCTGCTTGAAATCAGAAGCTATGGTGACTGATGGCTCTGAAACTATCCCAACTGAGGATGTTGGAGACGGATAGACACCGACAGGAGTTCCACATGCAGAGCTTGGTTGACCACGGCGTGTTCCATGTCCACTGCTAGAATAAACAGTGTCACTCTGCTTCATTCCAAATTGTGCTGCCAGTGGCACCGTACAAGAACTGTTGTCCTCTCCATTCAACACAAAGTTATTATCAATCAACCTAGAAGCATCACCTGCACATCCATAAGACACAATTAATGCTATCTATGAGTAAGTAATAAACAGGAGCACATGAATCAAACTAGACTGTACTAAAAAACCAACAAAAATCGTTCTACATTATTGTGCCAGTGATCCAATTAAAGCCATGCAAGGATAAAACTACAGAACCAAAGAAAGATGATAATGATAGAAAACGAATGCTGGGTGCCAGATAGTACTCCCTCCGTCCCTGAAAGAATAGATTTCTGGGTTTGCCTTAAGTCAAACTTTTTGAACTTTGACCAAATTTCTAGAATAACATATTAAAAGTTATGATATCAAACTAGTATCATTAGATTTATCTAAGAATATATCACTATGAAGCTATGGGAGAGAGTCATCGAGCACCGCCTGCGAAGAAGGACACGAGTATCTACCAACCAATTTGGCTTATGCCTGGAAGGTCAACCACAGAAGCAATCTTCTTGTTAAGACAAGTTATGGAGCGATTTAGAGAGCAGAAGAAGGGCCTACATATGGTTTTCATTGACTTGGAGAAAGCTTATGACAAGATACCAAGAAATGTTATGTGGTGGGCTTTGGATAGACATAAGGTCCCAACAAAGTACGTGACCCTCATCAAGGACATGTACAACAATGTTGTGACTAGCGTTCGAACCAATGATGGTAATACTGATTACTTCCCGATTAGAATTGGGCTTCATCAAGGGTCAGCCTTGAGCCCGTATCTCTTTGCCTTGGTAATGGACGAGATTACAAGGGACATTCAAGGGGACATCCCTTGGTGCATGCTCTTCGCCGATGATGTAGTGTTAGTTGATGAAAGCTTGGCGGGAGTAAATAGGAAACTTGAGCTGTGGCGGCAGACCCTTGAGTCTAAAGGTTTTAGACTAAGTCGGACTAAAACCGAGTATATGAAATGCGACTTTGGCACAACGGCTCAGGATGAGGGAGATGTGAGTTTGGAAGGTTAAGTCGTGCCTAAAAAGGACACATTCCGATATCTGGGATCGATGCTACAAAGAGATGGAGATATTGATGCAGACGTTAGCCATAGAATCAAAGCAGGGTGGATCAAGTGGCGTCAAGCTTCTGGCATTCTATGTGACAAGAGGGTACCCCAAAAGCTAAAAGGCAAGTTCTATAGGACAGCAATTAGACCTGCAATGTTGTATGGAGCCGAATGTTGGCCCACAAAGGCTCGACATGTTCAACAAATGAGTGTTGCAGAAATGCGCATGTTGCGTTGGATCTGTGGTCACACAAGAATGGATCGAGTGCGGAATGATGATATACGTGATCGCCTAGGGGTGACACCAATTGAAGAAAAGCTTGTCCAACATCGATTGAGATGGTTTGGCCATGTCCAGAGGAGACCGCCAGATGCACCAGTGCGCTGTGGGTGTGGAGTCCCAAGCCAAGCTAATAATATAAGGAGAGGCAGAGGAAGGCCGAAGTTGACATGGACGGAGGCGGTGAATAGGGATTTAAAAGCTTGGGATATATCTAGAGATCTATGTTTGGATAGGATTGCCTGGAAAGCAGCTATTGAAGTGCCGGAACCATGACTTGGGTATCTTGTTGGGTTTCAACTCTAGCCTACCCCAACTTGCTTGGACTACAGGCTTTGTTGATGTTGATGTTGATTTTGATTCATTTTAAGTCACAGATGTTGATACATTTTTCTATAAAGTTAGTCAAAGAGAGTAGTATAATACTACTTCAAGTCTTCAACCTGGGCCAATCCCTGCGTCCTGCGAACCTTCCTCGTTAAAGTACAAGAACCCCAGAAAAGGCCCAATCTTTCGCCAAGCCACCGCACCAAATGTCCAAATCGACATGCCAACCATACAGCAAAGTAATCGGGAGGCGCGAGCGGCTGTGAGCTACAATCCTAGGGAAAAAAAAATAAAAGCCACCGTCCAGGGGGCGTAGGCGTAAGCTCCATGGGCGCTACCGGCAAGGAGTGGTTGGGGGACGGGAGAGGAGGAAAGTTATTACCATCTTGGAGGCCTCCGGGAGGGGCGCGTGCCTGACGCGCGCGGAGGGTGTAGGGAGCCGCGTTCGGGGAGAGCGTGGACGGTGGGCCGGCGGTAATGGCGCCGGCGGAGGTGGAGGAGGGCATCGTCGCCGAGGCCGGTGCGTCAGGTTGGTCAAGGTAGGATGGGGGACACCGGACACGGGAGAGAGTGAGTGGTGTGTAGAAGGACCTTGTTGTAATTTCGGGAAAGTGAAGGGGCATCAGTGTTGGACTTTCCGCCCCTCCGTCTCTCCGCCTTCCGAAGCATTGGCTTCGTCGAGAAGGAGGGCAGCACCGGGTGTTTTTTTTTTTACATGGAAGGGAGCACAGTTGGGTGGGGATAATTTATCATTCTAATAATAAAATGAATGAGAGTCATTTGAAAAGCAGGGTTTTCACGAAAATCATGCAAGAATTTATAGAATTGGAACGTGTGATTTTACGAAAATGGTTCAGTATTTTACGAAATCTGTTTAATTTGAGAAGAAAATTATTAGATTCAAGAGAAATCACCACATTACAAGCAAGATCTTAAAGTTTATATAAATTTTCAATTGATCTTTTATGCCAAATTACTGATTTTTTGGGTTGTATTACGATTTTCTAACTAGTGCCAAAAAAAACTGACATTCTAGTTTTGTTCTAGGTTAAATTATATTAAGTTTGATCAAGTTTATATAGAATAATATCAATATTTATACTATCAAATAAGTACTATTAAGACCTCTTTGGTAAGGTTTTGGCTTCTTTGAAAACGACAAAGTTTGGGAAAGTTTTTTTTTTCTTTGACTTGAAGTCAACAATTTTAATTTCATCAATTTTATTTGCATGATTTTAGTTTTATAAGCTATTTTAGCTTATGTATATGTTTGGTAGGGTTTTTAATTCAACTCATAGAAACCAACAAAAGCTCTACCAAATAGAACCTTAGATTCATGAATTCATCATGGAATTCATTGGTGCCATAAAGGTTTGTAGTTATATTCATCATTTTGATCAGACTTGAGATAATTTGGTTGCGCAGGGGAGTAAAAAGATTTGTTGTTAACTTTTTACATGAAAACTAACTGGATTTGCTAATACTTGTTCATTTAAACAACAATAATAAATACGCATAATTGAACGATATTTTTTGTTAAAGACTACTACTCTGTTTGGCTCAGGTTTTGTTGCTGATAAGTCAGTTGGTCCTATTTTGTTGTGAGAAAAAAAATATTATAACATGACTAAAAAAATGGCTAATAAGTTCAAGCGTACAAGCCTACGATTGTGACTTAACCCCTTGCATATATGAACGACGGACCTTAACCCTCTCTCACCAAGTCACCAGGAACACCCTAGGTCCCTAGCTCAGGAGAGCCAAACGAATCTCCCCAAAATACACGAGCAAGAGAATCAAACCTTGCTGCCTTGTTTGCTCTCCTCGCCCAAATCGGCTCACAGGACAGCTGTCAGATTAATAGTAAAGCACACAAACCAGATAGCTACAGCTGTATTGAAAGTGATCGACGGCCACGAAACTTCAGCACAACCTCGTCAGATCCTCACCAAACGTGCACAACGCAACAGCAATATTTATTATAAAAAATTTATAAACCAACGCATTCACAATTCTAGTACCCCAGAAATGGCCTTCCGGCTGATTGAACAGTCTACTGTGAAAGAGAATAAGCTTAGCTAGAAGCAGTTCAAACAAACAGCTGTGGCATGTCATCACGCCGAATTCGAACTCACCAGTAACAGGATTCAGGAACCGAAAATTCTGAAACTCTACAAAAAGAAACATCAGATAATACCAAGGTTCAGACTTTCGGCGCACCCGTCTAACAGGGTCTTGCTCTTGCTACATTACATTCAGAAAATAAAACCGGCCACGGAGGGCATGATTTACAACTACACAACAGCTATGACATTAGTAAGACATCTGCAACAACAGCAAAAGAAGACTACGATATACTAAGAGCTACAATAACCTCTCTTTTTTTCTTTTTCTCACTTCTTACTTGCTACCTCTTTTTGATTTTTTCAGCTGCCTTGGCATGCCAGGGTTTCTTGCGGCTGTTGGACAGGCATGCCGTCACCCAGGTTATGTACAAAAGACCATGCACTAGGCCGATGATGCCAGGACCCATGCCAGCAAAATGTCATGCCTTGCACCACACCAGGATAGATTTCATACCCATCCATATACCCCAACACAGAGAAGCAGTAGCAGAGCCACCGAAAGAACCAGCCAGATGAAGTACGATTGGAATCCTCCCGTCTGCATTGGTGCTCTCGCATGTGGCTTGAGACAATCCTCCTGCTTGACATCCTTGTTGCTTTCCTCAGAAGTCTTCCGAAGCCTCAGAACAGATTTGGATTCTGGAACAGCCGTTTCAGCACCTGCAGTTCAACAACATAATAAACCAGCTTAGCAAAAGCAGAAGTTATCACAAAGAGACAATATACAGAAGTTTCAAGACTTTATTACCATGTTCAGGGATGGTCTTTTGCTCATCATCATGGCTATTGCCAGGTAGATCATCAACACTACCAGCGAGGTTCGTGCTTGCATCCTCTTCAATCTGATAGAACATCAAAAGAGAAGTCAGATAATATCATTTGCTAAAATAGATCACCCAGGATCCATGAAAATTTCAGAAGAAAACACTGCGTAATATATGCCACACAAACAGAACTATCTATGGAACGTCCTAGGTGCCATTACTAGCATAAAAACAATTGTAAATTTAGCTCAAGTAACAAAAAGAACAATCACCTCCACTTTCTCCGCTTTGTGCTGACTTTCTGATTCATCTATGACGCAGCTTGACGAATCATCACTACTAGGACACGGACCTTTGTTAAGGCCTGACTGTAGCCGCAGCCTTTGCGTAGCAGTTCCCTGTTGAGTGAATGAACTCTCTGAGCTTGAACTTAACGCAGGGTGACGGCTTCTAATAATGATCCCTGTTGACTCAGCCTCATCCCCATCAGAAGCCACATCCTTCTCTGTGGTGGACTCCTCAACAGATTCGTTCAAACAGTCTTGAGTTACAACACATGATACTTCATCTTCACTCTCATCTTTAGTTATGTTCTCCCCACACTCAACAACCTGTAGCCGCAGCCTTCTTAATGCATTGCCCTGGTTAGGGAACACATTGCTTGGAAGCACAGTGGAGTCCAACTGTTGAGGCCTAAAAGTAATTGCAGCCCTCCCCATATTTGGATCTTCCATGCTATTGAACAGCTCATTGAAGGAATCAGCACCAGAGTCCACCGAAAGTACGTCTTGGTCAGTGGTGTCAAGCAGAACGTTTGGCTCTGTCTCAAAACCTATGTTTGCCCACCAGCTTTGATCATCTTGAGGCTCAACCTGCAAAGACAACAAAACACAAGGATTGTTGGATTAACCATAACCAAAACATCAGATGGTAAACTCAATATGAATAGAAAACCAGTACCTGCATATTCCAATTCTCAAATTCTGGAATGTCAGAATCATACTGAACTTTTGATGTTGTTGATGAATGCTCATCAGGATCAACAAGTGTTTGATTCAAGAAAGCATCCAGGGCATCAGGAGGATTCATAATGCCATCAAAATCAAAAGTTCCTTGCTGCATATCAGGGAAGAATCCACTTTCAAGTGGTAGAATGGGGGTGAAACTGGACACAAATTTGTTATAATCATCATTTCCATTCTGGGGATTAACAAAGTTGGCTGAAGCACCAGCTGAAGGATCAACCTGCACGTAATTATAAGGACGAGGGAAATTGTTAGGAGAAATCCAGTTATAAAATTGTAATTATGATGAGGCCATGAGGGTCGATAGTGTGCAACCAAATGTTGAATGTCAATAGAAGTTAAAAGGCTCTTTACTCTGCTGTGCTCACCTTAGGTACACCAGCAGCATGTATGTGGGAAGGTATATGGGAAACATCCGGTGCAGTAGCCACCAGGTTATCATTTCTGTCCGCCAGCCACCTTGTCACTGAGCCAACATGGGGGCTTCAACAGAATTTGGCAGCTCAATTGGATCATGCAGAGCAGATTCTGGAGATTCCTTATTTAATGGTGTATTAGCTTCCTCATTCGCCTCTAGGTTGTCAGGTGAAGAACGAGAAGGAGTAGGTGAGTAGCCACTTCTATCCATTTCCTCTGGGCTGGGGCGCTCAGTTTTCTCCTCTTGCTTCCGGAAGAGGCGATAAAGAACATAACCACCCTGAAAGAAACAGATGCATAAGCACCAGGTAATTTTAGTAAACATTTGCCATGAGATACAAAAAAAATTATCGACTACATGCTTATACTGTACAGAACTAATAACAAAGATTATTAGAGAACTCAGTTCTTTTAACCACCTGAAATCAAACTAGTGTTTAGGGACACATTCTTCAGTGAACATACTACTATGTTATATTTCTGAAAGATAAACTTACACAAGTACTACAAAGAACACATATGCATAAACACCAACAGCACTACAAAACTGACAACCATAAGCTGCACCAAGAATAATAGCTTCACACAATCATACCTGCTCGCCGGACTCAAACTCAGGCTCGGTGGTGCGGTACTCGTGCATAATCCACCCTGTGCGCTCGCCCTTGGGGCACGTCCGCGGTGGAAGACAAGGGTCTTCTTCATACCAATGGTATGCTGCTTGCGCTTGTCACCCTTGGACTTGATGATCCTGTCCTTGCCAGTAGCCTTCCAGTACCCAGCCTCGGTGGCCCTGTTGGACCTGCTACCGTTGGGGTACTTGCGGTCCTTGGGCGCGAAGAAGAACCACTCAGGATCGTCGGACCGGATCAGAGACTTATCTGCATATACACACAATCAATCACGTCATCAGTACTCCGGATCAGGAATTGGAATAATCTTTCCCGGGGGTTTGGCTCGACTCGACACGCGGATCAACGAAATGATTCAGCGCAAGGATTTTGTTCAGATGCGTCGCACCAAATCAAAATCGCATCTCGGAAAGGGGCGACGCGGGTATTAAATAAAACGATTTTTGCGGAGTTCGAAGGAATCGCATCGATCCAGCACGGGGTAAGGCGAAACAGAACTATTTCTGCTCAGTAAGGAACCGCTAGTGCAAACAATCGCGAAACAGAACAGAGGAAGCAGCAGGTTGTAATCTGCTCGGCTTTTTCAGCACACACGCGCGTCAGAATACAAGCAGCAGGAAGGTTCGCGTGGTAGCTGGCGACGGGAAGCAGGAGAAGAGAATCGCGAGAATGGGAACGGATTGAGCGACAAATGGAAGGAAAGGAGAGGTCTGGCAACATCTGACAAAAACGACCGACAAATGGAAGTAAAGGAGAGGTCTGGCAACGTCTGGCCAAAACAACCCCCAAATCGGACACCAACCAGAAGCGAATCCGGCTAAAAAAATTGCAGACGGAACCCAAAGCACCGAGTAGCCCAAGAAGAGCTCGGGAATCCCAGTTTCTCAATCCGAGGAACGAGGGGGGTGTCGTAGAGCAGAGACGGGCGATCAAGCGACGGGGACGATGAGGAAGTTAGTACCTGGGAGGTCCCACGGCTCGCACTTGCAGACGTCGATCTCGAGGATGACCTCGGCCTCGGAGTTGATCTGGCCGGTGATCTTGCCCTTGAGGTAGTGTGTGATGAGCTCCTCGTCGGTGGGGTGGAAGCGGAAGCCGAGCGGCAGCGTCCGTAGCTCCATCACCGCCGCCTTCGCCATCGAGATCGCGGTGTGGAGTGGCTGGGAGGGATTTGCTTAGCGGCTAAGTAAGCGCGCGGGGGTGGAGAGAAGGAGAGGGAGGGAGTGCGGGAGGAGAATGGATGGGGGGGTTAGGGTTTGGTGGTCGATTGGATTGGGGATTTTAGGGAGAGGGAGGGGAGGCGCGTCCGCTGATGGGGGGCTGCAGCAGGCAAGCAGGAAGAGACGTGGTGTTGAAGAAAGCGAGGGGGTGGGGCTCGCTTTACCGCGTGGCTGAATTTCCTCGCATATACCCGCCACCCCAGGCCGCGTAGGAGCCAGATGGTCCCCTGTCCAAGCGCCGTATTACGACTCTGCCATTGCCTCGCTGCAAGTGGGACACTGTCCTCCATCTCCCTTTTCCCTGGATTTGTATTGTATTTTTTAAAAAAAAAATATATATATATATATATATATGGATTTGTATTATACGTTTTGAGGAATATCTCTCCAGTATTTGGGAATGTTTTGTTGAAATTTGGTTGCCTTTTTTTATTTATTTTTTTATCCTGTTGAGACCACCATACACACACAGCACTGCAGGAATGCAGGATTTCAGAGCTGCTTCAGCTTTGAGCCCCTAGTGGGGTGCGTTGCCGGTTGCTCCATACTGCTACAGTGCTACGTGCTGCCACTGTGCAGAAATCTCCAGCACCGACCGGCTGCTCTGCTATCACCCTACCAGGCATCAGCTGTGGCCTTTGCCTCGTGCGTTCAGCTTGCCCTGCCGGCCTGCGACGGAGTCACAGACAGCACCCACACTCTGCACATAACTGCAGCAATAATCGTCAATCTATTCTTTTAGGGGAACATGTTTATTTTTGGAGGGGAAGTGTCAATTTATTCAGGTTTTTTTAGGAATTCAGAAATGGTTCCCTTGTTTTTTTGGAACATTAGGAATTTCTTGAGGTCCTTTGAACCACTGACAAGAGGAGATAGAGGATAATGCGAGTAGTGCTAGTGGGCTTGGAAAATATTCACGCTAGGAGGTAGGAATGTCTGGAGCTGGCACCACCTACTTCAGAGTTCAGAGTCTTGAGTGCTGGAGCTGGCACGGCCAAGCGCTTCTAGTAGCAACTGACGAGGGTACCTCCACAAACCTAGTATGTTATTTCTGTTTCAGAAAAGAAGGAAGGGTTGCTGTCAGCGTGTAGCTGGGAAGCAACCAAATGCAGGAGCCTGACGCCACGAGTCTCTGATTCTACCGCTGCTTCCACTTCCATCACCCCGCTTCGCAGACCACGACATGGGAAATCATGGCCAAATGGAGGCCTAGTTTCATTGCTGCAACTGGACTATCTCCTATGATATTATGCTGGGTAAGCAAAAAATGCTCTGACAAATATCATCAGGAAAGAGAGAGAAAAACGGTTTCAGATTCTGTCAAATGTCGTTGTCAGAGTAATCATGTGTTGGAGTTAGTAATGTTTATTCAGAGCTAAGCATGCTTTGGTGGACAGGACAGTGGTGTATGACAGTTGATGAGGATCAGTGGGGTCTCCTCCCCTGACCCTGCTTTAAGCTAGCATCCTCCTTTTTCATCTTGAGGTCCTTTCATTGCCTTTCCTTTTGACTCAATTATTATGTACTAATACAACAGCGCCACAATTAAAAGGCCAAGACATTTCGTGTGTGGTAAATAAAGGCAGTGCAGTTGATGCCTTAGAAATCTGGAAACCAATGTATGCCAGCAGCCATAAAGTTTTTACATGCCACATTTTTCTGAACGCTTGAAATGTCCAAGAATAGTAGTTGACACCTATTGCAGTCTTGAGTGCTGGATCTGGCACTTTGCAGTTTGCTACATCTAATGACAGACCCAAAAAAAAAAAAGAACGCTTTGTGGATTGGAGCTGTGATGGATCAGATCACTTCACTTGCTCATGATCCATATGCAGATTTCAGATTTGTTGATTGCAGGAACTTATGCTACTGTATGGACTGTGTATGTGTCTGGACTGTGTACGTGTCTGAAACCGTTCCCTAGGGCAAAGAAAATTTGTATGGCTCATGTTCAGGGATTAGAAAATTGTCACACAAATAACAACACTTGCGTATTGGAGCTATGCTGGATCAGACCCGAAAGAAACAACATTTGTGGATTGGAGCTATGCTGGATCAGATCACTTCACTTGCTCATGATCCATATACATATTTGCTGATTGTGTCTGAAACCGTTCCCTAGGGGCAAAGACAAATCTGTACGGCTCAATGGGGTTCAACCGTTCAAGCAGGGATTAGAAAATTGTCACACAAATATCCTCGAACCTCTTGAACTGTCAACATCGCAGTAAGCATAATAGTGTGTAGGGACGAATGTTTGTAATGTACTAACCGTGCTTTGCTGGATAGTAGTACAAGTTAATCAGAAGCTCTGATCAGGACACTGCTGATTTTGACAGGTGATCAGTGCGCTCTCCACTTTTTTTTTCTTTTTTGCTTTTATAAAGGATCCTCCTTTTTCATTTTGAGGTTTCTTTTGGCACCAGGAAATAAAGTCATAATAACGTTTGAGTGTGAGAAACTTGCAAGTACGTGGCAACGACCTCGGGTTTTTTCATCTGCTGTGTGTTGGTGTTTCCTTTTTTGCATTTTATACAACAATGTTGATTGAGAATTGTCTGTACTCAGTGGCAAAAACTAGAGAGGGCAATGCAAGGGAAATATATTATATTCTCTCTTTTAATATAAATAAAAATTATAAATTTTTTGGTGTGATATGTTAGTGGCCCTTGGTTCCGTTACTGTATATACTCCCTCCGTCTAAACAAACATTTACAGAGAAGTTAAACTTTGACCAAATATACATTAAAAACATTAACATAGATGATATATAATTAGTATTATTAAATAGATCGTTGAATATATTTTTATAATAAACATATTTAAAGATATAAGTATTGTTAATAGTTTTTTATAAAATCTAGTTAAATTTAATAAAGTTTAGCCAACTTTGTATGGAGAGAATAGTAAAAGTACCCTCTAGTTATATAATGAAAAAAAAATCATGTCTGAGAATTTAGGCTGTCCTACTTGTTTTCCTACGCGGAACGCAGCGGTCTCCATTTTCATCTGTCGAAATATGCAAGTGGTCGAAAACATATGCTACCATACAAGAACACTGCTATCTACTAGAAGGTTTGGAAAATCACAGACGCTGCTAATTCATCGAGCAGCCGCGTTAAGCAAGAGAATAGCATTGGCCACTAGCTAGCAAGCACACCTACTAGTACTACTGCCGCCGCAGCAAAGCGCCTTTCGGTGCTGTATTTGGCACGGTGTTTGCTGCTACTAGCAGACAAAAACACTCGTAGACTGGAGTGTTTATTAGGTCTTGTTAACGAAGCTGTCAACAGCGGCGAGTGTTTTTCAATACACGGCGCCTGTTCTGTCAGTTTCACGAAGAATAACATAGATTTGCCGTAACTCTGACAGCTCTGTTTGGATTCTCCCTTTAAAATTTTAAAATTTTGGAGACAAAATTCTAAACAAGTAGTGTAAAGTTAGTTATAATTTTAACTCATCTTACATCATAGCTTTAGAATAAGGCTAATAATATAACCAGCTATTGGCGGTATAATTTTTTTACATTCTTCACTCATCTCATTCATATAATAATTAGCTTTTTAATATTAATATAGAATCCACTTGTCTCTCTCACAAATAGGTTATAATCTGCTTTCCTTCTCCCTTCTCTTTTCTTTTTTTTTACATCAACATTTAACTATCTTGTAAATTAGCTTGCTATTATATTTGCTCTTAAACATTAAAAATATATTAAAGTGCTTTAAAGTAGGAGGCCTCGCCACTCGCCAACAGATGAGTCGGAACTCGGAAGCGTTGGCTGTTGCTGTGACTTGTCAACAAGTGAGTGGGTGGTCAGCGGACAAGTGATCTTTCTCTGTCTTGGACCAAGTCTTCCGTCCACTTGTTCCAGGTTCATGCATACTGTCACCACAACACACTAGTATGCCTGTCTGTCAGCTGCGCTTATTACTGCATATCACTGCCAGATTTTATTTATAACAAAAACTAAAGTTGCCGCACGCGTTGTGAAATACTTTCTCCATCCCAAATTGTAAGACATTTCAATAATTTTGAAGAGTTAAAGTATTTTAAATTTTATCAAACTTATATTGTGGCTGCTGATCGAGCTGCTCAAATCTTCCTAGACAAATTTTCGAGGCTCCGAATAAATCAAGGTACGCAAATAAACATTGCCCAAATTTGCCAATCATCAACAACGGTGTCGCATGGCGAACAAGGAGAAGAAATCGTGTGTACAAATGAAGAGAACACGACATAGAATTCAGAGCAATCCATAATCTGGACACTTATCCCGACAAATAAATGAAGATCCATGCAAGCATCTGTGTTCTCAGCCCGGATCTCCTATCTCCTTGTGTACTTTCTCTGTTGCAAATTATAAGTTATTAGTCCATCAACCCGTGCTTCCACACGGATTAACATTGAGATACTTAAGCAACAGAAACCTATTAATTCAAAATATTAAAAAATACTTCCTAAAATTAACTTTTATTTGAATCTATATATACATGTATGTGCAGAATGTCATTAACATGACTGAGAGAGATCGATGTGTCATGTGTGGCACAGCACAGGTAATAATGTAATGTTAACTTGATAATAATGTAACATTAGTTTGATTCTACAGTTGTGTGTGTTTTATTTTTTTCCTTGGTTTTGTGCTCATGTATGGCTGGCTTTGTCTATAATATATGGGCGTGTTCGATATCCCTCTATATGAATTGAAACGTGTAGAGATATAAGAAAATTAGAAGATTAATTCACCTACAAATATAATTAACCATCTAACCCACGCTCTCGCACATGATAGAATCTTAGGACACATAAGCATTAGTCATTATTTAATATCTCAAACTAATAAAAAATATCGATATAAATTACATATTTTACACTTTGTTCTTTTTAACACAATAGACACAATTGATACTTTGTACTCTCTATCTAGTTGTGATAACCATATGTTTAGTAATCCATATTCATAGTTTGTTCCTTTTCATGGCACCTCTGTTAAGTTTCAATACACATTTATTTGAAACATTAGATTAAACTATGGTGGGTGTTATTGCAACTCATATCTTATGATGCCATGAATCTAAGTGTTCATTTTTGAATTATAATCTTATTAATTGTTACTTATTTAGTTATTTTACATTCTCAAGATACATCGAAACTCTTGTTCTTATTGGATATTTTATTAACTCTCATATGTACTTTTTAAAATAAGGATATGTTAGGCCATAAACTATAGTATACATCACTACGATGGCATAAATAACATTTAAAATTAGCACTACATCAATTAAGATCGATGGTAGAGTTTGATTTGAGATCATGGATGAGGTACATAGAACAACCATGAGAGGGCATTAATATCCAATTCTTATAATGATTGTTTACTTTAAAGGTTTCATAGTAAGATATAACTACATGTAGTATGCTCTAACCTCCCTATTTCTAAAAAAATGTTTGAATTATTTCAACAAATTATATGTGAAATAATGCTTATATAATCAATATAGATATATCAAACTTTTTTGTTAGAATTTATAAATATCTCAGGCAAAAACTTTTATAAATTAAATATCATGGCCATTAATATAATTTTAAATAACTTGTTAGTGTCAACTACAGTCAAAGCGTTTTGCCCTAGCGGCCAAAACTTATTTTTGGAGGCGGGCAACGCATCCGCATCCAAACAAAAGCCTTAATGATTGGGTGGTGTCTCGTAAAATAGTGATCATTACTATATGAGTCGCCATAAAAGGTTTTAATGGTTACTAAAACATATGTATATGTAATGCATGCACATGTCATGTGCATATATTTACTTCAATCAAATTTTAACATACTAATGTTAACATAATTGTATAATGTAGAATTTTTTAAGTTAAAACTCTAGTGTTTATTGTATCTTTTAGTCCAATTTTAGTTTTTTTTATAAAAAAAAACTTCTAGAACCTCGGCTACAACAACATACTCAAGATTTTGGACCACCACACTCTTTCCTAATTTTGACAACAACATAAGTAGTAATTTCAGCTTGTACCACCACACTCTAGTATTATTGTTTTATATAATATATAATATTTAAATTTAAATTAGGAATGTTAGTATATATATTAGTCAAAATGTATAAAATTATTTGAAGGGACATAAGAATAATATTATGGAGTATCTATATAACTTTAAGTGAACTATCATGTCATCGTTTAGTGTTGTTATGGGACATTTCATAAATTAAAATAAATATTTATCATCATGCATACATATGTATCTGGTTTACATCAGGGAATGCATCATTCTTCTTACTTCTAACTTAACATATACATGTAGTACTTTATGATCATTGGACCATATTTCATAATATACTTATTTATTATTTACATGAGCATTTGAGATATATTTTTATTTATTAATTTTAGAATGGCTTGAGCTTGAAATTTTCTTTATGTTACCTTTCCTAGATCATATATGATAATTCAAACACAAACTTAGTAGTTATTTTTATTATCTTTCGTAATGGCAGATGCGAGTAATATATAAAAATATTAGGATATCTTAAATTATCTTTTATAATGCCTACATAGATAGTTTAGGTATAAATTAGAGCATTACCTTGAATTGTCATTCATAATTATAGACATGGTTTAGTTAGAATAAAATTTGAGGATTATGTTGAATTATCTTTAATCAATAAACAATGAAAGTTCACGAAAAAGATCAAATAAATATTTATTGTTTTGGTGTGGTTGACAAAAAAATTACCTTTTTTTGGACTATCGGTTGTCACACCTTTTTTATGTGCAGTCCATCCCAATGTATCTATTTTCTTGAGGTTGATAGATTATATCCAAACTTTTTTTAATAGACTAACTTTACTTCTATTTCATTTATTTATTAAAAGATTAACTAACCATGAACGTCATGGACTGATGTCTTATATCAATACATTACCCAATCATTAACCTTCTTTTTGTTAGATTACCGAATCATTAACCTGGTCGTGATGGTTCATATTTATTAAGGTATATTAACCAACCTTTAACTCAATCATAGTATCTATTAGATATTTCATTATTAATCAACAACTCATTAAATATTTCTTCCAGTCCAGTCAATTTTTTCGGGATGATATTTTAGGCTATCATTAACCGTGACAACTAATATTTTATTAATATATTAACCAAAGCTTCAAGATTATGGGTAGTAGCTATTATATTGGATATTTTTATTAACTAACAGCCCCTTAATATTTTATCCGAAGTGGCCAAACTTTGTTACGGCAATAGATCTAGTAGTTTGTTACTGCAATAGATCTAATGGTTACGGCAATTTTTTAGTCTATTATTTTATTTGTAACGTACTACTTTTAATTAAAATAGATCTAATGGTTATGGATAGCTATAGTCTTCCGATTAACGGCTAGATATTTCTGATTAACCTAAGAATTTCTAGTATTTATCTTTTTTTTCTAGCGCATCTTATGAGAATTAACTTGGGGTCTCCAATTAGTAATAGTAAGATAAGATTTTAAATTTTTGTACTTCTATTTGTTATGTATCTAGCTAGATATTATACTATGTGTACATGCATAGTAAAATTGATGAAATAAAAAGTCAAAAATAACATATGTACTGGAAGCAGTTACGGAGTACGTTGTTAATCTAGGATGCTGATGTTGACATATCATCGTCATCATCATGAGTATTAATTAATCCCCAACTTTTCTTATATAAGCCTAGCCCTCTCTAGCTAGCTCTTTTCGTCCCCACACTCTTTTTTTTTTTGGTGTCCCAATTGTTATTAGCAGCATGGAAGCCATGCATGGCATTTGTTTGCTTCCTGTGATATATACCGTATCGCGTGATGCGCACTGATGGATTATTAAAAGAAGCATGCATGTGTCATGTGTGCAGAGGAGGTTTATTGTGCTCGAGCTCCTCGTGCCTCTTTTATTTGCTGGAGGGAGCGAGCTCCTCGTGCCATTATATTGTGCGCATCGTGTAGTGGATGTTGTTGATATATATATATATATATATAGGTACTGTAGAATGGTAGAATTGCAATGCCAATAAAATAAGGTCTTGATTTGGCTCGGTAGCGTCGTTGCCACAAAACAAGCAACGTCCAACCAATGTTCCAATCGATCGCAAGTGCGCATGTGTCTTATCTTAATTAGCGCATTATTCGTTTGAACTTACCAGTTAAATATATCAGTCATGCTGTAATGTTTTTTTTTCCATAATAAAACAGCTAAGCCGGCGGATATAACAGCCAACCGAACAAAAGAAACCAGTAGTAATAATTAGGCGAATCGATATGGAGAGCCAATGGTGTGAGGATAACAAGTGCATTGCGGTCGCTCGAAATTAAAGTTAAATGTCGTAGTAGCTCTAGCAGTAATCTCACTACTCCATCCATCCACTCTTAAATAATTGTCTTGCTGAAAAATAATGTTAACTAAATTTATATAAAAATGTTAATATTTATGTTACATAATGAACATCACTAGATAGATCGATCGTTGAATTTCTTTTAATAATAATTTAACTTATTTAAAGATATAAATATTTATGTAGTTATTATAGTTAGACTTACGGCGCAATAAAATCAAGACAATAGAATTTAATTTGCGATCGAGTACTGCCAACGTTGTCAACATTCAAAAGCAGCAGCGAGCCACTGGATCTAGCAGGTACGCTGAGCTTGTTGGAGACGTTCAATTAGGGTGGGTTCCAAGTGGAGGATGGCCGGAGCGATGCAGCAGAGGCAGATGAGATCGATGGATCATCAGGAGGCTTTTTGGCGGGACGGACGGAGGAATCGACACGGCGGATCGATGGGAGGCGCGCCGCCTGATCGATCGAGCTAGCACGGCGCAAGAAAGGTGTGGCGTGGTGCCTGGCAAGTGCGCACTGGGGCCCGCCCGCCCAGCAGCCGACCGACGGCGGCGACGCCGACAGCTAGCTAGTACTACTAGTCCCGGCCACTGCCCACTGCCCCCTGCCCGCCATTTCTTAGCTAGCTTTGGACCTTTGGTGGACGGGCCGCGCGCATCCGATGGCTTGGCTGCTGCATTGCATCCACAATACTAATAGCTAGTACTAGTTATTTGGTGAGCTGATGTGGATGTAAAAGACAAGAACAAAGACTATTTTATATCACTGGATCCACATGCTCTTTTCATATGATCTTGGACTACGTGAAATAAATAGACTATTTGCTTGTAGCTAGTGACTACTCTCTCCTACTTTTTATTTGTCATGTCATATCTAGTTAGTCAAATAGCTAACCATTACGGACACTCTAAGATTCGGTGTGGTGTGGTGCGTTGGTGTTGCGTGCACAGCACATGCGCGGACCGCTCGATCTCCATCGATGCATGCGCGCTGTGGCGGCCCGCCGGCTATCTGGCGGCTGGTCGTAGACGAAATGAAACCGTCGGACGGATGGGGAGGGGCCCAGCGTTTGTAGCCTTGCCTAATAAGCAACGCAACGGAGCCTCCTCTTGTTCGACGCGTTCCGGTCCAACAGGCGAACACGAACCCGATATTGCTCTCTCTAGCTGTCTGTGTGTGTGTATATGCGGATGGCAGAATACGCATGCCTTTACATTTCCACCACGTTCTCTCGTATCCCGTTTCCTACTGCTCCTTCCGTCGTCAAGCCTCATATATGCTCATCTCCTCCAGTGCAAAACCAAGGCTCATGTGACGGATGGTCTCATCTGCTGATGGATGAATGGATGAATGCAGACGACGCATATGAAAAGCTAGCGGCCGGGTGCCATCGCCATCCCAAATAAAGCAGCAAGTAAAGCAACGGTCGAAAAAGGCAGCAGCAGCAGCAGCAGCAGCCCGCGGAGAAAGCCGCGACGACGACGTGCGGGTAGAGAAGCAGACGAGACGACACGGGGCGTGGCGGTCAGGCAGGCACGCAGGCGTCTTCTACAAGCCTCTTCCACCTCCCGCCTGTAAGCTTTCTCCGATCCTCTCTCTCTCTCTCTGATCGATCTCTCGATTCAGTGCCAGGACAATGCAGCATTGGCGTCGCTTTGGAGGCTTTAATTGGCGCCACATGAATACATGATATGATTTTATATGCATCGACCGTATAACGCCCACACTGGCCAGCACTATTGTTGATGTGGAATTCAAGGAAGCTAGAGTTCTCGCTCGTCCCAACCGGCTGGATTCCTTTCCTGCTCCGACTCCGATCCTAGCCACAATAATCGAGCTAGCTAGGCCACGCATATGTTAAGTCAAACCCTCCAAACTTCAAGTGCCTTTAGGAGGAGGAGAATACCAAACACTTCTGGTTCGGTAGGACACAGATCGATCGACGAGAGAACGTTACACAGCCAAGAAGACTAGCGGTAGCGCCGGCCGGCCAGCAAGTTTACCGACTTACAATAATGTAATGAGATACTCCCTTTATCCCAAACTGTAAGTCTCATTCCAATAATCTTGAAGAGTCAAAGTTTATAAAGTTTGACTAAATTTATATAATATGATAATAACATATTTGATACCAACTAAGTTTCATTAGATTCTTTATTAGTTATATTTTCATACTATATCTATTTAATGTTATAAATCTTTCTGTTTCTCTCTGTAATATTTGGTCAAACTTAAAATGCTTTGACTCTCCAAGATTCTTGGAATGTCTTGTAATTTGGAATAGCTAGAGGGAGTACTTTGATTCTCCAAAATAATTTGGTCACAATAATCAGCTTGCTATAACCTTAACACGATGAATGTCTCGATGTCACAAAGTCCAAACCATATATAAAAAAGAAAATTCTAGTTTTTTCTCTTTGTATGAGCATCTCCATGAGTTTTGTGAAACGATTCCTTTTAATTTTTTTAGCAAAAATAAGAAATAATCTTCTCCAACAGTTTAATAAAAACTCTCCTTGAAACCAAACAAAAAAAGTTGCTAAATATCCTCTCCAATTTGTAAATTTCGGCAATCAAGAGGAACCCCATATCCGCTCCTCCCCATTCAGCGTTTTTCTTGTGCGAATTAAGAAAATAAAGGATTCTGGTGAGAAAATGATGAGAGACAAAGAAAGTACTAAAGTAGATCTGTTTTCTTAGAAACAGTTCGGGGTTCCCTATATTTTTTTTAAATAAGCTAATATACAAAATTATTGAAGAAGAAAACAAAATTGAGGTTTCTACTTATTTTGTTAATTCGTTAATTTTTTAACTTTAAATATGTTAATTATAGGAAATACCAGGTGAGTCTAAGGAACAATTGTACAACGGATCTTGTTGGGTCTACTTTTTTTTATTTTTGAGCGAGGCTTTCTATCGTCTTTGGAAGTACAGTTTTTGTTTTTTTTAGCAAGGGCGTACAGTGTAATAACGTAGGGCCTGGCGGGACTAGTATTCGGCCCAAGCTCAGTGAGACAAACAGCCGCGGCCCAGACCACCCGACAGTTGCAAGCTCAGTGTCTCTTTTGCGGCCCACTCTACCATTGAGGCAGATCCAAATGTGTTTGGGCCCATTTGGATTTTGGAGGCCTCGCTAGAGTCCCAAGTCACTCGATTTTCTACTAGAGTCCCCAAGTCAACCCGGTCATCTTCTACTAGGCCCAACTACTTGATGGATTCTCAAACACACAAACACATACACACACCAAAAACTACTTGAATGATACAGTTACATAAGACTAAAAGCTTGCTTTTACAAGAAAAGAGTATTAAAAAAAGCGCTTGGTTTACAGGAGGTCTGGGCAATAAACCAGTTGCCTTTTGAGCTTACAAAACAACAAAAAAAAAGTTTTTTTTGGGTTGGAGTCACCTGAATTCCTGCACTTGCCGCGCCCTATTGGTTAATGAAGCAGCTGGCATATGATATATCCAACAGGCTGATGATATGAAGCACAAAACTGCAGAAAGAAGAACCAAAACCAAGCCTGAAATCTGAAAGCTACAGCCACGCTGCATTTGAGAATTCAGAGTGCCAACTGCCAAGCGAGAAACACCAGTACGAAATCTTATCTTTAGTTTACATCGGCCTGCCTGTGTGAGGGCCCAATGACGCCGTACGTCCTCACATAGTAAAGGTCAGAAGACGCCGACGGGTCAAAACGTCAATGTCAGACAGTTTAGCCTCCAAGGTTCCACATCAGTCGTCACAGGGCTACAATACATGGACTAGTTTACTTCTAGATTCTCTAACCAAGGGTGGGGCCAGAAATTATACGGATCCAGTACGAAAAAAACTTTGTCAAAGCTGAGTGCTGCTTAACTGAAATGTTTCTTATGGTGATCGTTTACATATATCGACTTGATACGGTGGCTATTATTTTGTCGGTGGCAGGCAACATGTCCATTCAAGCAAAGTTCTACGATGATTTCATAAATTTCGAGATCTATCAATTTAGTCTTTTGGAGATCTATCGACTTAGTCTTTCGAATATGTTCGCATGGATAATTTTATTATATAGTTGTGTTTATGATTTTTATTACCTACTCACTCCGTCTCATAAAAAGATGTTGCTATTAAATTCGTGTTGGTTGTAAAGAGAGAATGACACTTTTTACAGGACTTAGACATGACTAATTACGTACACCCTCTATTCTAAAATAGAAAATATTCTCGTATCACGAAAAATGTCTTTTTAACCTTATTAACCAATTATACATAAAATAGTATTAATATTTATAATATATAACTAATGTCAGTAGATATATCATAGAATATACTTCTTTATTTGGATGTATAAAATGTTGTACATATTTTTCAATAACCTGCACATGTCTTAACGTTTTTTCTTTTCCGAAATGGAGGGAGCACAGCTTACAAGTTCACCCTGCATGCGCATCATCATGTCTGTCTAGTTGTCTATAGAGGAGGAATACTTTGTGCATTGTTGAACACATTGCCGGGGTCCACCGCCGTCTTTGCCCTGACAAGCCGGTCGAAATTGTCCCCGAAGTAGGCGGCGCCCCACGACGAGCGCGCGCGCGCCACCGCCGCCTCCGACGACCCTCCAGCCGGGGCGGTCCAGTTGTCGGCGCCGAGGTCAAGGTCAAGGTAGTTGACGTACGCGGCCCGGGGGTCCTTGGACACGTGGGGCGCCATGAACGCGTAGAGCGACCGGAGCCACCCCACGCACAACTCGCCGCCGCCGCCGGCGCGGCCACCAAGGTCGTCGTCGTCCCAGTACACCTGGTACTGCACGCCGTACAGGGTCCCGGCGCGGTGCGGGAACGGCGTGTCGCCGCTCCCGATCCGGGCCATGGCGCCGCCGTATGGGTCCAGGATCACGTACCGCCGCCCCCCCCGCGGCGGGCCCGTGGAGAGGTACCGGACGATGCCCGCCATGGCGCGCCGCGAGATCGGCGACCGCACGTAGTCGGATTTGCCCTTGGAGTACTGCTTCGAGTTCGACCCCAGCAGGCGGTTCGGCAGGTCCGCCGCCGTGTCGAGGCCGGCGAACTGCGCAGTCGCGTCTAGCCAGGTTGTTTCGGCGACCTCCGACTCGGTCAGCCCGAGCTCAGGGAAGCTTTGACGCAGCGTTGACAGCGCACGGTGCTTTGGTCCCAGAACCTGGCCGGAGAACGAGACGGACACGTTTCCGTTTCCGTTTCCATCCGACGACGACGACGACGACCCGAGACCGCCGCCGGTCGGGATGTACACGGAGAGGTAGAAGTCGTCGGGTAGACTCGGTGCAACGAACTGCCACCTGTGGATCAGCCCGGCGACGATCTCGACCGGACCTGTCCGGCCCACCGAGAACACGGTGACGTTACGAGGGACCGGGACGAGCCGGAGCTTCCAGGCGTACACGACGCCCCAGCTCCCGCCGCCGCCGCCTCGGATGGCCCAGAACACGTCGTCGTCCATGGTGTCACGGGTGAAGGAGCTCCCGTTCGGAGAGATCAACACCGCGTCCAGCATGTTGTCGGCGGCGAGCCCGAATTTCCGCGACAGCAGGCCGAAGCCGCCGCCGGAGACGATGCCGCCGAGGCCGATGGTGGAGCATGACCCGGCCGAGAACGCCAGGGACCCGCCCCGGCTGGAGCTGGACCGCCGGCCCACGGCGTAGTAGAGCTCGCCGAGCGTCGCGCCGGACTCGGCCCACGCCGTGGCGGAGCGGGCGTCGACGCGGACGCGGTTCAGGTTAGCGACGTCGATGACCACGAACGGCACGGCGTTCTCCGTCGTGTACGACAGGCCCTCGTAGCTGTGCCCGCCGCTGCGCACGCGGATCGCCAGCGAGGTGTTGCGTGCGCAGAGGACGGCGCGCTGGATGTCGCGCTTCGACGCCGGGAGCACCACGGCGGCCGGCTTGCCGATGTTGGGGAGCGCGAACCGGAGGTTGCTGATGGAGGAGTTGAGGATCGCTGCGTAGCTCGGAGACGTCCGGAGGGTGAAGTTGGTGACGCCATGGGAGAGCAGGCAGGACGAGAGGCTGCGTGCTGCGCCGTCGTCGTCGGCGGCGGCGGCGCAGCAGCAGCAGGATGTGGTTTGGTGGAGTGGGAGGAAGAGGGGAAGTAGGACCAGGAGAGCTGCAGTTGAGCAGCTCATGGGGAGAGAGCTGGGAGATTGAGCTTGAGAGTGAGTGAGAGTGACTTGATGAAGCATCAAGCATGAAACAAAGACTTGACTGAATCACTGACTCCAGTACTGGAATTGCATATCGGTATATAGCTCGATCGTGGAGGTCGCCCTCATGGAAGTAAGTGGGTTTCACCGGTGGTGGCAGCTTCCTGAGCTAGTTTTCGTGCGTGTGCGTGTATGTGTTCAGTGGAGTTCAGGAAAGTTCAGAGCATGCATAAGCAAAACACAGCCTGCTATATAAATCTGAATGTTCTTTCCCTTTCATGGAGTGGCGCGGTCATAGGAGAAGGAAGGGAAATAAACATCAGTGCCAGTGATATGGTGAACCGTACGTGCAACATAAATATTGTATTGTAAAATGAAAAATTATTTGTGAACATGGTTTTAAGGAAGACTTGACCTCACTATTGGATTTATCCAGGCATGCATCCAGCCCGTGACGGTCGGGCCTCCCGGGAGGTCACTCTCATCAAAGTGGAGCACATAATCGCCTCTTCGGTTTGAGTGGTTGCGGCTCTTTGCTCCAGTACTGCGTGTGTCTATGCGTATTTAGCTCCGTCTCTTTGGGGTTTTATGAGGAGTGTCATTCACATTTAATACGATATCACATTAACTTTTTGTATGAAACGAGGAGGAGAGAGAAGGGATTCGTTTCATCCCCGCGACACTACTGCGGGGCGTTTCCAGGACCGTGAAACCCGATTGAAACTCGCGTTGAGGGGCTCCTGCGTTTCGTCCGGAGGAAGGAAGCCGGGCGAGGCCGCTCCTCCGCCGCCGCGGGAGAGGTTGCATCGGGCAAGACCACCGCGGGCGAGTGAGGCCGCCGCGGGCGCGGGCGAGCGCGTTCCTCCGACGCGCAGGCTAGCCCCTCTGCCTCGCGGGAGAGGCCGCAGCTGTCGAGCGCGTTCCTCCGCCGCTTGGTCGAGCCCCTCCGCCACGCGGGCAACGCCGCCGTGCGCGCGCTCGCTCGCTGAGGCCCAAGCTCCGCCTCCGCGCGGCCCGAGCTCATCCAAGCGAGAACCTCCGCTGCGGAAGCTGCTCCGCCTTGACGCTGCACCACTGGGCGGGGGCTCCGTCTCACCGGGCGCGGCTCCGCCTTGCCGTCGAGATGCCGCCGCGAGGGTCGCTCCCCTGCTCAGCCTCCATGCGGGGAAGAGAAGATAGGGTCACGTGGGACCCATAATACAGTAAAATGAGATGGGAAACTGTGCTATGAAACTTTGCAGGCTGAGTCTCATTTCATGATAAAGTTTCATATGTTAGAAACTGGCCAATGAGACTGCCCTTAGTGGAGTTCAGAAAAAGATCTGAACTATATTTTTAATATTTATTTCTAATTGGAAATTTGAATACATACACTTTTTTTTTCTTCCAATTTTGGTTTGAGATGAAACTTGGAAGATAAGAGGAAATGAGTGCACTTGTTGCTGAATTGGACGCTGATTACGTAGATGGGCTATGCGTAAAAAATTCCGTATTGGTGTTTGTGATTCATGTGCAACTTCTAATTTCACCATTTGGAGGCCAATTAACTGATTTGCTATGCAAAACATTGCCATGCATCTTGTACGCTGAAAATAAGGTTGTTTGTGATAATCTCAAGCTCCAGGGGCCATTCTGAACTTTACCATCATAAGGCATCTTACCCAAATCGTGAATAGACAAAGAGAGTTTTGTTCTTTGCTTTGGGAGATACCTAGGGTTATGGAGAGTAGCGGAGAGACTTTGATAAATCAAATCCACCGTGAAAAAGAGTTATTTCAGGGAATTCAGGGGGAGTCTTCGCACACTTTGTTTGCTTTCACCTTTTTGTTTCATCTCGATCATTGTGGAATGGCACCACTGTTAGTCGTGGTTATTTCTTATCCGCGCAAGAGTTTTTCACGTAAATCTCGGTGTCCTCTCTTGATTCGTGATCTCTGTTGCTGTATGTGTTGATTAGGTCACCATCTTATTTGCTATTGTTTTATGTGTAAAGTGGTTGTTTGTATGGATGAGTTGGCATGAAAGACATGTTCGTTCTTTGATATATTGAATATGAGATGATGGGGTTGATGTATTAATGAGCTAATTGATGCAAGTATATTGCTGTTGGAAGAGGAGACAACTTGTGGTTTGATTTATTCAAGTTTTATGTGTTATTTTAATTTGATGATATGTTTGTGACAAGTTAGTTTGCTAATTTTAATTATTCCACTAGACCTCTGTTATCACGGTGTTAAAGGGAGATCTTTTCAAACATCAGTATTGTTATTAGCATTAAGTTTTCTCAAGCATTAGGTTCTTAGTGGTTTTGTGCATCAAACACAGAAATATTTTTGCTAATAAGGTTTTGTATAACTCAAGTTCTTTATTTTAAAACACATCAAACAATACAATATTGACATGCCCTCAAACAATTTAGGGCGAGAGTGCTCGAAAAGCAGCGATGGTGGTGCGCTTAGGTTGAGCTTAGTGCCAGAAAATTAAGGTCATGTTTGGTAGGGCTCCACTGATTCTTTATTAAAGTTGATAAGTGATTTCATAGCTAAAATTATTTCTTTTTTATTCTTTACCATAAACTATCAAAATCAGAATGACTTCACAGAATGAGAAGAAGTTACTTTTTTAGCTTACAACCAACCTCTTAGTTTATTTTGAGAATCACCTCATGAAATTAGGAAAAGCTACTTTTTTTTCGTTTCCTAATCTTTTAGTTCGTTTCAAAGAATGACTCAACAGAATCAACTAAGAATCACTTCTTGTCGGGTACGAAGGTAAGGGGTACCCTAAACCCTTCGATAAATTAACGCTAAACATAGCAACCATTTTTAAGACAGGGACCAGCCCACTGCTCAAGTCAGTAAGGTAAGGCCCATCACTCGAGGCCCCCCTGCACCGGCTGCGGCAACAAGTCGCGGGCCGGCCCACCTCGACGGAAAGAGACGGACGAAGGGCCGAACGAACGGCCCCTCCGTCTCCACCTCGACGCCGAATGACGGACGAGGGGCCGAACGAACGACCCCCCGGCCTCCGCCTCAACGACAAATGACGGACCGAGGGTCGAACGTACGACCCCCCGGCTCCTACCTCGACACCGGGCGACGGACGAGGGGTCGAACGAACGACCCCTCGCCCTCTACTTCGATCTCTCCGAATCCGCCTCTGTTCTGACCTTGCCTCGACGCCGAGCGACGGACCGAGGGTCGAACGAACGACCCCCGCGCGGGAGGCTCGATCAACCCAACTGCTCCCGGCATGGGTTAAAGTAAATCCGCCTAACGCCATGGGCGCCCGCGTCCGCAGTCAAATCCAACGACTCTCTGTCACGTCCCTGATTCCTGTCAACTGTGTTGCTACTGCCGCCACGACGCGAGTACGGACTCCAGCACCACCCCTCGGAACGTGAACAGTGCAAGCCCTCGACGACGACTTCGGGGATACGACAGAGCCACGCAGGGCTCGACCCCCCTCGACCGAGGGGCTCGACCCCTCCCTCCAACAACTCCAGTATGGGGCCCGTCCCATCCACCCCGTCTCGCTTCAGCTGTGGGATTCGCGCCCGTCTGCGGAAGCTGTGCCGCGACGTGCCGCGGCGACTTCCACTGTCACTACGACCCGGAACGCCAGAAGGACGGGAAGGCCCTACCGCCACAGTGCTCGACGCCGGCACTATGCCCCGGACACGCCGCCCATGCTACAACAGTTAGGACCCTGTACCCTCGGACCTCCCCTTGGTCTATAAAAGGGGACGCCGAGGTAGAAGTAAGGGGATCGATCGATCGATCTCTGAGATCTCTCTCTGGGCTGGATCCTGAAACCTCCGATCCGAGACTTCAGTTCAGACCCTCACACTACACACACACTCCGCTGCTCGATCGACCCCTCGAGCAGCCAATCCGTCGCCTAGGGCAGCACTGCTAGCCTTAGGCTTCAGCTCGCTCTGAGCAACCCCGTGTAACACAGCTTGTACCCCCCTGTACGAGCACATTTGGGTGCGAGATAATACAAATCATCATCCCCCGCTGGACGTAAGGCCTTCTTTGCCCGAACCAGGATAAACCTTGTGTCTATCTTGCATCACATCTGAGAAAGGGAGCACGCGATATACAAATTTATTAGTTGGTGGTCTTGACCCCCGGGTCATAACACCGACACTTCTCTCTAAAAAAATATTAGACAAAATGACAACAAATCATCCATTCCTTTATGCTATAGTTATTGATTAATGTGATTGCATTCCATATTTCGTGTGTCAGAATCTCACAAACTAAGAGGAATGCTCTGTGCATGGTTGAACACGTTCTGTGGATCAACCTTCGCCTTGGCGCGAACAAGCCGATCAAAGTTATGAGAGAAGTAACGTCGGCCCCAGGACGCCGCTGCCTTCCGGCCCACCGCCGCGTTGTACGAGGAGGAAGCTCCCTGCCCCGTCGGCTCCGTCCAGTTGTTGGTGCCCAAATCCAGGTCCAAGTAGTTCACGTACGCGCCACGCGGGTTGCTCGACACGTGCGGCGCCATGAACGCGTAGAACTCCCTCAGCCACGCCATGAACTCGCCGCCACGGCCGCCGCCGTTCTCCGCCGCCGTCCAGTTGATCGCGTACTGGATGCTGTAAAGGTACCCGGCCCGGTGCGGGAACGGCGTCTCCGTGCTCCCGATCCTCGCCATGGCCGACCCGTACGGGTTCAGCTGGATGGACCCTGTCGTCGGCGCCCTCGACATTTTCCCGGCGATCTCCAACATGTCTTGCTCCGAGATCGGCGCCTGCGCGTAGTCGGACTTCCTCTTCGCGTACTCTCCCACTCCGATCTGTCGGTCCGTGAGCTCGGCGACGGAGTTGAGCTCGGCGAACTTCGCCGCCGCCTCTAGCCAGCTCACCTCGTCCAGCTCCGACTCGGCGAGGCGGAGCTCCGGGTAGCTCTTGCTCAGCACCGACATGACCTGCTGCTTTGGAACGAGGAACTGGCCGGTGAACGTCATGTTGAGGTTGCCGGGGAAGTAGATCCTCGTGGAGATGTAGAACTCGTCGGGGAGGTGGGGACCCACGTACTGCCACTTGTGGATCAGCGGCGCGATGAGGTCGGCGGGGCCGGTCCGCTCGCCGCTGAACACGGTGATCTTGTCCGGCACCGGGACGAGCTTGAGCGTCCAGGAGTAGACCACGCCGAAGCTGCCGCCGCCACCGCCACGGATGGCCCAGAACACGTCGGCGTCCATGGTGTCACGGGTCAGCGTGTTGCCGCTCGCGTCGATCAGGGTGGCGTCTAGCACGTTGTCGGCGGCGAGCCCGAACTTGCGCGCCAGAAGACTGAAGCCGCCGCCGGAGATAATGCCGCCGAGGCCGACGGTCGGGCAGGTCCCGCCCGGGAACGCGTGCGTCCGGCTCGACCTCCCCACCGCGTCGTAGAGCTCGCCCAGCGTCGCTCCGGCCTCGGCCCAGACCGTGCCCGAGCCGCCGGCGTCGACGCGGACGCGGTTGAGGTTGGCGAGGTCGATGACGACGAAGGGCACGTGGTTCTCGGTGGTGTAGGAGAGGCCCTCGTAGCTGTGCCCGCCGCTGCGCACGCGGATCGCCAGCGAGGCGTTGCGCGCGCACACCACGGCGCGCTGGAGCTCCTGCTTCGACGCCGGGAACACCACGGCGGCCGGCTTGCCGACGCTGGGGTTGTTCTCGATGCGGAGGTACCTGATGGAGGAGTAGAGGAGCCGCGTGTAGCTTGGCAACGACGGGAGGGAGAAGTTGCTCACGCCGGTGGAGGTGAGGCAGAAGGAGATGTCGTGTGCCGGCGGTGGTGGGGTGGCTGCGGTTGCGAAGATATTGAGCGCAAGGACCGCTGCAGCCACCATGGTATGGATCATATCCATGGTGGCAGCAGATGCTCTCTGATCGATCGATGCAACAGGAAATGTATACATGTAATTGTGTATATATATAATAATGCTCGTGTCTGCGTGAAGAAGTATGTATTTAAACACTAACGCTAATGCTAATTAATAGCGGTTTGCGTTTATATGACAAAGGATGCAAGATATCTAATACTTCCTCCATCACAAATTAATAGCGGTTTGCGTTTATATGTCAAAGGATGCTAGACATCTAATGCTCCCTCCATCACAAATTCTAAAATGTTTGACTTCTTTTACCCTAACTTTGATCACTCATCTTATTAAAAAAATTTATACAAACATAGTCAACTTTAAGTTGTTTTTTACAAGGACTTCTATTTTTAAAGCATGCCACAACAAAAGAAGTGATATTTTGCATAAAATTTTCATTAGAACGAGTAGTGGTCGAACTTAGGGTGAATAAAGTCAAATGTATTATAATTTGAGATGAAGAAAATATCTAAATTAACCTGGTCGCATTAAGGTTGTGAAATTGAATCAGAAAGTTTCCAAGATGCCATTTTAATGGGTATTAAATCTAATAAGTGCAGAGGTAGTAATTTTTAGTATGTTGTTTAATTTCTCAAAATTTACTAGGGTAATGTTTTGTGTACTCCTAAAGATGCATGGAATGAAAGTAGATGGATGCTTTCCTAACAAAACAATGGACCCAAATGCTTTGTTACGGGCTTGCACACTCGCGTCGTGCGACACACACGCCATCTCGAATGTCCGATGTTCTCCGATTTTGGGGGTTTGGACCGTCCGTGCCTAGGTGAGTGGGACAATGGCAGAAGCCAAAACGAATTGTAGACAAACTCACATGTTGCCGCCACTACCAAAGAAAAAGAAGGTCGCGATGTTAGGGTTTGGGTTTTTGTGGATTTCCATGTTCTTTGGGCTTAAAAGAAAGCCTTTGGGGAGGATGTCGGACCGGTGGCGGCGGTGGTGGTAGTGATAGCGGTGGAGGGCAGGGTGGTGGTGGTGTCCATCGAATAACAAGGGAAGAAAGCTTCAATTTAGTATGGCGGTGACGGAGGTGGCGGCGCGCTACCGGAGCCTAGGAGGTGGTCGAGGCGGGATCACTCAGGATAGATTTTGAGGAGAAGCTCATGTTAGGGTTGGTCGCAACCGAGGGCGGCAACGGAGACGACGTGGATGTCACCGGAGCCAAGCGGGGGAGCGCGAGAGGAAGAAGAGAAGACGAGCGCGAGGTAGAAGGATGCGTTTGGGGGAAAGGAGCGGTGTGGGCGGAGCTTTCTACTCTGGCACACACGAAGTGTAGTAAGGTCCAAGAATGAATTATATATGAATGCATTTACTAACTCCTGTGTTTTTTTAAATGATATTGTATTACCTCTCACTAGAAAGACTGACATTCTATTTTGGATAAAGATAGAATTTTATTTAAACAAAGGCGATCCATGTCATGTCTAGGCGGCCTTTCACTATAAGAAATTTGGACTCCCGTGACAGTTAGATTATGACGATAGCACCTTGTTTCCTATCACTGCCTAACTGTTCTGATGAAACGACTGTCGTCACAAAAAATGGGCCGCTAACTAGTAACTAGCCTTTGTGACCACCATAGGATGTTGTCATGGATATAGTGTCAATTATTCTCATATCTCTAACTTGTGACACGAATAAATTCATCATAACATATTAAACATATTTTTGATTAGTCCACATATAAACTTCTAGTTTGTTCACATGCCGGATTTTAATTAGTCCATGTGCCATCATTTTATTGGTTCACATTGAGCCCATTTCATCCTGGCAACAATGCTCATTTTAGAACAAAAAGCATCATTTTTTTGCCAAAATATTAACCTAGATTTCATCTGTTACAACCCATGAAAAAAATTGCGGGCTATAAAATTTAGCGAGAGCTTGGCAAAAACGCTATTTTGACGCTATTCGGCGCTATAGCGTGCTATAGCGCGCTAACGAGCATTGCAATAGCTGCTTCTGGACGCTATAGCGGCGCTACTTTGGCGCTATAGCGCGCTATTTTTTTCAGTGGTTACAACCATATTAACCTAGATTACCTTCCAACTTTCTTAAACTCACAACAGCTAGCTAGATGAATACTCCTCTCACGAAAAAGCATTGAGTCAATTTGTGATTTATCTTTTATTGCACTAGTATTTATTATGGGTTTTAAATTTTGTTTGATTCAGATTGGACCAAGTCCAATTAATTCTGACAGAAATAACAAGCTTATTATATTATCATTAGCATAAGCATTGTATGGGCATGTTTGCTAGTAATCCTAAAGTGACATAGGAGATATTGAGATCCAGGGCAATCAATTTATATCTAAAAGAAAAAATTAGGTCAATCACTATCTAGCATGAGATGTACTCCCTTCAATCCATTTTATAAGACATCTTCAGATGTGACACAATCTCCTACATTATACTTTGGTCTTGTATTTATTTTATTATATACATTATAATGTTTATTATCATAAATTTATGATTATTGGATAATACATCTGATTATTAGATAGGTTGTATCCAACCTCATCTAAAACTATGAAGAAACTATTATTTATTTTATATACTGATATACATATAATGTTTATTATTATAAACTTATGATTATTGGATAGTATATCTGATTATTAGATAGGTTGTATTCAACCTCATCTAAAACTTTGAAAAAACTATTAGATCGACTTAAACGACTGTTGGCAAGGCCGCCACACATGAAGGAGGAGGGGGACCACGGTGATTTCAAGGGCAGCGATGGCAGTGGCAACAGTGACTTAAAAGTTAATAAAGCATGCAAATTCTTGTCACTAAAATAATTCCGTTTCTATAGTGAACAATCATAGTTCCCAAATGAGCACCCGGATGGATTATTCTCGAGGTATTAAGTATTTCTTGGCAATTATAAAAGGATCATATTTACATGTAAGTAGGGTGGAGTTATATTTGGTTTGAACAGATTACAGAGGGCATTCATCAAGGGGAAGCTGGCACGGACCAGTAAAAACCGTGCATGTGCTGTGCCCTGTGCCGTCTGTTGGGCCTGGCCCATCTATCCATCTATAGCAGTGGGCTCTAAGGACTGCCGGCAGGTTCGACCATCCAGTGGGCCTCCGTTGACTCGTCGACTTAAATCACTAGTAGTCGTGGAGTACATTCGTTATTAAAAAAAAAATAGCACTGGTTGATCCAGGTGGTACAAACTTGGGTAACCGTAAAATACACGTAATACGTAGATGCATGGCAGCAGCAGTACGTAAGTCGTTTATGTCTGTACGTATGTATGTACTATATATGCGCGTTGCATGGAGATTTCAGCAGGTTGATCGAGGAAGGTGTACATGTGTAACTAGCAGCCCGGTCTTCTGAACATGCAAGCATTTCCAGTGTTGTGTGGACATGCATGCATGCATTCAGGCAGCTAGCAGTGGGCGTCGGCGTCGTCGTCGTCTCTGCTGCTACTACCGGCACCAGTCGTTGCAGTTGTCGGTCTTGCAGCGCTGGTAGCAGACGCCCCACTGGAAGAGGTTGTTGATGAGGCACTTCACCCGGCACGTCGCCTCGCAGATCTGGCAGTCGATGCTGCTCACCAGCTTATTCCGCGTGCCTCCCCCGCCTCGCGAGCCGCCGCCACCGCCGCCTCGAGTGGTCCCATTATTGCCGTCGCCTTCTGCTTCGATGGCCGCCGCCGCGGCCTCTACGGGCGCCTGCGCGGCCACGGCCGGCAGGAGCAGCAGCACGCAGATCGCTCCGGCCTTAAGCGCGGCGGCCGCCGCCGGCCAGCATGTATGGCGTCCCATGTTGGATATGCGCTGGTAGTACATACTACGCAGTGTCTAATGTCTAGCACGGGACGGTGTGTTTTATGGCGGGCCGGCCGGGCCGGCTTGTTGAATTGTGGCGGGAGGATATGGAGGTGTACGTGCGCAGTGACCGTTGCATGCATGCCCTGTGCGTGATGGCAAGCGGCCGGCCCTCTGTTGGTGCCCGGTGGTTGGGTCATGGCGTTGTCATTTCTTCTTTCCCTACCCCTCCTCATTTTGGAAGTGCTTAGTGTTAATAATAGCTGCAGCTTTAGCACTAGCTTAGGCCACGAAGTTTGCTTTGACTGTTCGTTGTTTTTTGTTTGACACAAGTATAATAACAAACCAAGGAAACAAAAACATGTACGGTTTGTTTACGAACCTACTCCTTTTTAAAATTATAGTCCACTTAATTAGGCTTTGTTCTGAATCATTTTTTTAATAAAAATAACTTTAACTAAATTTGTAGAAAAGCATATCAATACCTAGAACGTCAAACTGGTTTAATTAAAACTAAAATTCTTCATGAAAGATGTTTTGATTGAGAATTTATTTTGAACTTGTAAATGTTAATACATTGGGGGAAAAACTTGATCAAAGTTAGAAGATTTTGATGTAGAGAGAAAATTTAATTATAATTTGGAATGGGGAATGAGAGTATAAAAGTGTTCTCTGAGGCATTGTTGTTCTAGCAATGGTCTGTTAGACCAGTCTCAATTGAGTTTTCATGTTTCATGAGCATTAAATATGTTGATGTGGCAGTGTATTGATAAAAAAAAGAGATTGTGAGAGTCTGCATTGTTTTCAAAATACGACTACTTCGAAAACTAGGAGATGAAACTCCCATTGAGGATGGTCTTAGAGTGCCTCTTCATGCCATGGAGACGAGAGAAAACAATGCCCGGTGCTAGGAAGATATATGGAAAATTAGAGGGAAAAGATAGAAAAAAAAGATAAAGATAAAAGATACTTTGATATGATCGATTCAGGACGCATCAATCCGCCATAGATTTCAATTACATCATGAAACACTCTTTAAACCGGCCTAATTATAACTAAGTTACCTAGTAGAAATCACCCGACACCCGGCCGGTATGTGAAAATTGGACCACCTAGTTTTTTTTTTAACTGGGAGATATAACTTCACCTGGAGTCCAAGTAGAGTGATCCGCATGTGCATTTAGTTTTGATTGCCTTATTGAGGGAAACTACAGAATGTTGAAATCCTTTAATTTCAGTCATTGTACTTTATTATCAAAACTGACCCTTGGTTTTTTGAAAATTGGGTGGACTGGGTTTCCCAGATTACTTGGAATTTACCAAATTTGATCACGAACAATGACTACAACGTATTTGCACCTCACAAATTATCAAAATCTAGCAGCTCGCAGATCCATAGATACATTTTCTTAACAAGGTATTTAGGTAAAGTTTTAATTTTTTATATGAATCGTGCACAAATATTTACTTTGGATGATCGAGAGATATGCTCCAAGAAAAGAAAGAACTAGAATTGGAGAGGAAAATGAATTGGGTCATGCCCATGGTTGCAGTCCCACCTGTAGTATTGGGTCCCACCTGAATTGTAGCGAACGCTTCTTTCAGGCACCAGATAGATAGTGAAGGAGAATATAATTGATGAAATATTGGATATATTGCATTGGGTTTCATAGACTGATTATATAGGGTACATAGGACTAACACCTCTTATGGCTAGACAATATGGTTACTATTCCTATTACTCTAACATCCCCCCGCAGTCACAGCGGGAGCGTTACAGACGGTGAGACCGGAGAAGAAACTGACAAGTTAACATCCCCGCAGTCATAACAGTCGATGTGTCGTGTATGCTGTGGCTGGAGAAAAAGTCAATGAGTCCTCATGCAAGGCGGTAGCCCTTTGTGCCAATGTCGAGGTAGCCGAGCGTGAGCGCGCAATAGCCATGGTCGGAGAAGCCGTGCTGAAGATTGCCGAGGTCGATGTAGTTGTGATCGGGTTGCCGTGTTGATGGAGCTGCAGGCGTAGGCGCACAAGGGGCGCCATGGTGATGACGGAGACGCGTCGAGGCAATCGTCGTGGAAGGAGACGATGCCGAAGTCGACGCAGTCAAGGCCGTCGAAGATGTAGACGAAAGGTGACGATGCAATCGAGGCAGACGGGGCGGGAACGGTAGGGTCGATGCCGAAGTCGATGCAGTCAAGCCACCTGTGCGCCGATGCACTGGCTGGATTTGCTAGACCCAATAGCGCGTCGGGGACGAAAGCACGTCTCGGTGTTGCCAATACCGGGCGTACAAGGGAGAGGGCCCCAACCACAATGACGTGACGTAGTTGTGCTGGACAAAGAAGAAACAATGCGGTAGAGAACACGTCGGCGAGCATGGCTCAGCGACGACGCGAGGAGTGGCCGGCGAGCAGGGCTCAGCGACAGCACGGGTAGTGGCAGCTTAATGACGAAAACTCGATCAGCAAGACGAAGACCTTGTGCAGACAGACGACGCAACAAAGATTGCGCAGCACAGACGTCGATGCACAGGGACGGCGATGTAGATGCAACGGCGAAGTGGACACACGGGCGGCGATGCTGCGGCCTGATGAGGCGACACAACAGCAAACATGCAACCTCGTTGCTCGGAGAAGATTCATGTACGACTCGACGTGATGCCGGAGTAGTACGTGCGAGGTCGACGGGCGGTGGGCGATTCAATCCCGATCAGTGATCGGGCAAACCAAAAAGATACAGCAGCAGTGGATCGGGTGTACCCGGCCTCGATCGGACCGTGTGGGGCGCACGACGTGTCGTGGTGCGCAAGGTTGAAGATGTCGACATGGTGGAGCCAATAACAGCGACATGCTCGATCTGACTGTCTCCATGACAGCCCATGATCTAAGCGTGTTGCTGGGCCTGGCCGCCACCACGGCGGCACGGGACGGGGCGAGATCGATCTGCCTCCATGCGACGAAGATCGAGGTGTTGACGACGACGACAGCTCGACGACGAGTCCGGGGACGAGGCGGCGGCGGCCCGACGACGAGTCCGGGGACGAGGCGGCAGTGGCGGCCCGACGATGAGTCCAGGGACGTGGCGACGGTGACCCGACGACGAGTCCGGGGAAGAGGCGACGGCGGCCCGACGACGAGTCCGGGGACGAGACTGCGGCGGCGTGACGACGAGGGAAGATCCTGATTTGCTGCGTGACGACGACGATGGCAGCCGGATCAATAGGATCGGGCACCTAAACAGGGGCGCTGCCCCCGGTAGAGATCGATCCCTCCCCGGGGGCGCGCGGCGGAAGCGGCGGCGGCTAGGGTTAGGATCCAAACCTAGGCAAAAGATACCAAGAAGGAGAATATAATTGGTGGAATATTGGATATATTGCATTGGGCCTCATAGACTGATTATATAGGGTACATAGGACTAACACCTCTTGTGGCTAGACAATATGGTACTATTTCTATTACTCTAATAGATAGAGCCTATTTGGAGGGGCTCCGACAGCTCCGGCTCCAGATACTCTAGCAGTACTGTGGAGGAGCTGTCGGAGCCTCCAATCCGTGGCTCCTTCGGCTCCTTTGCACACACGTTATTTTTTTTCTTGTAGCTCCTTCTAATCGGCTCTTTGCTAGAGGACTAAACAATGATGCACAGTACTTAGTTGCAAGGAGCCGGAGCCGCAGGAGTGCGGTGCCAAACAATGCCTTAGAGAGCTGAAGGTATATTCATTTTCTTTTGGTTCACTAAACTCTTGCCCTTATTCACGGGTTAGAAATGCAAGCCACCAGCAGTTGCATGCATAGACCGAACAACTCCACAATAGCATGCGGCCGCCTACCTTATCTCCTACCGTCCACGCTGCTTTAAGATTCATGCCCAAACAACTAAGTTTCCCCCCCCTCACCCCTTTCCCTCTTCCCATTCGCTACCTTTTCACCTGCTATGTGCATTGGCCAGCGCGAATCTTGATGAAGCCCAAGCCAGAAGATAAGAAAGGCGGACGCAAGCCATTGTGTAAAAACCAGGTTGGATAGATAATGTAGTTGGGCTTGGGGTTGTTCGTTTCACTGAAATTTGGCTTATACTGATTTGTTGTGTGAGAAAGACATTGTTTGTTGGGGCTATTGTGTTTTTGCCCCTACTTTGATGTCCAATTGTAATTTTACCCCTACTTTTGTCATCGTTGTGATTTTACCCCTGTTTTTTGAAAACGAAGCTTAAGTTTACCCCTACTCCGTGAACATCAGGTAACAGTATCAAATGGGCTGAGTAAGCACAAGTTTTCCTATGCGAAATTGTCCCTACTTATCTTAATGCATTGTGAATTTACTCATCTTTTGAGATATATATTTAGACACATCATTTTAATCAATATTTAGACACATTATTTTAAAAAAGTGGGGGTAAAATCACAATTAGAGTTCAAAACAAGGGCAGAAACACAATAGTATTCTGGATGCAGCTAACGACGTTAGAAATAGGGGTAAACGGAGCCTTCTTTTTTTAAAAGGAGGGGTAAAAATGCAAAGTGAAAGAAAGTGAGGGTAAAATCATAATTAGGATTCAAAACAAGGGCAGAAACACAATAACCTCTTGTTTGTTTGCTGAAAATAGTGCTGCTGGAAACTACTTATTGGCTAATATTGTATAATTGCATATATATATATATATATATAAAAGTGACATGCTTGTAATATATTTAAATAAATTAAATAATATGATCTGAATATAACAAGCATACTAATTAGAAAAATACCATATAAGATGCATTTCATAGCTTGTATAAAATAAATACATATACCCAGGCTTTGGAGACCAACAGAACACCCGAGCAACATGATATATAACTCCAGCAATATGAGCTTTATTTGGAGACCAAAAACATTATTTGAAGACCAAATCATTACTACTCCCTAGCAAATTGTTTCATTTTTATTGTTGATACGTGTAAGTACATGCAATGAAAAGTTCAGTGCTCTCTATATATCAATAACGCAAAGGAGGAATACTTTGTGCATTGTTGAACACATTTCCAGGATCAACCTTAGTCTTGGCCTGAACCAACCTTCCAAAATTCATGAAAAAATACCGTTCGCCCCATGACGCCGCATGTTCCACAGAGCCATACGACGTTCCACCGGTCGCATTCATCCAGTCATTGTTACCCAAATCAAGATCCAAGTAGTTGACGTACGCAGCTCGTGGGTTCTTTGACACGTAGGACGCCATGAAAGAGTAGAACGACCGAAGCCACTCCACGTACCCGTCCGAACGATCCACGTCATCCGACGCGTTCCACGTCACCGCATACTGGATGCTGTAAAGGTATCCAGCGCGGTGAGGAAAGGGCGTGTCGGTGCTCGCGATCCTCGCCATGGCCCCACCGTAAGGGTCCAGCTGGATCGACGACCCCACCGGCCCCGTCGACAGGTACTCGACGATCCTCTTCGTCTCCGGCATCGAGATCGGTGTCTGCACGTAGTCCGACTTGCTCTTCGCGTACTCTCCCACTCCAGGCTGCCGGTTCGTCAGGCTCGCGATGGAGCTGACGCCGGCGAACTTCGCCGCCGACTCGACCCAGCTCACCTCGGACAGCTCTGACTCCGCGAGACCTAGCTCCGGGAAGCTTTCGTTCAGTACCGACATGGCTTGCTGCTTGGGTCCAAGAACCTGGCCGGTGAATGACATCGAGATGTTACCACCGTCATCCGATGCCGCGTCGACGACGATGAGCGTCGAGAGGTAGAACTCGTCGGGGAGACTAGGCCCCACGTACTGCCACCGGTGCAAAAGCCCGGCGACGAGCTCAGCCGGACCGGTCCGGTCAACGGAGAACACGGTGATGGTCTCAGGGACAGGGACGAGGCGGAGCTTCCAGGCGTACACGACGCCCCAGCTCCCGCCACCGCCGCCACGGATGGCCCAGAACACGTCGTCGTCCATGGTGTCACGTGTGAAGAAGCTCCCATTCGGAGCGATCAAGACCGCGTCCAGGACGTTGTCAGCGGCGAGCCCGAACTTCCTTGATATCAAGCCGAACCCGCCGCCGGCGACGTGGCCGCCCATGCCGACGGTCGGGCATGACCCGGCGGAGAACGCCAGGGTCCTGTTCGACATCCCCACGGCGTGGTAGACCTCGCCTAGCGTCGCGCCGGACTCGGCCCACGCCGTGGCGGAGCCGGTGTCGACGCGGACGCGGTTCAGGTTGGCGAGGTCGATCACGACGAAGGGCACGTGGTTCTCGGTTGTGTAGGAGAGGCCCTCGTAGCTGTGCCCGCCGCTGCGCACGCGGATCGCTAGTGAGGTGCTCTGCGCGCAGAGCACGGCGCGTTGGAGGTCCTGCTTTGTGGATGGGAGCACGATGGCGGCTGGCTTGCCGATGCTTGGGAGCTCGAAGCGGTGGTTCCGGATGGAGGAGTCGAGGAGTGGCGTGTAGGTTGGGGATGTTGGGAGGGAGAAGTTTGTGACGCCGTTGGAGAGAAGGCACGAGGAGATGTCGTCGGGAGGTGGTGGCGGTGGTGACTGCGCACTTGCTGCCGGTGTGGCTCCTGCAATTGCAAAGAGAAAGAGAGCATGAGCAAGAACTAGGACGACCATGGTGTGCATCATCGTCATGGAGGATTGATGCATGGCCGCTGGATCGATCGGCTTGGTGGCATGCAGCAGAAGGATGCACTGATGTCTGTGTATATAATGTGAGAAGAAATCTCTGTTGCCCAGTGTAAACCAAGAGGCATGGATGTCAACAAAAGCTAATTCTGGAAGACTTTAGTTTCGGAATGAAATGCATACCAAGCTAAGCTAGCTACCTGCATATCTGTCTTCCAGAATGCAGCGTGGTCAGACGCAATTTTGACCACTGAATTTATTAGTGTACGTACGGTTAAAATGAGACTTGTCGAGAGCCATGAAAGAAGTGCAAGCAGCTGATAGATGTTGGACAAATTCAGGAGAAGAAAATTTACACGTGAATGTATTAATGTACGAATAATGCCGAAATCGGTCCATTTCATGCGTCCATACATAGGGGAGGACCTGCTGTAAAATATATATCCATCCAGAAAGAAAAAATATACGTGTAAAATGCTGACTTCAAACTTGCAGTTTATGAGAATTTATATGTGTACGTACTCTACGTAAGTGTTGTACTGTTGTACAAGGCTGAACATCTTTTGCTCATATGAATTGCATGCATGGACCAACTGGTTGGTTTGCCTAGTTAGTCAGATTGTCAGATTGTGGGGCCCTATCATTGCATGCAAAACGACGGCGTGGCCTCTTGTAAAGCGGCCAGGCCCACGTGCGGCGGCCCGTTTTCTCTGCTGCATTGTTTTGGCGGCATTTCGCGTCGGCCCGCACGCAGTCCCGCCAGGAAAAGCTGCACCGTCCAAGGAAGGCGTTGCTGACGTGTGATGACGCTCGTGGGAAATGTGTGGATAGGGGCGGAAGCCCAGACGCTGATGACCCGAACCTTGGAGTCCCCAACCACGACGTCGCCATCCACCGGCAACGGCACCCCTCTTCTTCTTCTGCAAACGACGGCCAACGTTTCTGTACGTGAGTTGTCAAGAAAAAAAACGTTTCTGTACATGGAATCGAGTATCTTTTTTCTTCTCTCTGGTGTCTTCTTCTTTTTCTGCCACCGAAGAATAAGTAAGACTAATCTGAAAAATATTCCCCCTAGTCTTTTATTGTGGCCCGATCTAACCACAACAAAACGGAGAAAAAACCGAAGAAAATTATTTCATGGCGGCGTTATCATCTCCGCTTTGATGCCGCCGTCCGGAAACAAAAATCTCCATATCGTCATGTCGATGAAGATGTTGACGCCGAAGTTGTCGTCCTCGTCTTCAACGGAGCCGACATGAAGAACACGATTGCACCCTTCTCCTTTACCATTGACGGAGAGGAGGAGAAGAAGATAAAACTCCAATACCAAAAACTTTGACATGGAGAAACCCTAACCCTAAGGATTCGATCTGCTGGAGAAAACTTATAAAAAACAATGGATCCCTACTTTCTTCAGCCTCGTTGAGATACCAGAGGGGAAGGGAGGGGACCAACGGTGGTGAACGACGGCGGCGGCGGCGGCGGCGGCCTCTCAGCCCCACTGTTTCCCTACCGCTGCAAATGAAGACTTTGCGTCACACTGTTGCTTGTACTGGTGCAGCCACAATTGCAGCCGGCTGTGGCTGTTCCGAACACTGTTTATCAACACAAATTGAACCAACAAACGGTAAAACTAAGGGCCTTGTTGGTTTACGACTAAAATTTGCCACGCCAAAGATTTATAAAGCAAAAATTAGACAATAAATTTGGCAAGCCTAATGTGACAGATTGGGAATTTTTGGTGGCAAACCCAAATAGCATCAAAACCTATATCTGGCGAAGATTTCCGTCGTTGTCATGACAACCCTATTTCATGAAATCCGTCCAAGCTTGAATGAAGCCCATGGGCCTATCTTATAACATTAGTGGGCCTTTTGGATGTTCAAAATTTAATACAGTGGATAGTTAGCGCAAGGCAGCTCAAAAAAAAAAGATATTTTGATGCTATGTTCGGCTCGTAGAAAAAATCCGGCTAATTTCGACTGATTGAATATTGTTTTGTGATCACAAAACAATATTCAATCAGTCGAAATTAGCCGGATTTTCTACGAGCCGAACATAGCATCAGAAGATTTTTTTAACAACCATTAGATGATCTTTAACATGTGACATGCATATATATTCTCCTTAAAATTGTTATTTTTCACACTGGGCCAGGAACCACAGGCTCATCCTGCTAATTTGAGCATTATAATTTTTAATTAACAAGGACATTAGAGAGAGAATTTGCGCAACAACATGAGAGAGAAATTAAAAAAAAAGTATATGCTACTAATCAATCTTGCACCATTACAAAAGTTCATGATCGTTATCAACAAGGACACTAACACTGGCGAAAGCACACCTTGCGATCAGAGACTGACGTGACCTCGGTCACTTCATCAAAATACCTAACAATCTCTCGTTTTCTGCTCCTTCCTTCTGATTCAATAATCCAAAACCACCTCTCTCCAACAAAAATAAATGCAACTCGTCCTTCTCGGACGGCACCGTGAAAGCAACGCGCCAAAAAGATGAAATCATGCAAAACACCGCACCCACATATTTGTATGCATGTTAATATGTAATGTATGGATATATATATATATATATATATGAAGTGAAACTATACTCATATATGCGTGACGTACGTGTGCTCTAAGCTAGCCTCTAGCTATCGTCGTACGTGCTTCCATTGGACGTGACGACCTTGGGCGAGATGCCACGTGTGCTCCTAGTAGTCACGCCTCCAAGTGGCGGGATACTCTGCGCGTTGCGGAACACGTTGTCCGGGTCGATCAACATCTTCGCACGAACCAGCCGGTCGTAGTTTCCCAAGAAGTACCTCTCGCCCCACGCTCGTGCCGCCTCCACTTCAGGGTTCGGGCTCCTCTCGCCGCCGTCACCTCGACGACGACGATGGCCGCCGGACCAGTCGTTGTTGGTACCAAGATCAAGGTCCATATAGTTTATGTACGCAGTCCGTGGCTTCTTCGACACAAACGCTCCCATGAAGTCATAGAACCGGCGAAGCCAATCCATGTACTCCTCCCTTTGGTCATCATCACCAGCCGTCCACGCGATAAGGTACTGGACGCCATGGATATTCCCTTTCCGATGCGGGAACGGGAGATCACCGGACGCAACCCGATCCATGGCGCCACCATACGGGTCCAAGATCACGTACGCCTTGGGCTGTTCCGACAAGAAGTCAATGGCGGCGATCAGCTGGTCGAGGCTCATCGGACGGCGCACGTAGTCCGACTTCGCCTTGAAGTAGTTCTTGTCGTGGAGCACCCGGTCGGTGAGCTCCGTCACCGTGCTTCCCTCCGGCAGACCCGAGAAGAACACCACCGAGTCGATCCAGCTCATCTCTTTCGTGTCCAGTTCCGACACCCCGATCTCCGGGAACCTTTCCGCCAGTATCTTCACCGCCTCGTCGGCTGGTCCGAGGTACAGCCCCTTGAACGTGACGGAGATGGCGGTCTGGTTGTTCAGCTTGAGCTCCGGCAAGGCGGCGCCGACGAACGCGGAGATGTAGAACTCGTCGGGAAGCCACGGCGCGACGTGCTGCCACGTGGAGACCAGCGACGCGACGGACGACACGGAGCCGGGGGAGCGGTTGACGACGAACGCGGTGACGCGGTCAGGGACGGCGCTGAGGCGGACGCGCCACGCATACACGGCGCCCCAGGTGCCGCCGCCGCCGCCACGGATGGCCCAGAACACGTCCTCGCCCATCATGCTGCGGTCCAGCACGCGCCCGCCGGCGTCGACGAGCACCGCGTCCACCACGTTGTCGGCGGCCAGCCCGTGCTTGCGTGACAGAAGGCCGAACCCTCCGCCGGCGATGTGCCCGCCCGAGCCGACCGTCGGGCATGACCCCGCGGAGAACGCGAGTGTCGCGCTCGCCGCCGCCACGGCGTGGTACGTCTGCCCCAGCGTCGCACCAGATTGTACCCACGCGGTTCTGGAGATGGCGTCGACGTCCACGTGGTTCAGCGCTGCCAGATCGACCACGGCGAACGCGTCGCCGTCGGTGGTGGTGGTGGTGGTGTAGGAGAGGCCCTCGTAGCTGTGCCCGCCGCTACGGAGGCGCAGCACCAGCCTCGCCGCACGTGCGCACCGCACCGCGTCGCGGAGCTCCTGGAGTGACGCTGGGACCACCACGGCGGCGGGCTTCGGCGCGCCGGCGCCCGCGAAGCGGAGGTTCTGAACGGACACGAGCAGCGCGGCGGCGTACGCGGGTGACTGCCGCGTCGTCACGTTGCCCACGCCGGCGGCGGCCAGGCACATCGCGTATAAGCTCACGTCGCCGTCGTGGACGACGCCGCCGGTTGGTGCTGCTTGCACGGCGAAGAGACGGAGCAGCAGAGCGAGCAGCAGGGCGAGTGCCGCCATGGCCCGTGGTGGAGAAGTACTACACTACAGCCCGGTGGAGCTGAGCTGATCTGAGGCAGAGGAGAGTGTGGGGTTTTATACACGTCACGTATGATCACCGAGGTTTTTGTTGGCATGCGCGCGGTTATAAGTATAGCAGCTTACTAATCGAGGAGGAGGGAAAGTTGCAGAGAGCGACGTACGGCTGGCTGATTTATTAAGAGCAAAGTGAGTAATCGTTAGACGACTAGTTTTGTTAGCGCCGGCGGGCCGGCAAGACGTACAGACGTCTATACAGTACAGTAGTAAGTAGTAGAGGGAAAAATTCGGATAAGGTAGTAGCATAGGACAACGTTGCAGTTGGTTAGTGATCTACGTAGCCTAACTCGGTTGCCATCGGGTATAGTTTCTGTCGGTTGCCACCTGCAGCTGCAGACATGCTGCTTCATTGGTGCTGTTCGTCGTCGCAAACTGAATGAAGCACCACCAGAATCAACAGGAGGAGCTTGCACTGTGAGGACATATCTGGAGGAGAGTCTTGTCGTCGCTGGATTCCAGATGTTTTCCGATCTGAACAAGGGAAGAACGTACAGGCCGGGACAGACACACAGACAAGAGTCCAAACAGAGGCTCGTAGCGTCAGTAGCAGGTGGCGATGGCGAGACTGCGAGAGAGACAAATTAGGGAGAGCGGCCGAGGCCCGAGTGGGTCGGTCGAAACGGTGTGCGCGGGTTTTTGCGGTTTTAAAAGTTTATATATATAAGTAATTCCTAGGGCGCCGGCGCCGGCGCTGCGGGTCGATCACTCGGATAACCTTGGGCTATTTTGTTGTGAGAGAAAAACATTTCGGTGGTTGATAAGCATGATAAGCCAAGCAAACAAAGCGTAGCTTACTGACATGACAACGACGACGACCGTCTCGTCGCTTGGTTGTCTAGTGGAGGATGCTGATTGATTTCTTTCTTCCGGTGCCATCTAGCCAGATTGGCACGGCATGCGTCTTCAGAGAAATTAAACTTTGGTTAGCTTCGACATCATGGATTACAAGAAATAAGGAAAAAAGATGCCTCCTTAATTTCCTCCCCAACTAAAAGGCCATTTCTGGAAAAAAAAAATAGAGTGGACTCCGGATCCATTCCCTCTACGATTTAGACCGCACCTGCTCGTGGCCGATTCAGACCCACCTGCTCCTGTGTGACTAGGACGCGAGCTGACCACCGCCCACCGTGACTTTCTACTCCGCCTCTTTTCGTGAAAATACGGACGAGTCGCACCTACGCTCGGAGCCGAGGAGCCGCATTGGGCCGTGAAGCCGAGGGAGCCAACGACTTACGCTTCGCGTGTTGTCCATCTGATTAGAAGCAAAACCACGCGGCATGCATCGGGGAGGGGGTTCATCGTAGAGGGAATGGACCCGGAATCCACTCAATTTTTTTCCCATTTTCTATGCTATAGAGCCTTGTTGCATATATGGACGGTGGCATGTGAGTGTGCTGTGAGCCATTTCCTTTGCTCTGAGTACAAATATAATGATGGGCTCTTTCCTTCAAGGTGAACTTTAGTTTGGACATGCATGCATATTTGTTCGATCCTGCTAGCATTCTTGTAATTTCAGCACCACTTACAAGCAAATACAGCACAGGCATTTCCAAATTGCCACCGGCTCCAAAATGAAACATACAGAGCAAGTGCTGAAACAAATTATATGTCTGTACGAGCTAGTGGGGGTCCAACAACGATGTCAAGACTTTTCACTTGATAAGGGGCACCCTTCCTAATTCTTGAGTTTTACTTCTTCATTCTTCCATGGAGTGATTCTACTTGTGAGGAAGCAGGGTGGGGGGAGCGGGTTCTTATCAATTCAAAGGTGATTCTAGTGGCAGTTGAATGGGGAATAGTAGTGGAGAGCAGTTTTTTATTCCTTACCGTATAGTATAAACGAAGAAGTGATTGTCGACAGCTTTTCACCAGAATCCAGATGCACTTTAAGGGTCCCTTTGGCTCACGGGTGAAATACGGGAGAAACAAAGGAATCAAATCCTATAGAAATGATGACGTCATGGTCCCATCGGAAGGCTCGGGAGAAACGGAGGATTGGTTCCTCAGGATTAGTTTTCCTTCACAAAAACATAGGAAAAAATAATTCACCAAGAACTCTTGTTTCCACGAAGTACGAGACATGACCACGGGAATGTTTCCCTTTCCTACGAAACTCGAATCCTGAGTTTTTCCTTTGCATACCTGTGAGCCAAAGTATGCCTAAGAGTTTGGAAGGGATTACCCGAATCCACTTTAAAGAAGCTAGGAGTAGAGCTCTGCCAAACTGGTCCTAAACCCTTCTTGCCATACATGAGCATAATAGCCAAGTGTTAAAAATGATTCACCTTCACAAAATGAACAAGCAATTCATTGAAATGTGCTCCACATGATCCCAACCTCTCCTGACCCTTTAAGACTACTTTAGAGTAAAAGGACCATCTTATAATATAAGGCTTTGCTTATTAAAATTTCTCCTCAGGTTAGCACTGCTACCATATCCGATATCTCGCTTTAAACTCAAACACTTATATTTATGTGATATTATGCATATTTCTATTGCAATATTTAGGAACATACTCTCCAGGTTTTTAAAAAAATACAAAAAGAACATTTAATAAAAAATACAATAAACACGAGAGTTTTAATTTTTAAAAATATGTAATAATAAAAAATAATTAAAAAAATAAATTCAAAGTTATAGCTTCTCATAAATAAATAAAGGTAAAAGATATAATTTAAATATTTTAGGGGAGGTTTCGTGAGACTCTGCTTGGAAAACGGATCGATTACTCGGGGCGTTGTGTCATTGTTGTGGCTTGTGGGTCCTTCGCTTTCATTACATCAATTTCATCTAGAGATAGCAATAAAGCTTTTTCAACTATTTATAATTCGCGATTGAATAATGAAACATGCTAAGCTAGTCAAGATAAGAAGCTAGCACTTCGAGGAAGTAACCGAGCAATCAAGCGAAGCGATCAAGCTTTATATTAGCTAAATGTATTAAAAAATTAATATCTATGTGTTTTTAGTGGAAAATATTTATATTTCTTATTAAATTTCAATCTGAACGAGAGCATAGGTTAATGAATTACTAGTATTTTTAGGCTATTTTTAAGACTAACCTGTTTGGTTCCCACCTCTTAAACTAAAGTAGACTAAAATATTTTAGTCACCTTTTAGTACCTCTTGAACTAAAATATTTTAGTCACCTTTTAGTACCTCTTAAGTGACTAGTGCAACTAAAATGTTTTAATTATTTTTTAGTCAGTTTGTTTGACACTTTAGTCCCTAAAGTGACTAAAGTTTAGTTCACTCAAATTTAGAAGTTAAGAACCAAACACCCACTAAATTGATCACATGGCACCAGGCTCCAGCGCGTGCTGCGGGCGTGTTCTTGGCCCATCTACAGATGTGCTGGGCTGCACGTTAATATGCTGGCCCAAAATGAAATCTGCCAAAATGAAAAAGAAAAAGGCAGGAGAAAAGTCTGACGCCGAGAATCCACTCAAATGCAACTCACAAAGCCGCACGTGGATCTTAAACATTGAACTTTCCTCCTTCAGGAACATGGATAAGATTTTCGTTCATAGTCGCTTAGAATAACTTCAGCTATAATTAACTTGCTAAATTGATACGTTTAGCTAGTCAACATTAAACAAAATAAATAAGAAACCTAATTTATTTTTTCTCTAATAATTTTCTATCTTAGCTTTCTAAATGATTTTACATTAGAAACCTAAAAGCTATTTATAACAAACAAACATCTTCTAATAGTTTCTTTGTCTCTTACTTTTTTTCACCTAAAATCATTAATTTTTTTAATTTACTCACACGTCCAATTTACTCTAATCCCTCAAGTAAAAACACTGAATGAGAAAAGTCTAAGGAGTTTCCCTTGACTCGAGTTGATGAGGATATTTTGACAACTTTTTATTTGTATATGAAGCTTTTTCACTGAACTCTTGGAGGGGATTTTTTTTCTTTTTTGCTAAAAAAAATCAGAATAATCAAAATAGAGAGTTTTTTTTGTGTGTAAAAGCCAAGGATATGCTCTTAGATTGTAGGCACATCTCCACTTACCAAATCTTTATAATTTCGAGGTAATAAATCTTGAATAAGGAAACATTAAAGACAAAAAAGCATTTCTTGAGACCAGCTTGATCTATCCGAATAAATTCCTAAAAAATATTTCTTGAGACCGGCTAGATATTAACAAAATGAAAACCGTATACGCAGTGGCGGAGCTTGGAGCAAAACATAGGGGGGGCCAGTTTACTATGAATCCAAGAATGTACATAGGTGATGGAAAGTTTAGCCTTAATACTTATAACAACTATTAGATTACTAAATACTATTAGATTACTTCTCAATATATTTTTTATAACTATTAGAATGTACATACGAGAAGTCAAATTAACCAAATATATATTTCACAAAAAATTAACCAAATATATAAAATTATTAATATTTATATGTAAAATAAATACTATTAGATTACTTCTCAATATATTTTTTATAATAATAAACTTATTTGAAGATATAAATATTGTCGACATTTTCTATAAATCTAGTCAAATTCAAGAAAGTTTAATAGGCTAAAGGGATTAGATCATATTATTTAGGATAAGTATAATTTTAGCACCCGTAAAAAATAGAAAACCGTTTTTGAAACCAGCCGAGGGCCAAATTTGTCCGATTTTGACAGTTGAAGGGTGTCTTTTACTCGGTTTTGTAGTTGAAGGTTAAATCGAACTTCAGTGCAAGTTGGATGTTGAAAAATATATTTTACCCTATTATTTAATAATAACAAAACACAAGTGACTTTGGTGATCTATTTTGTTGTGGCGACAAATCATAATATCATTAGATTAATACATCGTATATGTATACATATAACACTAAAATACATGTAACTAAAGAACTTAGCATATCCGTACATCATTTATGCACCTTAAAGAGTTTGAAAGTAAAATAAAAATAAAAATAAAAATAAAGGATTCAATTGAGAACATAAAAGTACTAGTGTAGCTGTAGGCTGTACTGTACTAGGCTACTACTACTACGCGCAGAGCTACAGGCAAAGCAAGGCTAGGACTGGGAGCACGCCAGCGCAGCAGGCTGACCAATCCAGAGGCAGGGAGAGAGGGAGAGGGGTGAGTGGACTGACCAATCCAGAGGCTGACCAATCCTGAGCATGCTAAATAGGATTTACGGAGTAGACTTAGGCCCGTTTAGATGCAACCCAAAATCCAAAATTTTTCAAGATTCCCCGTCACATCGAATCTTGCGACACATGTATGGAGTTTAAGTACTAAACGTAGACAAAAAAAAACTAATTACACAGTTGATTGAGAAATTGCGAGACGAAACTTTCGAACCTAATTAATCCATAATTGAACAATTTTTACCAAATAACAACGAAAGTGCTACAGTAGCCAAAAGCCAAAAATTTTTGGATCTAAACGCGCCCTTAACAAAATTCATGAAGGCAAAGGGGGCCGGCGCCCAGCTTCGCCCCAACGTAGCTCCGTCCGTGCGTATACGGTGTATACACACCCGTTTCTTGCTACAGAAGTCTTTCGCGACGCATCTTGCAACACAAGTTGGTCCGGCTCCGGCCATCGTAAATGCTACGGGCACACAGCGAAACACCCGGCTTTTATTACTTTCCAGTCCAGAAGCCTCCCTTCTCCCCCCACCCCGAATCCATCTCCCGCCGCCGCCGCGCCGCCGCCGCCGCCGACGTTGCCAACGACGACGATGGCAAGTCTACTCCGGCGATCCGCGGCACCCGCGCGCCAGCTCCTCCTCCTCCCGCGCCACCTCGCCGCCGCCGGCTCCGCCCCCGCCTCGTCCCGCTCGTATTCCCGCTTCAACTCCCGCGACGACATCTCTATGTAAAATAAAACCCTACCCACTTCCCCCCATTCTCCACCCAACCTTCTGCAATGCAATTCAAGACTGACGCCGCTTGTCGTGTGTTACTCTCAGGTTCGACCCGCCGGAGCCGCCGGTCAACTGGGGCGTGAGCATAGTTCCGGAGAAGAAGGCTTTCGTCATCGAGAGGTTCGGGAAGTATCTCAAGACGCTCGGCTCCGGGTTCCACCTCCTGATCCCCGCCGTCGACCGTATTGCATACGTGCATTCGCTCAAGGAGGAGACCATCCCCATCCCACATCAGAACGCCATCACCAAGGACAACGTCACCATACAGATCGACAGCGTCATCTATGTCAAGGTAATACTGCCTCCCCTTCTTCGCCTGTGCCTGTTCGGTCTCCATACAGATTGTTGAGTGCTTAGTTGTTGCCGGTAGATCAGGGATGGGTGGATGTGACGCTTGGTATGGTAAAAGTTAGTGTCAACTGGATTGATTCAGCTTGTGATTTGCCTGGTGTAGCATAGATGATTCTGGATTTTGTTAATTCAAATTGCAATTGAAGATTGTAGCAACATTGTGATGCATTAAGGATGTTTTCTATGTGGATTTCAGGACCTGTTTTCTGATTTGGTTAGTGTAGTAGATAGAATCGAAGGACTTTGTGTTGTGAAGCCTATATACTGAAATTTCGGTTTCCAATCTTATTTCATGCATTAGTTGACACTGTAGGTCTCCCTGCAATACCTGACTTGTCTCTGCAACATAAATATAAAAGCTCAAGCTATTTTCACATGATGATTCAATATTGCCTTGAATCTGGAATTCAGGATAAGGCATCATGTTGTTGGTAGCACATTGCCACTTTGCCTAGTATTAGTTGGGTAGTTATTATGGAGTTCATTGTAATGCGTTGGACAATGGATCCAGATTGACACTATTGAACGCTCTTGTGTATGGGTTCGATTCGATGATATTATGATACCCTTCTGGCTACACTACATTGTAGATGGTACCACCCTTGGTCACCTAGATCAATGCCTAGGTACATTCTCAATGACTATTGCAAGTTCAAGATGCCGCACAATTCCCATGCATGAACTTCTTGAAGATGTTCCTTATTTTTTTGGACAAAATATTGTATTTGATTTACACCTTCAGATGTTTCCTTGTTTGGATTTAGAATCAAAGGTTTGTCAGGGCTGTATAACCAATGATGATGTGACATATTTACGGCTTCATTGTCCTGGTGACAAAAATTTATACAATTTTTTTTAGAACTCAGCATAGCCTTGTGTGCAGAAATGGATATTTTTTGTGATATGGTTAGTTTGCTTCCAGGTGGATCATACTGGTTTTAGTGCTTCCATAGATCTATGCATCTAATCAAAACCCAACTCAGTGTCAATGTTTTTTATGGGAAAGCTGTATGTGATGAAGAGTTGTTGTGATTGTAAACATAGCGCTTATTTCCTTGCGATATAATGTTTGTTGGACCAATCTTTGTTTATTTTGGTTACCTGCTGAGTTTTTTCGTTTGTGGTATTTTGTGTCTTTTGAGATAGAGTGGCTGGTTTTGTTTTATTCCATAGGATAGCAAACATTATATTTGACACAGGAACTTATGAATGGATGTACTCACTCAGTTCCAAATTATAAGATGTTTTGGCTTTTTTAGATACAATTATTTTTACTATGTATCTATACATAGTGTATATTATCTAAGTGCATAGCAAAAGTTATGTATCTAAGTGCATAGCCAAAATGTCTTATAATTTGGAATGGAGGGAGTATGATTCTATCCATTCTGTTTTGATGTTCCCATCTGTGTTTTTTGTAAGTTCTGTAAGCATTACTGTGGTAAGTGCATGTGTTATTCTTAGTACCATCGAGTTGAGTGATCTGCAATGCTCTTGGCAGATTTGGAAATTCCTCTACAGTGAAGTTGTGTATTCAGGCTTTGGAGTGCTGAGCAAAAACTCATAATTTTGTTGATTTTTGCAGATCATGGACCCCTACCTTGCTTCCTATGGTGTGGAGAATCCAATCTATGCTGTCCTACAACTTGCACAAACAACCATGAGAAGTGAACTTGGGAAGATAACCTTAGACAAGACTTTTGAGGAGAGAGATGCATTAAATGAGAAAATTGTGGTATGGATCTTATTCCCATCTTGACTTCTTTGTTCAGCTTTCCATACCATACATTTGGGGTTGGAAAACAATTAAAATGCATAAGGTTTTGTACTCTTTTGATTAATAGTCTCTCCATATTGTTTCTGTATTACCATCCATGTAGTATTTTTGGATCATATATTCATATGAAGAGATCATCCAAATTGGTATCCTAGTGGAATTATGGTATGTGTTGCATAGATTCCCTTGACAGGAAAGTGAATGCCATTGCATTAGATGATCTCTATGAGGCTCAATGCTTTACCAAATTATGATATAATCTATTTGAAACATATGGAAGCAGTTGCAATTTTAACAAAGTTTGGCTCCTTGTTTGTATGGTAGAAGTAACAGGATGGCTAAGCTTAACCTGATCATCCTAGCTTTCAACAACAGCTATTTGTATAATCATGTTGTTTATTTAAGCTACTGTTTGAAGAAACTTGTAAATTTGTTCGATAAATTATGATTGCTTTACCATTGAACATCTGTACTGTTGATTATCGTTTTGCATTTGGAAATGCCCATTGATAGTCCAAACAATCTGAAGAAGCAATAAACTTGACTACAAAAAGCTTCTTAGATGTGGTAGCTGTTGTTCCTGTATTTCTGATCTCTGAGTGTATCTTTCTCTCTTTGTTCATCAGTCATGGAAGTATTTCTGTTGTCTACCACTAAACATCTGGCTAGTGTTTTCTGTCAATTGTCTGCAGAGTGCAATCAATGAAGCAGCCACAGATTGGGGCCTGAAGTGTATCCGCTATGAGATCAGTATGTCATTTTTCTCTGTTTAATCATTTGAGTTATAATACATGCACTGTTTCAAATGTCAATGTTTCTAATGTTTTAAATTTGACAATGCAGGGGACATAACTCCTCCAACAGGGATTAAGCAGGCTATGGAGATGCAGGCTGAAGCAGAAAGGAGAAAGCGCGCCCAAATCCTTGAGTCTGAAGGGAAGAAACAGGCCCAGATCCTTGAATCCGAAGGGAAAAAAACTGCCCAGATCCTTGAATCTGAAGGTGATGGCTGCACAGCCCCCTTTTTTTTTTTATCTTTTTAGCTTAATATATGTGGTTTTAAGTCTTCATACTGAAATATTGATAGGTTTTAATTCTTCTGACATATTTCATTTGTTGTATCAGGAGCTATGTTGGATCTAGCAAATCGTGCGAAGGGTATGTTACATTCCACACACCTTATTACCATGTTCTCATTTTTTTTTGTAAACCTGTTCAGCATGCATTATTCCACCACTTTTTACCTTATTTGATGATGGCTATTAGTGCTATTTAATTAAATGGAACATTGTAAATATTTGCAAGTTTTTTCTTCTAAAGGATCTTGGATTTCTTTATTCCCTCCATCATTAGAATTTACTTATTCTGGCTATCTTCACCAGGTGCGGCCGAAGCAATTCTTGCCAAGTCAGAAGCTACTGCTCGTGGAATGAGATTGGTTTCAGATGCGATGACAACTGAAGGCAGTGCCAAGGTATCGAGGATTCTTGACTATCAAAAAATGGTACTAAGTACTAGCTTCAACATTTGTGCTCTTACATGCTAACAATGTTATATTTCTGTGCTAGGCTGCTAGCCTAAAACTTGCAGAGCAATACATCGAAGCATTCTCAAATCTGGCACAAAAGGTGAGTTTGTCATAGTTCTGTTGTTCTTTTTTATGTTCGGCTCCTTTTGTGAATTTGAAATAGCTGATGTTTTTTTCTTCAAATCCAGACAAATACAATGCTCCTTCCAGGCGACAGTGCCAGCCCAGCATCTTTCGTGGCCCAGGCAATGAAGACTTACGAGCAAATCCATTCCCACAGCCAGGCATTAAAGAACCACCCCCAGATAGAAGAGCTGGAGGAATCAGGAGAGACCTGTCCTGCTGCCCCATCTTCTGAGGCGAGCACGATGCCACCACTCATTGAGGAGGCAGATTCTAACCAGACCTTCACGTTGCAACGCCCCAAGAACAAGAAGTGAGCTTCGCTCAAGTGCTTGAAGTCCTTTCTTTGTCTCTATTGTTCTGCAACATGAGATTATCACTAAGAAACACCACTAGGTTTAGTTTTCTTTAGTCTGAGAGAGCGGATGTGCGGCGGAGAAGCAATAGACCCCAAGGCATTTGGTTTCTGGGAGCTAAATGTGATCCCGGATAGAGAGATTTTGATTCTGGTGAAGGTTATACTCTGGTTCCTTCTTATTAGATGGAAATTTGTAAAGAGGCGAGATTGTTTTAACGGTGGTAAAACAAATGGCACACGATGGCAAATGCTTTAGTTTATGGCTACTGTTGCTCTGTTTTGCCCATTTCACTTAACACAGCTTGACTGGATATGTTTATCTGTGAAACCTGGTTTGAAAATATTAGTCTCTGCTATTGCAATGGAGCTACGAATACTGTTTACACCGTTTTCCACTGTTTCTGATGTGAATCCGGAAAGGGAAAATAATTACTTAACCTCTCTGAGGCGACATATCAAGATGATTTATTTACATCATCATGCTTAGAAAACGACATTGGCGTTCTGCCGCTATTATACCTTTTGACAGTCATAAATTTATCTCTTATTACCTATTTGGCATATTTGTAAAACTATTCACTTGAAATAGATTAGATATGCATCTGGGCTAAAAAAAGATTAGATATGCATCTCTCTGCTCACAAGAAAACCATATATGAAAACTAAATACATACCGGTAAAACGGTGTGGATAATCATAGCAGTCTAGCAGGCAGCAGCCATGTAACTGCGTCTTGCTGATGAATAAACCAACCCACGAATTGAACCAAATCTTTGCAGTAAATCTGTTGATGCTCTTTGTTCATGTTCTTTTCAGTAAATCTGCTCAGTTTGAATCACTCCACTATTTTGCTCATTTCTAAAAATTGAATTGCCAGTGTTGTTTGCTTACATTATAAATAAATGATCCCCTTTTTTTCTCTGGGTTAGAAATATTTTATTATCTCAGCCATGAGGGATTCATGACCTTGCCGCACTGCTCTGCTCTGAAGTGCTTGAAGGAAGTAATTTTTTTTGTCTGTGTTGTTCTGCAGCATGGGAGTGTCACTGGCATAACCTGCAGTGTTGGTTTTTGTGGTCGGATAACAAGGTTTATGGGAGCTAAATGCTAGTGACTAGTGAGTTATGCGACCGGAGAGAGATATTTTGATTCTGGTGGAAGTGAAGGATAAACCTTGTTTTGTTGTAATCTGACGGAAGTTTATAAAAATACAGACGGTGGCAGTTTTATCGCTTCTGTTGCTGTAGTTTTGCTGTGTCTCGTGTCTTGGTTTACCCTGTTCATTTTTAACTGCAGCTTGCTTGCTGAGGTTGGTTCAGGTGGACTAACGTATAGCTGTGAGACCAGATTTGTCCAGTATTTCGGTAAGCAGCCGAGTCGCTGCTATTGCACTGGAGTCTCTTGCTTCGGTCTCTGCAGAGAGGTAGCTGTCTGGTCTTCGTCAAACTATGGTGCCATCTCCAATTCTCCATAGTTTACACACGTTTTCGGAGAGGGTAACATGGCTCAAACCCCCATCACACACACAACCAGAACTGGAAGGGGACTCGAAACCACAACTCCAAGCGGTGCCGCAGAAGCAGTATGATTGGCTTGCCCAATTGATCAGCTGTGTTTCCCACCTTCAAAGGCCCCTGGTCCAACTGTGCTTCAGATAGCTGACACATCATCGTCAACCATATTCAGCTGATATCTTTGCTGCTTGACAGTCACAGAATTCTCTTGTTACCTGAACAACGTCAGAATTTCAGAACAGAATGATTTCCAGCAAAATCATATACTTAGGAAAAAAAACAGCAACGATCCCGCTCTTTTCAGTTCTCACAGAAACACCGCAGCTTCACCATGGTCACATCAGCCTGCAAGGGCTGCTGTACCTGGATCGATTGCTTCCTTCGCCACCTGTGCATCCAGAAACTCGGCTTCGCCCTTGAAAGGGACTGGAGATCTGAAAGGGAGGTGTGCTGATCTCAACGCTGCAGAGCCTCCTCTCTGGGTTGCCTGAGTAGTGAGTACAAGCAATCAAGAGATATCTTTCTGCTGGCAAGCCGATCAGTAATTCACCAATGTAGGAAATAAAATGCTTCAACAAACACCAGGGGATGCGTAATGAACATAATATATAGCACTCGAAAGGATTAAGTTTTCCCATTGGTTACCAGCTTACAAGCGTAGTTCAGATAATCCGAAGGGATAGACAATCTCGCACTGCGAGAAAAACGACACTTGGTACCAGCTCCAACAGCATCCAACGACAAGTTTTACTGACTAAAATAACAGACGCTAAACACTTTGTACAGAACAACCTGACACGATACCTAAGTATATTACACATAAACTTGGTCTGGAGGTTTGACCAGCAACATAGTAGAAGTAACCTCCCAAGTTACTTCTTCAAGCGCCAGGTAGCAAAAGCATGAGGTTTATGCCCATAAAAGAGACCCATCACATATCTTCCGGCCCATCTGGCTCAGCAAGGGATGCCAGGTATGCCACCTGATCCATCTCATACCCATGAAGGCCCTCCCACAGATCACCATCACCATCATGGCTCGCTAGCTTCTCAACAGCCCGCGTCTTGAGGCTCAGAGCATACACCTCGCTTCTCCGGTGGCCACCGTCCCCAGTGATGGCTGTAAAGAACACGATCCCACTCTTCCCGCAGAACCACCTCAGCTTCAAATTGATCACATCGGTAGGCAAGGATTGTCCTACCTGGATCGATTCGGTCTCATCCCACCACCGACGGTGAGTGCAGGTGGTTATGCGAATGGAGATGCGGTCAGCCTTCATAGGTGCTGGCAGTTGATCAAACTGGATGGCACAGGGCCAACCCTTTGGTGACAAACCCAGCAATGTGTTTTTCATGTCGAAGAACTTCCCGTTTCCAGACCGTGGCATGTATACCAGCATGGACTGCAGTTTGTTGAGGCCAAGAACAAATACCACGTTCTTGGATATCCAGTACACTTGCTTGCCGTTACGACTCACCACTCCACTGTGTGTCAAGCCCATCTGTTTCTGGCCGAGCCTAGAGTTGGTCACCTTTGCCTCATCACTCCAGCTGCCTTGATCCGATGAGTAGCTCCGGAACGCAGTGAAGCCACGTCGAGTGTACACCATGACCAGCCGGAAGTAAGACGGCGGCGGCGGTGGGTCAGTGGTCTTGTCATCACGGTCCTCGGCTGTGAGGACCGTGCACGCGTAGTGCCCAAGGCCATCCTTGCCTGCAAGGGGTGGCAGGACGTGCACTTCGCCTGTCATGGGGTTGCAGACGCAGAGCTTGAGCGCCCTGTTGTGCTTCCTGTGCTGGATTGTTAGAGTGCTCGGTTAATTTTAGACCCAAACGGATCTACTTATCGACGAACGCGGAAGCAGAACCACCATAGAAGAAGATACGCAAACGAGAACAACACTGAGGCACGATGTTTTTTAACGAGGTTCAGCGACGTGCCTAATCCTTGGGGCAATGACTACGGACGCTCCTCCCCATAAACAGCAGCTACACCGGTATCCGGGCGATCCCGCGGCCTCGCCGCCACCCTAACCAGCCGCCAAGTCGTCTCTTGGTTACTACAGGGGTTGCCTCATATTTATGGCCCCCTAGAATACAAAGTTCGACTCCAACTCTATCCTATCCCCTAATACAACTCAAGTCCAACGTAACTAAAACTGTACACATATTCGACACATATCCAACAAACTCTACCTTGACGAATATGCACGCCATCTTGAAGTCGTCATGCGCGAACCTCCGTGTACCCGGACTTGAGTCGTCTCCGTCCGCCGCTCACTTCGAACGACTTGATGAGGCTGATCGCACAACCGCATCACCACCAGGATAGAACACCGCCATATTTGCATTGCCATCCATGACTCCACCTTCAACAACGCTCCCTTTCAGCTTGTATTGGTGCACGCCTGACTTCTCACCAATCATGATTGTCTTGCCTCCATGCATGACTCTCAAGGTCTTCTTATCAGAAACCGCCTGATACAACCAGCCTTCTTCATGCAATAAACCAAGCGAAATTAAATTCCTCGTAAGCCCCAGCAGATGCTTCACACCTTTAAGCAACATCTCTTCACCATCACACAACTTGAACTTGATGTCGCCTACTCCTTCAACAAGATAGCCTGAACCATCTCCTAAGTAAGCAAAACCACTTTCTTTCTCAGTGTATGACGAGAATAACTCCTTTGATGTTGCATGAAACGAGCTAGCAGAATCTAACAACCACGCTTCACAAGACTCTTCACTTGACACCGTGAGAAGTTTACCATCGCTATCCGAGTCATCTTTCTTATTGGCAATCACAACACTTACGGATCCTCCATCCTTCTTCAGTTCTGGACAGTTCCTCTTCACATGTCCAAAGTCGCCACACTTATAGCACCGCAGACCCTTCTTCTTGTTGCCTCTCTTATCTTCCACACTACGACCACCTTTTACTAGGTAAGAATCACCAGAAGAATCTTCTGTTGCATTGTTCTTCCTCCGTTGATCATGAGCAAGCAATGCAGCAACAATATCATCCATCTTGATGTCCTCCTTCCCATACGTCAGTGTAGTAACCAAGTGCTCATAAGACCTCGGCAATGAACACAGAAGAATAATAGCCCTGTCTTCATCATCAATCTTCACCTCAACCTTCACAAGATCAGCAACCAATTGATTGAAGACATTGATGTGCTCTGTAAGATCTGACCCCTCCTGCATCTTCAAGCCAAACAATTTCTGCTTCAGATACAACTTCTGAGTCACCGTCTTGGACATGAACTGACTGGCCAACTTCTCCCAAATTTTCTTCGGCGAATTTTCCTCCATGACATGGTACATGATCTGATCAGAGAGACTCAACCTGATAGTCGCGCATGCATGCGCCTGCATCTCCTCCCACTTATCATCATCTACCTTCTCCGGCTTAATCCCGTTGAGCACCTTCGAGATACTCTATTGAGCCAACAGATCCTTCACCCTCGTCTGCCATAGCCCGAAGTTCCCGGTGTCATCGAACCTCGCCACCTTAAACTTGGACGACATCGACGTCATCTGCCTGTTGCCACAGATCGCCGAAAGACACGTACCTTATGTACGTCCGCGTGCTCGCTCCACACGCACCAAGCACGACACCCACGCGCTTGTTCCTTGCTACAGCACACACGCACCGCAGCACACGCCTCCTGCACGTGCTGTGATCCGCCGTATACCGCCGCCGCCGCCGTACACCGCCTGTGCACAGCCACGCCGCTTGCAATCCTCCCGTCAACTGCCTCACCACTCGCACACGACGTAGTCAACCTGCTTGAGCGTCGCCTGCAGATCACCGCAACTCTAGAAACTCCGGTTCACGAGCTGCCAATTGCTTTTATCTGCAATCTCGTGGACATAGTACTCCCTTGGTTTTATGGAGGTCGGAACAGAGCCGCCGTCCAGATCAACTCGGACTCTAGAGGCGCTTTCCTGTTCCGCACGTACCTCTGCCTTAGCACACGATGGAAACCAAGTCAGTTACGTCTCCGCTCGTGTCCATCTCAGCACTGTGCGTACTAATTTTTCACGACACGCAATATTCTGTAAGTCTTTGTGCTCCTGGATTGGTCTCGCAACGTACCAAAACGTCTCCACGTGGAAACCAACGTCTCGTCTTGAACCTTGATCACCTGAGACAAATCCAACCAGCTGGCCAAGCACAGGTCCCCAGGCCAAACACTCCTTTCCTAAACACACGGAGGATTCCTTGCATGCACATAGTATGTGTTCAGTATTTTTTTCCTTCTATTTTTCTTGACCGAACAACCATGCAGATACTGAAATCTTCCTCCAAGGAGATCACCTGCCGCACGCCTTTACTTGGCCATACTGAACGCTCACAACATCGCTAGTCCATGACACCTCCAACAAAACACGACGAGCCCACTATGGTTTTCTCCACCATCGTTGCTTACCGCAACGAACACTCTGATCATAGTCAAACTCTCGACCTGATCACACGTCGAAGCCGCCGTCTTCATCCACGACGTCTTCCAGCCGCACCGTCGAACCTGGCCGTCACGTCTGACCGACCCCTATCGAACAGCAGCAACCAACCGCCATCAACCCGATCTCCACATCTGGACGGATCCCTGTTGATTGTAGCCCATTGGACGGTTCAAGCCACCCGCTGAAGAATCATTGCCCTAGTTGGTTTCGGCGATTAACGACAATTAGAGATTATTATGGCTAACGTGTGTTTTGCAGAGGCTATGCGTAGCTCAGCCATAGTGATCGATAAGAATGGGCTCTAATGGTCATCACTTAGCCCCCAAGATGGATATCGTTTCGGTTTTCAAGGAGACATGATGAAGACCCTAGAATGATAGGCTAAGTGCCATAAGGAGATGAAGGACACTTAGAAATAGATAGGGCTTCTCTTTTTATCTTTGACCGTACTATTAAGAGGGGTTGAGATTAGTAGCTTGACTTAGGAAAGCTTCATGACTTAGGTGTGGTGCACACTTGACTTCCTTAGCTCTAAGCAAGCCTACGTTGACTGTAAGATAGCCTAGAACAACTTCCATATTCATCGCGACGAAAAACGAAGTTGTTAAAACTGTTTTCTAGGCGTCGGACGCTCCTGACAGGGGCGCCGGACGCTGTCCGTCGCGTCGGACAGAGGCGCCGGACGCTGGGTGGTTGAGTCCACAGCGTCCGTCGACCTTCCAGTGGGGATGTTTTCTGGCTAAGTTTTTCAGAGTCCGTCGAACGCTGTCCGTCGTCCAGGCGTCGGACGCTGGGAAGAGCGTCCGTCGACCTTCCAGAGAGGGTGTTTTCAGCCCGAGCCAGAGTGTAGCATCGGACGCTGGGGATGAGCGTCCGTCGCCCAGTGACGTAGCGTCCATCGCTGGGAACAGTGTGTCAGAACTAGCCGTTGGGCAGTGCGTCGGACCGTCCGTCGCCTAGGCGTCGGAGCGTCCGTCGCCCAAACTATGAAGAGAAACTAGCCATTGGGGCATGCGACGGACCGTCCGTCGCCTAGTCGACATAGCGTCCTTCGCCAACTTAAGTTGCCAGCCCGAGGCAGTTTTCAGAGGGTCTATTTATAGCCCCTCCCACTTCTCTCCCACCCGGCCTTTGCTCATTTGAGTTGCTGAGTTTGTTGAGAAGGTTGGGAAGAGAGCAAGAGCCCTAGAGAGAGAGAGTGATTCGCGAATCCATCCATCCTCTGTCTAGTTCATCCAAGAGTTCAAGTGTGCATCCTCTAGTTGTGAAGCTTGAGTGAGTCAAGCAAAGATCGAGGCTTGTTACTCTTGGTGATTGACATCACCTAGACGGTCCGGTGGTGCTCGGAGGAAGGTGATCGCCGGAGGATTGTCGGCGGCCCTTCTCCATCGACGTTTGTGATCGGTTGTGGGCGATTCACCGAGCCGGAGTGGCAAAGAATCAGCCCGTAAATAGCACTCATCCCTTGTGCGGGATTGAGGGGGAGCTAGACCTTGCGAGGTGCTCCAACGAGGACTAGGGGGGAGTGTTGACTCATCGATACCTCGGCAAAACATCGCCGTGTCAAGCATCTCTTTCCCTAGCTCCTTATTACCGCATTACTTTCCGCACTTGTCATTCTTTTCATACTAGAATTGTGTAGGAAGTTTTCGCTTTCCATTTACTTGCTACCGCTTTCTAGCTAGGACACACAAGCGGTAGGCACTAGGGGGTTAATTGGCTCTTTATAGGTTTAGTTCTTGTTTATAAATTAAAAAGAGCCCAATTCACCCCCCCTCTTGGGCATCTTGATCCTTTCACCCGCTCGAAATTTCCAACTCCATCAATCGAGTCGTCGATCACCGTCATGCTCCACCTTACGCCATGTCCTTCTCCGGACACACTCGTGCGAGCCTTGCGCATTTTAGAACATATCCATCACACCTCCACGATCCTCTTCTATTAACCTGGCTCTAGATACCACTTGTTAGAGTGCTCGGTTAATTCCAGACCCAAACGGATCTACTTACCGACGAACGCGGAAGCATAACCACCATAGAAGAAGATACGCAAACGAGAACGACACTGAGGCACGATGTTTTTTAACGAGGTTCAGCGATGTGCCTAATCCTCGGGGCAATGACTACGGGCGCTACTCCCCATAAACAGCAGCTACACCGACATCCAGGTGATCCCGCGGCCTCGCCGCCACCCTAACCAGCCGCCAAGTCATCTCTTGGTTACTACAGAGGTTGCCTAATATTTATGGCCCCCTAGGATACAGAGTTCGACTCCAACTCTATCCTAGCCCCTAATACAACTCAAGTCCAACGTAACCAAAACTGTACACATATTCGACATATATCCAACACGAGGAGGTTGTTCCTGGCTGCCACGATGCGGGAAGACTCGTCGAACAGCCCGTTGTCGACGAGCGCGCCGAGAGACGGCGGCGGATCCAGGAGGAGCCAGGGGAAGCGGCGCGACGCGTAGGCCATGGCGACGAAGCCCGGCGCGGCGTCCCCCTGGTGGTGGAAGAAGCCGAGCGCGAAGGGGGCCTGGTGGGCACTAGCCGAGGGGTGCGGAAGATGAAGGCGACTTCGGTGGACACCAGGCGACGCCAGCACCGGCAGGTGGCGGCGCAGCGGACGAGATCAGCGAGGTTGTGCACGCCAGCGAAGATGACGAGGAGGAGCTCGTCGTTGAGCGGCGTGCCCTCGTCGTCGGCGCGGCGCCGACGTTTGGCGTGGTCACCACGGAGGGTGGACAGCCAGCCTTTGCTGCCGCGCCCATCCGCCGCCGCGGCCGAGGAAGTGGACGGCGGCCGCGACGAAATGCGAAGTCGCCGCGCCGGCGGCATCCCCACTCCCTGCCCCTGTTTCCAGTCCCCCTACAGGGAAAGATAAACATCAAATCAAATCATTAACTTTGTACTCAAAGCAAAGAAATGTGTACACAAAATGGAGAAATCTAGACTCGTTTTGGAGACCTTTTGCAGTATTGATTTCTCCTCTCAACTTTGCAGATTGCACAGGAGAAGGAGAACTAAACCGCTAATCCACTGTAGGCATTTAGGGTTTTCGGATACGAGGGGCAAACCTGGGCGATGGCGGCGGGACTCTACGGCGATGGAGTTCAGATGGGACTCTACGCCACACACGAAACTGGAAACTAAATCGAGATTGGAGACATAGATTAGGAGAAGCGACACCTTCCTTCAACATGACATTTGTTTATAATTGGTGAGACGAATCTTTTTATAGATGCATTATATATCGGTATAGATTAGCTTATGATATAGGATTATACATATATGAGGCTTGCACCCTTAAAAGTATGTGATCCATGTTCACTTGGCTTATCAGCCTCCGAACATTGTTTTTCACTCGCAACAAAACAACCAAAAATAGCATCAGTCGGTTTATGAGCCACTGAAACGATCAAGCGAATATGACAATGAAAGGAAATATGGACTGGTGGACCTAGCCTTGTCCATTAGGTTAGTCAAACCCAACAAAATTCAAAAATACTTAGTAATTAAACAATGTTTTCGTTTAAGGTTCACCATGCCATGCAATAGATTTGACCCCAATGATACTCTTTGTTGGCTTCAGTCTTGGTTCTTGTAGTAGATATAATACTTTTTGGCCACAATATAAAGAAGGGGCTAGTGATGTCTTCACTTATCTTGTGGGGGCAGTGGAAAATGTGAAGGCAAAAAACCATAGCTTGTACCATGGAAAAATTCCTTGTTCATCCAAAAAAATTTATCATGGACCATTCACACTCGATAGTAATAGATCGTACTACTAAATATAAAGGTTTACATTCAATATTAACACAAAGACAAAAGAATTACACTGAATTTAGATTCTTAGTACTAAAAATAAAGATGTTATTAAAGAACACAAATATATCAACATATCATGCACCTCTATACATACATGTGCTACTTCTTTTTGTAAGGAAACCTAAAACTACTAGTAGTTATACAATCACACATTCTCTATGGCTTCTGACTCGGTGAAGGATGTTAGATATGAGGCATGATCCATCTCATACCCATAAAAGTTGTTCCACAAGTCATTATCCCTGGTGTTGCTTACCACCTTCTCAATCATTCTTGTGCCTAAATTAAGAGCATACACCTCACTTCTCGGTTTACCACAGTAGCTGGCAGTAAAGAACACGACCCCACTCTTCTCACAAAACCATTGTAGCTTTACATGTGTTGCAAGCGCATCAACTTTCAAAGCCTTTTCTACTTGGATATTGATCTTAGTCTTCCATAATGAATTGCTCATTAGTAGTGTACTATCATTAGTGTTGTCATTATTATCATAGGTGATTACACTTATTTCATTTGTTGGTTCCCACTTACCATGAATCGATAAGTACCAATGCCTGCTAAATTGGATAGCACAAAGCCTACCCTTTGGTGTCGTCCCCAGTAATATATTCTTTGTGTCGATGAAGGTGTTTCCTTCTGTCCAGGGCAATCTCATCATCGTGGCCTCTAATGTGTTGAGATGTAGGCCAAGCACGAGGTCTGTTGTTATCCAATATGCTACTTGTCCACCACAGGCAATCACACCATTGTGCATCAGTCGTATTTGGTTTTTGCCAAGCTGAGCTCCAATCACCTTGCGCTCTGGTCTCCATATGCGATCCTTAGATGAGTAGCTCCGAAACGCTGTGAAGTGGAGCCGACTATACACCATGAGTAGGTGGTAGTGAGAGGACAATGGAGGTTGTGGGTTGATGTTGTTGTTGTTGTTGTGGTTGTAGTCAATAGTACTGAGCACCGTGCAGGCATAGTGTCCAAGACCATCCTTGCCCCTTAGGGATGGTAGTACATGGACCTCGCCACTCATAGGGTTGCATACATAAAGCTTGAGAGTCCTGCTATGTTTGCCACGTTGGGCTTCAATGACGATGAGGCCATTCCTGGAGGCCACAATGCGGGATGAGTTCAAAAGCCCATCATCGATGCCCATGGACAATGATAGTGATGGCTTCTGGAGGACCGGGAACCTATGTGATGCAGAAGCCATTGGGATGAAACTTAGCGTAGTGGCATCATGCTTGTGAAAGAATCCGACGATGAGTGAGGGGATGCATTTGTTAATGAAGAATAGCTGTTGTGAAGTCCGACAAATGAAGTTGGCATCACCAGACACAAGGTGGCGCCAACGGCTGCAGGTAGCAGCGCAACGAACGAGGTCAACAATATCAAGAAAGCCAATGAAGATGAAGAGGATGATCTCATCAGGTAGTGGTATGCCATCATTGTTGGGCCAATGTGGCTTCTTGGATGTGTTTGTTTGTCTAGACAACCAACCCTTGTTGTGTGGACCCAAAGCCATGTTGATGGAAGATTGTTGGTGTAACACATGGCGACCTCTCTTGGTTGGCGGCATGTCGAGTGTTCTAGAAAAAATAGAAACTATGTTACACAGGGACAAGGAAACTATTGCATTTAGAATAGAATCAAATCCACTATGTGGTTTCAACCTCACATCTTGAATCAAAGTCTTGCATATCAAATCATTTAATTTTCACTCAAAATTGATGAACTTTTTGTTAAAAACCAAATAATTTCAAACCTCGAATTGAACCTACTAACATTTTAGGAATTTTGGATATGAGAAGAAAACCTAGTTAATAGAAATAAAAAACGATTGCTTCTTCCCGTAGTCAGATTTCTATCTTGATAAAATTGACACGGTCAAGGTGGGCCCCAACTTAGAGTAGATCAATTGCTACAAAAAGTAAGAAATGTTTGATGTGGTGTCAAATTTAGAATTAGTTTGCTCCATGTAACATGAATTGTTATATGTTGCAGATATATTCGACACAAAATATTTAAAAGTGACTAGGATCAAGGTAGGGAATATAAAATTTGGAAAAGAGTAAATTACATTTTAGGTAAAAACATACCGATTCTAGTGGCTTTCAAGGGATGTTGGTGTTGGAAGACTAGCGATGGGAAGCCCGATTGAGTTAGAGCATTGACAATATTGATTACCTGGGTGTGGGTAGTGAAAAAAAATTAGGCAATTGAACAAACCTAAGATGGCAGAGGAGGGTAAGGTTAGGGGCCTCACCGGAGTTGAGGAACAAATCCACTTCAGTAGGGGAGAGAGGCCTCAAATGAGATGAGGATGGGAAGAGCAAACCGATGGACCTTAGAGCTATATGGGCGGTAGTGGTAGGGTGAAAAGAGATAGGGTGCAAGCTGGGAGATAGGGGGAGGGTTGAAAAGGCATGAATACCGTTACATCTCACGTTATCGGTTACAAAATTTTGCTTGCAAGCAAAATATAAGTTATCTTACAAGTAAAGGAATATATTAATTTAGAAGAATTGTAAGAAATAACTATTGCTACTAAATTCTTCCCTCTTCGCTTTCTCAAAATTTGGCATTTCCAAAGTACTGTCATTAATTTAATAACTTATGGCTTGGAAAGTTCTTTGATATGGCAATGAACTAGAGGATCAATAAATTTTAGCTAGATATATAGAACATTCTTATTTGCATTAGTTATGCTAATCTACTTATACTATTATTACACAATAGTATAAGGTTTACTTTAAAAAACCTTTGACTATAAGTTATGACAAAAAAACCCTTTGAATGTTAACCTACTTATACAGAATGTGAGAAATACCATAATGTATATTTTATATTTCGTGAAACTATAAGTTTTTTTAAAAGTTAGTCAAAGATTGTAATATTTGACTTAGAACAAAGTAAATGTGACATTTTAAAAAATAGAGGGAGTATGAAGTAGAGACGAAACCAATAACACATATATTCACATGTCTTCCATGTCGTCTCGTATTCAGATGTCTTCCTTGTCATCTCTCTTAGCAAGGGATGCCAAGTATGTTGTCTGATCCATCTCGTGAAGATCCACCAATCACGGCCCTCGACATGGCTTGCCACCCTCTCAACCGCCTCCGAGTCAAGGCTTAGAGCCTACACCTTGCTTCTCTGGTGGTCGTTGTCCCTGGTGACGGTGCTGAAGAAGACGATCATGCTCCTATCGCAGAACCACCATTGCCTCACCTTGGCCAGATGTAGGGTCGAGATGGCGGACTAGAGGGGGGTGAATAGTCTTTTCTAAAAACTTAAGCGCAACGGCTAACCGAAACAAATGCGGAATTAAAACTATCGGTCTAGCCAAGACTACACCCCTCTATCTATAACTTTAGCACCTAGCAAAGTATACTAATTGGGCTCACTAAGGTGCCAAGCTAGGAAGCTCACCAAGTCTAGGTTGCAAGGTCACAGAAACCTAAGCAACTAGTACTCTAAGCAAAAAGGGAGCTCCTACACATACTAGTAAGCAAAGCACAAAGCACCTAAGCTCACTAGCAATGCTCTCTAGCAAGACTACACAAGTCAACTAGAAAGCTCAACTTACTTAGCTACACAAACTAAGCAATGTGACTAACAAGGCTACACAAGCCAATTAGCCACTCAAGATCTACTTCTATGCTACACAAGCTAGAAGGTAACTAGGCAAGCTACACAAGCTAAACTAGTTACAAGAGCAACAACTACTCACTAGCACAAGTATGTTAAAGTAAATACAAGCTAGTGATTTGGAGAAAGCAAACCGCCGAGAAGATGTACAAGGTTGACATGATGATTTTTCTCCCGAGGTTCACTTGGTCGCCACCAAGCTAGTTCCCGTTGTATCGGCTCACTCACTTGGACAGGCCTCACTCACCTAACCCCCTCAAGGGTTGCCACCTAACCAACACAAGATGAGGGCACTCAACGATACCTTCAACTAGAGTTGCTCTTCGCGATCTCCCGTGGGGCGAGCACAATACCCCTCACAAAGCCTTCTCCGGAACCACGCACAAGCTTCTTGCGTGCTTCGACGGAGCCACAATCACCAAGCCGTCTATGAGGTGGCAACCTCCAAGAGTAATGTCGGTGTTATGACCCAGGGGGTCAAGACCACCAACTAGTAAATTTGTATATTGCTTGCTCCCTCTCCCAGATTTGATGCAAGAAGAACACAAGATTTATCCTGGTTTAGGCAAAGAAGGCCCTACATCCAGCGGGGGAGGATGGATTGTATTATCTTGCACCAAAGTGCTCGTACAGGGGGGGTACAAGCAGGTTTACAAGGGGGTGCTCAGAGTGAGCTGAAGCCTAGGACTAGCAAGGCTATCCTAGGTGAGCTGGAGGATTGCTTGAGATGTTGATCAAGCAATCGGGTGTGGTGTGTGCGACTTGGCTCTTGGTGTATGCGGGTCAGAGCTGATGTCTTGGCTTGTTGAGAGATCTCTGATGTCCGAATGTGTCAGCCGATATGAATGCGCATGCCGATACGAATGCGCATGCCTTTTCTTCTATCCCAGCGTCCCCTTTTATAGATCAAGGGGAGGCCTGAGAGTACAGAGATCCTAGACTGTAGAGGAATGGGAGAGGTGTCCGCGGTGCCATGCTTGCGGTGGGATGTCGATCGCTGTAGCGGCGTGGCCTTCCCGTTCTTCCGGTGTTCAGGGCATGGTGATAGCAGACTGGACGCTATCGAACGTCATAGCGCAGTACGGTTGGCCTCCTGTAGATGGGTACAAGCTCCACAGTTGAAGCGGGACGGAGCGGACGGGCCCCATACCGTAGTGGTTGGAGATGGGGGTCGGGCCCCTGGATCGAGGGGTATCGAGGCCCACACGACCCTGACTCATCCCTGGAAACGCGGTCGAGGGCTTGTCCCATTTAAGACTCGAGGGGGTGCCTTTGACCTCCGTACTTGAGGCGTGGCCACATTGGTTGTACGATCAACGGAGAGTCAGGGCATGGGCGGCGAGCTGATGGATTTGACCATGGTAGTGGCCGCCCATGGTGTTAGGCGGGAGCAGGTAGGCGCATTGGATTCTCTTTACCCCATACTGGGAGTAGGTGAGCTGACCGAGCCTCCTGCGCGCGGGTCGTTCGATCGAACCCCTATCTGTCATTCGAGGGATTAAGGTCGAGGGGGATTCGATCGACCCCTCTTCCGTTGTTCGGGGGGTTGAGGCGGAGGGGTCGTTCGTTCGACCCCTGTCCGTCATTCGTTCGAGGGGTTGAGGTCGAGGGGGATTCGATCGACCCCTCTTCCGTCATTCGGGGGGTTAAGGCGGAGGGGTCGTTCGTTCGACCCCTGTCCGTCATTCGTTCGAGGGGTTGAGGTCGAGGGGGATTCGATCGACCCCTCTTCCGTCATTCGGGGGGTTAAGGCGGAGGGGTCGTTCGTTCGACCCCTGTCCGTCATTCGATCGATCCCTCTTCCATCGTTCGTTCGAGGCAGAGGGTCGAAGTAGAGGGAGGATCCTGCCTACTGTTTTTCCAGTAATGGGCTGGCCCATGACTGGCCATTTTTGTCGGTGGGGTGGGCCTTTGCTTGATGGGCCTCCCTCCATTGATTGAATGGTTGATCGTATTTTTGCCTTAAAAAGGTTGCTATGTTAAGCATTAGATTATCGCACGTTAGGGTACCCCTTACCTTTGTACCCGACAGTAGCCCCCGAGCTTCTATGCGGATAAGAAGAATCCGCATAGGGGCTTTTGCCATTGATCTGCAGAGTTAGTAAGAGGTTCGATTCTCCGTGGGGTGCGCGCGAGCGCACCCCACGGGGGTAGCCCCGAGGCCCCAGAGGTGTGATTAAGAACTCCTCTGGGGGCTTTGATGTGTGTTTTATCGAGGGGATTAATATTAACTGGAGTCATAGCGCCCTATCGAGGGGTCAACTCTGTCTGCCAGGTTATGAGTGTTTTCGACCCTCTTTCATCGAGGGGTGCCGTGCGTAGTCTAGCCCTCGAGCCTCGTGTGGCTGGGCCTTCACTACCTCATAGTGTCCTTCCCACGGATCCTTGCGCTCGGATTGTGGGGCGAAGAGCATCGTGCTATCCTCGTTCGAACAAGCCTCGAAGTCCTCTGTGAGCTGGTAACGGGGATATCCAATTGAGAACTCGTGCCCCCTTCGACGGGGGTCGATAGAAGCCCTGAGGCGTCCTCATTAAGCAAACCATGTGGATTACCTAGGTGCCGACTCTGTTCGATGAGAGTCGGTGGCTCGATCCTCCCGTAGAAGGGATCCTTGGGTATTCCGTGGTTATGCCTCGGATATGTCCTAGGGGGACTCGAGAGTTCGTTCTCGAGCTGGGCTTCGAGCTGGCTCCCCCTAGGACATCCCTGACTCGGGTACTCGAGGGCGGCTGTCGAACCCCGTTCGTGGGGCCAGCCTTCGCCCCTTGAGATTTGGGGACCGGAGTCCGTAACCCTGGGTCCTCCCTGACATCGGGGTACTCAAGGGCGGCTGTCAAACCCTGCTCGAGGGCCAGCCTTTGCTCCCTCAAGATTTAGGGGTGGACCAGAGTCCGTTTTACTTCTCTAGGAAGGTACTGCTCGAGGGCGGCCGTCGAAACCCTTTCGAGGGCCAGCCTTCGCTCCCTCGAGAGCTCGATGGGGTGGTCGACGTCCGTTGCTTACCTCCGAAGACAGCGCCCATCATTGCCTGTCGTCCGCCGTAGGCGCGCCCTTTTAGGAGATGTTCGTTCGGCTGCAACCGTAGCAGGCGTATGGTGCGGCGAGGAGCGCGGTGACGTGACAGGTGTGCCCTATCTTGTGGAATACGAGGGGGCAGTAGGTAGGTGCATTAAATGCGGGGATTGTAACACCCCTGATGTTAATCACTTAATTAAAAACTAATCATGTCATCATACGCATTAAGCATCATTCACTTGTTTGAAAACCTGGATAATCATTGAACTAAAATGAGTTTACTTGTTTATGTTTGATAAATGTTGTGAATGCAGGTCATCTTTTCAAAATTCTCAAAATTTAAATTTGAATCCAAACCCTAATTCCAGAGGGGGTGGATTAAACCCTAAACATGATTTTCAAAATCTATAAAGAATTTGCATATGGTTGTTTAAGCATAGTTGTAGAGCTCTATTTGATTTGCTTTTGTTGTGTTTACAGTTTTTCAAGTGTTATTCATGTTTTTAAAGTAATTGAAAAGGGGGCAAATCCTTTTTAAAAGGTTTTCAAATTTCAAAAATGCATTTTCATTTCTAGGCCGATTTTGAAAATATGAGTATTGACAAAGATGTAGATCATGAAATTTTGAGCAACTTTCGTATTCAAAGTTTTTCATGAAAACCCTTGGAAGCTTGAGAAATTTGCAAAATAGTCACAGGGGCAGTTCAGACATTTCATCAAACAGTTGCATGGCGGCGTTGAGCTCGACGCCGACACCTGGCCGGCCACCTGCCGAGCTCACCGTGAGACTCCTGGCCTCGACTCACGTCCTGTCGTGTGCGTGGCGACGTCGTGGACCCGTTGCCGTCTTCAAAACGGGACACCGTCCACTCCTACCTCCCTTTCCACGCCGCCCCATCACTCTGCTCTGCTCCACCGAGATCTCCACCATCGTCGACGAGCTCGTCCGAGCTCGTTAGCCACCGCCAACCGCTCAATCCACTTCCATTGTCTTCGCTTTGACCTCGCGCATCCGTGGGTCGAGTTAGTTGAAGTCGCCGAGACCTCGTTTGCCCGGCGCGACCATTTCTTCCTCGGCTCCGGCGAGAGCGCCGCCGCTCTGGTCAGTCCTCGACCGGGCTACACAGGAGCCACATTGCTTTTTCATCTTGTGTTTCTTGCTCCTTGTTCATCACTAATCCTTGTTGGCTCCTCCGTTTTGCAAATGGTGGACCATAGCTCTGGGAACATCATCGTTGCCGCTCGGTTCATCGTCTCTGCCGGCACGGTCTTCGTCGACAGTCGTCTCTGCTTCATCTCCGGCCACGCTTGCGAGCGCTTCGTGACCAGGGTGAGCTCCTCGACCTCTCCGCACCCTCAGTTGTCCTTGAATCAAGCCTTCGAGCTCTGTCCTCGAGCGCCGGCGCGGTTCATGGCCGGCGCGGCGGTGTGTTCGTCGTCTGGTCGTTGTAGTTGATCATTTTCTGATCTGAGTCTTGCGCTTGCTTCGTCTAGTCGTCCTGAGTCTGGTATGGGTGATGGTTGTTCGAGTGCGTGCATATTTTCTCCGGTGCACGTCGCACAGATCCTCGCCGTCCGCCATGGCCGTCGGCGAGGATGTTGCGTTTAGCTCTGGGTTCGTTTTGCGTGCGCTTCGCGTTGTTTGGGGGCCGCTAAGCATGCTGGGGTTGTTGGTTGAGTCGGTTACGGTCTGTTTTCGCCGGCGCATGTGCGGCCGCGTACGGGTCGCCGCCGTTGCTGTCGGCGAGGTCACTAGAGGAGGTTTTAGCCTCGTTTTCTTAGGGCGTTTCGTTCGTGTTGTCTTCCTGAGCACGTTAAGGTGTTTGGTTAAGCCGGCGCATGTCTGTGCTCGCCGGCGCACGCGCGGCCGAGCTCGGGTCGCCGCCGTCGTAGTCGATGAGACGTTTCTAAGGGATGGAAATGCTCGTGTCGCACCTCGTTGGGTTCGGGGTGGAGTGTAGAAGCTGTTTCGAGGGGTGGTTGTTCGGTTTGGTCACCGACGGCGACGCGCCACCGTGTTTTGTGGTCGCCGGCGCCGCTGCTCTGGCGCTGGGACGCTGACGCGCGGGCCCCAGGCGTCAGTGTCTGTTTCAAAGGGTTTTTCCCTTTTTCAGTTTTGAATAGTAATGTTTTTTGTATTTGCATTTGTTTAAAATCTGTGCATGTTTAAATTCTACAAAAATTTGAGGATGCTCTCTGTGATGTGTAGTATTTAAGAAAAATATAACATGTCTATGTTCAGTATGTTTTTAATCCTGTAAAAATGTCCAAATTAATTGAAAAATTAGTTTTCCATGAATTTTCATGCTCTGTATTTTGTTCTAAAAATTTTGGGAATTTTTGTGTAAACTTTATACACTGTTACCTTGCTGTACAAAAAGTTTGGGAATTTTTTTGAATGAACTTTTATACATCGCTATTTGTTTAATTAATTATAAAATGTTTAGAAACTCTAATGACTTTAGGCTTTGAGTGATTTTGGATTAATTGATGCAAATGGTCATTGTCCAATGACAACCACAAGTTGGACATGTTTGATGTAATGTTGTTTACTCAATTCTTTTGGATGTAATTACTAACTTAAATAATTAAGTTAAATATGGTTTAATTAAATTGCTTTATAACCTAGTTTTTGCTGTCCTTTATAAAGGGAAGTTGTACTCAAGGTGTAATCTATTTTAATCATCTCTTAAGAACATGTTTGTTTGTGTTGAGCATCATGTTTACTATTCAAGAATCATCTAAAACATGTCATTATATCGTGTAGATTGTTCGTTGGTTGGGTTGGATACCTCTAGTGAAGAGGTTTTCTGTCTTGAATCTGAGCCCGAGTTCGCTTATCCCTCCAACCAAGGCAAGCCCCGGTGCATTCAAACATTTCCTTGTATTTAAAATTGTTTGTTTTAAATACACTTATGATTATACTATTGCATTATGGTATTTTATTAAATTCCTATTTGATGCATAGCTTTATCCTTGTACTAGTTGTACCTTTAACCTTGACACTTGTTTAAAGATGCAAAGTTTCGCAAAAATGCTTAGTATGCTTAGAACTTTTATAGTAGGTGATTTCCGGTCACCTACGCATAGCGTATTGCTTCGGCAAATGATTATGTTTTCTGAGAAAGGGATGTTGTTGTTGGAAGTAATAATCTGAGACCGGGCGGACACGGTGTTGGAGAGCCATCAGCGGTGTCTAGTGAGCAGGTTCTTTCCGCCTGTGTCGATTAGGAACCGCCAGTTGTAGATGTCCAAGGGTTGTGACTTTGGAGTACTTATCACATACTGTGGGAAGCTGGACTCTGGCTATTCTCGTCTTAAGAACGGTTAACCCGCACTGGGAGTGGAGAGATGGCGAGAGTAGTGTGTACCCTCCAAGTTAGCGAACTGGATGGAGGTGTACTGTGCTCTCGGGTGGCGGAACCCCGGTTTTGGCGAGAGGATCCAGGGAAAGGTAGTCATATGCGTGCTTTAGTGCTGTATATGTCATGTGATTGGGAAGTCCCTAGCTGGGTTTAACCGGTTTGAATCGTCGTGTTCCTCGGAAATGGAAACATAACCCTGTCCTCTACCGCGTAGTAATACACTTAAACTGGATACTTGTTGGATCCCTTTTTGGATGGTTATTACCTTGTTATCGATCATACATTTAGATCGGTACCTGTGTAATCTTATGAATAAAACAAATGGATTTCAATTCTTTTATAAATGCTCTTTTATGCAAAATATCTGATTCTTGCAAACCACACCTTGAATCCTATGACTTGCATACTGTTTTTTCCACCAAATACTTTTCTTTGTCGGATAAGTCTTCTTGAGTACTCCCGTACTCAGGGTTTGTTAACCCCTGTTGCAGATGAGGACCACAATCCAGTTTGTGTGGCTTCATGCTGCATGACCGTGGTCAGTGTAGATGAAGATGAAGAATAATCTGTCTTTGCTTGACTCTTGGGCAAGAGTACTTCGGTTGTTTGTTTTTACTCTATCAACAGCTTGATGTATTATAAACGTATGACACTTAAGTTATGTTTCAAAACTTATGGTTTGTAATATGACTTTAAATTTCTGCTACCTTGATGTAATATAAAATTTTCGTATTACTTCTGCAATGTTTGTAATGAGGAGATCATGTTCGGAAAGAGGTGGATGACCCGTTGCAAAGTGGCGACACCTGACGGACTAATTAAGGTTTGAATCATTTGTTGGGATTAAGTTGGTTAATCCTGACAAGTGGGCCCTATCTTAAAAGGTTCTGTCACAGGGATATACCTGCCTTTTCGTCAAATTCGCCCGCGTGGGGTAGCGTTGCTAGAAGTTGGGGAAACATCCCCTGCGCTCCTCCTCCAGCCGTCGCCGGATCGTGCCCAAGGTGTAATGCCCTGGGACCGGGGCTCGTCGTGGCTCCGGGCGCTCATCCGGTGGGGGGTGGTGAGGAGGTTAATCGTCGCGTGTAGCAAGTTCCCTGGGGACCCATAACGTGCCTGCATCTGTGAGTCTACAAAAGCAGAAGAGAGTCTGACATTCTTATAGAGACCGTGTGGAAACAGGTTGCGTGGCGGCGCGGCCAAGTATGTCGGAGAAGCCACGGGGACCCTCTGAGATGACGGTATGGTAAAGACAAAGTCAGACTCAGCGAGGTACCCGCCCCCGACCCGCAAGCATGGGTCAAACAGGCTCCCGAAAGGAGGAACTGTGTCACCAGTTGAGGCCGGGGTGACGGCGTCCGGTGTCTCAGGATCCGCGCGGTGAAGATGCGGCGGCGTCGTTCACGCCTCCTCCTGGTCACAGGCGAAAGGCGCGAGTGGTGGGCCGTCGTCTGGTCCTTCTTGCCTCCGGCGTAACAGAGCTGCTGCTATCCATGCCACTACTGGAGAGTAGAACCATGTCGTGGCCATGGCCCAGGGACATGAGCTCTAGACTCCCGAACCAGATGATGGTGGCGAATGGAAATAGTTGAGGCCTGTGAGCCAGATCTGCCTTTTCGATGGATCTGCCCTGAACAAGAGGCTCGATGACACCATCTCCGTCTTCTGCGATGGCATGGGGGTCGAGCCGGAGCTGCCGGTTGCGGGCGACGTGCGCGGAGACTCCCTCGTGCGCCGCTTCTTCGCCATGACTCGTGAAGTGACGGAGCAGGTTCGTGCTGCTCTTCACATCAGTCGGCCGCTCGGGCTACACCTACGACCTCCACGTCATTGCTCGTGGCTCTGTCGTTGACCCGACGCTAAATGACGAAGAGGACACGACGAGATGCAATGAGCTGATCGACGCCGCAGAGGTGCCTGGTGGTGAGTTGGCGAAGCTCTTTTCGAGTCTGAGGTGCTTCCCCCGACGGACGGCGATGGCGATGGGAGTAGTTGAGGCCTGTGAGCCAGATACGGACAGAAAAGATCCATGTAATAGATTAGTTCTGTGACAATATGATGTCGAGCCCCTGGGGGCTTCAAAACCTTAATGCATTTTATTCGGGATGCATCTGGGTGTTTTTATTTCTTGGGCTATCTCCATTTCTTTTTGCCTGAGGTGTAGCTTTTTGACTAAGTGTTCGACGCGCGCTCGTATCCCTCGAGGGGGGAGCGAGTGGGGGTACCATAGCCCTGAGGCGTAGGAGAGTCCCCGACTCGACGACCCTCGACCCTTAGGGAGTTCAAGGCGTTTTTACTTAGTCATGAAGCGTACTCCGGGCAAAGATGGAAAGAGAAGCGTCAAGTTTCAAAAAACGTTCGGGCTTTTAAGGGACTTAGGGAGGGGGTTCCCCCTTGTCAGCCCCCGAGGGAAACTTGACTTTGCAGGAACAGAGTCGAGGCTACCTCAGAGTCATGAGCGAACATGAAATGTATTTCGAGAAAATTTTATTCATTCATGATGCGATAAATGTACATAATGCATAAGATGTACAAGGCCTCGAGGCCCTAGGGGTAAAAGCGGTTTTCAGGGACTTTTTTAGGGGTACTCCCGGTTAGCTCCCGAGGGAGGCTCGACTCTGCGGGAGCAGGGTAGAGTCTACCTTTACGACCACGAGCGGTGATTTCTCGAGCCATTCTTACTTCTACCAGCCTTGGTGCTCCACTTTTTGGCGCAGTTGTTGGATGCACGCCCTAGGCCCTCGAGGGGGGGAGCGAGTGGGAGTACCTTAGCTCGGGGGCGTAGGAGAGTTCCCGGCTCGGCACCCCTCGACCCTTGTGGGTCTCGAGCGCGTTTCCTACCCTGCACTAAGCGTGCTTCGAGGGGCAGAAGAAAGAGAGGCGTCGAGGGGTAGAGTAAAATCTACCTCGAGTCACGAATGAAAATGAAAGCACTAGGATCATAGACTTTCTATTCATTCGAGATGCGAGAATTGTACATAAATGCGAAAATGTACAAGGCCTCGAGGCCTAAGGATAGAAACGACATAGTTGTTCCATGTTCCATGCGTTGGTGAGGATCTCACTCGAGGGCATGCTCGAGCTGATGAAGTCGTAGGCGCTCCTCCTCGAGCTTGGCGAGCAGCTCTCGGACTTGCGCGATCTGGGCGTCCTGAGGTGGATCGGCTCGATGAGGTGGAAAACATCCCGCGTGGGATCGTAATCCTCATCGGGGGAGTCCGGATTGGGGTAGCCTTGGTAGAAGTTGGGGAAAGATCCCCTGCACTCTTCCTCCAGCCGTCGTTGTACCGTGCCCCAGGTGTGATAGCCTGGGACCGGGGCTCGTCGCGATTCCGAATGCTCACCTGCATCTGCGAGTCTACGAGAGTAGAAAAGAGTCTGGCGTTGTTGTAGAGCCCGTGCGGAAGCAGGTTGCGAGGCGGCGCGACCGAGTATATCGGAGAAGCCACGGAGACCCTCTGAGATGACGATTTGGCAAAGCCAAAGTCAGGCTCGGCGAGGTACCCGCCCCCGACCCGTAAGCATGGGTCAAACAGGCTCCCGAAGGGAGGAACTGTGTCGCCAGCTGGGGCCGGGGAGGCGGCGTCTGGCGTCTCGGGATCCGCATGGTGAAGAGTGCGGCGGCGTAGCCGAGTATGTCGGAGAAGCCACAGGGACCCTCTGAGATGACGATTTGGCAAAGCCAAAGTCAGGCTCGGCAAGGTACCCGCCCCCGACCTACAAACATGGGTCAAACAGGCTCCCGAAGGGAGGAACTGTGTCGCCGGCTGGGACCGGGGAGGCGGCGTCCGACGTCTCGGGATCCGCGTGGTGAAGAGTGCGGCGGCGCGGCCGAGTATGTCGGAGAAGCCATGGGGACCCTCTGAGATGACGATTTGGCAAAGCCAAAGTCAGGCTCAGCGAGGTACCCGCCCCGACCTGCAAACATGGGTCAAACAGGCTCCCGAAGGGAGGAACTGTGTCGCCAGCTAGGGTCGGGGAGGCGGCGTCTGGCGTCTCGGAATCCGCGTGGTGAAGAGTGCGGCGGCGTCGTTCACGCCTCCTCCTAGTCGTAGGGGAAAGGCGTGAGTGGTGGGACCGTCGTCTGGTCCTTCTTGGCTCCGGCGTACCGGAGCTGCTGCTATCCATGCCACTACTGGAGAGTACAACCATGTCGTGGTCGTGGCCCAGGGACATGAGCTCTAGACTCCCGAACTAGATGATGGTGGCGGATGGAAATGGTGGGATCGTGGAATCCATCTGGGAGAGAAGTTGGGAGTTGATCGACATGCAAAGCCCCCCTACCTGGCGCGCCAACTGTCGGTGTTATGACCCAGGTGGTCAAGACCACCAACTAGTAAATTTGTATATTGTGTGCTCTCTCTCCCAGATGTGATGCAAGAAGAACACAAGATTTATCCTGGTTCGGGCAAAGAAGGCCCTACGTTCAGTGGGGGAGGATGGATTGTATTATCTTGCACCGAAGTGCTCGTACAGGGGGGTACAAGCAGGTTTACATGGGGGTGCTCAGAGTGAGCTGAAGCCTAGGACTAGCAAGGCTATCCTAGGTGAGCTGGAGGATTGCTTGAGATGTTGATCAAGCAATTGGGTGTGGTGTTTGCGACTTGGCTCTTGGTTTATGCGGGTCAGAGCTGATGTCTCGGCTTGTTGAGAGATCTCTGATGTCCAAATGCGTGAGCCGATACGAATGCACATGCCGATACGAATGTGCATGCCTTTTCTTCTATCCCAATGTCCCCTTTTATAGATCAAGGGGAGGCCTGAGAGTACAGAGATCCTAGACTGTAGAGGAATGGGAGAGGTGTCCGCGGCGCCATGCTTGCGGTGGGACGTCGATCCTAGACTGGGCGCTGCCGAACGTCATGGCGAAGTACGGTTGGCCTCCTGTAGATGGGTACAAGCTCCACAGTTGAAGCAGGACAGAGCGGACGAGCCCCATACCGTAGTGGTTGGAGACGGGGGTCGAGCCCCTAGATCGAGGGGTATCGAGGCTCGCACGGCTCTGACTCATCCCTGGAAACGGGGTCGAGGGCTTGTCCCATTTAAGACTCGAGGGGGTGCCTTTGACCTCCGTACTTGAGGCGTGGCCACAGTGGTTGTACGATCAACGGAGAGTCAGGGCATGGGCGGCGAGCTGATGGATTTGACCGTGGTAGTGGGCGCCCATGGCGTTAGGCGGGAGCAGGTAGACGCATTGGATTCTCTTTACCCCATACTAGGAGTAGGTGAGCTGACCGAGCCTCCTGCGCGCGGGTCGTTCGATCGACCCCCTGTCCATCATTCGAGGGATTAAGGTCGAGGGGGATTCGATCGACCCCTCTTCCGTTGTTCGGGGGGTTGAGGCGGAGGGGTCGTTCGTTCGACCCCTGTCCGTCATTCGTTCGAGGGGTTGGGGTCAAGGGGGATTCGATCGACCCCTCTTCCATCATTCGGGGGGTTAAGGCGGAGGGGTTGTTCGTTCGACCCCTTTCTGTCATTCGTTCAAGGGGTTGAGGTCGAGGGGGATTCGATTGACCCCTCTTCCGTCATTCGGGGGGTTAAGGCGGAGGGGTCGTTCGTTCGACCCCTATCCGTCATTCGATCGATCCCTCTTCCATCGCTCATTCGAGGCAGAGGGTCGAAGTAGAGGGAGGATCTTGCCTACTATTTTTTCAGTTATGGGTTGGCCCATGACTGGCCATTTTGTCGGTGGGGTGGGCCTTTGCTTGATGGGCCTCCCTCCATTGATCGAATGGCTGATCGGATTTTTGCCTTAAAAATGGTTGCTATGTTAAACATTAGATTATCGCAGGTTAGGGTACCCCTTACCTTTGTACCCGACAAGTAACAAGCACCACCGACTTGCAACACGATCACCTAGTGCCACACGAAGCTATCTCTCAAAGCAGCGCGCACTAGAGATCACTCACCCGCAATTAGAATCACACTCTTGCTTGCACAAGTGAGTTAGAGGGCTTCTTCACCAAGCACACTAGAGGCAACATATGCCCAAGGTGCTCAACCAGCCCCAAGGGCCGGCTAAGGGCTATAAATAGCCACCCCATCGAAACTAGCCGTTTTGCCCACTCATTGGGCTTCCTACAGAGGGTCCGGACGCACGAAACAGTGCGGGTCCGGACCATGCCGCGTGTGTCCGGATCCTCCTAGCCGTTTGAAAGACCCGTTGGCGCGCTCGCCGATCGCTGCCACGCGTCTCCGGACGCAGCCAACAGTGCGGATCCAGACCAACACTCGTCATGTCCGGACTCCAGCAGAGAGCTCCCTGAGAGCCAATTTCATCCGGACGTGAGTCCGGAGTCCGGATCTCCACGAACAGCAGAGCATAGTCAGGGGGGCAAGCGACCGGATGCACAACCAATGGTCTGGATCGCCCAAGCCCCAGCGTCCGGACTCGCTCCACTAAGCGTCCGGATCTCACAGACTCGGTCAAGACCTAGGGTTTGGTTCCAGACGCACATGCGATGGTCCGAACCCAACACACCCTAGCGTCCGAAGCTCGAAACTCAGCCGAGACTCCTCCCAACTTCTTCCTTTGCTTCTCATGTGCCAACACAAATGTGATCACCACCTTGTGCATGTGTGTTAGCATTTTCACAAAGATTTTCAAAGCATTTTCACTTGCTCTCACTGCACCACTCGATCCTAATACATCACAAAGTTAGATCGCTCACGGTGGCACTAGATAACCGATATGCAAACAAGTTTGCTCCTCTTGATAGTACGGCTATCTATCCTAAACCCGGTCATAAACTTCTCTACACACCTATGACCGGTGAAATGAAATGCCCTATAGGTTATACCTTTGCCTTGCGCATTCCATTCCATCTCCTTCTCCAATGTTGATGCAATACATGCACCAACCACTTGTCAAATGATATAATCCATTTCATATCATCACATGACCGTATTGGTTCATCGACCTTGACCTCACTTGCTCTTCACCGTTGCTTCGGTCCATCGGTGCCACGCATCACTCACTTGCCCTTCACACTTGCAACCGGTCCATCAAGCCAAGCCTCATCTTGATCTTCTCCACCTTGGTCACATGACTCCATGTCATGTCTCATGTGCAATAAGCTCCTTCATCACATAATCACATGTGAACTAATCTCCTGTGTATATATCACTTAAACACATATTAGTTCACCTACGTTGTCACTCAATTACCAAAATCACATAGGGACTTTCAATCTCCCCCTTTTTGGTAATTGATGACAACTCTACAAAGATATGGAAATTAAGATCATTTTGGACATTATGTCATTTATCCAACATTTAAGCTCTATACCAAGATTTGGATAAATGCCACAAAGTCCGACTTGGTAGTGATAGCTCCCCCTACATGTGTGCTCACAAAGGTTTAAATTAAGCTTTGCACAGATGCATGAATATACATTGTGGGAGTGCTATTACAACTAAGTGGTGCTAAGGGATATAGGATAAACCTTTGAAGATACCCATTGTAGTTGCACTTTGAAGTTCATCCTTAGCACCATGGTTAGCTAGATACCAAAAACAACACTAGAAACCCCGTGAGATCAACATTAAAAGCAAGGTTTCTAGATACCAATTGAAAGAACATATATCTAGCTCACCAACCTATGCATGCTAGTTTATCAATTCATCATACAAGTCCTATAACTAGCATACACCACACAAGAATGCATATAAAGATAATACTTATGCAATATGCAAGCAAGCACATGAATATGCACATATCAAATGTAATCAATCAAGTTCATGAGTTTGCTCCCCCTACTTGTGTGCATCACTTAGTCCAAGACTTTGATCCTTTGATCTTGTTCCCTTATGTCTATGTCCATGTCTCTTTCCCTCTTAGTGTATTTCCATCATATACTCATATCTTTGCACTAATCTCTCCCCCTTTGTCATCAATTTCCATAAAAGGTAACACTTCTTTATTGATGCAAAGGTTACACTAGGGTAGATGGTTGATACTTTTTGATGGACACTAACACATATGTATTGGATGACTCTTCATATAAGATCATTGACCATTATACCATTGAGTAGGGCAACCCCCCTTTGGTCAAAACAATTGTCATCCAAATAAGCATTTCCACTAGCAAGAGAACTTATGATTTGATCACTTGAGGTTGAGGATCACTTGTACACTTGTAGGATACCACTTGTGACATACCACTTGTAGAATAACTTAATGAAATACTTGTGGATCACTTGTACACTTGTACCCTAAACCATTTTCGTGATCAGAACACTATAGAGAGTGTGATCACGTTTAGGATAAATAGTCGTACTATCAAAGAGTGAATTCGTGAATGATTGCGGTTATCATGTGTCACTAAGTTATTGCATTGCATATCTAAAATATGAACGAAAAGCTAACACATGTGCACAATTGTTGAAATCACTTAGACCTTTTGTAGTGTAGTAGTGATACCAAAATAAAAGTAGGCCCCACATGTACTATTGAGCACCGATGCCTAACGAGCTGCAGTGTGTAGATTATTTGGCACTAGAGCCATCTAAATATGGTAGGGACCCACATACTGAACGAGGAAGGGTGGATAGACATTCACATAGGTTGTTGCTGCTTCTTTTTATGGTGCTGTCGGCTTTTGGTACAGTGAATTATTATATTCTATGATTTGGCACCGGTGAATCTACATTCACCGCTCTCAAAATTTTTGGTTTGGACATTGGTAGTTATAATGTATGGAGTGATGCCTAAATGCCCTCTCTCCATTTGAAGCACCACTTCAATCATTTGAAGCACCCCTTGGAAGCTTGGGCTCGCACGTCGGCAACTAGAGCTGCCCGATGGCGTTGCCGCGCTTGCGTGCGCTCGCTTGGCGGCTATCGTCGCTGCTCGCATGGGTCGCCACACTATCTCTCTGGCTGCTCCCCCGCGTCGCCGCCGCGCTCGCGACTCGCTTGCCGGTTATCACGGCTGCTCGCATGTGTTGCAACGCTCGCTCTTCGGCTACTCGCCCGCGTCGCCCGCTGGCCTGCCGTGCTCGCGTGCACTCGTTCGTCGGTTACCGCGGCTGCTAGCCCGCGCGTTGCTGTGCTTCTCGACCGCTCGCGTGCACGCAGCCCTCCACGGTGTGCGTGATGTGAGGCCGGGCTCCTCGGCGATGACGAACGCAAGTACGCACGTAGCCCTCCATGGCGAGGGACACGGATCCGGTGCAGTAGTAGTTACTACTGCAAGATATGCAGTAGCTGCATCTCCACCATCCAAGGAAGCAGCAATGGCTAGGATCAAAGTCTCTTTTCACTTCCATTTATTTTCATCCCATGTGCTACCGGAAACATTTTTCATAAAAGAAAATTGATTTCTTGTAAAAATCATTCTACAAGCAAACGATTATTGAAACTCGGACCTCCTAGAGTGATACGTGGAACTCATTCTGACATCACCATCCCCACGATGTTTCTCGAGTTCTAGTTATCAGTTCTAAATAAAATATTGCAATTTCCCAAATATTTTGTTGTGTAAAAAATAAAATTCTTCCAATAATTATTTCATACAAGTGTAAAAGTGAAATGTGGCGTCTCTCAATTTCAAATCCAATAAAATATGCGGCGCCACGGTTCAACTTGAGAGTTATTTGAACTTCATTTAATTATAGGATGCTGTATTACAAAGAGGGATAACAAATTTATTACTTGCAAGTGTCATATGTGCTCAAAAGATAATCATCATCAACTCTTGACATCCGTTGTAAAAGTTTTTTAATTTCAGAAAATGCCTAACTGCAGAGCTGCCGAATCATCATCAACTCTTCCAATATAATAAGATATGCAGTAGGCCTGCCGTCCCGAGCACTTGCTGCCATCTCGTGTCCCTGTAGCAGGATAGCAAGATACGAGAGGGAGAAGAAATACGGGAGGGAGAGGGATGCGGGTGGTGCGGCCATGGGAAAGGGGGAAAAAAGAGGCGGCGGCGTGGGAGGCTGGAAGGATGTGGAAGCTAGGGATTGAGTCATATATATGTACATCCAACGGTCTAAAATTCTCTGATATCATTCGGGTCGTGCCAGCCCACTAACCGTGCCGCACCCGTGTCATTAAATAAAATAAATTCCGCGCCATCAAATAAATTCCTTATGTAATTCTAATAACCATCATGAAAAATACACAAACTGACGGATAATATATTTTTTTAGAGTTATTTAAAACCCGCCAGGGTAATTAATTATCACGTTGGTTTCGCAAACTCACAGATTAATAATGTTTTTCCTTGACGGTTTAGTATTTACCCTGTGTGTTTTCTTACAACCGTTAAAAAAATATTAAGCCTGACGGTTTATACTCTAACCATAAAAAAATCGAAACTATCACGGAATTTCCATTTTCCAGTAATGTACGGTTATACAAGTGAAGCAAGTTGATAAATAGATCATGTGTTGCTTTACCATTATTGTTGGCATCAACATCTGTTCGAAAACCCTTCTTATGGAACAATAAATTGAATTAATTGAGTTTTTTTTATTTCACCCGAAGTAACGCACGGACATTGGCTAGTATAAATTAAAAAAAACTCAACTTGTGGGGTATAATCTTTTGCTTTAAAAGAAGGTAACCTTCAGTTCTTACCACATATGCTTTGTTATGAAGTAGACGAGGCCACCTAGCTAGGCACCTGTTCTGAAGCTGATATGGATTAGGATTAAGGCTCACCAAAGTGATATTACACCCCTCTCAAGCTGGTAGAAAACACAATGTCAACATTTTAGGCTTAAGCATCGATGCAAAACCTCTATCCGAATCATAATTATACATGCTTTAGTTATAAAATTATTAATATGATCTCAACATAAGCTAACACTTTATCAATGCAACCTCTAACCAGTGAGTAAAGTCCCCCAAAGAACGTGTCTAAAAAAAACAAGTTTCCAAACAACGGTTCACAAAGAGGCGTCCAATTAATTTTAAGATCTATTAGAGGTGCAAAGAGGTAACCTTTAGGTGCATCTCTAAACCTCTTTAGTTCAATTATTTATTCTACTTCTCTAAATTTTTTGAAAAGTAGTACAAATAGTTGAACTAAAAAGGTTTGGAGGTGCACCTAAAGATCGTTTACACCCGCAAGATCCATCTCGACCGTCGATCCCCCCAACCTCCTCCTTATCAACGGCCTGCTCCTCCTGCCTTATCCCAAATTCACCTCGCCGGCCGCCGCGTCCCGCTCCCGCGTTCGTCGCCCGAAGAACCGCTGCCGCCGCCACACAAACCCTCGTCCCTGACCGCGCCACCGAGCCCATCCATCTCCAGGCCTGCCCTCGTTCGACCCAAGCGCGTTGCGTCGAATTTCTGCGTCCTAGCCGCCGCCGGTGGAGCTCGGATTGGTTTCTTCTTTGCTGGTAAGGAACCATATTATCGTGCTTCCACTGCTTGTTCATTTTGAAAACATTCCTTTCTCGGACGGATTATCCCAATCCGTCCATTTTTCATTTTCTGGTCGTCGTGGATTCATGGTAGATGTGCCTATGCCAGTTTGTGTTCCAAAGTGTATCCGCACCTTGTTCCTGGAGTTACGAAGCTGCGTCAATTTACATATTTGTTTCCTGATGCTGGCTTGTAATACATGGCCCTGAAGAAACTTCTCTTCTAGATGCGGATGCTTTGTATATTTCAACGGCTATACTCATTTATTCGTGAATCCTGGAGGCCAAAACATTTTTCATGTGAATTGTACGCTCTGTCTTATTTCATGATGGTGCTTTCTTTTTTGTTCTGGTACAATTAGATTTAATGTGTACAACTATATGCCTCACAATACATATAGAATAAGTAGACCACCTGATTCACTGGCATGAACAAATAAATTTACATCAAACTACCGTGGAAATGCCCTTAAAATCCTCAGTATGGTTGCTGATACATTCCCAACCTAAGTTTCACAGCTTCTGCTGGTCAAGCACAACACAACCTTCACCTTTAGTAATTCTTTTTTTTTTCTCCATCACGCAAATGATTTGTGCGTCATGAACCACAAAACCAAACTAGAAGTTTAGGGAAATGATTCTTTTTTAGCTTCATTTGTAGGTACTTGATTGATGTAATTAAGATTTGTTTTGACTTCGAGAAGACTCACCAAAATTTTCTTGTATACAAAAAAAAATGGCCGTGGCACATATGGGGCCAGAGTGAATTAGGAATTTCCATGAAGCTGTTGATGTTGAGCAAACTATTCATTTTTTCTTGATCTGAATACAGTAGGTGCGATTTTTACTGGGTTATTCTAGTCTAGTCTTTGTTGATCACTAAATTTGTTTAAGTGATGATCTTTTTGGTGTGCTTGGTTCCATTGGATATGCCAAATGTTGCAGGTACACCATTGTTGCATCCCACATCAGTACCCTATATACTTTTGTTTTCCAATGATGCTCCTCTGTAAGAAGCTTCACTACCACAAAAATATCAAACATGTCACCACAAGCATATATTGGAGATTAGGACGGACACCTTTATACTATCTCATACATTCTTTTGTTTATTCAAATATGCTCTTTTGGTCCTCCCCAGCTGTTTATCTGAATATAAAATTTGTTAGGATCAGTGGTTATCTGTTCAGGACCTGCCAGACTTGTCAAAGATGCATTTTTAAGCTAGTGTGTGCTTTTAAAACTTGAATTGATTTCTATTTTCTCCCCAAGGCAATTTCGAGCTGGCAATGATAGTCCTTGCACTGAACAAGGGGCCAAGTCTTGGAATCAGTATTATGCTGCTGTGCACATTGCAGATAAACGAGTTGCTTCATTTCCTTGCTGACATAAGTTTCTTAATTTCTGATAGATAGATTCTTGGATAACTTGTCAGTGGCACAAAAAGTAATAGGAAAGATGATGGACTCTTGGGTAAAAGTGCAACCAGCATACTAAGGGTAATATCAGTGGCAAAATTTATGGCTTCTTATTATGTTGTCATGATTTACCTAACATTTGCTTTTGTCACACTTGTTCAATGTATTCGATAGACCCTCCAGGACATGATGATGTGGTGTGGGCCTAAAAGTGCTTATTACATGGCTATTTAGTTCAATTGCTACTGTCTGTTGTCTGCACACTTAACTCCGTCTCTGCCTTATAATTCAGCATATATTAAAAACTAGAAATGTGATTTGCTTCATTGCTTTCAATCTTTCTTGTACTTCTTTAGAGTCCTCCCACACGGTTAGGTAGGTGTCCAATCATCATGAACATTTTCAATGCTTGGACTAACTTATCATTCTGTGCAATTAGCTACAGCCCAAATTTATGTGTTACTTTATCAGTTGTATGTATTCCTACTGACTTCCTTTGGTTTCTTCTGTCTACTGCAGTACTGTCTTAACTGAACCAAAACAGTTTCTGAAGAGCAAGCATCGCGAGTGCCATGGAAGCTGGGAGAATGGACCAGCCTTTCACAGCTGCTATCAATAGCCAGCCTTTGGTGGCTGAAATTGAGCCAGTGAAGAAAGCCAGTGGGGACATGCCTACGACAACAGGAAGCGGATACTTCAACTGCAACATCTGCCTTGATTTTGCAGCAGAACCAGTAGTTACTCTCTGTGGTCATCTCTACTGCTGGCCTTGTATCTACGAGTGGCTGCGCCCTGGGGTGGAGTCAACTGCCAGAGACTACAGCATTCCAGCAAGGCGGCAATGTCCCATATGCAAGGCAACGCTCTCCCCGGACACCCTTGTGCCACTATACGGCCATGGAGGGAACTCAAAGAAGTCGCTGAACGGCATGGCCATCCCGCGTCGCCCCATGGTGCACCAGGAGACTGTTAAGCATGAGAATGCACAGATCAACGTCAACCCTCAGCACCAGCCATTGCAGCACCCACGCCACCATCTGAGTCCCTCTGGATTCGACTCCATCTACCCTCCAGCACTAGGAGGGCATGGCTTGATCAACTCAACTGCTGGAGGGGTGCTTGGAGGGATGGCAGAGGCCGTGCTTCCGTCGATGCTCCGTGGCCAGTTGCCAGCGAGCCTGTACTACACAAACCCGTACCATGTTGCGACACAGAACATGAACCCCAGGCTGAGGCGGCATCAGATGGAGATCGAGAGGTCCCTGCACCAGATCTGGTTCTTCCTCTTTGTGTTTGTGGTGCTGTGCCTCCTCTTGTTCTGAGACAAGACAGTTTTACATACTCCCTCTTTGTACATATTTGAAAGTGGGAGGGGTTACTAATGGAACAGTAAAGAGGGGTAATGGTCTGGTGTTTGTCGACAAGCATGTGCGTAAGCATGTTGGTAGAGTTGTAAAATATGATGAGACATGGAGGTGAAATGCATACTTCATTCATCTCGGCTGTTCCTGCTTACGGAGTAGGTTCCTATGCTTCACTAGGGAGGGTTTGGACAGATCCTTCATCCATGCTTGTCCATGTTCAAATCTTTATCATAATTATCTATTTGTAACCCTCCCTAGTCTTATTCGTTAAAATCTAGTGCGGCTGGGTTGTATAAATATGGGCACACTTTCTAAGCTGGACCCTAAAATTAGAAACCTTGTTATAATGGACGGCTACTAGGTGCAGATTAGTGTGACTAGATGTATATGTGAACCTCCATTGTCAAAAGCCATCCTAAACTAAATTCACCGTGTTCACACTTTAAAATTTTAGCAAAATTAATTAAAACTTGCTGCGGTGATTAAATTTAGCAGTCTGGATTTTGGCGCTGTGGGACAAAGGGCACACGGGCAGCGTCGAGGTATTAATGGGCCACAAACGAAAAAAAGAGAGGCGATGGACCATTGGTGGATTAATGGGCCGAGATAACAGGCCGGCCCAACAACAGAGAGGCTCGCGCGCTTAGCTGGATAATCAGTCAAGCCTGGGAAAGAATAGAAGGCCGAGATATCGTTCGCGGTTCGTCACAGCCGATAGGGATCCAAACCAATGCTGTTTTCTATTTACACAAAATTTCTTTTTAAAAAATACAGAAAAAATCTAAAACTTTTAACAAATTCAGATTGAAGGTTTGCTTTTATATACACAAAAAATATATACCTAATCACATAATAAAAACATTAAGTAGCATCATTGCATCAACCTTTTATATAGCCTATAATTAATTAATTAGTTTGGAAAATACTAGTACTTTTCTCAACCTAGATTTTCAATCCATCAACCGTAGGTTGGCAACAACAAAAAAAATCTTGAGAATATGTTGCTTTATTTTTATTCCCCAATAGTTACCATGGTGGGCTTGGGAGAGTGTAAAATATGTTTGGCCACACTTGGCGGCATAAATGTTTTTATCATTAAACAATTGATCGACAAGTATTGTCATATAAAAATCTGTACACCAAAATTTTTGATAATTTAATTTTTTCATGGACATATGTCATCTCCTGTAAAAGTATCAGAAACAAAGTGGATTTGTAACAAATAGGTGCATCATCATTTCAAAAACGTTACAAAAAGGCTAAATATTGCAGATATATTATAGTGGGTTTAGAATCTCTAAAACGTTTTTTTTTGTTTGCCTGTTTGTCATGTTATAGATCACCACGCTCAAGATGTTCATATATAGGGTATGATTTACATGCGTGTAGAGATAAGTGCGCTAACAAAATGTCTGTGTAATCATAAAAAAATGTAATTTGTCATGGGCCTATGTGACAACGAGCTGGACCAGTCTAACCCAGTGTTAAGGCAAACACCCGCTCTATGCTTTTAGACATATGATTGTTGATCAGTACAACGCGAGAAAAGTGAAGAAACAAGTTTTCGATTTTCCAAAACTAGGCATGTCCCACCAATGAGTTCTAGAAAATTTCATAGAAATGTGTCAGCAGTTGTTAGCTATTTGTACTATGTAGATATTGGATATTTACTCCGTCTTTTCTAAGTCATAGAGTTTACTTTGTTTTTTGTGAGAAGTAAATTTTTTCACTAATTTTTTTGTTTATAAAAAATATGTTAGTATTTATAAGTTTAAATAAATACACTATAAAAAAACAGGTAGAGAATGAATTAACTTGATGTTGCAGATGCTAGCGTATTTTTTTCTATAAATTTATTTAAAGTTAGATAATTTAAATTGGGAAAAGGCAAAATAAACTTCAATTTAAAATGGAGGGGGTAGAAGATAATAAAGTATTAAAAAACTTCCTCTGAAACAGAGTAAATAATAAAACTCGATCGCACTGGTACTGTATCTCGACTCCAGTACTCCACACGCGACGGCGGCCACTAGGGTTCCGTCGCCACCCAGCTTGGAACCACCACCCGCTAGGCCGCTAGCCCTTGAGCAGCTATCAATTTGCTCCATCAAGGATCTTGCGGCCTGCTTCCTTCTGCATCAATCACCAAGGGAGGACGCGGCTTGTCTCCATCACCGCCGGGCACAGGTAGCCCCAGTTCCCCTCCGTGTTCTAGTGCTCGATGTGGATGGTGAGGTAATTGGACAGTTCGTACAATGATTTGGAGTAGATTTGTCTGGTGTGTGCTTACTCTTTTGGTCTAATGTATACTGTAGTTGTTTAGGGATTCAAAAGTTTTATTTCGTTTGGGTTTTGGTCGACCCAAAATAGATCAAAAATTCAAAATTCGCCAGAGAAGGCTGGATACTTAGTTGGCTAGCAACTAATTAGGCTTGGCTAAAAAATTAGCCCACCTATTAGCCCTACTGTTTGGATGCACTAGGTTAATTTTAGCTAATTACTGTTTTAGCTAGCTAGCAATTAGTTCTTGTACCAAACAGACCCTATAGTAAAAGCAATGTACTCCCTCCGTCTCTAAAAGAATGCAATTCTCGTTTTTTTGAGAAGTCAAACAGTTTGAACTTTGACTAAATTTATATAAAAAAATACTAAGATTCGTGATATGAAACTAGTATCATTAGATTAGTTATAGAATATATTTTCATATTTAGAGATATCAATTTTAATAGTATTTAATATAAAGTTCATCAAACATGAGCAATCTTGACCGGCACTATGCCCACAATTGCATTCTTTTAGGGATGGAGGTAGTACACAATTTGGAATGGAGGCAATATGCTAGTTTACACTTCGTTCTGCCATTTGTGCATGCTCAGTGGCATATGTCTGTTAGCGTGAACACAGTTTTTCCTTGAACTGTTCAATTGCAAATGAAGCAGTTGGTATGGTCCTGATTTGCCTTTTAAGTTTTAACAGTTAAATGTCAACATCATCTGTTAAATGCAAAATACAGTCTATCTTAACTATCATCCTCTCTTTCATGAAACAGAATCTATACTAGTAGGACTTTAGGAGTGAAACAACCTCATAAAGTGATTCCATTGCTGGTGAATCATGAACCTTGCCAAATGCACCCTATGTTTTAGACTAGTGTTATGTTTTTACATATCATGAGCCTTGTGCTCCACCTGCCTAACTGTGTTATGATAGTCAAGATCATGTATTATTCATGAATTACTAAACTAGAGACATTTTCTGCTTGGTTTTGCAAGTGCGATACTTGTTTTTTTTTTTTGAGACGCAAGTGTGATACTTGTATTGGAACAACCCAAACAACCATCAAGTGATTACAAGAGATAGAAAATATGAAGACTAAATTGCGCATCAATGATCCATGCTTTTATTTCTCATAAGTATTGGTTCTATACACACGTGGCGACTAATAAGTAGACATATTTGATGTGATCTCTTACCTCACTAATGCACATGCTTTAGATTAAATTGCATATATCATCTACTAGACAGTATTAGTTGATTATTTGTTCCATTAACTTATTTAACAATATATACGTATTATGTGTTTGGTTGACCTAAATGTCCTATTGGTTCAAAAAAAATTCTTCTACACATTCTCTATTGTCTTGATCACACTTTGCTTTCAAGGTAACTAGTATTTGAGCATTTAATAGGCTCTGGGCATAGCCTGTTTTTCGGAGTAGTACTCAGAGCAGTCTTTTTCTATGTATGTCTGTAATGGTAGTTCATCAAACAATCGTAGTGATTCTCCAGGTAGTTCTGCTGTTGCTATTTTGTTATATAATTTATACCGCTTTAGAATGGTGCTTGCTATTACATTCTATTTCTAAAAGTGTTGCTGTGAGTTGAATGGTAACTATACCTTTGTGCCTCTATCCTAACATTTTCTGTTGCTATGTTTAGATGGAGATCTATGTGAGGACCCTAACTGGCAGAAGCATCATAGTCGAAGTGGAGTCCTCAGACACAATTGATAAGATCAATGAAAAGGTTCAGGAAAAAGAGGGCATTTGCCGGTGCCAGCAGCGCCTTAACTTTGCTGGCAAGCACCTTGAGGATGAGTACACTGTTGCTGATTACAATATTCAGAAGAACTCCACCCTTCACTTTGTTTTACGTAATTCTTCTGGTTGTGAAACTTGTCTCAGAAATATTGACGTGAAGATGCTCGCTGGCAATGCCATCACCATTGAGGTGGAGCCATCGGACACGATCGACGATGTCAGAAAAAAGATTCATGGCCAACAGAGGCTCGTCTTTGCTGGTAAGCATCTTGAGGATGGTCGGACACTTCAAGGTTACAAAATCCAAAATGACTCTGCCCTGTGCCTTGACTTTGGCATGCGGATTTTCGTGAAGACCATCTCTGGTAAAACAATCACTGTGGAGGTGGAGCCATCTGATATGATCGGCGATGTCCAGGAAAAGATAAAGAAGCACCAGAGTATCATCTTTGATGGCCAGCAACTAAAGGGTCAGGGCAATCTCACCGATTACAACATTCATAAGGAGTCAACCCTGGACCTTGACCTCAGCCATCAGGGTGGCACGCAGGTTTTCGTGAAGGCGCTCCCTAGCAAGACCATCTCACTGAAGTTCAAGGCATCTGACACGATCGGCAAAGTGAAGGCAATGATTCAGGAGAAGCAGAGGCTATTCTTTGATGGCAAGCAGCTTGAGGATGGACGAACACTTGCCGATTACAATGTCCAGAAAGAGTCCACGCTGCACCTTGACTTTGGCATGCAGATTTTTGTGAATTCTTTCACTGGCCAGACCATCACTCTCGAGGTGGAACCATCTGACACAATCGACAATATTAAGGAAAGGATTCAGGAACAGCAGACTCTTGTCTTTGGTGGGGAAGAGCTTCATGATGGGTATACACTTGCAGATTGCAATATCCAGAACGAGTCAACACTGCACCTTGACCTCTCCCTGGACAGCATGGTAACTCGTCGTGGGGATGGTAGCTGGCAGGATTATCTCCCACGAGATTGACTCCTATGATATGACTGACAACATGAAGTGTAAGATCATGTATGATGTGCCTATTACCCTGCAATCGGCACGTTTTGCTTGTTTCCAAGCAGCTTGAGGGCTCATGTTCATTATTCTACTCACCACTTACCAGGCCACCACCAATTCCACCTAGTATGTTGAGAATGTGGCGCTGTGTTGGATTGCATCTTTATCTTCACGTAATTGTAGCTGTCAGTGTCTGGTTAATCGTGTCTGTGTTTAGTCGTATGCTATGATGGTACTTTCCTTTCAGAATTTCGGCTTGAAAAACAAAGCCCTAATTAGGACTCCTGCAGTTGTCAGTGTCCGTGTTTAATTGTATGGTACCTTCCTTTCAGAATTTCAGCTTAAAAAACTATGCTCAAATTATGAACTTTTGGAGCACAAACTGGGACAGGGATTGAGTGACTTTGCTTTAGCAAGTCACAACGTAACTTTCCCACCTATATCCACTCTTCAAACCAGATCCAATGGCTAGCAGTGTTTCTAGGCCTAGCACTTGATCTTTTCACCCGTACAAAGCTTGGGTGGGTGGCGCTAGATGCTGCACGCTTGCTTGCTCCGGCCTCCGGGGGACTGTACGAGAGATTTTTATTATTTTTAATCTTTTTATTTAATATTTAAATATTATTTGTTTTCAAAAAATTCAATTCTAACCCTTATCAAATTGTCGTGCCAACACGACACATGTGGCACAACAAAAGCTACCATGTTAAATGACGTTTTTTGACGTAAAAAGGTTGAAAAAACTTGTCATGTCACTTTTGTTGGCGTGACAGTATTGTTTTGTCATGTTACCATGAGTAATATGATAAGATTAGACATTAAAAAATCATAATCCTTTAATACGTTGTTATATGAAGATGATTTTTATATAAAAGTTGTAGACCTCGACACGATCTATAATTTTATAGTTTTGAGTTTTTACGTTTGAGGACGTTAAAATGCTCAAAACAATTATATAAAATTTTAGAATTATAATAATCACGTATTAGCGCTTGCCACATTAAAAAAAATCTTTTTGTATGGAGTTAAATAAATATATGTTCTATACCAAAGTTGTCGTTCTTAATGAGATCTGCAACTTTGTAGTTTGAGTTTTTACATTTGAGGTTGTTAAGATGCTCGAGAAAATAATATAAAATTTCAGTACCATATTAATCGTACACCAACATAAAAAAAATCGAGGATCTTAACGATCTCAAATGTAAAAACTCAAAACTATAAAGTTGTATAGTACAATAACTTTGGTATAAAACATATCTATAATCCACTATGTAAAAAAAATTATGTTGGTGTACGATTAATATGCTCTGAAATTTAATATTATTTTCTTGATCATCTTAACGACCACAAATATAAACACTCAAACTACAAAGTTGTAGATCTCATTAAGAGCGACAACATTGGTATAGAACATATTTTTATTTGACTCCATACAAGATAAAAAAATATTATTTTTTAATATAGTAAGCGCTAATATGTGATTATTATAATGCTAAAATTTTATATAATTTTTTTGAGCATCTTAAGATCCTGAAACGGAAAGAAACTGCTAGCCATTGGATCTGGTTTGAAGAGTGGATATAGGTGGGAAAGTTACGTTGTAACTTGTTGAAGCAAAGTCACTCAATCCCTGTCCCACAAACTGTGAACTTTGGAATGTCAGGAGTCCTGTATGATAACTTCCTTTCAGAATTCCGGGTTGAAAAACTAAGCTCAAATTAGTAGAACTTTAGTAATACTCTCTCCATCCCAAATTATAAGACATTCTAAAATCTTGAAAAGTCAAAGCATCGCAAGTTTGATCAAAGATTATAAAAAAACAATAAAGATTTATGAGATTAAATAGACATACTATGAAAATATAATCAATAATGAATCTAATGATAAGATTGATTTATGAGATTAAATGAACATACTATGAAAATATAATTAATAATGAATCTAATGATAAGATTTTTGGGATGCCTTATTAAATTGGAATGGAATGAGTACAAACTAATGAAGTTTGGAATGTCAGTAGCCCCAATTAGGAACTTTCGGAACACAAACTATGAACTTGGAATGCCAGGTGGCTTCACCGGCCGAGCGAGGCGAGCAGCGTCGCCCGGTCCATCTCGTACCCACACATCTCCCCCAACGACGACTCGCCGCCGGCTGCGGTCGCCACCCTCCTGAACTCCTTCGTCTCCACGTCCAACATGTAAACGTGGGTGTACAGGTCAGAGTGATTCCTGGCCGTGAAGATGACAAGGCCGCTCTTCTCGCAGAGCCACCGCAGCCTCACCGTGTGCACCCTCATCAGCGCCTGTTTCATCGTCCACCTCCACTTCAACGCGTCGCCCACGAACAGGAAGCAGCCGCCACTGTCGGCGTCGGCGTCGTCTCCGTCTTCGCGTCCTCCCCAGTAGGCTCGTATCGTCTCGCTGTCAGCTTCCACTCGGAGCAATCGACCGCCAGGCATAACTCCCAGCAACCGGTGTGCCGTCGTGCTCGAGTGACGCTGCCGCGCAGCGGGGTAGAAGCTCGCCACGGTGTACGGCGACGGCGTCTCGCTTTTGTTCTTCTTCGCTGCGGACACGGCAGGCGCAGGCTGAAGCAAAGAGTCGTCGAGCCGCAGAGCCACCGCGAGGCGAGGCCAGAAAACAACCCCACGGTGCACGACGGCGGCGTGCAGCCCGACGCCGAGCATGGTCCTGCCGATCCTGGCGCCGGTCAGCTTCGCCTCCGGCCCCCAGCTTCCCGCGTCCGAGGAGTAGCACCGGAGCGCCGTGAAGCCGCGGCGGTTGTAGAGGATCAGCACGCGGTAGGAAGAGTACCGCGTCATACGCCGGTCGCTGCTGCCGCTCTCGTCGGCCGCGGTGATCACCGTGCACGCGTACGGCCCACTGGGGCTGTCCTTACCGCGCAGCTGCGGGAGGACGTCGACGCCGCCACCGCCGGCAGCGGTGGTCACCGGGTTGCAGACGCCCAACCTGACGGCGTGGGTGACCCTCGAGTTCGCGCGGCGGCGAAGGTCCAACACGAGGCGGCCGTTACGGGACGCCACCACGCGGGATGCGCCGGCGTCCACGAGCGCGGCGAACGAGGGCTGGAGACGCGAGGCGGCGGGGGACAGGGGCACGAACCGCGGCTGCGCGACACCGTCGTCGTCGGTGCGCGAGTGGAAGAAGCCGAGCGCGAGGCTCCGGATGCAGGGGTCCGAGCGTGGCGTCGCGCGGGGGCAGATGAAGGCGGCGTCGGCGGACACGAGGCGGCGCCAGCGCCGGCAGGTGGCGGCGCAGCGGACGAGGTCGGCGGTCGTGAACGAGAGCGATGAGAAGACTAGGAGGAGAGCCTCGTCGCTCAGCGGCAGCCCGTCGTCGTCGTCGCCGCCGCCGCCGCACCGGCCCTCCCGCTTGAACGGCTCGCTGTGCCGCACGGACAGCCGGTGGCTGCCTCGCACGGCGCGTGGGGACTCCGCAGCGGTGAACCGGCGACGCGCTGCTCTCCGTGGCGGCGGCATGGTCGGTAGCGTAGGAGTAAGAGCAAGGGCAACCAAACCAACGATCCGGCGGTGGTGAATCGACGAGGACAAGAGAAGGCTGCTTGGATCGGATCCGCGTGGCCCAGTAGCTCATCCGATTTGTTTCTCCATTCTTTTTTTTTTTGAGATATTTGTTCCTCCAAACTCTAGTCACAGATTAATCGGGTCTTTGGAATCTCAAAAAGATTAATCGGGTTTTGTGAATTTGTGATAACGAGAGCTGAATACCCAAGCGGCCGGACTCTCGGAAAAAAAAGAAGAAAAAAAATAAAAGTGAGAGTAAAATATAAGGGGAAACATCAAGAGTCGACAATGCTGAAAAAGTCTACTACTTGATACATAAGCCTGGGCTTCTAGTGTACTTTAGTTTGTTACACTTTAGTTGTTAGTCCTTTTCAGTTTTTGGACATTTACAGTTTGCTTTTGCTTTAGACTAGTTTTACCTGTACTGCATTAGAAATATGCTTTTAGAGCAAACTTGTATCCTACGAAAGCTCTGTTGAGCTCCTGTTTATATAAAGGGATACAAAGACTAGAGACATGTGAGGCCCTAGCATAACAATCCTGAGTCCTACTTTGCTAACAATTGGTATCAGAGCTCTGGTTACTATAGAGCCAAGAACACCACCGTTTCCACTCTCCCAGCCATGTCTTCCTCAGCAGAGCGCGCTGCCGCGGCTAGGGTTTCACTAGCCGTTTCGCCATCGGGGACCGGTCCCGGGCGGTTTGTCGGTTACCGACGGTAACCGCCCAAACCGGCCCCAAACCGAACGGTTTGCATTTTGAATTTAAACGACGTAGTTGAAACGGTTTGGGACCGGTAACCGGTCGGTTAGGGCCGGTTACCGTCCGGTTTGGGCGGTTACCGACGGTATCGCCCCAAACCGCCCCAAACCAAATTTCAAATTTGAAAAAAAAATTCAAAAATGCTGGAAAAAATTCTAAAAATAGTTCATGATTTATAGAGTCGAATGGTGCAAATTTTTTTCATATTGGAGTTCGTTTGCTATTTATTTTGACGCGTACAAGTTTGAAAAAAAATAAAAAAGATCTTTTTTCTTCTTCTTTTTTCAAACTTCTACACGTTAAAATAAATAGCAAACGAACTCCAATTTGAAAATTTTGTACACCATTCGACTCTATAAATCATGAACTATTTTTAGGAATTTTTTCAGCAATTTCGATTTTTTTTTCAAATTTGAAATTTGAATTCAAACCGGTACAGAAACTGAACCGGTCCCGGGCGGTTTGCCGGTAACCGGTCGGTAACCGCGGTTACCGTTCGATTTCGGAAACCCTGGCCGCGGCTGCCATCAAGGCCAAGGCCGTGGCCATCGAGGATGGTGCATCTGTCACCGGTGAGGGGGCGCAGGGCGGCTCCAACACCCGGGCCGCGCATCTGCTGGCTGCAGCAGCAGCGGCGGCGATCCAGGCGGCGAGGCAGGCTGCAGCAGCAGAGCAGGCTGCGAGGACCGCGCAGAGGAGGAGGAGCAGGTGGAGAAGGATGCCAGACGCTCTGAGAGCCCGCGCGATCGGAGGGATCGGCGCCGCTCTCAGTCTCCGCGCGACCGCAGGCGAGGCCGTGGTGATGGGCGCCATGAGTCGCGGGACAGGGTGGTCTACCGCGACTCCGGCAGCAGCACGACGTGGCCGATGCTGGACAAGACCAACTACCATGAGTGGTCGCAGCTCATGAAGTTGCGGATGCAGGCGCGCGACATGTGGGAGGCCGTCGAGGGAGGTCCGGTCCAGTACCGCGACGATCGGCGGGCGCTCGAGGTGATCGTGGCTGCTGTGCCCAAGGAGATGGGCATCCCGCTCATGGACAAGGCATCGACAAAGGAGGCGTGTGACGCCATCGCTGCAGTAAGGATCGGCGTGGACAGGGTCCGACAGGCGACGCTGCAGCGACTTCGCCGAGACTGGGAGAACATCGGCATCCAGCCCGATGAGCAAGTCGATGACTTTGCCATCCGACTGTCAACTCTGCATCAACAACTCGTCATCCACGGCGATCGAGACATCACCGAGGAGAGCGTGGTGGAGAAGTACCTTCGATCGGTACCGGCGAAGTACGCGCAGATCGTCGTCGCCATCGAGCAATTCCTCGACTTTGAGGCGCTCACGCTCGAGGAGGTGACCGGGAGGCTCAAGGCGGTGGATGATCTCGAGGCACAAGCACCGATCGGGCCGATGGCCGTCGGAGGGAAGCTGATGTACACTGAGGAGTAGTGGAGAGAGCGTTGGAGGAAGGAGAAGAAGGGCGCTGCCGATGCCGATGGATCGGCTCCCAGGCAGCAGCGAGGTCGCGGAGGAAGGAACCAACGGGGCCGTGGCGGCGCGCGTGGCCGAGGGCGCGGCGCTGGCCGCGGAGATGGCGGCGGTGTTCGTGGCCCCCCGGGTGACAACTGTGGGCCGAACACCTGCCTCAACTGTGGCTTGGAGGGCCACTGGGCGCGCGATTGCCGATTGCCACGACGAGAGCGCGGCGGAGGCCGCGGCGGTGGAGGTAATCATGGCGGCTGAGGAGGTGATTGAGGTGGAGGCCGCGGTGGCGGTGCTGGTGGATACGCTGAGCGTGCCCAGTACGCCGAGTGCAGAGAAGACGGTGAGCTGTTCATGGCACACGCGTTCGTCGAGCTGGACAAGGGTGCATCGACATCCTCTTTGGTCACGCAAGAAGTAACCTTGGAGGAGCCAAGGGCTCGAGCCTTCCTCGGTACCGATGAAGAAGAAGAAGAGAAGATGGGAGGCTGGTACCTCGACAGCGGAGCAACGCACCACATGACGGGGCGTCGTGAGCTCTTTGCCGATCTGAATACCGATGTCCGTGGCACTGTGCGTTTCGGGGATGCGTCCAAGGTGGACATCCGTGGCATCGACACCATCGTGTTCCAAGGTAAGACCGGCGAGCATCGGATGCTGCAAGGCGTGTACTTCATCCCTGCCCTCAAGAACTCGATCGTGAGCCTCGGGCAGTTGGACGAAGGAGGTTCCAAGGTGGAGATTGCCGATGGCGTGCTGCGCATCTGGGATCGCAGTCGCCGCCTGCTTGCCAAGGTATATCGGCAGCCTAACCACCTCTACATTCTTCACTTAGAAGCTGTGCAGCCTTGCTGTCTCGCCATGCGCAAGGACGACAAGGCATGGCAATGGCATGAGAGGCTCGACCATTTGCACTTTGATGCACTACGATGCCTGAGCAGAGGAGAGATGGCCCGTGGGATCCCCAAGATCGACCACGCAGAGCAGGTCTGCGACGTCTGCGTCACCACCAAGCAGAAGCGGCGATCTTTCCCATCGGCATCGGCATACCGTGCCCAGGAGCACCTGGAGTTGGTGCACGGCGACCTCTGTGGGCCTGTGACACCACCAACATCGGCAGGCAACCGATACATCCTCCTACTAGTGGACGATGCCACCCGATTCATGTGGGCAGCGCTACTACCGACCAAGGATGCTATTGGGGAAGCAATCAAGCACATCAAGGCTGCAGCAGAGGTGGAAAGCGGCTGCCAGCTCAAGGTCCTGCGCACGGACAACGGCGGCGAGTTCACCGTCGCCGAGTTCAGCTCCTACTGTGCCGATCAAGGTATCAAAAGGCACTTCAGTGCCCCTCACTCCCCTCAGCAGAATGGTGTTGTTGAGCGCAGAAACCAGACGGTGGTGGCCATGGCGCGAGCTCTGCTCAAGCAGCGCGGTCTACCGGCAAGATTTTGGGGGGAGGCAGTGATGACGGCGGTGCACCTCCTGAATCGTGCCCCGACGCGTGCACTGGAGGGCATCACCCCCTACGAGGCATGGCATGGCCGATCGCCGACGCTGGGCCACCTCAAGGTGTTTGGCTGTGTCGCCTACACCAGACGCCTGACTCAGCTTTGCAAGTTGGATGACCGGGGCGAGGCCGGCGTGTTCATCGGCTATGCGGAGGGCGCGAAGGCATACAAGGTCTACGATCCAGTGTCCCAGCGCGTGCGCATCAGCCGCGACGTCGTGTTCGACGAGGGCCGCGGCTGGGACTGGACATCGGCATCGGCAAGCACATCGGCAGAAGGGAGCAACGACTTCACCGTCGAGTACCACTGGGAAGAGGTGGTGCCTGGGGCTCCCAGATCGACATCACCATCGCCATCGGCACCACGCTTCACTACACCGGAGCCGTCACAAGGTACCGCTCCATCGGCAACGGCTCCATCGACAAACGCTCCATCGGCAGCGACGCCATCGGCAACCGCTCCATCGGCAACAACGCCATCGGCAACAAGCGGTTCTAGTCCTCGGGTCGAGCACGTGACTCCCCCGGAGGACGATGAAGAAAGGGTGGACGCCTACCATGGCAGTGAGTCACCGTGCTACCGACGCATCACTTACCTCATCGGGGATGAGGCCACCCCATCGCTGGCTCAGAGGCTGTTCGCCGAGCTGAACCTCTCCTGCTCGGGCGAGCCGACTACCTACGATGAAGCTGCCGATGATCCAGCTTGGCAAGATGCGATGAAGGAAGAGCTGGACGCTATTGAGCGTAACGGCACCTGGGAGCTAGTGCCACCTCGAGCCAGTCATCGGCCGATCAGCCTGAAGTGGGTGTTCAAGCTGAAGAAGAGTGCCGATGGAGATGTGATCAAGCACAAGGCAAGGCTTGTGGCTCGGGGGTTTGTGCAGCAAGAAGGGATCGACTATGAGGATGCCTTTGCCCCTGTGGCAAGGATGGAGTCAGTCAGGCTGCTGCTGACCTTGGCTGCTCAAGAAGGATGGAGGGTCCATCACATGGATGTCAAATCGGCATTCCTCAATGCAGAGCTCAAGGAGGAGGTCTATGTGCGGCAGCCACCTAGGTTTGCTGTCCAAGGAGCAGAAGACAAGGTCTATCGGCTCCACAAGGCACTGTATGGGCTGAGGCAGGCACCCAGGGCATGGAATGCAAAGCTGAACTCAACCTTAAAGAAGATGGGGTTCGTTCAGAGCAAGCATGAAGCTGCCATCTACAGAAGAGGCTCAGATGACTCAGTTCTACTAGTCAGAGTCTATGTGGATGATTTGATCATCACTGGAGTCAAGGAATAGGAAGTGAAGGCTTTCAAGATGGAGATGCAGTCCATCTTTGAGATGAGTGACCTTGGGTTACTTAGCTTCTATCTTGGAGTAGAAGTGCAGCAAGGCAGTAGTGGGATCACTTTGAGGCAGAGCCACTATGCCAAGAGGATTGTGGAGTTGGGGAGCATGACCGATTGCAACCCTGCTGCCACACCGATGGAGGAAAGATTGAGGCTGAGCAAGGAGAGCACGACAGAAGAAGTGGATCCAACACAATACAGAAGATTGGTTGGAAGCTTGAGGTACTTGGTCCACACTAGACCAGACCTGGCTTTTTCAGTGGGATTTGTGAGCAGGTTTTTGGAGAGACCGACCACTGAACATCAAATGGCAGTCAAGAGAATTCTCAGGTACTTGGCTGGTACCCTTGACTATGGCCTCCACTTCACCAAAGCTTCCTCATCGGCAGAGTCCTCATCGGCAAACCCCTCATCGGCAAGGTCCTCATCGGACTTAGCTGGAGACGTTGATTCCAGCAAGAGCACAACTGACTGTCTCTTCTTCCTAGGCAACAGTCTGGTCAGTTGGCAATCGGTCAAGCAGAAGGTAGTGACACTCTCTAGCTGTGAGGCTGAGTACGTGACCATGACTACAGCAGCAACTCAGGCGCTATGGCTATCAAGGTTGCTTGCCGATCTGCTAGGAAGGAAAGTGGAAGTTGTGGAGTTGAAGGTGGATAACAAATCGGCACTTGCACTTGCCAAGAACCCAGTGTTCCATGACAGGAGCAAGCACATAAGGACCAAGTTCCACTTTATCAGAGACTGCGTGGAAGAAGGGAGCATCAAGGCCGATCACATCGGCACAAATGAGCAGCTTGCCGATATTCTCACCAAGTCACTTGGAAGAACCAAGTTTGAAACCATGAGAAGCAAGATCGGGCTCAAGAAGATCACCAAGACTGGCTGAAGCAAGGCTTATGGGGAGAATTGATAGATAAGCCTTGGCTTCTAGTGTATTTTAGTTTGTTACACTTTAGTTGTTAGTCCTTTTCAGTTTTTGGACATTTGCAATTTGCTTTTGCTTTAAACTAGCTTTACTTGTACTGCATTAGGAATATGCTTTTGGAGCAAACTTGTATCTTACGAAAGCTCTGTTGAGCTCCTGTTTATATAAAAGGATACAAAGACTAGAGGCATGTGAGGCCCTAGCAGAACAATCCTGAGTCCTACTTTACTAACACTACTAGTGCATTTTTATTTTCTCGACGAAGCCATAAAATATTATTCATTGCAAATTGACACGTCCTCAACAAGATTTAGAGTCAATAACGTATTCGTATTATAACACGTTTCCCTGTTTCATCTTTAATTTTTAAACACGATGTGAAAATATATTTATTTTTATTGAAGGGAGTATATATTATTCTTTTTTCACACTATTATGCACTGTGTCTAAAATCTGAATGATTAAAAGAGTTGAGAATTTTCTATCTTCATTCATGGTCAGTTAATAAAGTAGAGGGAGAATTGCCATAGAAACTATATGCCAAAGCGAGTACACAACGTGTGCAGTTGTGGTGTGATCTGATTAGAGGATGAGAAAAACGCTAATATTGCATTCTAGGAATTAATAAGATCCCATTACAGAGAATGGACACTCAACAAGGTTTGAAAAAAAAATGAGGCAGGAGGTCAGAACCCTGACAGAAATTTGGCAACAGAACCAAGAAATCCCGAATTGCAGGGAGATTCAGTTTCTTCCAAAAACAGAACCAAGAAATGCACATTGGACTGACCGTTCTACAACCTAAACTATCACTCATTTGCTGAAAATATCAAGAAACAAAGAGAAACGATGTCCTGTTAGCTTTATCAGCACACAAATGAAAATGATGCAACAACGATTTTCAGTCCATGACTAAAAGCTGAACTCAATCAACATGTATTCTACTGTTTTGATGTGTCAGGATCAAGGTACTGGCAAAATCAGCCACATCTATTCTTGCCATCACTTCATCACCCAACAGAGATGATGATGGCAACTACAAATCTACAACCAATGTTACTTTGCAGAACGGTTCACCATTACTTCCACATAATGCTTTCAGCAGTTTTATGTTCTCAAACTAAAAGGCTATCTCAGAACGCTTCCGGTCAGTTGACCGTATCAAATCTATCCACCATTACAGAAGAGTTGCAGAATTTTCAGAAAACTATGAGGCAATTCTCATGTCATAGTATCAGGGGCAGCAGTGCTTAAAATGCTTTTGGTTGCCAAAGAGATGAATTTCAACGTTGTCAGAAGTTCCGCTCTCGTACTCATGCCGCAGCAGCATCCGCTGGTTGTGGTGGTGGTGGTGGTGGTGCCGGATACACTAATGCCGCAGCACCTGAATTCACAAGAGAACAAGAAAATCAATGAGATAATTAGGCATAATATCATGGGCATTACAACAGAGAGAACTGAACAACAGTGGACAAAAATAGATAAGAGAGACAATCAGCTCCAAGATTAACACTATTGGCTAACAAGCAGAAAACTGAATTATCTGAACTGGAGATCAGATTATGGGAACAGCTGAATCTGTGAACTAGCCACCATGGTAGAAATGCAATCGGACAATTTGTACAAGTTAAGAATCTGTCGAAGGACTGCTAAATCCTATGCAGCACTATGAACACTACAGACCTGAGAATGATCCTATTTCCATTCGAGTGCTTCTCCTATGTACAGCATGTTTTAGATTAGTCCTAACCAAACGAAGTAAACCATTACCTCATGAAGCACAAGCTGACTAAAATGTGAACCCCAACAATCCAAAATTAAACAGAATTTCTCTGAACATCAGGGCCATGGGAAAACAACAGGCAAGTTGCATTTCCTGTTGTCAGTATGACAATTTGCTCTACTCAAAATCTATCATGCAGATATTTTTTTATTGATCTCTTTGCATAACAAATTCAGAACTACAGAACCAAACTTGAGCTACGGCCTACGGGTGCAAACATTGAACATCTGACATGCTGAAACTGTGAGAGCGCAAGCAGATTACAAGTGCTGTACATACTTATGAGAAATTTGCAGAGTAGTCACCTGGTGTTCCGGTCTTGAAGACGACGATGTTCACGGGATCTAAGCTGCGGGCCAGGTCGGTGACCAGCGGCATTAGGCGCCCATGGGAGCCGGGCCGCATGCACAGCGTGAAGGCGGACACGTCCCCGTTCCAGTCTCGCTGAAGTTGTCCCACCTCGTCCTTCAGGGCGATCAAGTCGTCGTCATAGAAAGCGAATGAGGGCCAGTTGTGATGGTTCTGGTCGAACTCCCCTTCATCGCTCGCCCGCACGTGCCGGATCGTCCGCGCCAGATGCGGAAACACCAGGGCACTGTCGCTTCCCTGGAAAAGAAATAAAGAAATCAAACGGCTGGACAATAGCGGCAACTGAATGAACATGTCTGAATATATATAGATTCTACTAGCAACGGAATGTTCAGAGACCAAATTCTTTCGGAATCTCTCATAGAAATCAGTAAAACAAAAACCATTGCGATGGATCCGGTATGAATGGAGGAAGACCAAATAGCGCAAATCTTTCAAGTATACATCGTAACAATGAACTCCAATGGTGACCTCAGCTTGGGCTTTCTGCATACCGGCTGATTTTAGCCGCAGATTTAACGATTGACAGATAAATTCCTAAAACGAACGGGGTACAATACTTTGTGGATGGGATAGGTGGTAGAGAACGGGAAGGCGAAGACCAAATAGCGCAAATCATTCGAGTACAAATCGTAACAAAGTGCTCCTATGATTCGACTCAGAAATAGCGGATGACAGATAAATTCGCAAAGCGCAGAGATCACAATCTTAGAATAGACAATAGTTTGTGGATTAATATGCTCAGGAGAAGCTCCCTAAAGCGAAGCAGACGCAGAGGCACAAGAGCGTAACACGAGAAGCCATAAAAAAACTGTTTCGTGGGCTACGGATTTGAAACTTGTGAGGAAGAATTAACAGGTTCAGAACTAGTCTTGTATCAGTTTCAGACTTAGTAGACAATGATTGACGCAAAGATTTCGATGTAGTAATCAGACTATTGGCATTGGGAAGGCGAGAAATCAAAACCAACGCATCCATGACTGGTGTTCCAAGTAAAGCTAGCCGATCGAGGAGAGTTTTTTTTTATCCAACGCATCCATGCAAGGAGGGAGAAAGGATAGCGAAGCCTGCACGCACCTCATCGTCGAGTGTAATGTTCCAGGTGAGGACTTGCGGTACCGGGCTCGACAAGACTTGGCGGACCGTCCACTGCATCATGGTGCTGACCCTGGGGCGTCTCGGTCGAGGTCAGCGGTGATGCGGTTGTTCCAGGTGAGGTACCTGCCGTTGGCGCGGAGGAACATGGTGCAGCAGCGCAGGCTGACGAAGGCCTGGTCGGGTGGTCGCCACACCGCGTTCAGGGATGGGATGGCGCCGTCGTCCGGGCGCTGCGTGAGCTTCTCCCAGTCCCCCTCCGCGTGGACGTACTTACCTGTCGCGCGGTTCTGTAGCCGCACGAAGCCCCAGTCGGGGAAGAGATCCATCGCCTGGTGGTGGTGACCGCCGGGCTGTTGCGAGGAGAGGATTCGGAATGGGAGGGAGCGGCGAGAGCAGAGCAGGTGTTTCGTTGGCAGGACGGTTGCGCTCCACGCCAAGGCGGCGGAGGCGGGGTATTTCAAGCCCATGGGGGAGGCGGTTCCGCTCGGCCACCTTCCACTGACATGCGGGCCCATTTGCTGGGCGCGGAACCGAGGCTGCCAGCTAGCGCTCCAACGAATCCTGTCCAGCCAGCTGGCGATACGGCCTCAGGTGCTGCCTGCTGCGAACTCAGTTGAGAAGATTCTGTTGCGACGGCATTCCGAGCACGGCCTAGAGCCCAGGCGGCCGCACGAGCTCACCGAGCCCACGGCGATGACATTTGGTGTTTATGTGTCCTGCAGTCGTGTCACAGGTGGTCGCGTTTCCATATTTACTTTTTGATACCACTGTACAGAATTGTTAAATGAAAACATGACTTCAGTTGTACGTATCTTTAGTGGTCTTGACTCTGCCTTACCTATAGGTCAATTCTTGCCTCACTACTCTTTACATAATGGCCTACTACACTTCAAACAATAGGATTTGGTTGGGTACCAATGCCAGTCTTCAGAACAGTCTCTTGCAGCAATGCATTCTAGTGTGCTCGAAGTCGGATGTTATTCTAGACTTCCGGTCACTTAAGAGCATCTCCAAGCGTGTTTAGTTCCCCATGGAATCTTAAAATATTTTGGATTTTGATTCTTTATTTTATAAAATAGAACTAAACATCACCTAAAATATTTGACAAAAGGTGGTTCAATCCTCATTTTGGATTTTGGATTCAAGAGGCCAAAATAAGGGAATCTTTGCATTGGTTTATGTGTCATCCTCACAATCCCCATCATTGAAAGACAAATTTTAGTTGGAACTAAACACCTTACCAAAATATTTTGCATTTTGGATTTTGGAATCCAAAATAGTTGAGATTTTGGATTTTGGATTTTGGTTGAAACTAAACAGGTCCTTAGAAAAATAACTTGGTATTCTTATAAGTTTGAAAAAATCACAAATTTTCTTCTCCAACAACTCTTTAAACCAGCTTTGTATTTATCCAAAGTTCTATCTAGAGGTGCCATGCGCGAAAGAATACGCGCGGGGCCAGGTTGCTATGGCGTTTTTTTTTTCTTTTCCTCCGCGACGCTCTTCTTCTCCGGGCCGCGCAGACCAGGCAGGGCCGGGAGGGGCTCACCGGCGCGCGGGGGAGGGGCCTCGCCGGATCGCGCAGAGACCAGGGAGGGCGGGGAGGGGCTCGCCGGCGCGCGGGGGAGGGGCCTCGCCGGACCGCGCAGAGAGCAGGGAGGCTCACCGGCATCCCGTCGAACCCCACGCGCTGCGGGAAGTTGCCGATGCACGAGACGGCGGCGAGCAGCCACCAGCTCCCAGTTGCCGACGCGGCGCCGCCCCGCGTTGCGCCGGTTGATGAACGCCACCACCGGCCGGAGCAGCGCCACGGCGATGCCCACCTTGCCGAGCGCAAGGATGCCCAGCCCCAGCCGCTGCGGGGCGCTGTAGTCCGGGGTCCTGCTGGAGGCCAGCTTCATGCAGGAGAAGACCCCCTCGCTGACGATGCAGATGACGTTGGTACGTCGGGTCCGTGTCGCGACGGAGGTGGAGCAGTCGGAGGACTACACCTGCATCATCGCGCACGGCCCTAACCCGAAGACCACTCGCATCTTTGGGGACTGCATCTTGGAGCCCTGCACTGGTGTGTCTGATGGTGACGCCCCCATGGATACCATGGAAGTCAAGGAAGGAGCAGAGTCCTACTGGCTGGTCAAGTGCTTCGATGACGACGAGCTTGGAGAAGAGTTCTTAAGCTCCTGCGTGTCTTGCAAGAAGAATTGAAGCTGGATGGCAATGACTCCTACATTTATCGGTATGTATGTTGATGCGATCTCGACAACCTTTTGTTACGACGACAGTGAATCCAAACTAATGATTGTTGTTCATCTGTGATGTGGTTTCTCTTTGGGAATTTTCATATGTTTTTCATCTGAATGTGCTATTTTCATATATTTTGCATCTGAATGAACGTACATATTATTGACTGGTAAACAAGCATTCTGAACTGGATTGAAGAATATGTTGATTTCTGACCAGTTCTGCCTTGCATTTCTTGACACGAAGAAGTCCAGTGTCAAGAATAGCGGGCCTTTAAGTTTGACAAGTTAGAATAGCAAATTGTTGGAGAGAGGACACTTTTCCATTTGTCAAATAATTTAGCAACTTATTAAATCATAAGATTTAGCAAGTCAATTTTTCCAAGTTGTTGGAGATGCTCTTATAAGAGGATCAACTTTCCTTTTTTTTGGTGTTGGCCCTCCATGAAGAAGACTATTCATGCATTTGTATCGCAGTTGTTAGCAAGCTAAGCCTGAGCAAGTTAAGTACCCAGGATTTCTTCAACCATTACCAACCTCAGAACATGCTTGGCAATGTATTATTGTATTTCGATCGATTTCATAAAGGTTTGCCTAAATGTAGTCATTATTCTTGCATTCTTATTGTTGCTGTTGTGGACGAATTACCTAAGTATGCACAATTTCTAGCATTGGTGGCTTGGTGCATCCTTTTACTGCCTAGTCAGCAGCTCAAGCATACATGCACATATATATATAAGCTCGATGATCTCCTAGTACTGTCCTGCAGTCTATTGCCATTGATTAAGAATGAATTTTCATTAGTCATTTTTATTTTTGGCAAGAACTCTTGTTAAGGTACAAGAATTCAACCAGCCGGAGTATGACCTCCCCATGGCATTGCTTTTTAAGGTACAAGAATTCAGCCTTGCTGGTTGAGAACTTTGAACCTCTGCTTTGTCGGTGAGGGAGTTTTGTTTTTTTAAGCCAGCTTTAAATTCGCACCCAGAAAATCAAACACTGGACAGTGGACACGAAGTTTGTTACAGAGCCTTTTTGCAACCAAAGCGCTACAAACTTTTTTATTACAGAGGCGGCCTGAAACTTGATCATCTCATGCTTTAGAAATCTTGCACGGTAACTTTGCTTGCAGTTCTCATGTGTTTTCTATGGAGGTGAGAAGTACACAGTTCCGATCCAAAAAAAAAGGAAAAAAAAAGAAGAGAAGTATAGTATACACAGTAGATAACTGAGTTGGCAGCAACAGGCGAAGCGAGGCGAGTTCGCCGCCCAGTAATGGCCCCACATATCAGTGGAAGCAGACGCGGCGCAACCGACCTCCCGAGGCCTTGAAATACCCCGGCGCCCGCCCAAACGTAACCGTCGACGCAACGAACACCTGCTCTGCTCTCGCCGCTCTCTCCCCTTCCCAATCCCCCCCTCCTCGCAGCAGCCCGGCGGTCATCTGCCCCACCACCACCAGGCGATGGAGCTCTTCCCCGACGGGGGCTTCGTGCGGCTACAGAACCGCGAGAACCAGAAGTACGTCCACGCCGACGGGGACTGGGTGGAGGTCTCCCTGCGCCCGCTCGGCACCGTCCCATCCCTGGAGGCGGTGTGGCGGGTGGAGCACTGGGTGTCGCCCCCAGACCAGGGGAACACCTTCGTCCTCCTCCAGAACGCCGCCTACGGCCGCTACCTCTCGTTCTCGAACCACCCGGCGCGGCCCGGCCACCTCGGCCGCCGCGTCATCCAGTGCGACTTCGACGACCCCAACCCCGCCGTGGACGCCTTCTTGTTGTGGAGGTTCCAGAGGGTGGACGACCCCGACCAGGACTACGTCCGCCTGCGCTACGCCGACTCCGACTTCCACCTCCGTGCTAACGGCAAGTACCTCACCTGGAACACCGGCGTCACCGGCGACCTCGTACGACGAACGGGCCAGCTCACCACCATGATGCAGTGGACGGTCCACGCCGTCGCGACGACCCCGGTACCGCTACCCCTTCCGGTTACACCACCTCAGGTGCGTGGCTTCGCCATCCTTCCTGCTTCCTTCTATTTCATCGGAATGGGATCTTCTCTCCTCGATCGGCTAGCTTTCCTTGTAACGCACCTGTTAATTCTGCCTTATCCTTGCCTGTGTCTGAAACTGTTCGCCATCCTTGCCTTGGGTTTATCCTTGCGTTTATCGGTAACTGGACCTGTTAATTCTTCCAGTCAGGTTTTAGTTCTGTAGCCCACAAAGCACATTTTATGGTTTCCCGTGTTACGTGCTTGTGCCTCTGCATCTAGTTTGCTTTAGGCAGCAGTTCTTGAGCACATTAATCCACAAATTTATGTCTATTCTAGATTACGATCCCTTCGCTTGATGAATTTATCTGTCATTCGTTAAAACTGCGTCGAATCATGGTATGCAGGGTCGGAGTCGTTGAAGTCACCATTGGAGTTCTTTGTTATGATGTGTACTTGAATGATTTTTTTTTTCTGATTTCCGTGAGAAATTTCGAAAGAATTTGGTATCTGAACATTCAGAGTTGTCAGTATAATGTGTATTCAGATTCAGACATGTTCATTCAGTTACCGCTGCTGTCTAGCCGTTTGATTTCTTTTCTTTTCCTAAGCACAACAAGTGTTCCACTGCAACAGATTCAGGGAGGCCGCTGTCGCCTGTTGTTCTGGTGGCGCACCGGGAACCGCGACCCCTGGGTGTCTCCGAAAGTGAGGCGGATGATCCGGCACGTGCGGGCGAACGATGAAGGGGAATTCAACCACAACAATCACAACTGGCCCTTTTTCGTTTCCAGTGAAGAGTCCGTGTACAACCTAAACATCTTATTGGGACAACTTCAGAACGACTGGAACGATGACATGCTCGACTTCGGGTTGTGCATACGGCCCGGCTCACATGGGCGGCTAATGCCGCTGGTCACCCACCTGCCTCGCAGCGTAGATCCTCTGAGCATCGTCATCTTCAGGACCGGATCACCAGGTGACTACTCTCTCTGCAAGTTTCAAAGAGGTTTATGCAGCACTGTGTTACCTCATGTTTAAAATCTTTAGGCTCAAGTTAAGTTCTGTATGCAGTTCTGAATTTGTTATGCAAAAAGATCAGGAAAAGAATATCTGCATGATATATTTTGAGTAGAGCACAGTGTCATACTGACAATAGGAAATGTAACTTGCCTGCTGTTTTTTCATAGCACTGATGATCAGAGAAATCCTGTAGTTAAATTTTGAACGGTTGTTGTCTGTAGCATCCTCTTCTTGGCTTTTTGAGGTTTTACATTGTATTAGTAAATATGCGGTAGATAGCAGAAGCAGCTGATTGGAAATAGCCTCATTCTCATATCTGTAGTGTTCATAGTGCCACATAGGATTTAGCAGTCCTTTTGACTGATGCTTAACTTGGTCTTAATTGTCTGATTGCATTTCTTACCATGTTGGTCGGTTCAGAAATTCAGTTGTTCCCACAATCTGATCTCCAGTTCAGATAATTCAATTGTTCTGCTTGCTAGCTTAAAGTGTTAATCTTGGAGCTGACTGTCTACACTTATTTATTTTTGTCCGCTATTGCATAGTCTCACAGCTTTAATATCCATGATATGATGCCAAATTATCTCATTAATTTCCTTGTTTTCTTTTGAATTCAGGTGCTGCAGAATTAGTGTATCCCCAGATATATGCACCAGCACAGTAGAGGAGTACGAGAGAGGAACTTCTGACAACGTCGAAATTCACCTCTTCAGGAACCAAAAGCATTTAAGCATTGCTGCCCCTGATACTGTGACATGAGAATTGGTTTTTAGTTTGTGAAAATTCAGCAGCTCTTCTGTAATGGTGGTTAGATGCTTTAGATCTGATGTGCTCTACAGACTAGAAGCGTTTTGAAACAACCTTTCAGTTTCAGAACATAAAATTGCTGGAAAATGTTATGTAGAAGTAATGTTGAACAGTTCTGCAAAGTGATATTCGTTGTAGTTGTCATCTTCATCTCTGATGGGTGATGAACTGATGGCACGAATAGGTCTGGTTGATTTTGCTTGTACCTTGATCCTGTCACATCAAAAAAAAATGCATGTTAATTGAGTTTAGCTTTTAGTCATGGACTGGAATCTTGGTTGCATCATTTGTGTGCTGATAAAGCTAACATGACATCCTTCTCTTTGATTCTTGATATTTTCAGAAAATGAGTGAAAGTTTAGGTTTTAGAACGGTCAGTCCAAATTCATCTTTGAAACAATGCTTCCTGCAACTCTACTCCTGAACCTCCCTGTTTTTTTTTTTGAAAGAAACTGAACCTCCCTGTTTCAACTCTGGTCTTTTTGGTTCCGTTGCCAAATTTCTTTGAGGTTTGTGACCTCCTGCCTCTATTTGTTTTTCCAAACATGGTGAATTCCCATGCTCTGCAACGGGATCTTAATTCTTAGAATGCAATGTTAATGTTTCTCTTATCAGGATGGTTAACGTTTTTCTCATCGCCTAATCAGATCACGCAAAACTGCACATGTTGTGTACTCGCTTTGTATAGGACATATAATGTACAAATTCATTCTTAATATTTTTTTCCCAAATATATCTCTGTCATAAAGAATAATTATCCCACTATCGTTGAATTCTCATTGCCCTTTAAGTTCTCTTCAACGGTCTAGTTTGAAGTTCCATGCCTTATACTGTTTCTGTTGCAATTCTCCCTCCACTCATACTGACCATGAAGAATGAAAATTCTCAACTCTTGTAATCATCCAAAGAACACCTGCATACTTTTGTAGTTGCGGAACCTGTGAGAGATGCAACGGCCAAACTCGACAAGAAGCTCGCTGGTGGCCGAATCAACCAAAGCAGCAGGCCGCTGAAACTTGATCGTTTCATGCCTTTAACAATTCTCATTTGTTTTCTGTTGACAGAGTTAATAACAGATTAAAATTATTGTAAAAAAAACAGATAAACAGGCATAGGCTTATGATTGAGCTGGCAGTAGCAGGTGACGCGAGTTCGCCGGTTGGTCCGGGCCCAGAAATGGCCCCACATGTCACTCAAAGCAGACACGAGCACCCGAGGCCTTGAAATACCCCGGCGCGCGCCCAAACATAACCGTCGACCCAACGAACATCTGCTCTGCTCTCGCCGCTCTCTCCCTTCCCAATCCCCTCCTCGCAACAGCCCGGCCGGCGGTCATCTACCCCACAACCACCACCACCACCACCAGACGATGGATCTCTTCCCCAACGGGGGCTTCGTGCGGCTGAAGAACCGCGCGAACCGCAAGTACGTCCACGCGGACGGGGACTGGGAGAGGGTCTCCCTGCGCGGGCTCAGCTCCGTCCCATCCCTGGAGGCGGTATGGCGGGTGGAGCACTGGGTGAACCAGGGGACGACATTCCTCCGCCTCCAGAGCGCCGCGTACGGCCGCTACCTCTCGCTGTCGGCGGAGCAGGCGCCGCCGGGCCACCGCGGCCTCCTCGCCGTCCAGAGCGACCTCGACGAGCCTAACATGGTGAACATCTACTTCTGGAGGTGGAGGGTCGAGAGGGTGCACCCGCAACAGGACTACGTCCGCCTTCGCCACTTCGACCGCGACCTCCGTGCCAATGGCAGGTTCCGCAGGTGGAACACTGGCGTCACCGTCGATAACCGAGGTAGTAGGCTCAGGCTCACCACCATGATGCAGTGGACGGTCCACCAAGTTGCGTCTACCCCTGTACCCATGCCCCTTCCTGCTCCACCTCAGCCTCAGCCTCAGCCTCGGCAGGTGCGTGGCTTCGCCGTCCGATCCTTTCTCCTTCTTCCTTGCATTGCATTGGGGAATGCAACTCTCCTCGGTTGGCTAGCTTTACTTGGAGGAGAACGCCATTCATGGATGCGTCGGTTTTGATTCTGGATAGCCTTCCCCCAAAAATCTGATTATTGCATCGCAATCTTTGCGTTTGTCCTTGCCTAAGTCTGAACCTGTTCATTTTTTCCGATACAAGAACAAGACTACTGAACCTGTTAATTCTTCCTGTCAGGTTTTAGTTCTGTAGCCCACGAAACACTTTTTATGGTTTCTTGTGGTACGTTCTTGTTCCTCTGCATCTGGTTTTCTTTAGGCAGCAGTTCTTGAGCACATTAATCCGCAAATTATCGTGTATTCTAGGCTGCGATCCCTTCGCTTGACGAATTTATCTGTCATTTGTTAAAACCATGGTATGCAGGGACGGAGACATTGAGGTCACCATTGGAGTTCTTTGTTACGATGTGTACTTGAATGATGTGCGCTATTTGGTTGGTGTTGCTCATTTCATACTGGATTGATCGCAATGTTTTTTTCTGATTTGCGTGAGAAATTCAGTAGTCAGTACAATGTGTATTCAGACATGTTCATTCAGTGCCACCATTGTCGTTTGATTTCTTTTTCTTCACAACAATCGTTCCATTGCAACAGATTCAGGGAGGCCGCCGGCGAGGGCTGCTGTTCTGGCGGCGCGCCGGGAACGGGGCCGGGTTGCATCAGCATCCGGTGCGGACGATCCGGCACGTGCGGGCGAGCGATGAAGGGGCGTTCGACCAGAACCATCACCATTGGCCCTCATTCGACTTCAACGACCACTCCGTGTTCAACCTGAGGATCCATCTGGGGCAACTCCAGGGCGATTGGGCCGGGGAAATGTTCAGCTTCACGTTGTGCGTTCGGCCTGGATCGCATGGCCGGCTAATGCCGCTGGTCACCGACCTGCCTCGCAGCTTAGATCCCATGTACATTGTCGTCTTCAGGACCCTATCACCAGGTGACTACTCTGCAACTTTCTCACTTGTTACCTGCTGTGCTATCACAGTCTCAGCATTTGAGATGTTTTCAGGCTCAAGTTTAATTCTGTATGTAGTTCTGAATTTGTTATGGAAAGAGATCAGGAAAAGAATATATGGATGATAGATTTTGAGTAGAGCATAGTGTCATACTAACAACAGGAAATGTAACTTGCTTGCTGTTTTTCATAGCCCCAATGTTTAGAGAAGTTATGTAGTTTAATCTTGAATAGTTGTTGTCAGGTAAATGGTTTACTCCGTTTGTTTAGGACTAATCTAAAACATGCTGTAGATGGCAGGAGCATTTGAATGGAAATAGCCTCATTCTCAGGTCTGTAGTGTCCATAGTGCCACATAGAATTTATTAGTCCTTAGACAGATTCTTTACTAGATCCAAATTGTCCTTATAGGTGTGGTCACTATTGAAATTCAGTTGGTCCCATAATCTGATCTCCAGTTCAGATAATTCAATTGTTCTGCTTGTTAGCCAATAGCGTTTATCTTGGATCTGTCTGTGTACTCTTATCTTTTTTTGTCCTCTATTGATTACTTCTCAGTTCTCACTACTGTAATACCCATGATATGATGCCGACTTATCTCATTGATTTTCTTGTTCTCTTGCGAATTCAGCTGCTGAGGCATTAGTGTATCCAATACTGTAGAGGAGAATGAGAGCAGAACTTCTGACAATGTCGAAATTCATCGCTTCCTCGAGTGCCAAAAGCATTTAAGCATTGCTGCCCCTGATACTGTGACTTGAGAATTGGCTCTTAGTTTCTGAAAGTTCAGCAGCTCTTCTGTGATGGTGGTTAGATCTGATGCGCTCTAAGCATTTTGAAATAACCTTTCAGTTTCAAACATAAAACTGCTGAAAGTGTTATGTGGAAGTAATGGTGAACGGTTCTGCAAACTAACATTGGTTGTAGTTACCATCTTCGTCTCTGTTGGGTGGTGAACTGATGTCAAGAATAGATCTTGCTGATTTTGCCTGTACCTTGATCCTGACACATCAAAAAATAGAATACATGTTACTTGAGTTTAACTTTTAGCCATGGACTGAAAATCTTGGTTGCATCATTTGCGTGCTGATAAAGCTAACAGGACATCCTTCTCTTCGTTTCTTGATATTTTCAGCAAATGGGTGAAAGTTAGGTTGTAGAACGGTCTGTCCAGTGTGCATCTTTGAAACAATCCTTCCTGCAACTCTGCTACTGAACCTCCCTGTTTCACGTCGGTTTTTTTTGGCTGTGTTGCCAAATTCCAGTCACGATTGTGAGTTGTGACCTAGTGCCTCTATTTTTTTTCAAAACATGGTGAGTATCCTTGGTCTGCAATGGGATCTTAATTCCAAGTAGAATGCAATGTTTATCATTTCATCCCAGGATCGTTAACGTTTTCTCATCCCCAAATCAGATCACACACAACTCCACATGTTGTGTACTTGCTTTGTATAGCACATATACTGTACAGAACCAGTCTTAATATTTTTTTTCCAATATATCTATATCATGAAGATTAATTATTCCATTGTTGTCGCCAAATTCTCATTGCTCTTTAAATTCTCTTCAATGGGCCATTTTTAAATTACATGGCTTATATAGTTTCTATTAGAGGCATACGTTATCGGCCTATTGGGCATATGTTAGCAGTATAGCCCATTAGTGCTAGGGTGAGTTTCTTGCTTAGGGACCAAGTAAGCCTCTCTATATGAGAGAAAATAGACTTACAAGTAAAAGCCTTCTCCCTTGCTCGGTTGTGGGCAAGGCCCCCGTCCAAGCCCTTCTCCCTCTCAACCCTAGCTGCCACCATAACTCTCGTATAAGAGATGTCAGGATCTGATGAGGGCAACAAATAAAAAAGATCACCAAAAAGATAAAGAAAAAGAAAAAAAGGAAACAAAAAATGAGTAGAAGAAAAAGAAAAAATATAAAGGAATAAAATATAAAGAAAGAAAAATAAAAAACAATAAAATATTACAATAATAATATAACACAATACAAATAAAAACAATTAAATAAATGATACAAATGAAAAGAAAAGAGGAAAAAAGAAATAGAAAAAAAACAACTTACGTGGTCTCCCGGAGGGAGTGACTGAGGGAGCGACTCGGCCATTGGGCCGAAATAAATTGAAGCGCACAGGGAGCTCCGCCTTAGTAAGCATGATGGATGCGGACGCTTGGGCTGTCCCGAATACTTGGGCCGTCGTTCTCAAATTGTGGCCCGTCGCGCCTACTGTTTCGTGGCCTGGTCGGCAGGATGCTCGGGTCCGATGATTCCCACCCGCACGGCCAGCGGACGACGGAAGCCAGCTGGACTGAATCGGTTGGAGCGCTGCCTGGCAGCCGCCCTCGTATCCGGGCCCAGCACATGGACCCACATGTCATTGAAAAGGAGGCCGAGCGCAACCGCCCCCACCCTGGTGCCTTGAAATACCCCGGCTGCTCCGGCTTGCCGTGTCGCCCAAACCGAACCGTCCTGCCAACGAACACCTGCTCTGCTCTCGCCTCTCCCTCCCCTGCTTCCCGACCCCCTCCCTCCTCGCAACAGCCCGGCGATCGTCTGCCGTCGCCGCACCACCACCACCACCACCATACGATGGAGTTCTTCCCCGACGGGGCCTTCGTGTGGCTGCGGAACCACGGGACAACCAAGTTAGTCTACGCCGACAGTGACTGGTTTGGGGTCTCCCTGCGCCCGCACGGCGGCGACCGACCCCTGGAGGCGGTATGGCGGGTGCAGCACCAGCACTGGCCCGTGAACCAGGACCCGGAGGACGACGTCGTCTTCGTCCTCCTCCAGAACGCTGCCTACGGCCGCTACCTCTCGTCCTCGCCGTTAGAGGCGCCGCTCGGCCAACGCGGCAACCTCGCCGTCCAGGCCGACCGCAACAATGTGGACGACTTCCGGTTGTGGTGGAGGGTCGAGAGGGTGTACCCCAACCAGCACTTAGTCCGCCTGCGCTTAGCCAACTCCGACTTCCAACTCCGCAGCGCCAACGGCATGCACTACCTCAGGAACACCGGCGTCACCGTCTACGACCGCCGCGAGCGCACCAACGTGACGCAGTGGACGGTCCACGTACCGGTACTGCTACCCCGTCCAGTTGCACCACCTCAGCCTCAGCAGGTGCGTGGCTTCCCCATCCTTTCTCCTTCCCTTGCATTGCACCACCTCGGCCTCAGCAGGTGTGGGCTTCGCCATCCTTTCTCCTTCCCTTGCATAGCCGCACAATTAATCATGGATCGCAATCTTTGTGTTTGTGATTATTGCCTCTAAGTCTGAATGAAACTGTTCATTTCTTCCGATACAAGCAGACTACTGAACTTGTTAGTTCTTCCTGACATGTTTTAATTCTGTATAGCCCGCGCAGGAAACACTTTTCATGGTTTCTAGTTTACGTTCTTGTGCCTCTGCACCTGCATCTGGTTCGCTTTAGGGAGTTGTTCCTGAGCACATTAATCCAAAAATTCGGGACTTATGGTCCCTGCGCTTTACGAATTTATCTGTCACTAGCTAATTGAGAAGACCATTGGAGCACTTTGTTATGATGTGCACCTGAATGATTTGCGCTATTTGATCTTGCCCGTTTCATACCGGATCGATCGCAATGGTTTTTTCTGATTTCTGTGAGAAATTCCCAAAGAATTTGGTCTCTGAACATTCCGTTGTCAGTGCAATGTGCATTCAGAGTTTCAGATTCAGACATGTTCATTCAGTTACCGCTGATGTCTAGCCGTTGATTTTTTTTTTCTAAGCGCAATAAGTGTTCCACTGCAACAGACTCAGGGAGGCAACAGCGGCCCCGGCGGACGATCCGGTACGTGCTGGCGAACGATCAAGGCTACTTCGACCAGAACCCTCAAAACTGGCACGCGTTCACTTCCAACGACCACTCTGTGCTGAACCTGCGGAACCATCTGGAGCAACCTCACGGTAACTCGAACGGGAACATGATCGGCTTCAGGACATACCTGTGGATCCGACCCGGCTCGCATGGCCAGCTAATGCCGCTGGTCGGGGACCTGCCTCGCGGCTTAGATCCCATTCACATCGTCGTCTTCATGACCAGATCACCAGGTGACTACTCTGCAAATTTGGGATGTCATCTGCTTAAATATGGGATGTTTAATGTTTTCAGTGTGCAATAACATCAGTGTGACTTGCATTTGTTATTTGAAGAGCGTAGTGTCATACTGAAAACTTGCCTGCTGTTTTTCCATAGACCTGATATTCAGAGAAATCCCGTAGTTTAATTTTTAATAAGTTGTTGGCCGTAGTATCCTCTTCTTTGCTTTTTTGGGGTTTCACATTTTACTACAGACAACTTGTGCTTGAGGTGTAATGGTTTACTTCGTTTGGTTAGTACTCTATAATATGCTGTAGATAGCAGAAGCAGTTTCATGGATATAGCCTCATTCTCATGTCTGTAGTGCCACATAGGATTTAGCAGTCCTTTTGACAGATGCTTAACTTGATCTTAATTGCACGATTGCATTTCTTACCATGGTTGTCAGTTCAGAAATTCAGTTGTTCCCATAATCTGATCTCCAGTTCAGATAATTCAATTGTTCTGCTTGCTATCTTACAGTGTTAATCTTGGAGCTGACTGTCTACACTTATCTAATTTTGTCCACTATTGCATAGTCTCACTGCTTTAATATCCATGATATGATGCCAAATTATCTCATTGATTTCCATGTTTCTTTTGAATTCAGCTGCACCAGCACAGTAGAGGAGTACGAGAACGTCGAAATTCACCTCTTCAGGAACCAAAAGCATTTAAGCATTGCTGCCCCTGATACTGTGACACGAGAAATGGTTTTTAGTTTGTGAAAATTCAGCAGCTCTTCTGTAATGGTGGTTAGATCTGATGCGCTCTACTGACCGGAAGCATTTCCAAATAACCTTTCAGTTTCAGAACATAAAACTGCTGAAAGTGTTATGTACTTATGTGGAAGTGATAGTGAACGGTTCTGCAAAGTAACATTGGTTGTAGTTACCATCTTCATCTCTGTTGGGTGATGATGAACTGATAGCAAGAATAGATCTGGCTGATTTTGACTGTACCTTGATCCTGACACATCAGAAAATAGAATACATGTTAATTGAACTTAGCTTTTAGTCATTGACTGAAAAACTTGGTTGCATCATTTGTGTGCTGGTAAAGCTAACATGACATCCTTCTCTTCGTTTCTTGACATTTATAGCAAATGGTTGATAGTTAGGTTGTAGAACGATCAGTCCAGTGTGCATCTTTTTTGAACGTAAATCCAGTGTGCATCTTGGAAACAATCCTTCATGCAACTCTGCTACTGAACCTCCCTGTTTTGTGTCAGGGTTGTTTTTTTGGTCCTGTTGCCAAATTTTTCAGAATTGAGACATCCTGCCTTTGTCTTTTTTCTAAAAAAAAAGATGGCAAGTGTCCATTTTTTCAAAACTTGTAAGTGTCGATGCTTTATAACGGGATCTTAATTCCTATTTCTTTTAAGAAAATTTAAGAGAATCTCAAATGACGCATGTACCCAAACTTTAAACCCAATTATGGAGTTTCTAATCAAATTATGTTTTTTTAACAAACTTTGCCAAATCTGAGCATAAGCACCACATAAATGCCTTATATTTCGGTATAAATTTTAAAACTCATAATGCACTATTTTGTGGATGGACGATGGAGGGAATACAGTGTAATATTTATATTTCTCATCCTAGGATCGTTAACATTTTCTCATCCCCTAATCAGTTCACCCACAATGCACATATTTATTTTCCAAATATATCGCTGTCATGAAGAATATTGGAAATTTATTGTCTTTGCCCTACTCTAGAGTGCAGTTGTGAGTTTAGCTCTACTCTTTTTTAACTTTGTGATTTATTTTTGCCCTTGCAGTTTTGAATTAAAGTGCCCATTTATCCTTGGTTTGTACCGGTGTTAAGTAATAAGTATTGTTAGATTAAATAGAAAAAAATAGAAAAAATAAAAGGTGCTCATGTGAAAGGACAATACTAACTTTAGGTTATCTATTTCTCCATGGTTGTCCTCACCCCAAAATCACTGTTGGGCGCGTGTGTGCAACAAGGTCCATTGCATGCACGCAACAAGGTCTCCATCGTCTCCATTTCTGACAGTGGTTAGGGTTTTGAGGGAGTGTCTTTGTGCCCGTTAGCTTTAGAAGGGGATAGGCTTGGGGGCATAGGGTGGACTACGGTGGCAGCGGTTCATTGTGCAGCAAGCGAGGCGGTGGGTGCACCGCCAAGCGGGTGGCGGAGCAGCGGTGGAGCTATAAAAATTCAAGAGGGTGCGCTCGCCTTGTGGGTACAAGGTTTTGTAAAATGAAGGTTCAAATGTGGTAGTGTAGACACACCCATTATGCTCAATATAGATCTGCCCCTGTGGTGGACGACATCTAATGGGTAGCACCGGTAGCGAGCTCACTTTAGCTCTCAATTTCGAGTAGCAAAGGACGAGGAGGAGTGGGAGGCGACGGGACCAACGATGGATGCATTGTTGGCAGGATATGAATAGTGTGACGGCGGTGGTGAGGCTACTTTGATTCTAATTAGGGGAGGGCGGGGAACAAGTGGCAGGGAGTGGGGTGCTTGGCAGTGTTGGTGTGGATAGAGCGAGGGTCTCCGGGATGGGAGGGTAAGAAGCAACGGAAATGAAGGTGAAAGCTTGAAGATGAGTGTGGCTATCTATAGAAATGCCTAAAAAGAGTGTTGCATGTGGCCGTGTGCGCCCTTGTCCTTGTCACTTCCACTTATTCACACATTGAGCATGTTGCCAAGTTGGGCCATTGCTTGTTTAGTAGTTCAGTAGAGACTATAAGGTGGCCATGCTGCAATGGTGACCCATAGAGGCATCTCACGATGGGCGGAGACATGATGCGGCGGAGCTACATGGAGTACCTATTTGTAGCCGCATTCCTCCCTACAAGGTGGTCGTAGGTCTGCACTACACTGAGGATAGACAAGCACGAGCCAAGGTGTGGGTGCCTGCGAAGACTCGGTGCTAGCGGGTGGCGTGGCAGCCGGTGGTGGAATGTGGTCGCGCTACACATTGCACGTCTATCGGTGACCCATGCCTTCTCACTGCGGGATGGTTGTTTGTCCATATGGAAGAGAGAAGGGCTTCCGATGGAGAACGGTGAGGAGGGGTTGTGCCTCCCCACCTTGAAGAATCATGGCCCTAGTGGTTTCGGTGATTAACGACATTGGAAGGTTATTATGGCTAATGTGTGTTTTGTAGAGGCTATGCGTAGCTTAGCCATCGTGACAAAGATGAATGGGCAACATATGGTTATCTAATGCCCTCAAGATGGATATCATTTTGGATTTCAAAGAGAGATGATGAAGACCTTAGAATGAATAGGTCTAAGTGCCACAAAGGAGATGAAGGACACTTAGTATAGATAGGGTTTATTTGATCTTTGACCGTACTATCAAGAGGGGTTAGAATGAGTAGCTTGACTTAGGAGAGCTTCATGACTTAGGTGTGGTGCACACTCGACAAACTTAGCTCTAAGCAAGCCCTAGTTGTCCCTAAGATAGCCTAGATCAACTTTCATATTCATCGCGACGAAGTTTAGAGTTGAGAGAGAGGTTTTGTGTGCATCGGACGCTGGACTTGGAGTTCATCGGTGCGTCCGGTGCAGTCTGTCTCCTAGGGTAAGGTGACGGACGCTGGCATCGGACGCTGGGTTGAAAACCTCAGTGCGTCCGATGGCCATGCAGAGAGGTTCCAAAGAGGCCCTCAAGCCATCAGACGCGTCCAGTGGCTGGTCAACGGACAGTGGGGTGCGTCCATTGATTTAATTGGTTGAATTTCTCAAAAACCCGAGAGCAACGAGTTTGCATCGGTGCGTCCGGTGCCCAGGGTTTTGAATAGCAACTAGCCGTTGGGCAGGGCATCGGTGCGTCCGATGCCAACTTAAACTGTCTGTTTCAGCAGCCCGTGGGCTGGTTGTGTGAGGAGGTATTTATACCCCATTGCTTGCCTTCCCAACCTGCCTTTGCTCATTTGAAGTGCTGAGAAACACCTTGAGAGGTTTGGAGAGAGAGCAAGAGCCCTAGTGAGAGTGATTTGCGAATCCATCCATAGAATCCACTCACTAGTGAATCCAAGAGTTCAAGTGTGCATCCATCCATCTCATGAGGCTTGAGTGAGTCAAGTGAGAGTTCGAAGCTTGTTACTCTTGGTGATCGACATCACCTAGACGGTCCGATGGTGATTGGAGGAAGGTGATCGCCGGAGGATTGTCGGCGGCCCTTCTCCAACGAATTGTGCATCGGTTGTGGGCGGTTCACCGAGCCAGAGTGGCGAAGAACCAGCTCGTAGAGAGAACTCGATCCTTGCGCGGATTGAGGGGGAGCAATACCTTGCGAGGTGCTCCAACGAGGACTAGGGGGAGTGTCGACTCCTCGATACCGCGGCAAAACGTCGTTGTGTCAAGCTTTCTACTCTCTAGCTCTTTACATTCCACACTTGTTCTTACTTTCCATACTAGAATTGTGTAGGGTGTTCTTCCATTCCTTGACTTGCTACCGCTTTCCTAGTTATGACACACTTTTGGTAGGCACGGGGGAATTGGCATTGTTTAGGATTTCATAATTGCTTTAGAAATTGAAATAAGACCAATTCATCCCCCTCTTGGGCATCTTGATCCTTTCACACCTTCCACCACCGCAGACTCTGAGTTCATCGCCCACGAGTGGCACAACATGCCACTGCCTATGGCAAAAACATGGCCAAGATCCCTGGGGCGGCGAACGAGATCGAGGTTCTCCATGCGGTGAAGCTCAACTTGGAGGAGCTGTGAAGGGTATTGGACTAAATTAACTGCAGATTGTGCATCTCCTGCACTTGGCGAGCACTCTTCTAACTCAGCTGCTCCCGTGTGATCTCCTGATCTGCTGCAAGGAGGCTGCTATTGCAGATAGCTAATCTGTAGGGATGACATGGCACCGCCTCTTGAAGATGGTGTGTTGTCCATGTCACATGAAGGACCGACAACAACAAAAGTAGGCTATCGACACAAAACAAGCGATAGCAATTGGGATAGATTTGCAGCAAAATCTGGCATGGAGATGGTTGTTGTCCCATAGCCCGACAAGTCGAGGGGAACCTCGAGGGCATGGTGGTGGTCGCTGGAGGTCGGGATTCTAGGACCTCCAGGAGTGTGGAGATAGATGCCATCTGTTGAGTGCCTTGGTGATGGGATCGAAAGGCGGTGACGGTGGCACCTTGTGCTGCTTGTTGCCCTCATCAGATCCTAGCATCTCTGATACAGAGTTATGGTGGCGATGTAGATCGCCTCCTTTTTAACTCCACCACGGTCATCGTAGGCAATGGTCACAAAGCCTGGTTCTGGAACCATGACTGGCTTGAAGGTGAAGCACCCAGGTATCTAGCGCACAATCTTTTGAAGTTGGTGCGCAGAAAAAATAGGACGGTACACCAAGAACTACTCAATGGGAACTAGATCATATCATTGCGGGCACGGATCACTACATCTACACAAGTCCAGGAGTTCGTTGACCTATGAGTTAGATTACTAAATGTGCAGCTACAGGATGATGTGCAAGACTCGATCACTTGGAAGTGGACGTCTGATCCACTCGCTCGGCATATAGAATACAATTCCAAGGCACACATCGAACTTTTCAGCATGATCTCATCTGGAAGGCACATGTAGAAAATGAATGCAAGGTACACGCCTGGATCCTCATGCATGGTAAAATTCTAACGCCCGACAATTTATAGAAGAGAGGGTGGCCGCATCAGGAGCATTGCGTCTTGTGTAATGGGCCGCTGGAGGCAGGAGTTCATCTATCTTGGTTTGCCCTTTCTCAAGAGCTGTTTGGGATCAGGTTTTGTCCTGGGAGAATTTTAGGGTGCACCTCCCACAACGTGACCCTACATGCATGGCCAAATGGTGGGAGGAAGAGGCAAGTAAGGTGCCCAAACAGGATCACAATCGGTTCAATGGAATCCTCATTTATATAGTGTGGAACCTATGGAAAGAGAGTAATAGGAGGATCTTCGAAAACACCCACATGACGGTGCAACAGGTGGCATCGTTAGCAAAAAGAGGATATAATGCAAAGACACAGGGCAATAGCTGTTGCTGGGTGAATCCTCTTTAACAACAAGATTTTATCTCTCCTATGTTTGGTCCTAAGAACGTCGTGTTTGAGCCATGGGGCGCTATCTGTACATAAACTTCTAAACTTTTCATCTTACTTAATTGAGTGGCAGAGCTCCTGCCTTTTATTTCAAAAAAAAAAAGAGTTATGGTGGCAGCTAGGGTTGAGAAGGAGAAGGGCTTGGCCGGAGGCCTTGCCCACAGCCGAGCAAGAAAGAAGGCTTTTACTTCTAAGTCCTACTTGATTAGATTCATACATTTTCTCTTATATATAGAGAGGCTTACTTGGCCTCTAAGCAAGAAACTCACCCTAGCACTAATGGACTATACTGCTAACCTAGGCCAAATAGGCCGATAACGTATGCTTCTAATAGAATCTATATAAGCCATGGAATTTAAAAATGCCCCATTGAAGAGAATTTTGAAGAGCAATGAGAATTTGGCGACAGTGGGATAATTATTCTTCATGATATAGATATATAGGAAAAAAAATTAAGACTGGTTCTGTACAGTATATGTGCTATATACAAAGCAAGTACACAAGATGTGGAGTTGTGTGTAATCTGATTTGGGGATGAGAAAACGTTAACGATCCTGGGATGAAATGATAAACATTGCATTCTAGGAATTAAGATCCCGTTGCATACCAAGGATACTCACCATGTTTTGAAGAAAAAAAATAGAGGCAGGAGGTCACAACTCGCAACCGTGACTGGAATTTGGCAACACAACTAAAAACCCGACGTGAATCAGGGAGGTTAAGTTTGTTTCAAAAAACAGGGAGGTTCAGGAGCAAAGTTGCAGGAAGGATTGTTTCAAACATGCACACTGGACTGACCGTTCTTCAACCTAAACATTCACCCATTTGCTGAAAATATCAAGAAACGAAGAGAATGATGTCCTGTTAGCTTTACCAGCACACAAATGATGCAACCAAGTTTTTCAATCCATGACTAGAAGCTAAACTCAATTAACAAATGAGTATTCTATTTTCTGATGTGTCAGGATCAAGGTACAGGCAAAATCAGCCAGATCTATTCTTGCTATCAGTTCATCACCCAACAGAGATGAAGATGGTAACTACAACCAATGTTACTTTGCAGAACCGTTCACTGTCACTTCCACATAAGTACATAACACTTTCAGCAGTTTTATGTTCTGAAACTGAAAGGTTATATGAAAACACTTCCGGTCAGAAGAGCACATCAGATCTAACCACCATTACAGAAGAGCTGCTGAATTTTCACAATCTATAAGCCAATTCTCATGTCACAGTATCAGGGGCAGCAATGCTTAAATGCTTTTGGTTCCTGAAGAGGTGAATTTCGACGTTGTCAGAAGTTCCGCTCTCGTACTCCTCTACTGTGCTGGTGCATCTATCTGGGGATACACTAATTCCGCAGCAGCTGAATTCAAAAGAAAACAAAGAAATCAATGAGATAATTTGGCATCATATCATGGATATTAATGCAGTGAGACTATGCAATAGTGGACAAAAATAGATAAGTGTAGACAGTCAGCTCCATGATTAACACTGTAAGCTAGAAAGCAGAACAATTGAATTATCTGAACTGGAGATCAGATTATGGGAACAACTGAATTTCTGAACTGACCACCATGGTAAGAAATGCAATCGAGCAATCAAGACCAAGTTAAGCATCTGTCAAAAGGACTGCTAAATCCTATGTGGGCACTATGAACACTACAGACATGAGAATGAGGCTATTAAAATTAAACTATGGGATTTCTCTGAACATCAGGGCTTTGGAAACAGCAGGCAATTTACGTTTACTGTTGCACACTGAAAACTTGAAACATCCCAAATGCTGAAACTGTTAGAGCAGATAACATCCCAAAAATTTGCAGAGTAGTCACCTGGTGATCCGGTCCTGAGGACGACGATGTGAATGGGATCTAAGCTGCGAGGCAGGTCCACGACCAGCGGCATTAGCCTCCCATGCAGGCCGGGCCGGATGCACAACGTGAAGTTGAGCATGTTCCTGTTCGAGTCAGGGTGATGTTCCTCCAGATGGGTCCTCAGGTTCAACACAGAGTGGTCGTAGGAAGCGAACACGTGCCAGTTTTGATGGTTCTGGTCGAAGTCGCCTTCATCGTTCGCCAGCACGTACCGGACCGCTTGCCCTGGATGCTGATACACCCCGGGGCCGCGGTTCCTGTTTTTGCGTCGCCAGAACAAGAGTCCACGGCGTCGGTGGCCTCGCTGAATCTGTTGCAGTGGAACATGACTGAATGAACATGACTGAATCTGAATACACATTGTACTGACAACGGAATGTTCAGAGACCAAATTCTTTTGAAATTTCTCACAGAAAAAGAAAAGAAATCAAACGGCTAGACAGCAGCGGTAACTGAATGAACATGTCTGAATTCACATTGTACTGACTACTGACAACGGAATGTTCAGACACCAAATTCTTTCGAAATTTCTCACGGAAATAAGAAAAAACCATTGCGAGCGATCTGGTGTGAAACGAGCAAGACCAAATAGCGCAAATCATTCAAGTGCACACATCCCAACAAAGTGCTGGCCATTTTTCGATTCATGTGCTCAGGAAGAGTTCCCTAAAGCGAACCAGATGCAGAGGCAGAAGAACGTAAACTAGAAACCATAAAAAGTATTTCGCGCAAACAGTAGTCTGAAACTACTGAATTAATGTCAACTATTTCATTCAAACAATTCTGAAACAGTTTCAACGTGAATTATCGCAAACAGCATCATATACAGAATTAAAACCTGTCAGGAAGAATTAAAAGGTTCAGTAGTCTTGTATCGGAAGAAATGAACAGTTTAATTCAAACTTAGGCAAGCACAAACACAAAGATTGCGTGCGATACCGACGCATCCATGATTGTGGTGGTGGTGAGTTCCATTCCAATGCAGTATAAATGCAATAATGCAAGCGAAGGAGAAAGGATGGCGAATCCCACACTGCAATAATGCAGTATAAACCTGCTGAGGCTGAGGCTGAGGCTGAGGCTGAGGCTGAGGCTGAAGGGGTAGCGGCACCGGGCTTTGTGGGACGGCATGGACCGTCCACTGCATCATGGTGGTGTCCCTGCGGCGGTCGATGGTGACGCCGGTGTTCTTAGTGCGGTACTTTCCGTTGGCGCGGAGACCCAAGTCGGAGTCGGCGAAGAAGAGGCGGACGTAGTCCTGGTTGGGGTCCACCCTCTCGACCCTCCACGACCACCGGTAGGCGTTGAGCACGTTGTAGGGCTGCTCGTGGCGGTTGGACTGGACGGCGCGGCGGCCGTGGTGGCCGGGCTGCCCTTGGTAGGCCGAGAACGAGAGGTAGCGGCCGTAGGCGGCGTTCTGGAGGAGCACGTAGACGCCCACCTGCCCCTCGTCGTTCTCGGCAAAGTTCTGCTGGTGCTCCACCCGCCACACCGCCTCCAGGGGTACGGTGCCGAGAGGGCGCGTGGTGACCGATAACCAGTCCCCGTCGGCGTGAACGTACTTGCTTGTCTCGCGGCTCTGGAGCCGCACGAAGCCCCCGTCGGGAAAGAACTCCATCGATCGCCTGGTGGTGGTGGCGGTGGTGGTGGTGCGGCGACGGCAGACGATCGCTTGGTGGGAGGGGATCGGGAAGGGGAGAGCAGAACAGGTGTTCGTTGGCAGGACGGTTGGGTTTGGGTTTGGGCGCCGCGGCAAGCCGGAGCCCGGGGTATTTCAAGGTGACGGCGGCTTCTCACGAGGGTGGGGGCCCTTGCGCTCTGCCACCTTTTCACTGACATGTGGGTCCATAAGCTGGGCCCGGATACGAGGCGGCCGGCCTCCAACCAATTCAGTCCAGCTGGCGACGGCTGCTGCCAACTCAGTTGGAATTTTGAAAGATCCATTTGCGACGGCATCCCGAGCTCACCGGCGTCTAGGTCTAGCACGAGTGGATCCACTGGTGTGAGCAAGCCGGCGAGGTTTCCGTCGTCCGCTGGCCGTGCTGGGGGCTACCGCCGGTGTGCCAACAAAGGCGGCACCGACCACGGCGACGTGGCCATGTGTTTCCGTCGGCGCTGTGGCTTCTCCAATGATTCGGCCCGGCCGTCGAAGCTTATGTTGCTGAGTTCTGCAGAGGCTGTAGATCAATGGAACAGCGATGTAATGCTGCACTGGTGGCAGAGCAACACCACGTGTTGTTTCAAGCATTGTGCACACGGGCACGGGCTGAGTTTCTTTTCAGAGCATTTGTTGTGTGGAACAGATGAACAGTTACAACTCTGACTGAATTCGTTCTTCCAAATTCTTGCCTCTGTTACCATGGCAAATCTATTTTCCAGTCGCGAGGAGTTTGCACGATCAAGACATCTTTGCTGAAGAAACTATCTTCTACTGTACCTTGTTCATATGCAGTGCAGCCGTTTGTTTCCAGAGACCGGATGGTGCCACAGTTTGTTGCTGTTTGGAAATATCGTGCAGTGTTGCTTAGTTGTTCTTGGAGGACTGGGTAGTGCCACCGTTCTTGTGTTTTTTATTTCTCTCGTCTAGTAAAACTTACGGTAAAGCTCTTGCCGTCCTTTCAACAAAAAGCTGTAATTCAAGATCAAGTGAACCATGCCATTACAATTTCAGTAGAAAGGGGTATATAGAGGCATTAGAAGATTATGAATAGCAATAGACACATGATCGACAAGATATATTAGTCATGTAAGAACATGTTTCTCTGTTTCTTATCTATTTTTAAACATTGTTCTGAAAATATATTTGTTAATCTTGAAAAGGAAGTGTATTATTATTTTTGCATGATAGTATGCATTGTGTCTAAAATCTGAACGATTACAAGAGTTGAGATTTTCCATTCTTCTTGGTCAGTATGAGTGGAGAACTTAAAGGGCAATGAGAATTCGACAATAGTGAGAGCAGAGAGATATTTGGGAAAAAATATTAAGACTGAATCTGTACATTATATGTCCTATACAAACCGAGTACACAACATGTGCAGTTTTGCGTGATCTGATTAGGCGATGAGAAAAACGTTAACCATCCTGGTAAGAAAATCATTAACATTGCATTCTAAGAATTAAGATCCCGTTGCAGAGCATGCATATTCACGATGTTTTGGAAAACAAATAGAGGCAGGACGTCACAATACCTCAAAGAAATTTGGCAACAGAACCAAAAAGACCCGATTTCTAACAGGGAGGTTCAGTTTCTTTCAAAAAAAAAAAGAAAACGGGGAGGTTCAGGAGTAGAGTTGCAGGAAGCATTGTTTCAAAGATGCATTTGGACTGACCATTCTACAACCTAAACTTTCACTCATTGTGCTGAAATTATCAAGAAACAAAGAGAAGAATGTCATGTTAGCTTTATCAGCACACAAATGATGCAACCAAGATTTCAGTCCTTGACTAAAAGCTAAACTCAATTAACATGTATTCTATTTTTTATGTGACAGGATCAGGGTACAGGCAAAATCAACCAGACCTGTTCATGCCATCAGTTCATCACCCAACATAGATGAAGATGGAAACTACAATGAATGTTACTTTGCAGAACCGTTCAACATTACTTCCACATAACATTTTTCAGCAATTTTATGGTCTGTTGAGCGCATCAGATCTAAAGCATATAACTACCATTACAGAAGAGCTGCTGAATTTTCTGAAATTATGAGCCAATTCTCATGTCACAGTATCAGGGGCAGCAATGCTTAAATGCTTTTGGTTCCCGAAGAGATGACTCTTGGACGTTCTCAGAAGTTCCGTTCTCATGCTTCTCTACGGTGCTGGTTCATTCATCAGGGGATACACTAATGCCTCATCAGCTGAATTCACAAGAGAACAAGGAAATCAATGAAATAATTAGGCACCATATCATGGTTATTACAGCAGTGAGAACTATTTGCAATAGTGGACAAAAATAGATAAGAGTTGACAGCCATATCCAGGATTAACAATGTTGGCTAGCAAGCAGAACAACTGAATTATCTAAACTGGAGATCAGATTGTGGGAACATCTGAATTTCTGAACCGACCAACATGGTAAGAAATGCAATCAGACAATTTGGACCAAGTAAAGAATCTGTCAAAGGACTGTTAAATCCTATGCTATTTCCAAACGTAGAAGTGTCGGCTACCTTTTGGAAGGGGGTAAGTCAACGAAACGGACGAACTCTGCGGTCCCAGCCCCAAGGTGGGTACGCTGCTTGAGGAAGCGCTCTTCAAGAGCTGCAATCCCGTTGTGCAAGTGATCGCTCAAGAGTTTGAGTCCCGTGTCCTTCAGCTCGAGGTACTCCAAGTTCAAGCGCGTGACGTCAAGTTGCTCCTTCAACTTGCGGTCCAAGCAGTCCGCCACGCCATCTGTGGTCGGGGTAGCAGGGGAGCCCTGGAGAACGAAGGAATTCATCATCTCCTCGTCCACCACCTGCGACAGCAAACCAAAATCAATTAAGAAACAATCAAGACATAGAAGTATAGAACAATATTGCAGTTTTCACATACATGGGAATAGATTCGAGACAAACAACAGATATCTAACAACTAGCACAGAATAGATAGCATTTGTATTTCTATTTCAGAAAGCACATGGTTAGGAAATTTTTTCAAAAAAACATGGTTAGGAAATATTACCATCACTAAGGCATAAACAAAATTAGCTGGCATTCAGTTTGATTTTGAATTCACAAAAACAAATTGAATTCCTGGCAACTATGCTACATCCATAACCTACAACGAACCAACATGCAGCACATTGACGACATCAGTTACTGCTAGGTCATGAATTCCTAAACTTATCAGCTGCACTGATCAGAGAATAATCAACTACCATGCATGAAGTATTTGCTAACCGCAGTTGGAACACAGGAAGACAAGGCAACATAGGAACATGCTATGCCAAGTGTCGGGAACAACCGTTGATATGAAGAACTAATCATAACAGCAACCATCTAGTAAGTAGGTAGTAAAAAAGTCCAGGTCCCATGTTGACCTTCAGGACAGCATCAGCGCTGTCGAACAATTTGGCAGGTTATTAACAGACAGAAGAAACAATTGATATGCAAAACCAAACACAGCGAAGCATGGGCGATTCTATTCTAACTAAAGCACAACTAAATAAGCCACTGATTGTACTGTAATAAGCACCAGAGAACAAATCTATGAGTAGACAAACCAAAATCCTACTAAAATTCAATTCCAACATCATTCAGCCCCACCGAATGGAATGTAGAGCGTATAGGCAAAGACCCTGGGCCCTGCGCTGTAACTCGTTTGCACCCATAGGCTTCCCACCAAACCAGCCCAATCATCAGCTCCCAATTGATCCACCTCCCAATGGAATCCAACTCAGAGCCATCCAACGCACGATCCAAAATAACGAATCGCCCCCAAATTGCATCTCCTCCCAGCCCAATCCATCAGCCCCCAATGGATCCACCTCCCAATCCAACCCAGAGCCATCCAACGCACGATCCAAACTACGAATCGCACCCAAATTGCATCTCTTCCCAGCACAAACCAAAATCCCCAATCGGAAGCGACCGACAGCACCTGAGTAATGTCGATGTAGGCACCAAGGTTTTCGTAGCAGCGAGGCTCATATCCAGCTGGAACGCCAGGTCCACCCCCATCGACCACCTCCTTGAGCTTGGACACCTGGGCCGCCACCTTGATCCGCTTGCGGTCCAGCTTACGCTTCCAACGCCGAAGCCTCTCCAGCAACATGTTGACGAAGCGGTGAGCCTCCTCCTTGTTGCTGAGTATGTCAGGATCGAGGAACGCGCCTTCGCCTCCACCATCAGCTGCCACAATCCTCCACAGATCGTGAGCGTCGGTGAGGGACGAGTCCGGTGCCAGGCGGAACTTGAGCGGAACACTGGCCTCCACGCACCCCAGCTCATGAAGCACCTCGGCCACCGACGCCACCGTGATGGTGGAGGAGGGTAAGGACATGGTGGAGGAGGAGGAGGAGGAGCTGTGCGAGGACGGGAAGGAGGCGGGGGAGGAGGGGGAGCCGTGGGAGGAGTCGGAGTCGGACCCCGAGGAAGCCATGGATGGATCCCGAGGAAGGGAGGGAGGCGGAGGCGGAGGCGGGGCGTGTTCTGCTTGGGGACGAAGTATTCTGGGGGGAAGTCTGAATTTCGAATTTGGGATTGGGAGGTGGGGGTGAGCGAGGGAGGTTATATAGAGGCGGCGGCCGTCGTGGGCATGCGCTCTCCCTCGTCTCGTCGTGGGCGTGCGCGGTGCGCCGTGTCGCCGTAACGCAGGCGCTATTTACTCTCTAATAATCAGAAAATTGGTGTTACTGCAAGTGTAATAGTGATTTTATCCTTTTGCTCCTGTCACGGCCCGCTTCCTCGTCGCCACCGTCATCCGCGTGCTCACGACGCCAGTACCTCTCCTCCGCCTCTGCAGGCCGCTTGAAGCCCCGTGTGCAGCACCGGTGCGGGTAAAGTCCCCCTGAAGCCTGGGAACTAGATCCTCTACGGTCGACGAAAACGACTTTCCTCTCCGGTCACTCGCATTTGGCCGCTTGCTCCCCATCCGACGGTGAAACCAGAAATACGAGCTGCCCCGCTAGTAAACAGTGACTCGCTACAAAAATATGGTTCACAAATTTCTCAATTTGGCATATCGAGCTGCCAACCATCCAAAATGCACCTTACTAGTAAACAGTACACTGGACTTGCTCAACCAGCAAGTTGAAGAAGAAATCAGAGGTGTTAGAAGCCATACTGGTCCCATCATCGCTCCCACTCCCACTATGTCACTCTACCTAATGATTTGTTGAGTACAACAAGCTTAAAGAAAAAGGAGGTGCAAACAAAAACCTCAAAGCGCAAAAGAACTTGGCTTGACAAGAGACGCAAGTTTATCAAAAAAGAGGTAAAAAAAAAAAGAAAATAGTTCAAAGGTGTCTGACAAGAAAAAAGAAAAAAGTTCAAAGGTTCCTGCAAAAAAAAAAACAATGTTCAAAGGTATCTGACAACATTCTCAGTAATTATATTCACTACAAATAGTGGTCCATTGTACTTAAATATTTGATTCTCTTTTTTCTGATCAGGAGCAACAAACTACAAAAGAGGCAGTCGATGATGCTGCAACACTACCAAGTGCATGCCTGAACCATACATACATCTTTGCCTGAATCATACATAGCCACCAATAGCTTCTCTGAAGAAGGGATCTTTGAATCATACACAGCCATCAATAGTTTCTCTCAAATATTGAGGGTAATATTTCAAAGTAATATAATTTTTTCTTTGAATCATACAGCCACCAATGTTGAATAATTTTCCTTCTATTTTTCAGGGATCAATGACAGATGGTGTTATTGGTGAATTCTAGTGGTGTCCCCTCTGTAGCTGTCCTGCAATGACAGATGGTGTTTAGATAGTATTGGGTTTGTGGTTGAAGTGTATCCAACCAAATAGAGCCTGCACTTATATGAATCATTTTGTGCAGCCTGATGAAATTGCAGTGACCAGAACATCTTTTGTGCAGCAATATATTTTATGCATTTCATTCACAATAGCATTCCAAATCAATTTACAACACATTATGCAAGCACATATGGGCCTGATAGCACATTACAATCTCATTCCAGAACTGAAAGGAACACACAACTACATTACAGCATATATGCATTCAGCTCCTTCCATCGGTACTCTTTTTGAGTCCAGCAATGGGCCTGACCATAGTTGGGCGACAGGGGCTGCGACCAGGAAGCCCTCCTGATGTGCCACGCCGCCGAATCAGCAAGAGGTGAAGAGCGCCGATGACCACCGGAGCACGGCCAGCCGAGGCGCTGACTCGCTGGCACGCCGCCAGCCAGGAGCGCCGCCCGCCGGGGCGCAGACCGCTGGGGTGCTGGATCACCGGGGCGACGCCGGAGAGCAGGCCGCCAGGGCGCCGGCTCGCCGGGCGAGGTAGGGAGCCCCAAGCGTCGCGGTGCGCGGCCAATCGCGGAGGGGAACACCGAGTCGCTGACTCGCCATCGCCGCGGCGGAGAAGAACGAGTCGTCGAACGAACCAGGGAGGCTAGCCATTGGGCTCATATGGGCCGGTTACAGGCCTGATTGTTTGCATTGTTTCCTAGTCTCACGCTTGGATAGAGATTGAACGGTCCAGATGAGTGACTGGAGAGGGAAGTCGTTTTCATCGACTGTAGAGGATCTGCTTCCTGAAGCCTGATGGCCTGATCCTGTCTCAAGCCCAATGTCGGATGGAATCGATCGGAACGTCGGTCGGCGGCCAATGCAACTTGGGCCGCAAGTTAGCCGCGCATGACCCCCACTCCGATGGAGTCCGACCCCGCCCGCCTTGATTCTGGGATGGATCCGCAGGATCGCTCTGAATGAGCCCGAACCTCACCGATCTTTTTTTTTTGGTCTAAATCCAATCCTCAGCAAGTTACAACTTTAGCATTTTTTTTGATCGGTGGCGCATGCGTCCTATTTTGTTACAACTTGTGTGTATAAAAAAATAAAATAGGGCTGTGAGAAGAAATACGGCCAAAAAACTGTAGAAAGGGGACTTTGTGATATATGTGTAAACATTACTTTTGGATTTATATGGATTTTTAGCTGAAATGTTATCGATGTTTTTTCTTTCTAAAATGTGATTGATTTTGCCGTTATTGGATTGTCTAATCCATACCAAAATTTTCAAACCGTTGATCCAAAAGTAAACGCAAAGACCAAAATAAAGCACATCGACAAACTTGTACTTTTGCCGTAAACTTAATACTGTGAAGAGGACTTCACATAATAAGAGCAAACTCTTTCTTCACTTTGAAAACACAGGGTTAAATCCAAATGTTAAAAAAAGAGACAGTAAAATTACCATTTACACTATAAAATGGGGGCATATACGCTTAAGCCTCATTCTAATGAAATTTAATCTAAAATATAAAAGAGTGAAAGAATTGAATAAATATAACTTGCCTTCTTCTACTCACACCTAAGTTTTCTTCACTTAGGTTTTACATTTAACATGTTTTTTTAATAATTGCTACTCACCTTACGGTGGATTTAAGTCTTTACACAAGGAGAAATAATACCGGCGTTTACCAAAGACTAGCATGTCTCTCCGACCGTTTTTTTCACTATATGTTTCTCACCCTTTTTTTTCTCACCCAAATATTTCACACCATCCACATGTTCCATACCATGTACGCTCTACCTCACCTTGGGTGACACCGGCCACCGGGCCCACATCTTTTGCTGGCTCTAGTAGAAACCAGAGAGTCTGTCGATGTGGGACACCACGGGTTCCCCATGGAAGAGAAATACAAGACGGTGGGCCCAACCTAAGGACCCACCGACCAACAAGGAGCAAGACATAGGACGACACAGCGTGTAACTTTCCATATTCTAGACGGATTGTAATAGAAAGGAGTACCAAACTCTTAGTTCAGGACTCCATCTTAGAATCCGACTAGGAAACATACAGCCCGCGGCAAGCCCCGACTATATAAGGCTGTTGCGGGCACCTTTTGTAAAGAGACCGACACACCGTACACTCATCAATACAACGCAACAGGCTCACGTCGACTGGACGTAAAGGCTATTACTCGACTCTCGATCGGGGCCCAAACCAGTATAACTCCTTTGTTTTGTTGCCTCAACCACCGAGTTCCACAGTCTAGCCGAGCCCCTTCGAACAAAAACACCATCCCAGGTACCCCGGTGGTGGGCCGTCGGTGATAAAACATCGACAGCTGACGCGCCAGGTAGGGGATATGGCGGATTGTACACCGTGAAATCGGCGGACCAAACTTCCAAGATGAGTTTTTCGACGGGAACCACCTTTGTTTTCGGCTCCTGGATCTGCCAAGCCGACGACGAAGGCAAGCTTCAAAGTCGCCTAATCGACGAACCAAAACTGAACGATGTCAAGATCAACCCAGAAGAAGAACTCCAACTCGTCGAGAAGCTAGCAAGGCTAGCGACTTCAAATCTGATTCAAGAACGAGATGAGAAAGGGTACAAAGCCGACTCAGAGAAGAACTCGAAGAACGTTTCCAAATCCAAGATTGTAATCAGGATTCCTAGTTCGGCTTCGTTTGGGCTGCGCAACTCAGCCTCAATCATCCAAGAACACAACTCATACAAGTACCCGCTCTACAAAGAAGAGACAAGATACAACTCGACAAGAGCAGTCACATTTCTCCAAGACTACCAGAATCAAGAATCGAAGACTGGGCAAATTTTTAAAAAAATTGCGCCACCTAAAACACAAAAGAAATCATTCATGATCACAGAAGGTTGTGCAAATCATTGGCCGGTTCTCTCCCCATCAAGGAACAACCTGGATACTGCTACGAAGGGCTACCATTCCAAGAAGGAAAGAAGTTGGATTCTTCATCTTCAGAAGTCGCTAGCTCAGAAGAAGAAGAACCCGCAACAAATAAGAAAAGGCAAAAAAAGGACCGTCTACATGGCAAACATGGTAGAACTCCCAACACCTCCCAAGGTACTGGACGTACACTCCTCGGATGAATCATAAGCCAATATATCACAAGATGAGAAAACCGATGAAGGTGAAGGAGAAGAGCAAAGACAAGCGAGAATCAGCAGAAACAAGCGAAGGACTAGACGAAGGAACAAGGCAAAATGTAAGAAGGAAGAGTGGATCAAGTACAAGGCAGATTATATAGCATACAACAAAAGCATGGCGGAGAAGCAAGAAGTTGAATTTAACGAGCAAGAAAAGATTCAAGAGCTCACCAAACAACTCGAATCATTGAAAAAAGCACAGAAAGAGAAAGAAAATGCTCAAAAGGAAGAACAAACACCAAAGAAGACGCCCGTTGAAGAAGGCCAACAACCCAGAAAAACAAATCAACAAGACGACCAACCACGGAAGTCAATCTTCAACAGACTAGGGCCATCAGAAAGCAGTAACGTAAGGAGAAGAGAAGCAAATCATCAGAATTCTCGACTACCCAGAGATGAAAGAACCCGACCACAGCAAAGAAGGCAATAACACAACATAATTGACAAAAAATAGGGTATGGGGAGTCAGAATACAGATCACAATACAGAGAAGTCAGATCCCACTACCAAAGATCGCCCTCACCCGAATATGGAAGAAAAAGCAATTATGATAGATTCCCATGCTTCGCGGGAAGATTGCAAGACCTGAAGCTGCCTCAGAAGTTTAAGCCATCCAATCACTCGAAATACAGTGGAAAAGAAGAACCCAGGAAATGGCTAAGAGTCTATTCTCAGTCCATAGAATTGGTTGGAGGCGATGATGACCTTAAAGCATTATTCTTTCCAATGACACTAGAAGCAATGCCACTCAAATGGTTCGACAAACTACTGATAGGATCCATCAGATAGTGGAGCGACTTGCAAAGAGACTTCTGCAATCACTTTGCTGGGATCATTACTCACCCAATGACAGCAGCAGAGCTACAAGGAATCACACAAAGGCCTGGAGAAACACTCAGAGAATACTAGAGAAGATTTAGAGAAGCAAGAGCACAAGTACATGACATCACAGATAGAGAGGTTATTGATACCTTCGGTAACGGAATAATTGCAAGATGGCAATACAAGGATTTCAACAGTGAAGATGCAAAAACAAACTCAGAGTTCAAGCGAGCTATTGAAAAGTTAATATCTTCAGAAGAAAAAACTCGAAGAAGGTTCCCGGATAACAGAGATCACAATAGTAACAATGACAGGAGGAGGCATGATCACGGAAACTTCAACAAAAGACCTAGACAAGACAACATGTTAGCAGCAACAAAAAAATGATCAACTACCAGGATATGTCTCCATAAGAAAGAAATAGGATGAAGGAGAGACAATACAACGACTTTGAAGACATGTAATGCCCGATCCACCCTAAATCAGCACACAAACTGAGAGAGTGCAACGACTTCATTAATCGCTATAAAATATAAGGAAGGCAGTATAACAACATAGGAAAGAAAGAAGAAGAAGAACCCAGAAAGGAAGAAAGGAAGGCGGAAGGCGAGTTCCAAGAACCGAAGAATCAGCTATGTGTTATATTCTCAGGAGTACCCGGGACAAGGAACAAGCAACAGCAGAAACTAGCGTACAGAACCATCATGGCAGCAGAGCCCGCGACCCCAAGATATCTGAATTGGTCAGAATACCCAATAAATTTTTCAAGAGAAGATCAATGGACGGGTACAACCTACGCCGGTTGTTATCCCTTGGTAGTAGCACCTACAGTCGTAGGGATAGTCATACCTAAAGTACTAATCGATGGAGGAGCCGGGTTGGATATCATATTCTCAACAACATTGAATAAGATGAACATAGATTATGAAGGGATGATAACACCAACAAGCACACCGTTCTATGGTATAGTACCCGAAACAACAGCTATAACCCTTGGACAGATCACGCTACCAATAACCTTCGGCACTAAAGAAAAATACAGGATGGAGTTCATCAAGTTTGAAGTTGCAAATTTCGAATCCTGCTACCACGCTATCTTGGGACGACCCGCTCTAACAAAATATATGCCAATCCCACATTACCCATATCTACTACTCAAAATGACAACAACCAAGGGGGTGCTATCAATGCGAGGATACCTACAAAAAGCTTATGACTGCGATGTTCAAGCAATACAAATTTTTGAGAAAATACAAGGAGAACAAGAAAGAAGGGAGATAACAACACTAGCAAACACAATGAACCCGCAAGAAACAGACCTCCCAGCAAAGAAGGCAAATAAAAGTTTCACTACCCAGTTGACATAAAAACAAAGAAGATCGACTTGGAGACTAGTGATCCCGAGAAGACGGTGACCATCAGCGCCAAACTCAACCCCAAATAGGAACTCGCGCTCACCAAATTTCTTAGGGACAATAAAGATATCTTTGCTTGGAAGCCAGCCGACATGCCAGGAGTCCCAAGAAATTTGGCTGAGCACATCATTGACATTAACAAAGGATCAAGGCCCATAAAACAGAAGCTATGAAGATTTGCACCAGACAGAAAAGCAGCAATCAAAAAGAACTCACAAAGCTACTAGAAGCCGGATTCATCAGAGAGATAATCAACCCGGATTGGCTAGAAAACCCAGTACTCGTAGAGAAAAAGAACTCGGCAGAGTGGCGCATGTGTATCGACTACACTGATCTCAACAGACATTGCACAAAAGATCCATATAGTCCACCCAGAATTGATCAAATCATCGACTCAACAGCTGGGGCAGCCTTATTATCTTTCCTAGATTGCTACTCCGGATATCATCAAATATCATTACGAGAAGAAGATCAAAGAAAAACCTCATTTGTCACACCTTTTGGTGCTTACTGTTACATATAAATGCCTTTTGGCTTAAAGAACGTGGGTGCAACATATCAAAGAGCAATTCAAAGTTCTCCAGGAGACCAAATTGGGAGAAACGCAGAAGCATACGTGGATGATGTAGTGATCAAAACAAGCAAACCAGATTCATTGATAGAAGATTTGCAAGAAACATTTACAAACCTAAAAAGATGGAGATGGAGGCTCAACCCAAACAAGTGCGTCTTTGGGGTACCTGCAGGACATCTATTAGGTTTCTTGGTCAGCAATCGAGGAATAGAAGCAAGTACAAAATAGATCAAGGCAATCATGGATATGGAACCACCAAAGAAGATAAAGGAATTACAAAAACTAACGGGTTGTATGGCAGCACTCAACAGGTTCATATCCAGACTTGGAGAAAAAGGAATTCCATTTTTCAAATTATTAAAAAAGACAGGCAAGTTTGAGTGGACAGAAGAAACCGAAAAAGCCTTTCAAGAACTCAAACAATATCTGGCATCATCACCCATACTCGTACCACCAGTCAAGAAGGAGGACATGCTACTATACATCTCAGCAACCAAGAACGTGGTCAGCACAACAATAGTGGTGGAAAGAGAAGAACCCGGACACATATATAAAGTACAAAGACCAGTTTATTATGTCAGTGAGGTTTTAACAGAATCCAAGATCAGATATCCACACATACAAAAGTTATTGTACGCTATTCTCATATCATCAAGAAAACTGAGACATTATTTCCAAGAACACAAGATTACAGTGGTCACTGAGTTCCCACTATCAGACATACTACGCAACCGAGATGCAACAGGAAGAATATCAAAATGGCAGTTGTAGGGTCCTAGATGGCTAGAGGGGGGTGAATAGCATATAAAAAATTCTACAAATACCACTAAGCAAACTTGTTAGTATGACAAATGGCGCAATGCAAGTTTTGCTTAGCCTATTGTTGTGTTGCAAGCCTCCTATCCACAAGTCTAGTATATTATGATCTCTAGTTCACACAAGTGCTAAGTCACTACTTCTAAACTTAGTGAGCAAACTAGACTTAGCAAAGAAACAACTAAAGCTACACAAGATGTACTATCAAAGTAAATACAAGAGAGGGATGGAGAGCTTTATACCAACGGTGAAGAGATGAGGTTTCCAATCACCAAAAGGATGATCAATCAATCACAATATGACCACCAAGAGATATGAAGCAATCCACCAAGAGACAATTGACACAAAGATTTGTTCACCCGGTGTTTACTTGTGCACCACAAGCTAGTCACCGGTTGTATCGACCAACACCTAGGTTGCTCTTCGGTGTGACCCTCAACTCACTAGCCCCGCAAGGCTCACCCCGCAAGGTACCACAAGAACACACACTCAAGTGAGGTAACTCAATGATACGCGTAATTTATTAGAGTAGCTTTTGGCACTCCGCCGAGGAAAAGCTCAAGAACCTCTCACAAATCAATCGGAGGTGGCCAAGAACAATCACCTTCTCTTGCCAACGTCTCCAACACCTCCAAGCCAGCTAGGTGGTGTGCAGCCACCAAGAGTAACAAGAAATCCACCGGCTAAACAATCCACAAGTGCCACTAGATGCTCTCAAGCAATGCAATGCACTTTGGATCACTCAATCTCACTTTGGATTCACAATCAAACAAGAGAGATGAGTGGGGGACGTTTGCAACAGCTCACAAGGATGCCAAGGGATTCAAAATGTCAAGAGAGTTGCCCTAGAGCCGGGCAACAAGTATTTATAGACATCCCATGAGCCATCCAACTGTTATTCCACTCAGCGTGCGACCGGACGCACTCGTCGAGTCGACCGGACGCACCGGTGCTGCGTCCGGTCACTCCAGACCGTCCACGTGTCACTACAGATTCAACTCGGGCCGCTGGATCACAACGGTCAAATACTGACCGGATGCGCTGTTCCAATCGACCGAACGCACCGGTCGCCACTTCACTACGCACGCGCCAGCAACACCTGACGCTCGACCGGATGCACCGATCCCAGCGTCCGGTCGAGTCCAGTAAGCATATAGAGACGACAAATGCCGACTGGACGCGTCAGTTCAACCCTGACCGGACGCACCCTAGCGTCCCGTTGCATCAGGACTGCAAACCCTCAGCCACGTCATCGTGACCGGACGCGTGAACATTGTTTCGCGCGCGTCCGGTCGCCAGCGTCCGGTCAACGACCAGACAGTGCCAGTCACTGCTCAAGGACTGGATGCGCCGGACGAGCGTCCGTTCCAGCGTCCGGTCACCTGAAAACAGTGACAAACACCTCCAAACTACAACAACATGCTAGCCAACAAGTGTACCAACTTGTGCATTAGAGATAGCATGTTTTTCACCACACTTTGCGTCCGACGCAATAGAAAATATGCATCTCATTTTCCCAAAAGCGCCGAATCCCGCCGACCCAAACCCAACTCTACCCTACAAACCACAGCACGACCTTCGCCACCTTTACAAAAGTGCCAACACCACCAAGTGTACAACTTCAAGTGCTCGTGTGTTAGCATTTGTCAAAGGTTTTTCATCGTCACTAGGTTCGATATGCAATGCATGACATGATGACACCTAGTGGCACAAATGAATCGACTAGCCAATAAGATCTCCCCTCTTAATAGTACGACTATCGATCCTAAACCACTCACACCCTCTATGGTGTCTTGAGTGCAAAACAAAATGGCCCTATCGCTTATACCTTTGCCTTGAGCCCATTTTGCTTTTCAACATCACACCAAGTCTTCAGTCTTGATCATCACATAGGATCTCCATCATCCATCATCAATGATCACTTGCTCCTCACTTGGCTAGGACCACCTTTATCTAAATCATCCACTTAGATCACAAGGTTAGTCCTAGGGTTTCATCAATTAGCGGAAACCAAACTAGGGACTTTCAGCAGTAGAACTCGGAGCGATGAACATTGACTTCCAATCAAGAATGGCCATTAAATCACAAGCGTTTGGTCGACTTCTTAGCTGAATGGACAAAAGCAAATCTAAAAGAACCCGAACCAATCACAGATCATTGGAAAATGTACTTTGATGGATCACTCAAACTTGGAGGAGCTGGAGCAGGGATTCTGTTCATATCACCGGAAGGAAAACAATTCAAGTATGTTCTACAAATTCTATGGCAAGCAACAAATAACAAAGCAGAATATGAAGCACTCATACATGGGATTAAAGTGGTTAATTCTCTGGCAATAAAGAGGTTACTAGTCTACGGCGACTCCGCGGTTGTTATAAATCAAGTCAACAAAGATAGGGATTGTACAAAAGACAACATGAGCGCCTATTGTGCAGAAGTCAGAAAGCTAGAGAAAAATTTGCAAGGGCTAGAGATTCATCATGTTTTAAGAGATTCAAATGTGGCAGCTGACACATTAGCCAAATTGGGGTCAGACAGAGCAAAAGTACCACCTGAAATTTTTGTTGAAGAATTAAAAGAGCCATCCATCAAACAACCCGAGGAGATATTCAAAGATACAAAAGAAACTGCAATAGAAGACCTCATGGAAGTCGACCAAACAAGGCAAGTCATGGTAACCCAAGAAGACTGGAGACCCCAATTCATCGAGTACATCAAGAATAAAACTCTACCACAAGACAAAATAGAAAGAACCCGACTAATACGAAAAAGTAAGAATTACGTATTAGTGGGCAACATGCTTTACAAAAGAGCAACGATGTCAGGAGTACTTCTCAAATGCATGACAAGAGAAGAAGGCATGGCCATACTCGACGAAGTACATGCGGATTGTTGCGGAAATCGCACAGCTTCAAGAACCCTAGTAGGCAAAGTTTTTAGGACAGGATACTATTGGTCCACAACTCTCAAAGATGCAGAAGAACTCGTAAGAAGATGCAAGAAATGTCAAATGTTTGCAAGACAACAGCACGTACCAGCGCACAATTGATATGCATACCACCAGCCTGGCCCTTCTCCTGTTGGGGTTTAGATCAAGTTGGACCATTAAAGAAAGCAAAAGGAGGTTTCGAATACATCTTCGTGGCAATTGACAAATTCACAAAGTGGATAGAATACAAACCCTTGGTCAAGTATAGTGCAGAAAAAGTAGTCGAGTTCATTCAAAACATCATGTTCAGATTGGGCATGCCTAACAGGATCATCACAGACCTAGGGTCACCCTTTACAGCAAAAGAGTTCACGCTCTGGGCAGAAGATTGCGTGATCCAGATTGATTTCGCAGCAGTTGCTCATCCTCAGGAAAATGGACAAGTTGAAAGAGCAAATGGTTTAATACTACGAGGATTCAAACCAAGACTATATGAAGACTTAGAAAATTACGGCTCAAAGTGGATTGATGAGCTACCAAAAGTAGTGTAGGGGCTAAGAACCCAGATAAGCCGTTCAACAGGATACTCACCGTTTTTCCTAGTATATGGCTCAGAAGCAATACTTCCAGCTGACTTATTATGGCTATCTCCAAAAATAGAACATTACGAAGAAGGCGAAGCCGAAGAAACAAGACGACTAGAACTCGATACACTAGAAGAAGTCAGAGAATGCGCAATACTACAAAATGCCAGATTCCAACAAGGCCTAAGAACTCTAAAACCAGGAGACCTAGTACTTCAACTTATCCAGAAAAAAGAAGGAAGACACAAGCTACTCACCCCATGGGAAGGACCATACATAGTGAAGACAACAACAGGACCAGGCGCCTACAAACTGATGATAGAAGATGAGATACCACTGAAGAACACATGTCACATCTCTCAACTCAGAAGATTCTAAAACTAGGAGCAAACAATCATGTAAACAGCTCGCCACGAAGCAATGAAAGATGATTCAAAATCTTCAAGATATTTCGTTATCACAAATCCTTTATATATAATTTCGGCCTAGATCATGGGGCATCGGACCTGATCTAGAAGCACGAAATGTCGGCCTAGACCCTGGGCATCAAGCCTGGTTTAGGACAGCGGCTTCTTTTCGCCTGGGGAGTACGGGGAGAGCCCGGACCAGCGCGTCGATTTAGACATCCTGGGGCATCAGCCCTGATCCTGAATTCGAACAAACCCACCTAGATCCTGGGGCATCAGACCTGTTCTAGAGCAAACCTCGATATAGATCCTGGGGCAGCAACCCTGATCTATACTGAACACCTTCGATCTAAATCCTGGGGCATCGGACCTGTTTTAGAACCCGAAGAAGGCTGGGAGCACGGGAGATCCTGGACCAGCAATCGGCCTAAGATCCCAGGGAATTAGACCTGATCTAGTGCACGATACCTTTTGCCTGGGGAGCACGGGAGAGCCCAGACCAGCGCATTGATTTAGAATCCTAGGGCAGCAGCCCTGATTCTAAATTCGAACAAACCGCCTAGATCCTAGGGCCTCAGCCCTGTTCTAGAAGCAACCTGACCTAAATCCTGGAGCAGCAGCTCTGATTTAGACTCGAAACAACTCGCCTAGATCTTGGGACACTAGTCCTGTTCTAGAGCAAAGCGCTCGCCACTTAGCGCTCAAGAGTCATCTATCGGGTTCATGGTACACCCAAGCAGGAGGTTAAAACCCTAAAAACTACAAAGCGCTCGCCACTTAGTGCACATGAGTCATCTATCGGGTTCATGATACACCCAAGCAAGAGGCTAAAAACCTAAAAACTACAAAGCGCTCGCCACTTAGCGCACATGAGTCATCTATCGGGTTCATGGTACACCCAAGCAAGAGGCTAAAAACCTAAAAATTACAAAGCGCTCGCCACTTAGCGCACATGAGTCATCTGTTGGGTTCATGGTACACCCAAGGAAGAGGCTAAAAACCTAAAAAACTATAAAGCGCTCGCCACTTAAGCGCACAAGAGTCATCTGTCAGGTTCATGGTACACCCCAAGCAGGAGGCTAAAAACCTAAAAAGCTACAAAGCGCTCGCCACTTAGCGCCCATAAGTCATCCATCGAGTTCATGGTACACCATGTAGGAGACTAAAAACCTAATACAACAAGCATAAACTATGAAGAACAATTCGCCAAATTAGAGACAAACCACGACAAAAGCATGAAGACAGAATACTTGTATTCACATTAAAAGTTCATTACAAAAGGCGCACTTAAGGCACAGGTGCAACAGGATAAGGAAGAGGAGCAGCAAGATCAGAACCTAACTCAAGATTGTCTACAACCCGCTCCACAAGAGGAGCAAGTGCATCCTCACACTCACTAACCTGCATCACAAAGTCCTCAGGTTCATCAAAGTCGCTAAGCCCCTCCAATTGAGCATCTGGAGCAAGAACACGGACTCAGGACAAAAGGTTGTCGACACATGTCTGGAAGCTATCTTTTATAAAAGTATAAAAGCGGAAAGGAATATGAGGAGCGTAAGAAGCCGCATCAGCCACCAACGCATCACTATCACCATCCCCGCGGATATATTGAAGAACATACTTCATTGCGCCCCAGACTGCCTCAAACTTGGCCTGAGATGCTTGCAGCCGAATATTCATGTCTTCCAAGGATTTCAAGGCTTGAAAAACATCTCGATCAACATCATGGCTAATCCCACGAGCCAAGTCAAGCTGACGCCCGACTTCTTCACAATGAGAATGAATTTCTCTTTCCGCCTCGGCATTATTCTCCGAGCTTCTGAGGGTTTCCTTCATTGCCTCAGAATCCATGTGCCACTGTGTCCACTCATTATCAAAGCCTAAAGAAGAAAAACAAAAGCAACAGTAAGGAAAAGAAGTTGATGATAAGGCTACAAAAACAAAAAATACCTCGGGATAGAAATTATACCTGCAATTTGGGCCTTCAGAGCCTCAACCTCAATAAGAGAAGACTAACACTGCGCCCGTTCATTCACCAATTCCACCTGCACCTAAGCTAGCTCCTTTTGAACTCGCTCGCATTAGCCGCGACAGCATCAGCATCAGCAGGACCTACCAAGAGATCCTGATCCCGCTCCAAAGACTTCAAGAACAAGAAGACAAAGAGTTAGAAGAAGCCAGACATAACAAAAGAAAGCAGAGCAAATGAATGGACACTTACACCTATCACATCGCCAAGTCTAGCGAAAGCACCATCAAAAGTAGTTCTTAACATTCCCAAGCGATGAGGAAGGTTAAGGAAAAAGTTTGACTGGGACAGAAGAACCCGGGTTGGAGAAACAGAAGGCGCAGAACCCTCCCACATCAACCCAACAACTCCAGGGGCATCAACATCAAGGGGAGCAACAACCGGCAACTCAACAATTTCCACGATAGCTTCAACTAAAGCTGCCATAGGCCGACCAGCCGCCTGAGACTCAGGGGCTACATAATCAAAAGCATCAGAAAACAAGTCGACAAAGCACAAAACACAAAAGAAGTCAACAAAGCTTACCAGCAGTAGCCTCAGAGGTCGGATTCCCACTACTAGGAGATGGATGAGCCTTAGAACCCCCAAAAGAACCTGCGGTACTAGAAGTATCCACAGTATTGGGCTTACACACAAAAAAGAGCATAAGGCAATAAACAAAAATCACAAAATGAACCCGACACAAGAAGAAGTAAAAATTCTCACCTTTGGGGACGCTAGAAAGATCCAAACTTCCTCCCATGAGCAAAAGGTAGAGAAGTTGAAGTCAGGCCCTGAGCAACCGAAGTCGCAACAGGAGCCATGACAGGAGCAACAAAGACAGAGACAGAAGCATAGGTTGCAGTTCCCTCTTCTCGCCTTCATAAGAAAAAGAAATTCAAGAACTAGAATAGAAGAACCCGGGAAAAGACACAAACATAAAGGAAGAAGGAATACTTACTTCTTCCGGGTAAGAGCATCATCCTCATCCTCGACCTCATCCAGCAGGACATTGCTCGTATCTAAAAGACAAAACAAAGGAAAGCGTGAGAAACAACAAAAGAAGAAAAGACAAAGAACTCGGAAGACAACCTCACCTACTAGGATATTACCTGTCACTTGAAGAGAGCTCGACAGCGTAGTACGCGGTTTCTTAGCAGCAGCTGCCCCAACCACATTACAATTTTGAAATTTGCGCCTGGATTGAAGGATCATCTCAACAATTCTAGGTTGGGGTTGATAAGGCAAGAATTGAAACTGACTCTCCCGTACAGAAGGACAGTCAAGATCGGGGATAACAGACCGTGATGCAGAAGTTGTAACAGAAGAACCCGCCTGACCCATGGTTTTAGCAGGATCATCCTCAACATCTTTAGCAATACCAAGTATGAAAGCACGACCAAATCCCTAAAAGCAGAAGGAAAAAGTCAAAATCTTACAAGTGAAAGAAGCCGACATAAAAACAAAAGAAGCCGAAAAAGAAATCTTACCATAGGAGGTGGGTTCTCAGAATCATACTCCATAACCGAGGTGGAATGCTGGAAACAACATGAAGAATGCTTTTCATGCGCGCTAGCAGCTGCTCCTCAGTAAGCTCAACACATGGCCTGACCCGAGAACTGTCATTGATGCCAGAGTACTCGAAGCCAAAACGCTCCCTCCGCATCAATGGCTGAACAAGCCGGCGGAGGAAGCCGACCACCAAGCCGTGACCAGTAAGCTCGAGTTCTTTGACCAGATGAATACGGTCAAGAAGAGGCCTAAGGGCAGTAAACTCAGAGGAAGAAAGTTTTTGAGAAAAGAAGGAACTATCCGAAGGAGTAATAGAAAGATCAGAAGTGAAATAATGAGATGGTTTGGGAAGATAGAACCATTTGTTGGCCCAAACCATCTTCTCAAAGAGAGAGAATTGAAAGTACCCGCCACTCAAACCCCGGTGAAGCTGGATGGAAACACACACAAAAGGGGAGGAGAAGCCGAATCGGCCATCCTAAGACGAAAGAAATAACAAAAGGGAAGAAGACTCGGAGGAATACCGATATACACCTCACAGAGGTGTACAAAGGAAGAAAGATAAAGAACCCCATCAGGGGTTAGATGGTGAAGTTGGAGCCCAAAAAATTGGAGAAACTCCAGCAAGAACTCGAAAGGCGGGAAGTAGAGTCCCACGTAGACGAAGGCAACAAAAAGGATGGATTGATCAGGAGAAGGGGTAGGAACCAAATACTCACCAGAAAGTTCATAGTGAGAGAGGGATTGTTGCTGGAGCATGCCACACTCCACCAGGAGTTCAAAATCTTCCACCGTCCTCGCTGGCTCCGGCCAAACCTTCTGCATCAAACACATCTTCAGAAATTATTTATTTTCAATAACAGAGAGGGATTGTTCTTCATCTACCTCGCTTGGCTTGGGAGTCCTGGGAACCTTCTTTGGATCCATCGGAGCAGGTTTGGATGATTTTTGTGCTGAAAAAGTGGATCTAGAGTTCCTGGCGGTGAAAGCTAGGGTTTGTGCAGAGGCAATGGAAGCTTTTGCGCTTACAGATGGCAAAGGGCTCAGGTAATCAGAAAGAAGGGAAAATGGCAATTATTTATAAGGAACGGGTCCTCCAGGTGCAAATATCGCATTACAGATACACTCCAACGGATATATGGACAACGGTAAAAAATAACGGCAATTCTCCGACAGACATATCGAGACAGATTTACTTCCGCGAAAGAAGGGGATATAAAAATAGAATCTATTGCTACTTCCCCAAAGAAGGCGTCAATTGAAAAAGAACCCGATCATCAGAAAGTACTCGGTCAACTCAGAAGAACGAGGAGAACACTTATCTCAACATCAAGACAATCACCAAAACAACTCAATAGCATCATTATAAACAGGATAAGCAACCACACTTCAAATTTCAGACAACTCGGCCAATAGCAGTAAACAAAGCTCAAACAACCCACATTTTTATTATACTGATCAAGAAGTTACTGGGATTACAACAAATTACAAATGGATACAATTCAAAAGCGGTTACAAAGAACCCAGCGGGACTCAAGTCTCCACCAGAGATCAACTTAACCAAGCAGGAAACAACCCGGACAACGTACTCGCCGAAGAGAACTCGCATCCAAGATTGCTACAATGGGCAGCGAGAGCAGAAGACAAGATCCATGGGAGTAATAGCCAAACTGCCATCCGGAACACCCAAGGAACCTGGTATCTCCTCTCAACACGTGCTGATCTGCCTCAAGCGCCAAAATGACACAACCGAGGACTGACCGCTGGCGGGCTCACTACAACTTGTCGATGTAGTCAGCCATCCACACGACAATCAACTCTGCAGGGACAAACAAGATGATGGAGAAGAGGACCTTGAAGTTCAAGTAGAGGAGCCGTAGCAACCCTACTATCAAAGCCTACTCCATTTGCCTCGATATCCTTCAAGAGTTGATACTACTCGGGGGTTGACCTGCTAATAACCCCTATCTCAAATCCTACTCCATTCACAAAGGAAAACTACACAACAAGATAGAACAAGCCCGGGGGCTCGTCAAGCTCATACACAAACAATCCCATCATTATGAAGAAGCAAGAACAACCTACAGATGAATGAAGAAGAAGGGACACGAACAAGCTGCATTTATACACCAAACTCCGTGCACCAAGAACAAGTCCACGGATGAAATGATGGAAGAGATAAGAACGATCCACGCGGAGATGACAAAGCTATGAAATGACTACTCATGCGTGAGAACAGTACTCATAAGAGGACATGCACCGTGAAGAAAGAAGTAAAAGGCACCTGCGTAAGCCCGAAAGCAAGAATTGAAGCAGTACACGACAAAACATGGGACATCCAGAGAATATTCCATGAAGCACCCAAAAGACCAAACAACCCGAATGAAATTCATCAAGTCTCAATAAAAGTCTAGGAAGAACTCGGATCGATAAAAACAACCTAGATGATGTGGGACAGAGGCCAAGGCAAGTTTAAAAAAGAACCAGGATACCAGGCCCGGAGGCTCGTCTTCGATTCAACAACGCCCCGGGGCTCAAATTCAACGAAGAAAGACCAAGACTACAAGAATTCAAGACTATATGGCAACACATCAAGACCCTTCAACCGGTTTCTTTTCTAAGGAAAAGAACCCGGAAAAGGCTCGGGGGTTGCAGAGTACATACCTTCAAAAGAAGGCTTTCAAATTTTTTTTAAAAGAACCCTCCAACCTTTTGTTCCAAAAAGCAAGAGGCTCGGGGGCTACACTGAAAGATCTCTAAGTGTTTTGGGTAATTGATGAAACCTAAGTACTAACCTTGCTCTAAGTGGTTGAGTAGGTTAAGTACACAAGAGAAGAAAAAGGTGACAAGTGATGGAGCTTTGGAGGCTAAGGAGAAAGCAATAAGGAAGCTCACACTTGGAGAAGAAGAGAAGAGGTGGAGACCCTAAAGCTTTTCAAGGCAAAGGTATAAGTAGGAATTTTCTATTTTGGTGATCAAGACACCTAATGGGTGTGATCACATTTATGATAGGTAACCATACTATGAAGAGGGGAAAATAGTTAGTGGTTACACCTATCAAGTGCCATTAGGTTGATCATGATTGCATTGCATCTAAAACCTAATGTTCAACCCTTGTAAAACTTGTTAAAATATGCCACACACATGCACAAGTCTTTGAAACACTTGGTGGTGGCACATGAGATCAAGGGAAGCAAAGAGAAGTATATTCAGATCAAGGAAGAAGCTCCGGACCAGTTGTACTGGAAGCTCCGGACCATGGCAGGTGGTCCGACAGTTGCTCCCAGTACTGGCGTCCAGGAAAAGAAGCATCGGACTAGTGGCGAAGTGAGGCTCCGGACTATAGGCGAGTGGTCCGGAGGCTCGGTCAACAGTCAGTAGAAGAACAAGACAGGCGTCGGACCAGGTGGCATGGTCCGGTGGTCGAGTCCGGAGCTCGGGTGCTCCCTGCGTAAAATCATCAAGACTCAGAGGAGGCATCGGACTACCCTACATAGTCCGGTGGACTAGTCCGGAGGTGAGGTCCGGAGCTCGGGTACTTAGTGTATTCCAAGATGAAGCAGCAACAAAAGCATCGGACCAGAGGCTCCAGACTATGACGAGTGGTCCGGAGGTCAGATGTTTTGAAACTTCAAACGGTCAAGTGGACACGTGGCGATCAACGGAGGCATCGGACCAATGCGTCGGACCGGTTGCTATGGTCCGGTGGTCTCGCAGAGTGGGTCGACGGTCAGGTTTTAGGCTGTGAAAAGGGCATAACGGCTAGTTCCTTGTGAGGGGCTATTTAAGGGTGTGTGGTTGTTTCAAGGAGTCTCTCTTGCACCTTTGGCTATTGCATACTCTTGTGAGCAAAACACACACACTCCCACTCATCTCATAGTTGATTGTTCATCCATTTGAGTGAGTTGAGTGATCAAGTGCATTGCATGAAGTGATTCATCTTAGTGGCACTTGGGAGTTGATACCGCTGCTAGTTTCTTGTTACTCTTGGTGATTGCCTTCACCTAGATGGTTTGGAGCAAGCGGTGTGGATTCGAGAAGCTTGGTGATTGTGCTTCGTCGACCACAAGTGGTGATTGTGAGGGGTTCTTGTGCCTTCCCGCGGGAGATCACAAAGGTAACTCTAGTGGATTGCACGTGTCGTTGAGTGCCCTTATCTTGTGTTGGTTGTGCGGCACCCGGTGACGGGTTTGGCGTGTGATGCCAATTAGCTCGTGAACCTCCAAGTGAGTGAGCCGACACAACAAGGACGTAGCTAGTGGGCAAACTAGTGAACCTTGGTGAAAAATCAAGTGTCATCCTTGTGTGATTGATTGGATTGCTTGGAGGTCTCTTGATTGACTCATTACCTCGACACGGTAGTATAATCACCCAACCAATCTCTTTCATACTTGCAAGTAGCATATTAGGTTGTACCTAGAGGGCTACTAGACTTGAGTAGGATTTGAGTGATCTTAGCTATATTAGATTAGCAATTGTGGTTAGGAGGCTTCGCATCCTTTAGATTGCTATTGCTAGTCTAGCTTCGCCATATTGTCATCTAACTTGTTGTTGAGATTGTTTTTAGATTTCGTTTTAGGCTATTCAGCCCCCTCTAGCCTTGGATAGGACCTTTCAAGTGGTATCGGAGCTAGTACACTGTTGATTTGAGTCTTAAAAACCTACGGTGTGATCATGGCTCATATCAACAACATGAAGAAACCACCAAGATTTGATGGTTCTAACTATGGCTATTGGAAGGTCAAGATGACCGCACACATCAAGTCAATTAGCCAGAAGGTGTGGCTTGTGGTGGACAAGAAGTTTGAGGTTGCTAATGTGGAGGCTCCAACTCCACAAGAGGAAGAGAAGTTGCAACACAATGACATTGCTCTTAGTGCCATCCATGAGGCTCTTGATGAGAAGGTCTTTGAACAAATCAAGAATCTAGAGAGTACTCATGAGGCTTGGAAGAAGCTTGAAGAATCATTTGAGGGCACATAAGCCGTCAAGGGGGCCAAGTCATACATTCTCAAGGAGAAGTTTGCTAACTTCAAGATGAAGGATGATGAAAATATGCCGGAGATGTTCCATCGGCTTCAAGTGCTAGTCAATGATCTCACGGCTCTTGGTGAGAAGGTTGAGGACAAGGACTTCTCTCACAAGTTCTTCAGGTGTCTTCCATCCCAGTTTGACACACTTGTGACCATGACTCCAAATCAAGTCTTGGGAGATGTGATGACTCAAGATGCTTATCGGGAGAACAAGGAAGAAGATGTCAAGAAGGAAGACAAGAAGGATGAGAAGAATAAGACCATAGCTTTCAAAGCTACCTCATCCCACAAGAACAAGGGCAAGAGCTAGATTGAAGAATCTAGTGAAAGTGAAGACCAAAGTGCTAGTGATCTTGATGAAGAGAAAATGGCTCTCTTTGTGAAGAAATTTGGAAGATTCATGAAGAAGAAGGGCTATGGTGCAAGAAGAAAGAGGACTTCCACCAAGAACTATGATGAACCAAGGAAGTGCTTCAAGTGTGGAAGCTTTGATCATCTCATTGCTCATTGTCCTTACAATAGTGACAAGGATGATGATGATCATAATAAGAGAGGGAAGAAAGAGAAGAAGCCCATGTTTGACAACAAGAAGAACAAGAAGGGCTACTCTCATATTGCCACTTGGGATAGTGATTCTTCCTCATGTGGTGAAGATAATGATCATGACAAGAAGACCACTACCAAGAAGAAGGCTTTTGCAAGCATTGCAATGAGGTACAAGATCTCTCTATTTGACACTCCATCATCATGCTTCATGGCTAAGTCCACTAAGGTACTTTCTCATGATGAGAGTGAGAGTGAGAGCGATAGTGATAGTGAGGAGTCCTTAAAGGAGGAACTCATGAACATGCTTGAGCAAGCTTAAGAATACATTGACAAGAAGAGGGAGGAATGCAAGGAATTGCGAAAGGCCAATGTGGCTCTTGAGAAAAACCTTGATGAGGTCGTAGCATCTCATGAGAGGCTAATGGAAGCCCATGAGAAGCTAGTGAAGTCTCACACTAAGCTTGAAAGAGCTCATTCCTCTCTCTTAGATCAAAGTAAGAAAGAGATTGTTCAAACATGTGACATGGGAGTTACTTGTGATATTCTTGATGAATCTTTCTATACTCCTATCATTGTTGCTCCCACTAACCCCTCTTGTAGCACTACCACTATTACTTCATCTACTAGTGATGGTTTCACTTGTGATGCCTCACTTTATGTGGAAAATGAAACCCTCAAGAAGGAGGTTACAAAGCTCAATCACTCCTTAGCTAAGGCTTATGGAGGTGAGGATTGCTTGCTTATGTGCTTGGGTAGCCAAAGAGCATCTCTCTACAAAGAGGGATTGGGCTTGTAGGAATACGAGGTTGCTACGCTAGCCGGAAAACAAAACTTTTCGACCTCATAAACCAGGATCTACTGCTAGTTACAGGTTACGGGATTACCACTAGACGCGCAGGTGCAGCGGAAGACGACTTGATGTAGTCGTGCGCGTCGCAGCAGGCAGTGCAGTTGCGTGGTCGTCCGTCTCAACGTCCCCTTCGCGCGGTTCGTCCTTGTGCTCCAGATGCAGCACCTCCGAGGAATCCCACACGTGCAGGGAGGAAGCGTTGCGCCTCCGGACTGCTAGGTCCGCAAGGAGCAAAAGGCGCGAGCGTGGGGAGGCGACGGCGGCTGCCAAAAAGGCGTGGATCAATTCGCCCCGCGCCCACCCCTTGCTTATATAGGCGTCCTAACGAGCTCCCACGGTGGAGACCCATTAGAAACCCTAAACCTAGTCTAATTCGGGTCCAACCCGAATTAGGCTTCCAACCCCTTAAGCGTGCGACCCTATGGGCTCACGCATACATAGACATGGCCCAAGTACTCTTACTCGACCAATAGTTGATAGCGGCCTCTAGCAAGACGTGTCAACTCCTATGTATACGCTATGATCATATCAGACGAACCACTATGACCATGTACAAGTTATTCCCTTCGCCACTCGATATATGGTTCAACTCGTGGGTTAACACTTAACCCAAGCATGACCATGCATTTGTTGATCCAATCACATGAGTGATCCAGTGATATCTCTCTCACGAAGAGAGGGGCAAATTCCATCTTGATTGTCTATGTCTCATAGCATGTTTCCCAACCACCCAAGGACCACCTTTATAACTACCCAATAACGGAGTAGTGTTTGATAGTCTCTAAGTAGATCGTTTCACATCTTGAGTACATACCACAATCTCAGGTCTAAGGACATAACGTACATGACATGAATAGAGACTTTCTCTTGTTGGGTCAGTCCAGCCTACATGTCTCACATGTGCCCACATTATTAGTTTGACATCTCCATGTCTATGACTTGTGAAACATAGCCATCAACTAATACATGTGCTGGTCTAATATTCAAGTGTGCTCTTACAAGAATGCCGACCAGGGACAACTATTAGAATAACCATTCAGGTAATTGAGTTCCACAAACAATTCACATAATTGTCAATCAATACTAGTTGTCTATAATGGATATTCAAAGAACACTTTATTAATCATGGATACAATCGGAATATAATCATCTACATGATTAGCTCTAGGGCATATTCCCAACAGGGCTATACCCCCAAGAAAGGCAAGGCCGCTTTTGTTCCTCACAAGACTCGCTTTGTGAAGAACACTGGTAGCTATTGCAAGAGTTGCAAACAAGTTGGTCACAATGAGCATCAAGCATGCAAGAACAAGAAGGCCAAGCAAGATGTATCCTCCATGAGAGTTGATTCGTTCTATGTCCTTTCCAAGGGTACTAATGGTGTTCATGCCAAGTTTGTTGGTTCACC